>OZ010577.1:55426121-55793621 GCA_963932145.1 Acanthosepion lycidas
TATATATATAAGGGTGTATCAAAACTATATTTACGAACTTTGGAGGCGGCTTCCTCACACTATAAAATGACAAATGTTTATATAAACAAGGCTGAAGGGCAAACAACGGATCGAGAGTTTATGCAAAAACGATTGGTACATTTTTTCCCATGGTGAGTGATCAGAGGGTGGAACCCATGCAAACGTTGCAAATGATACGGATTCAGTTGCTGCTCATGCGGTACTATGAGATGTACGACAGCCTAGTCCCACTTGACATGTGATGATACCGGAATCGTCTCCGACGGCCTGCAAATCAGTGGCAAAATTTGGATGACACAGCAGCCTTCAGTCTGGAAATGCAATCAAACCGCTGTGCAACCTATCAATCATTACCATAAAACATTTCTGCCTGCTCATAATGTGATACTATTTACGACGCTAGAAAGAAAGAAGAAAAAAAAGGGGTAGATAAATTTTTTTTTTTTAGGGAGATTTTTTTAAACCGAGGCTAGTCTGGCCACACCCACGCTGCTGAGCGCCCATTGGCTGAATGGTGGCATGAGCGTTAGGCGGAGGTAATCATGTGAAGAAGGAGGGGAGGCCTGTTGCGACCTCTGAAGGGATAGGTGTGAGATGCCACTGTGAGAGGGAGGGGAAACACGTTGACACCCTCTGAGGACATGGTGAGATACCAATATGAGAACAGAAGAAGGTGGGAAGACGAAAGACTTCCAAAAAAGATGACCGAAAACAAAGAAGTGGATTGTGGGTTTAGAATTATCAAGGAACCTCAAACTCCGACAAGCCCACCCCGGTTTTGGTCAGCGTCCATATAAGCAGAGTCGCAGCGAGTGAAAACCAGTTCAGTTCGAGTTCCAGTTAAGTTGAGTGAAGTTCGCAGTTGGGGTTGGTGATAGACAGGCAAGCAGTTGCAGTGAGCTGAGAGCTCTGAAGACCCGCCTCGCAGAAGCTGATTAAGATTCACGCAATTCCGAACTCAACTTCTAGCCAAGAACAATTTATTTTTGAAGAACGACTTTGACTCATACAACCAAAACAAGTTTCACGAATATCGCCTGAAGATACACCAAGAACCAGTTTCTTAAAAAACAAACAACTTAAGATGTTAAGACTCGCCTAAGAAACACAAAGTGTCACGAATCTATATAGCGGGTTGGGAAGAAGACGCAGTCCTGTATTCAGCAACCAGATATAAAATATTGTTATCTTTTTTTAAGACATTTGAACTTTTCGAGTTATTATTTTATTTTATTTTACATATACTTGTGCGGTGTTGCCCTTGTTCGAACTCAGCTTGCATTACGGCCAGGCGACTGATTGATTTCGTCTGCCTAAGATCAAATCAGAACGTGGGTAGGTTAGACTAGAAATCAAAACAGTTACTTCGGTAACCAGACGTTGGAGGGGAGCTGGGAACGACAAGGCTGATACCGAATCTAACCAGATTCCCATCCGAATCACCAAAAGGTTAGAACGTCACATTCGGTGCCGCGACCAATACCAAGCCAGTTGGTCGTCACAGGACAGGATAGCACGACGGACGCAGCCAGGCAGACGTCACATTTGGCGCAGCGACACCGGGGGACGTCACAATTGGTGTTGTGACAGCAGGATAAGACCCTGGATCAGCAGCTGCGACAGGAGTTGCAGAAAAATTCGACCAGGACAACACACGGTGTCTCAAGGACTCAAATTAAAACAGACTAGGGTGGGAACCAAAGGACTTTGGTTGGCTATGACCATACGGTTCCAGACACTCTAGTACGACAACCTGAGAAAAACGAGCTGGAAATCGTCTGTCAGGTAGGACGCTTTATTTTCGGTTGATCTCCCAATTTCGATTGTTCCTGCTCAGATTGTTTTTCTTTTGCTGCGTTATTATGTCTGACTACGATCCAGTAGGATAGACATAGAGGAAGAGTGGGCTGGACAGGGATTGCCGGCAGACCTAAGAACATTATTGGGTGGACCGAGGGTCCCGGCCTTTGATGGCAGTTCAAGCGATTTTAGGGACTGGCTGGCAGTCCTGGATAAGAGCCGCGTAATATATAGACGCTCAGATCAAGAGGCCCTATATTTGGCGTATGATGCCACCAGAGGGAAAGCGTCTGAGTTTCTAAAAAGACTCTTAGCCAGTGAGCCCCACTTGACATGGGAAAGGTTGGAAGAATTATTAACTCAGGAGTTCGCTGACGAGGGGACGGCGATAGAGGCCATGAGAGCCCTCTTGAAGTTGACGCATCTGAGGGACGAAACCCCTGGAGAATTGGGGACCCGAGCGGAGAAGCTGTCGTCATTAGCTTTCCCAGAGGTAGTGAGAAATAATGTGGTCATGCAGTCCCAGTTGGCTGATCTGTAAGTGGAAGCGCTCAGTGACGAGCGTGTTCGTCACGATGTTTTGAAGGAAGGACCGCTAAGGTTATCGGCAGCAGTGGAGCTAGCCAAAGAGAGCTAGAGAGTTTGGGAGAAGGTAAAAAGAGGTGGGAAGAAGCAAGAGCTAAGTCGAGAGGTCGGAAGAAAGGGGGAAGGAGGAAGGAGGAAGACCCCCCGCGTGGAATCGGAAGGTCAAGCTAGAGGTGGAACAGTCTGAGGTATGGGAGGGAGATCCCAATAGAAATGGGTTTTATAGGCCCACGCCGGGTAGATACGGACTGGTCTGCTGGACATGTGGACATGAGGACCACAGAGCAGCGGAATGTCCGACGAAGTGGGGTTTGCCCCCAGACTTTGAGAGGGATAAATGTGCTAGGTGTGGGAAGAAGGGACACCTAGCCAAGTGGTGCGGATTAAGAAAAGGTACCCCACTGGTGTTGTTAAGGAAGGCCGAGCCCAAGAGACAAAACAAGGGAAAAGCCAGCGGGCCACCCCAGAATTAAGAGGGAGGGTGGCCCAGTTGAAAAGAGGAAGAGTAAAATGTTGGATATGTGGTCAGGTGGGCCACTTTGCGGTAAACTGTCCAACAAGAAGGTGCTGGTTTTGTAGGAGACCAGGGCTCTTGAAGAGGAATTGTACTCTTAGGGGCGGCCGCGGGAGACTGGGAGAGGTCCAGCCGGGACCGCCCAGGTGCAGAAAACACAGAACTCCCCCATATGAGAAGAATGAAAAAATTTTGTTGCTACCGGCGCCTATGTCTGGGATGACCCAAAGGTGGGAACCCAGGAAAAGGAAAGCCCAAGTGCTCTCTTCGCTGACGCAAGAAAAGGAACTATCCTGTAGGGCAGAGATAGGAGGTAGGGCAATGAAAGCCCTGATAGACACAGGAGCGTCCGTTTCATTGCTGAGGGAGGAAGCATACAGGCAGGTGAAACAGAGAATGGGTTGCAGGAAGCGGACTTAAAGGTCGCGCAGGCGGATAGAGCTCCCCTGGAGATAAGAGGGATGGCGAGGCTCCCTGTGAGGATTGGGAAATTAAGAAGCACCCAGAACTTCTACGTAACCCCCAACCTGTGTACGGAAGCAATCTTGGGAGAAGATTGGCTTCAGAGCCAGAGGGCTCGGATAGAGTTCAACTTCATTGTGCTGGTAGTGAATGGCGAGAGAACGCCATTGGGATGCCCACCGGAAGAAGATATAACAATAATGGTGGAGAAAGATGTAAAGCTACCCCCCAGAACAGCGGTGTCGGGAAAGGGTAGGCTAATGTCAAGGAAGAAAATTGGAAAAGGAACCCTGCAATTGGTCCATGTAGAAGGGATGGATCTAGAAGAAAATGAGGTAACTCTGTGTGAGGCAGTAGTGGAGGCAGCTGAATTAGTGCCCTTTATGATGGTGAATCAGACCCAAAAGACAATAAAGGTTAAGAGAGGGGAAGAGATAGGAAAAGCACTACCCCTACGAACTGAATCGTTTGAGATTCGAGGAGAAACGAGGAAAACTCATAGAACAAACAGAAGGAATAGTAGACGAAGATATATTGGCACCTGATCAATTTACGGCCAGAGTGGGAAGTCTGCTGAGAGATAATCGAGATGTGGTGGCCCAATCAGATAAGGAATTAGGCCAGACCCACACAGTAAAAATGAAAATCGACACCGGCGATCACCCCCCTGTGAAATTGAAGCCCTACCGAACACCTATTCATAAGAGACCCCTTGTGGAAGAGGCAGTAGAAGAGATGTTGGAAGCTGGGATGATCGAAAGATCGATTTCCCCTTGGAGCTTTCCAATCGTGATAGTAGGTAAGAAAGATAGTGGGCACCGTTTTTGTGCAGATTTTAGGAAACTGAATTCTATATCGAAGCCGTTGGCGGTGCCATTACCACTAATTGATGATATATTGGCATTATTAGGGAACGCTCGCCGGGGATCAGCGGCGTTCAGTCGTCGCCTGAATCGGTGCAGAGAAGACCCTGTGATGTCACCGTCGCACCCCAATGCCCAAAGAAAAGGAAGAGAAAAACGAAGAGATCCAATCAAGGAATCAAGGGCTCTAAAAAGAGGCGCCCTAAACAAGACGAAGAGTTCAACGAGTAGGAGGAAGAGGATCAAATACCCCTTTCCCAGCTCAAAGAAAGACTAAGAAACAGGAGAGATTTAGGCAGCGCGTCAAGAAGTAAGGAAGACGTCCCGGGCGCGAACTCGAAATAGAAGGAAGAATCAGGAGAGGAGGAAGAGGTCACCTCCTGAACGGGAATTGAACACCGAGGGAAGGTTAGAGGTCGAGCAAGAACTACCTCTGAAGATGAGATTGAGAAAGGTGAAGAACCCCAAGTCTCAGTGGAACAAAGAAAGCGGTGCAGAATAGAGGCACTCGGTGTCGACAGATAACGACACTGGCTCATCCAAAAATCTACTGGCTGACTGTGGTGGATGTGGATGCAGGGGATGGAGTCGGGAGCTGCACCTCACGAAGGACGGAAGAAGATTATTGGCATTGCTGACTGGCCATCAGTCGTGTCATGAAGTACGACCTTTGAAGTGGGAGCGCCACGCACCTGCCCGGACTATTCTGTCCGCTAGGAGTTAGTTAGGGGAGGGAAAAGCTGAAGTGTTACAAACTTAGAAAGAAATTAAGAATTGAACAAGACCGAATGGTTGTGAAGAATAAAAACAAGAGAATATTGAAGGAATGATCAAAATGAAAGGGGTTAATGATGATGATGGTAGCCACACGAATGGTAGCAAGGTACAAGATAGAAGCAGAATACATAGCTTTAAATTCGGGTAGAACTAAATTCATGTTGCTAACAGCTGAAGAAGCTAGAAAGTGTAGAAATAATGCTCTAGGGACTTGTACATCGTTAAGCCCTATCTATATAGCTGGTAACCACAAAATCTGCATACTATAATTGTTTGAAGGGAAGAAAGAGGGAATTAAGAGAACTTGTCAAGTGGAGGTATTAGCAAACACAGCATTACCACACGCTATCAGTGTGTCAGACGGGGTGTGGGCAGTGGCCACACAGAAACCCATTAGCTTGTCTAGGGTATGTGGGGGAGAGTCCACAGGGACATTAAGAGTAAAGCCACCATTATCCCTGTTAAAGTTACCCCTGGGATGTTAGGCATTTGGGATATCTATGTCCTTACCCCCTATTACCAAGAAGAAGAAAGATATGAAGAGAAATATTCAATCATAGAAATGATTGGCAGAAGCTTAGTCAATTGTACAGAGTTGTGGGAGCCAATAGTGAGGGGATTATCCAATGTTACCTTGAATAAAATGCCAGTACTAATAAAGCCGATAGAAAAGATCGATATGGATCAATTGAGGGACAAGTTAAGTGCGTTGGGAAATGAAGATATGGCTTGGGAAGATGATGAGCAGATCGCGATATGTTGGTCGGCAATGTTGGGTACATACATAATTATAGCCATAGGGGGTATGGCAATATGGAAGATTAGAAGTAAGAGGAAATTAACTAGCGATAATCAAATGAGCATGCAGCAACTCGAGAGGGAGATACCGAGCAGTGTTCCTTACTCATACAGAATCGGCGAAGAAATTGCAGAAAGACCGTCGGAGGAGGCTGGCGTGAAATCGACACGTGCGGCGGAAAAACCTCCTATAGCAGAGAGAAAAACATTAACCAAGAAGAACAAGCCATAGTAACCACACACATGCACCCACAGGCACACGCACACTTTAAATTGCATGAGAAACAGAAGATGATGAAAAGAACATTACATTTGCATGGAGAACAGAAGAAGATGAAAAGAACATTACATTTGCATGTAGAACAAAAGAAGATGAAAAGAACATTACATTTGCATGTAGGACAGAAGATGAAAAGTACATCACCTTGCATGTAAAACCGTAAAAAAAGAAAAGAAGAATAGAATTGCATGCGACGGATGCATGATGCATGCTAAATAGTGTATTTGGGTTTAGGTGTCATTTACGAGTAAATTACAAATAGGTTAGGGAAGGATTGTGACACTATTTACGACGCTAGAAAGAAAGAAGTAAAAAAAAGGGGGAGATAATTTTTTTTTTTGAGCAAGATTTTTTTAAACCAAGGCTAGTCTGGCCACACCCACGCTGCTGAGCGCCCATTGGCTGAATGGTGGCATGAGCGTTAGGCGGAGGTAATCATGTGAAGAAGGAGAGGAGGCCTGTTGCGCACCCTTGAAGGGATAGGTGTGAGATGGCACTGTGAGAGAGATGGGAAACCCGTTGACACCCTCTGAGGGCATGGTGAGATACCAATATGAGAACAGAAGAAGGTGGGAAGACGAAAGACTTCCAAAAATGGAAAATAATAAAATTTTCCTGACCGAAAACAAAGAAGTGGATTGTGGGTTTAGAATTATCAAGGAACCTCAGACCCCGACAAGCCCACACCGGTTTTGGTCGGCGTCCATATAAGCAGATTCGCAGCGAGTGAAAACCAGTTCACTTCGAGTTCCAGTTAAGTTAAGTGAAGTTCGCAGTTGGGGTTGAAGACAGACAGGCAAGCAGTTGCAGTGAGCTGAGAGCTCTGAAGACCCGCCCCGCATAAGCTGACTAAGATTCACGCAAAGGACACTCCTTTAAAGGCAAGGAAGGGCAAAAATATTTTAAGTCAAGTGATAGCAATTGCTCTATGAGTTGTGTTGTATGTGATACTTCAGTCCCACTAGTGACATGCATTCAAGTCCACACATATATTGTGCAGCAGTGAGGATCTTGGAATATAGCAACACCAATATTTGCTTGCGCTTTTCACCGTTGCCTTTCGTCTCTTAACCCGTCAATACGACTGATTTCAAAGTTTCTGATACAACTCTGGCACAAATATCTCCAGTTATTTCTATCAAGATCAAGAAGCCCGAAGTTAGTATGAGGCGCATTGATAGCTGAGAGGTTACTTTTAGCTTGCCTTTATACCTGAACCACGGCCGTCCCACAGTCCACGGCCAAATTGGCTATACATGAGGACCTATATATATATATATATATATATATATATATATATATATATATATATATGTGTGTGTGTGTGTGTGTGTGTGTGTGTGTGTGTGTAATGGGTAGCCGTTCGTATCCGAGTATGTCTAATAGGTCGTTTAACGAAACCCTTTTGCATAGGCCTGTCCAACTTTACTCACAAGACTTGACTCAACCCATGGTGTAGTTTTCAGGTACTTTCCAAAGATACTGCGCGCTAAAATCGTCTCCCCGGACTGATAATATCAAGAAGACAGCTATCTGAAAAATTGACCCTGATAAGATTCGAAACCAGGTTTCATGGTTGGAAATACCCCACTTCGGCTATGTACCTCTATTATATTAGGTTGTTGCAAAAATAATGTCGTTTTCTCACATAGTAACATATGTGAGAAAACGACATTATTCTTGCACTAATATATGATACGGGTACGTAGCCAAGGCATTAGAACGTTTGGTACCCGAATATGAAATATATATATTTGCAAATAGTCTATTGGTCGCACCAATATTTTGAATTTTTATATAATAAATATATATATATATATATATATATATATATATATATATATATATATATATATATATATATATATATATATATATATAGTGATTGTCACTTTTTAACAAGAAGACCATCTCCACAACAAATTTCTTTTTTTTTTTTGTTTTTTAGTTTTTGGTTTGGGGAGGGGAGTTGTTATATAACTTTCAGTTTCACCGATCATGAGAGCGCAAATGATTCTTTAAACCAGCCTTACTTTTACAAGCTTTTGCGCAAATGTTGCACCTGAGAGGGAGATTTCCAATCCCAACAGGCATAGAATCAGCATGAATTTTCATGTGTCTTGTTAATCCAGAAGCTGACTTGCATACTTTATGGCAGAGTGTACAAGAATACACAATGACTGATTGCCGGCTTCTTTCAATTGATCGAGCATGATGAGACCTAATATTAGGTTGGTGCAAAAATAATGACGTAATAATGTCGCTTTTTGACGTATTTTTTAACGTCAAAAAACGACATTATTACGTCATTATTTTTGCACCAACCTAATACACACACACACACACACACATATATATATATATATATATATATATATATATATATATATATATATATATTAATACTTACATTTGACTTGATAAAGTGCATCAGACGATAAAAAGCATAGGCTAATAGATAGATAGATAGATCTGGAACTAAATAATTTTATTTTTTATAACATTAACCTTAGCTCAAATCTACAGCCAAAAATAGACGTGTTATTTTATGCACTGTGAACATTTCTGATGGAAAACCAAGGAATTTGTTTCTCATTATCTCTCTTTTTCTCTTTCAGTCTTCGTCCCTCTTTTTCTCTTTCACGCTTCTCCTCTTTGTCTCTCTTTCTTTCACTTAATAGTTTTCAGTTACGCAGAGCGTGCGTTAAGCGCTGCTAAAATAGGCAATTAAAACCAGCGACTTCTACTAGTGGATAGGCCCTCATTCTTAACTCGTATAATAATCAAAATAGACAAATACAACGCACTTCCACAAAACTCCGATACGATACTCTGGTTGGTTTCTTATACTCAACTAAAACGTACAAATTCTAACATTTTCAAAATAACTTTATTGGTAACTGAAGTACTTTATATGTATTCTCCGAATGTATTTTGCGGAACAAGAAGATCCTCAAGGTATTCTGAGCAACTGGATTATCAGTATATGTTGTGACGAACATATTGTGTTGTGACGATATATATATATATATTCCAGTCGAATCCATTACATTCAATTACGTGCTAATACTCTTGGTCCAGCTACGGGTAAAATAGCAGGACACACTGGGTTCTATAGCCTTGGATGGCAACTGGTCTAGGAGAAGGACAACTCTGAATTCAAAACCTGCTGAGGGTCGTTTAGGGACCTTGTGGCACTTAGTGCACCAGGTCTCTGAATTCAGCCTTTCAAAAAGTGTGGCTGGTCCTGCACGAAACCTTCACCACTATAATCAAATCTCATGTGCCGTTGTCGGGCTGTCGGTTTCCTGGAAACTGATCTGCTTGACCCTCATACGTCAAATATCGACGGTAAAGTCGACTATATATATATATATATATGTGTGTGTGTGTGTGTGTGTGTGTGTGTATGTGTGTGTGTGTGTGTGTGTGTAACAGAGTGCAACAGCATAATTGTCCATCCCACAAAATGTTTAATATCTAAAACACCGCTAAACTAATTGAGCTTCTTTTTTCCAGGTTTTCAGATAAGATGTTTAGCCATCTTGACACCATTTGTCATAAGAATCACTGAAAAAGTCGTTGATTTATTCAGCTAGAGAACAGATTAAAATTTTTTATGTCAGCCGCATTATATTTTCCCATATGAGCAATGGAACCAACATTCATACTCCGGCTTTTATCTTCAAAGTTCATTCAAAAAGCATCAAGAGAATGGTGAATAAGTTTAAAAAAGAAGGAATTGTAGGGAGGAAAACTGGATCAGGAGGTCACAGCAGCAAGGGGATCATCATTTCAATTTAAAGAGATAAGTTAAAAAAGATCCAACTCAATCCATGTGACGTTTGGTACGTTAGAGAGAAGTTTCAGCTATGACAGTCCAAAGAGCAGTGAAAAAAGACTTGATAATGAAATAGTACGTGAAATCTGTGAGGCAACTTGTTAGTCCAGGACAGAAAGTTAGAGGATTAGAGAGGTCGAAAATCATCCTGAATAAGTTTGAAAATTATCCTGGAATAATATATATATACATGTGTATGTGTGTGTGTGTGTGTGTGTGTGTGTGTGTGTGTGTGTGTAACTTTATTTCAATCCTTCATAAGCCTTCATAATCCTTAGCTATGATTAATTAATGATGAATATGTCATTTTCTTTTAGAATCGATTTCATCACTATTCTTCTGTTAAGCTTGGAGAGTAATTATACATTCTTATTGCTCCAAGTAGAGTTCAATATGTAATAAAAACCTCGGAGAATTCCAGCAAGATATTTTTAATCATCTCTAAGTTACAATGTTTCAAAGCTTCATCTAATAAATGGAGAATTTTACTATTACACAATTTGGACAATTTTGCTGTTGCACCCGTTATATATATATATATATATATATATATATATATATATATATATATATATATATATAAAGAGGTATTGAACTTTTTTTTATTTGAATGAATGTCGGATTAACAAATAAAAAATCTATGTACTCTTTTCGAAATTGCTTTGTAGGCGTTTGGATACGAAACAGATAAAAATTGGAAATTTCGATAATATGTCACTGGAAGGATTTGTAATATGACAAACTAGACGTTTGCATAGATCTATTAACTGCATATGTATTCTAAAAAAAACTATAATAATGCATGGTTCTTGAGAGAAAAAAATTTTTGCCCTCTATTGGTAATATGACTAACTCTATTTCTGTCCGTCTCTCTCTTTCTCTTTCTCTCTCCACCCCCTCTCTCTCTCTTCCTCTCTCTCTCTCTCTCTCTTTGTCTCTCTTTATCTATTAGGCTGGTGCAAAAATAATGTTGTTTTCTCACATATGTTACTATGTGAGAAAACGACATTATTTTTGCACCAACCTAATATCTATCTCTCTCAACATATATATATATATATATATATATATATGTGCGTGTGTGTGTGTGTGTGTGTATGTGTGGTGGACTCCCTCGTTGTATTCAACGTATGAGGGTCAACCAGCTCAGTTCCTAGAAACCGATAGCCCAGACTCCAGCACATTTGATTAAAGTGGTGAAGTCTTTGTGCAGAACCAACCAGACAATTTGAATACAGAGACCTGGTGCACTACGTGCCACAAGGTCCCCAAACGACCGTCCGTAGGTTTTAAATTCAGAGTTGTCTTTCTCCTAGACCAGTTGCTATGCAAGGCTATAGAAGCCATTCAATCCTGCTATTTAACCATAGCTGGAGTGAGAAGAAGAGGATTAATACCTTTCCCAAGGGTAAGTGAATGTAATGAATTCGAACTCGGCTCTCCGATTCCTCAATCCGAGCCGCTATCCGCTACTCCACCGTTCACCCAATATAGTTCCAAAGAGCCACTCAAGGTAGACTACTGGTGAATTAGATTGCTGTAGAGAAATAAGAGCAGATTATGAAGATATGTAGGATAGATGACAGTGCCTTAACCGATTGAGCCACAGAGGATCGTTCGATTAGCAAAGTCGATTTTACTGCTTTTAAACTATAATCTTCTAGAAAATATTCATCCTCCGACAGGAATCGAACCTGTATCCTATACGGAACTGTCATATATCCTGACGTGCCTTAACCGATTAAGACACAGAGGATCGTTCCATTAGCAAGGTTTTTTACTGCTTTTAAACTACAATCTTCTGTGAAAATTTCTCGGACATTCAGGCCGGTAAATGTTATTAATACTGTTTATTATAAACAGAGCATTTACTTAAATATTTGTATCTATAAAAAGGATGTATAAGCATAAATATGTCTTAAAATAATTGTGAGACTTTGTCATTTGTTTACATTTGGATACGCTTTGAGCAGATATGAATGTACGTAAGAGATTCATGGTAAATTGTAGTTTAAAAGCAGTAAAATCGACCTTGCTCATCGAATGATTCTTTGTGGCTCAATCGGTTAAGGCACGTCAGGCTATATAACGGTTCGGACTTGTCGGACTTTGTCCATTTCGTAATGTGTGACATTATATATATATATATATATATATATATGTGTGTGTGTGTGTGTGTGTGTGTGTGTATGTGTGTGTGTGTGCATGTTTACGTGTGTATATATATATATATATATATATATTAGTAGTAGTAGTAGTAGTAGTAATCTTATAAATATAAGAAACTATAGTCGTTCGGAAAACCTTTGCTGTCTTGATTTGCAAATAATCAAGCCAATACCAAAGGGAAAAAAGGTATAAAAAAAGAAAGAAGCAAAAACATGTACGTTAGCCGAAAATAATCGTCTAGCATGCAAGTCCAAACCCAAAGGAAAAAACCCCGATACGAGTAGGCAAATAACCAAATAAAGTGCTCAATACAATAATTAGAGCAGACTCTAGGTTTAACTATATATATATATATATATATATATATATATATATATATATATTATTATTAGTAGTAGTAGTAGTAGTAGTAGTAGTAGTATTATTATTATTATTATTATTATTATTATTGAAAATATGTATTCATTACGATATAGAAATTATCACGTTTCGAAACCATAACCTGAATCGTGAATTAATAATAACATAAACATTTTGACGACAACACTTTATTTTTGTTAAATTTGGAGCTTTTTTTCATTATGCTATGGCTGTTTTTGTTTAGTTTTGCTTTTTCAACGAAAAAAGCGCGAATTGTTGAAGGTACCTACTAAAAGATGAGGACTGACGTTGGATTGTTGCTTTTACTTGACAGGAAAGCAAAAAGTTAGAAGAGAGTACCAAGGGCGAGAAGGGCAAACGAAGAAACTATTAGAATAGACCTTACGGTAACGTCTAGCAGTTTCAGGAGTAAAATGGTGAAGTCTAGGTGCCAGTCTAGTCTTCTTTATATGACTTATCGAACAGGACGAAATCGAGTATGGCTCTCCACAACTTCCTGTTTTTTTTAAGTCTTAATAAATTTTGTCTTTTTGCCATCTCTTCTAAACCTTGTTCTGCCATCCATTTAATTGAAGCTCACTTAGTAGGTTGTGCATTGTTTCCTCTGTTTTTCTTGCCTTCATTCTATCCTGCGAGTATCAAATTTTCCAAGCCCTCTTTCCTCATTATGCATCTTAGAAATCTCAACTGTCTCTTTTTGATATTAAGCATAAGTTTCCTCTTTGTTTCCATTTTCTATAAAACCTAGTCGTTGCTCTTATGTTCGGTTCATGGTTCCCTCGGCATCTGTAGAACCACTGTTGCTTCAAGACCCTTCATCATTAATGAGACTGTCCAGCATTCATCGTCATGTAGGAGGACAGATATCACATAACAGTTCAGTACTTTTATTTGTCTCTAACGAAGTTTTTCTGTTTTCTTAAAACTTTGCTTAGCTTTTGGAAGGCATTAATTCAATCTATTACTATGTTCAAATTCATGAAGTCTAGGTACTAAAGAGGAAAGTTCATCAGAACAATTTACTTTTATGTGTGTTTTGGAACGTTCCAGGTGCTCCAGTGATTAGTGATACTCCTTATATTCAGATTTTTTATCATTTTCTTTTTATTTCTTACATCATTTCCTCCGTACTTAGGTGGCCCGGATAAAGAAAAATGGAAACTGAATGTTGTGTGATTCAGTCTTGGGTTTCCACAGATATTCTCACCTACGGAACCTTATTGTTTTAAGAGGCGTTTATTATAATTAGATTAACTTCTTTTCGGGGCAAATGTTATTATTATGCATCTACTCTTTGTTCATTACACGGGTTTTCTTCTGTGTATTTATCTTGCCAGCGGATAAACAAATTTCAGCGTGACAATGGTGCTGACGAATATCGTCCAGAAATATTGAAAGCCGAATCTAGACACTTACTGCTTTTGACATTCAATTACATTCGTTTCCGGCTGGTTGTCAAGGGTTTTCTATCTATTCCCATAATGTCAACCCAGGAATTTCAGATAATTGTGACAGTCTATATTCAGCAATTTCAGTTGGGGTTTTATTTGTGATCACCCAATAAGCGTAAACCTCATTATGCAGCCATTCATCTTCTCCTAGGCAACTAAATAGAAACTATTATACCATATGAGATATATATATATATATATATATATATATATATATATATATATATATATATATATTGTTCATCCAATATTAATGTAGTCAATACCACAAAAAACACTCCATTTACCTAAGATATGTAGATGACATTCTCGTTTTAGTCAAAAACAGATGAAATACATGAACTACAAGAAAATTTAAAAAATACTCCGTACTTTTCACATATGAACTTTACAAGGGCAATAAATTCCGTTCCTCGATGTATTAATAGTAAGAATAATAATAATACATTTTCTAGCTCTCCTTATAAAAACAACTAGTATAAACACATGTACTCACAAATATAAAAGTGAATGACCTATTACGAAATAGATATTATACGAAACTTAATAAATCGTGCAAAATTAGTCTTCAAGATTCAAGATTTTCTGCACTGAATTAAAATATATTAAACAAACCCTCATTAATAATGACTTCCCTAATTACATTGTTGATGAACAAATTAGACAAGCTATTAGGAATATAAACATATATACAAATGAATACAATACATCATCAAAAACCTCTAAATCTATCAAATTGCTATATCATAATCAAATGCATGCCAACTATTAACTTTGAAATCTAGAACGATACATAAGCAGTAAAAACGAACTGTTGAAATGCTTTGTATTTACAGAAATACATATACAAACTCACAGACAATGCTGAGAAGATGGTCTCAGATGAAGTTGAAACTACTTGGGAAAATAAAAAATATTGGAAAGAAAATTCTGGTACTTTTCTTAATCAATTTTCTAAGGCTATGAAGTAATTAATCCGATATGTCTAAATTATTTAACTAACCCTGTTTGAATGAAAATATTCTGCCTAAATATATATATATATATATATATATATATATATATATATATATATATATATATATATATATATGGGATAACTATATATAAATTTGTATATATCAAGGACAGCTTTGGAGGAAAGATGTATGGCAATGTGGAAAAAGTTTTCGTGTGACCTTAGGAGTTATCGGACTTGGATTGTTTACGTTAATGCGAATACCCATGCGTACGAATGAGAGACGTTGGGAATTTTTAATTTGTTTTTTTATGTGAGTAGGGTAGATAATCTAGCTAATTTAATTTAGATTTTCTTTCTTTTTATTCTTGTTTCCATCGATTTTGTTATTAAATACACCAAAATGTTATAGCAGAAGATCTGCCAAGAATGGTGAAACGTTGTAAGAATCTGGACACAAATAATTTACTGTAGATGAACTATCGAATAAAGCATTTTCTAAACATTTTCATCTTCATGAATTATTTTCTATTTCAATTAGAGTAGCATTATTTATGTCAAAATTGCAATCAGTCTCGTTATGGTGAGCAACTAACGCGTTTAATGTGTTTTTAAAATGCCTGTTTTGTTTTTTCGCCAATATATTCTTTCGAGCAATCTTTTCAGTTGATAGAGTAAATTCCTCCTTCAAGATTTGGTTTGTTGTTTTGTTTTGTAGTTTTGTTTTGTATTGATTAAGCATTTTATTGTTTTGAATGTAGTTGTGACGAAATTTTATGTTGAATTTACATAAATTATTTTTATTGTAACTGTGATAGAGTTAATGGACAGAACAATATAATTTTTAATTCGTAGGATTTGTTTGGAGAGGCAGCTTTTGCATTTTGCAATATTTAATGAGCCTTTTGTTTCGTATTGAATATGAAGTGGTTAGGGTACTGGGGAGTCTGCAAAGTATTTTCAATACATTTTGCCTATTCCTGTAAATATTTAGGGTTGTAAATTCTGAGCGCTCTTAAATAGAATATATATATATGTGTGTGTGTGTGTGTGTGTGTGTGTGCTATTTAGACTATCTACATATGGACTGTTGCCCTCATATTTGTTGTAGTTATCACAACGTTTCGACCTTTCTGCTCTCCCACCTTCTTCGGGAGTATGTTGATACGGATAACCTATAAGGAATTGTGATAACAACAACAAAGATGAGGATAATAGTCTACATGTAAATGGTGTAAGTAATGATAACTCCTAATCCTAGAAATTGACAAATTATAGATAGATAGATAGATAGATAGATAGATAGATAGATAGATAGATAGATAGATAGATAGATAGATAGATAGATTGTCAGAAATAGACGTCTTTACTGTACAACAAAGCAGGGGTGAATCCGGCCATACATTTACGGTTGTGAATACGTTCTCTGCGTCTATAGTTCCCGCGTATCTTTAAAGATTCATCAGAAAATTCAAATAGGAAAACCGCTCCCTCCTTTACTTAGTTAGTTCCTTAGTTGGCATGACCGTTACGCTTTGGCATTACTATTCTATTCATGTGATGCACGCAGTAAATATGTATTTTGGTATTGTGGTCTTATATACTGCACCGTAACATAGCAACTGGTATCTATATATTTGGAAACGAACAGGAAATGACTTTTAACTTTTTTTTTTCCTGTTTAAAGCATCAACATATTTTAGAGACATGAAGTAACTATGTATAACGATCTCCAAAGTATGGACAGATGTTTATATTTAAATACATTTAAAATGATAAGTGACTTTAACATAATCGAATAATACAGTATTTCATTGCTTGCATTACGTTTTTCTTACCCAACTTCTGGTGGATTAAATACTTGAAACCTAAGTGTAAAAAATGCTATTTAAACTTTATTGTACATAAATTATTTCTAGGTACATTAAATGCTTAAGAAGTAAGTAGGTTTACGTTTATAACTGCCATTTAAATCTCTCTCTCTCTCTCTCTCTCTCTCTCTCTATATATATATATATATATATATATATATATATATATATATATATATATATATATATATATATATATATATTAAAAAGAAATAAACCGCAAACGTTTTTGGTAATAATGTGGATTTGTTGTAGCATATATATTATATTTTATTCTTCATATGAAGAATAAAATATAATATATACACAATGTAGCATGCTGAATCTACTGTCAAAAAATCAAGGTGATATAACTACGGAAGTACATAACAGTAATTATGCTATAAAGCGCTTATTTAAACATTCCTTACAGTTTCTATTCCTTGGAGTTACGATACCTCAAAACTATTAACATCAATGAAAAAATGTAAAACCGTAAAATTTACACAAATACTGCTTGTTCCAATTATTATGGTATTAATATTAGTTTTCTGCCATATTAGTATTAATTGTGGATTTTGTTCGTTTTTTTATTAAAATCGTTTTATTATTTCATCAACTGAAAATATGTTTGTTTGTTTTTTTACCATAATGTTCACCCTGTACAAGGCCCAAAAGCCACTCGAAATTAGATGGTTACAATGTAGGGTAACCTGCCCCATGCAAGATGATAATTCCACTAAGACGCAGAAGGCTATTGGAAATGAAAGTGAAGGAAAAGGAAAAGACCAATCTTAGATAGGGAACAAGATATAAATCTCTACTCCTGTTCCAAAGACCAGGGAAAGTGTCTAAAAGAGACGATAAGAGAACCTATCTACTCCTCTTTGTGTAAAAAGTAAATAAAATTTCAGAGTTTTAGGCAGAGACATTAAAAGTCTAGAGTTGAAGTGGATTTTAGAAGGAACCAGAAACCCAATCCTAAGCAGGAAAAAGGGAAAAACCTCTACTCTAAGAAAGGGACTGAATCCGAGATAGAAGATTAGGACCAATCACATTGCAGATTCTTCTTTGGATTTTATCAAGAATTTCTAAATATGTAGCAGAAGCACCAAACCAGATGTGGTATGGACGAATGGCAGACTTATAAATATGCAAGATAGATTTTTAAAGCTAAAACATGTGTACTCCACGAAACATCTGTCTCAAAAGGGAATATATATATATATATATATATATATATATATATATATATACATATATATATATATATATATATATATATATATATATATATATATATATATATATATATATATATATATCTTCGTTAGAAATGACAATTTGAGTGGAGAATTGTTTTTTACGTTAACTTTCGTGCTAACTTGGTCAATGTTAAGCATGAAGATAGACAATCCCCCGAGCACAATGTCTGGAATGGCCCTACCGTTTAATTCATCTTGTGCTGACTTACGGCGAAGAAAGACAGAAAAATGAAAGTAAAGATTACTTGGCGTGTTGAATCTCCTGACGTCTATTGCACGAAAGACTTCTATTTCGTACAGGCTCTTATTCTTTTAGAATTATCGGCTGACTTAAAATTCAATGAGCAGGACAAGTGGGTAGTTGGTGCAGTTATAATGACATCTGCTAGGACGATGTCGATTATATGAGCGCACTTTCCCTTCTCTCTTTCTCTCTCTCTTTCTCTCTCTCCCTCTCTTCTCTCTTCCCCTTTTCTCTCTCTCTCTCTCGCTTTCTCTCTCGCCTATATCATTAGACTAAACATGTTCCACTTTCTTTCTGAAATCATTCTATATAAAAAATAATGCAGAAATATTAATTTTTTTAACTTTGAAATGTGAAAATGGATGCACAAAGTTGTAAAAATTAATATTAATAAAAATGTGCTATTTAAATAATTATGTCTTATTTCAATGCGATAATTCTCTAATTTTGCATCAGTAAAAAAAAAAATTAAAATGTTTACTTCTTATCATTATTATAAGCTCGTCCCACTGATTAACAGGCTTCTAATATCGTTTTTGTAAGAGTTTTTTTGTAAAAGTGTTATTTCCTAAGAATATTCTGTGAGAGTGGTTTGTAAAAAAGTGTTTCCATATTTTTGTAAGAATAATTTAGGAATATTTTCGCAAAAATAATCGTAAATTTATAAGAATATTTTGTCGTGGTATTTTGTAAGAATATTTTAGTGAAAAATATTTGTAAGTATATTCTGTTAGAATATTTTTGTAAGAGCATTTTGTTTAAAAACAAAATTTGTAAGAGTATTTTTAAGAATATTTTGTAAGAGTATTTCTTAGAGTATTTCTTAAGCGTAAGGGTATATTATAAGATTACTTTTGAAAGGGTGTGTATGGGGTGTATAGTCAGTGGTAATACCTTTGCTGTGAAGAGGTCGACCCTGCCTTACTCAGGTGAACTGGGGTGCGGAACTGTAATGGTCCACCACCCACATCTAATTCTCACACTGGCATACAAGAATTACATACATGAGCACTGCGACAACCACACCTAAGTCAACGGCATCGATCTTCCGGCTATACTATGTAAGGGTAATCGGAAGGGTTTCCGACCGATGAAGGGGTCGCCTCACCACAACCCACCTCTGCCAAGCGGCCATTGAACAGTCTCTAAGCTGGGAGTAGGGACTGCACCTCAAGGATCAACGGATTTGCCAGTGGATGGAGGACTGGGTAACCTCAACATCCCTAATGAAACGATACGCCATTGCAGAGTTTTGCCTTGAATGTCACCATGAACCACAATTACCGCAGAAATAGAGGAAGTGGTGACCACGGCGGGGCAAAATACTCTGACAGAATCAATGAATGAATGGATTATACAAAGATAAATTACGTCTACAGATTACTTGTCAAACGACGTAATCATTTTGAACGCAACTCTATGATCCCCTGTGGTCAAACTTTGTTACTGAATATATTAAGCTTACAACCACATCACGTTGAAACACAAGTTCCCTTACGATCACCGAAGTTAAGCAACGTCGAGCCTAGTCAGATGAGTGACCGCTTGGGTATAACATGTGTTGTAAGTATGGATGTGCGGGTCGTGTAATTGAATTGTTAATCAGAGAGCAGAGTTCTAATTACAGTTGGGCTTTGCTATAATCAATTACGCGCCAATAAGCCTTGGGAAAGGTATGAATGCAACTCTTCTCTCCCTCTCCCTCTCCCTCTCCCAGCTATGGGTTAAAATCTGATTTGCTAAATCATTATTATCTCAAAAAGTAAATCCAGACAGAAAATTAGGAGTGGAGCCCTGAAGGCAGTTGGCTGTCAACACTGACAACTTTCTGGCACCTTTTGCAGGCAATTCGTCCCCAAATGTAATGGGTTTTGTCGATAAGGGAGTGTCATGTAGCCAGGTCAGCGCGCGGCTATAAAACTGAATTCAAGCCACCTACTGCTTTGTAGTTCCCGCCTCTGAGAGGACGGACGGGGTAACCTCAACATCTGTGGTGCAATGGTTCAAAAGGAACCGGCAAGCTATTATGCTTTGAATATCACCATGAACTACAATTACAACAGAAATAGGGGGAGTGGTGACCACGACGGCTCAAACTGCGCTGAATGATTTTTGTAAGTGTATTTGTATGAATATCTTTTAAGTATTTTAGTTTGCAGGAAAAGAACGTAGAAATGTTACTTTTCAACTCTTCTTTTACAAACTCATCCATTAAGATGGTGATTGTGTAAATACCGTACACCACAAAAAATGATAATCAGAGATTAACTTAAATATTAGGTTGGTGCAAAAAATAATGACGTAATAATGTCGTTTTTTAACGTATTTTTTAACGTCAAAAAACGACATTATTACGTCATTATTTTTGCACCAACCTAATAGTTCTTCGCTCCAACTTATGGAGCGAAGTACTATTTTTTTTATGGTTGCTTGGTTTCCGTCAAATAAACGAAACACATTTTCTAAGTCTAGGCGCTTTTCAAGCTGTTGCAGATGACGATGAACCATTGAATGACTTGAATTCAGTTTTTCGAAGTAATCAGCATAATCATCATCATCATCAGTCCCATGACAAGGTGTGGTCATAGGATCGCTGCGTAGCTGAGCACCTGAGTTTCTGTTGTCTGTCAATGCCTAAGTCTTTGTGCATGAACTTCCAGTCTAGTCAGTGACTTTGTTTAATCATTCTTTTGTCTTCCTGCCATGGTGGCAAATATCCTTACCATCTCAGAGTTCTCTTCTTGACGATGGTCATTGAGGTCTTCCTATGGCATTGTTTTCATGTTTGATGATGTTTCTTGTCTGCGTCATTTGTGATGTGGTCTACATAAGAGATACCTATAATGGTTCTATAGTATCTCATGTCTAATGTTTACATTTCCTCACTCAGATTATTTTCCTCGAAAGTCCATATCTGCTCAGGTTCATATCCGAAACGTAAATAAAACAATTATAATGATAAAAGGCATTTATTTTTCCTAAATCTGTATTTTTAAAAAAACTTAATTCCTTTTCTATCGCCCGTAGAAAATAGCTAATATTACTATTACCATTGAACCAATACTTTTCCACTCAACACAGAAAACGATCATACAGTGAAATTTTAGATCAGTATTCAAGCTACGAACTTCTTGATACATCCTCGTAGATAGATGGGCAAAAAGAGAAAGGAGATATAGCATACAAATACATAGTAATTTCTAAAGAATGAATGAATTTTTTTTAATCCGAAGTATTTTATTATTTCAAACGTTATTTTTACCTACGAAGAGCTTCACGATCAAGGTTCTATCGAGCGGTTAAAGC
The DNA here is from genome assembly GCA_963932145.1 of Acanthosepion lycidas. Lineage (NCBI taxonomy): Eukaryota > Metazoa > Mollusca > Cephalopoda > Sepiida > Sepiidae > Acanthosepion > Acanthosepion lycidas. Next base: position 55,447,687 of record OZ010577.1, read on the forward strand.
ACGCCGAATGGGATGGTGGTTTCTCCTGCAAAGGAGGACGCGGGTTCGAATACAGTCAGATGGTAAATTTGCTGTAATAAATTTCTCGAGTATGCAGGCCTGTAGATGAAATAAATAATACTGTTTAAAAAAAAACACAGCGTCTAATCACATACGTGTGTCCACTAAAAATAACGTTTGAAGTAATATAAATATATATATCTCTGTGTGTGTGTGTGTGTGTGTGTGTGTGTGTGTGTGTGTATGTGCATTTCATCCTTTAATGGACTTTATGAAGGCATCGGATGAGATAAATTTTTCTTTTGTCTTTATTCATTTATATATATATATATATATATATATATATATATATATATATAAATATATATATATATATATATATATATATATATGGATATATATATATATATATATATAGATATGGATATAGATATAAAATTATCTCTATCTATAAAAGGCAGAATGTGTGTGTGTGTGTGTGTGTGTGTGTGTGTGTGTGTGTGTGTGTGACGAATGCACGGCCGCAATTTTCGACGGATTTGCACCAAAATTTACATGCACATGCTCCAAGTTAACGAGAAGGCCAAGACCGACTTTGCATTTCCCAACTTCCATCGATAGTGGAAATAATCGATTTTTTCATGATTCTACGGCAGTTTTCATGTAGTTTGCGCCCATTTTCTACTGGCCAGAGTGAGAGCCTATAGCTGACTGCCACGAATAGGCATGAAGATTCTACTGGCCAGCGTGAGAGCCAACAGCTGACTGACACGAATGTTAACTAGCATGCTACCATGCAAAAAAATTCGATAGCTGCATTCGTCACAAGTGGGAAAAATTTAAATCTGTATGGCACTTTACTCCAATCGGCTCATTCGCTTGCTTAAACTCAACGTTGATTCTGATTCCGCAGAACTGGGTTGGGTGTGAAAAAGTAACTGTTGTTAACATTCTTTTTTCATTCGGTTTTTCCAATTACGAGTCCATTTTTAAAGCTGATCGTTTTGTGTTCATTTTGTTTAGTTCTTTTTTCGTTACAGATTTAATGTTTAGTATAGAGCTTAGAAAAAATTCGCAGTGTGAGATAGGCAAGAAGTAAGGCATATAGCAACATCATCACGGGAAGGAGCACTCCTTTAAAGGCAAGGAAGGGCAAAAATGTTTTAAGTCAAGTGATAGAGTTTGCTGTATGAGTCGTACAATTTTTGAATCAAGCACAGGCAACGCCGGGCTATGCTGCTAGTATATATATAAAGTTTGTCTGACGATCGCAAAAGCAAGAAACCCAGGATCACAAACTCACATCAATCCAACTAAATATGTTAGCTCTATCTCTGATATTGAGCGCTTGCCAATAAGTACCGCGCAACTACTTTTCAGATATAAAATTACATATACGTATATATATACTTACATATACATATACAGACATCCCGCGATTTGTGCGGCTAATGTGTAACTATAAAAAAATCAAATTTCAATTACTATGATTAAACTGAAGAATGTTTTACCGCACTAATCGAGATTATGTATGTGCTAATCAAACTTTAATAGATACAAATTTTGGAGATGAGGTTTTATGTACAGTATTTTTCCGCATAATGTAAATACTATAAAAATTTTAGCGTATTAATCGAAAAGGCATTAATTTAATGCGCATTAATCGAGGGATGCCTGTTTATATACTTACACAGAGATATGTATATACTTACATATACATATGTATTTAAACCCAATACTAGACTGGCAGCAAGATCTCATCAATTTACAGTTGAGCTTGCTAAATGAAACAGTAACTTCTATGCCAACAGTTTCTTATCCCACACTTCTTGCTTGTGGAACTCCCTCCAAGCTCTATATTTTCCAACCAAATTTAATCTGCAAAAAAAAAAAAAAAATGAATAAATGTAATGTCAATCACTATCTACTGTTCTCCTGGTTGTTCTTTTATTTCTCCTCATTATTAATGTTTCTGTTCCTAATTCCTCTACACCCTGTAACTCCTTGAATGTTAGTGGCTGTACTGTCATGCTTGGTGTGATAAATATATGTTTACAAATACATCTATATATACTTATATAATTTTAATTTCAAATTTTATCGTACAATTTAATACTTATTAGTTAGAATAAATTCTATTTTAGTATAAACCCAACTTTAAAGCATTAAATAGTTATTATAACCTTACTTCGTTGTCAAGTTTTTTGAATTCTCGTATACTTGTTTTTTGATTGGTCATTTCAGCTCATGTAACAGCGTTTCCCCTTACGAGGGGTAATTAATTAATTTTAACCTTTTAAAACCTTCATTCTACAATCTACATTCAACATCATCACTTGATAAGACACCAGAGGTGTTGAAACAAAATGGCTATTTTTGTAGTGATTTTATGACAAATTTATGTTATAATTTTTAAATAAATAATTACATATATATATATATATATATATATATATATATATATGCTTACATATAAAGAGTGTGATGGGTAAATTGTCGCCATTTTACATTTTTAATTTCGTACATGAGAATCGTTTGCTTTGAATTTTGTCGACGGCACAGTATATTAGGATAATTTGGACACCAATTCACTTTGAAGAAATTTGGAAACGGATTGCCTGGCATTCGCTCCGGAAGCTCCAATACGAGCATTTCAGAGTGTCTGGATGTGAATCTGAGGACAGTACAGAGGATTCGGAAAGAGTTGGATGATATATCCAGTCAACATCATGGTGTTTGTAGTGATCACTAGACGATGTTATGCATTCTTTCATATTCAAACAGAGCCTCAGACTCAACACGGAGGCCTACGTCATGTCTTGAGTATGTAGTCCTTCCCTGGTTCAAGAAGGTGGCTGCTGGAAGAACCTATGTCTGACAACAGAACTCTGCACCATGCCACGCAAGCAGAAGAACCCAGTCATAGCTGTCAGACAATTTCCTAATTCTTATGTGTGTGGCGCAGTTGTGCGAGAGACCAATTCCTTGTAACACCGAAGATGAACTGAAGGCAAGGATTATGGCATCATTGGCCAACATAGACAAGGAAATCGTCCAGAAGCAACGCATGAGATTTCGAAGTCATCTAGAGGCCGAGGTTGGGGCCAATGGTGATTTTATTGAATAAATTTACTCTTTAGCATTTTGTTTGTGTAATGTTGGTAAATATATCTGTTAAAATGAGATGTCAGTGTTCTTTTCATTTTTGCGTAACTTAGACGACAATTCATCCATCGCAGCCTGTACACATAGTTACTTACGTATACACTCACACACACACACACACATATATATATATGTATATATATATATATATATATATATATATATATATATATATATGCGTGTGTGTGTATGTGTTGATTGATTGATTTTGTTTAGCGGCATATCAACCTCTATGGTTATTTAATACCGAAATCGACATATTTTGTACGCAATTTTATTTTTTTGAGGGTAAATGCATGTTTTTAGATATAATGTTTGTAGAATATAAAATATATTGTTGACAATTTTAATATAAAAATGGAATTTTATATTTTTTTACGATTGCATTGATTGTTTTTTATATAAAATTGCATTGTTGGTCATTTTATTATAAAAATGTAGTGTTGATTTTTGTTTGGGGTTCACTATATGCTCATAGGTCTGAAGAGTTTGGGGTCGAATTTTCCGACCGTAACGAAATAAATATCACCTCATGGTCTTTTAAGAGTTCGTTTTTTTATAATATATATATATATATATATATATATATATATATATATATATATATATATATATATATATATATTGCAATCATATTTGAATATAAGCAAAGTTTAAGACTGTTGATAGTCTGTTTCATGCTTGAATACAATCTGCAGACGGTGAAGATTGCGTTAAAGCATGAAACAGACTGATCCCTTCGGTGGTGAACTCTGTGTACACACTGATCATATATATATATATATATATATATATATGTATGTATGTATGTATGTGTATGTGTGTGTGTGAGCGCGCACGCGTGTGTATGTGTGATATACAAATCTATATATCAGGCTGTAATTGAATGACAGAATGAATAAAAACACCTACGCGTTTGATCTTTCGCATAGGCATCTTCATAATAATAATTGCTGTATCTTAGAAATGATTAAATATATCTTACTGGAATTCTCCAATGTTTTTATAACACTATTGGACTCTATTTTGAGCAATAAGAATGTATAATTACTCTCCACGCTTAACAGAAGAATCGTGATGAAATCGATTATAAACGAAAATGACATGTTCATCATTAATTAATCATAGCTAATGATCGTAAGCTCTTGAAGGATTGAAATAAAGTTTATATATATATATATATATATATATATATATATATATATATATATATATATATATATATATATATATATTCCAGGATCATTTCCCAATTTATTCAACATGATTTTCATCCTCGCTAATCTTCTAACTTTTTGCCCTGGAGTAACACCGGGCCTCACAATTTTCACGTACGATTTCATTTTCAAGTTTGTTTTTTTTTTCACTGCTCTTTGGACTGTCATAACTGAAACTCCTCTTTCACGCGCCAAGCGTTTTACGGGTTGAGTTGGAACTTTTCTAATTGATCACTTTAGCTCTAAGTTGAAATGATGATCTCCCTTTCTGTTGCGAACGCCTAATCCAGTTTCCCTCTATACCGTTCTCTTGATTGTTCTTGAATGTACTTTGAAGATAGAAGACCGAGTATGAATGCTGATAGCATTACTGAAGGTCTGAATGCTGATAGCATTACTGAAGGTCTGAATGATTTTTCTCCCACCATTGCTCATTTGGGAAAACAGTGGGTTTGACACAAAACGATTTTAACCTGTTCTCTTCCTTGCTGAATAACTCAAATGTTTTTTTCAGTGATTCTTACGACTAATGGTATCAAGATATCTAAACGGCCTTTCTGAAAACCTGGAAAAAGGAGACTCAGTTTAGTGGGATTTTAGATATTAAACATTACACGATTTGGACAATTTTGCTGTTACACTCGGTATAGGGAAGAAGAAATACAATAAACGCCTCTAATAATTATATATATATATATATATATATATATATATATATATATATATATATATATATATATATATATATATATATTACTATGTATACGTATGTATGCAGAGACATGACATATGTGAATAGACACTTCTTTTTGTACAAGGCTTTTTATTCAACAATCTAAACAATTCAAGAATCTTTTCTTGCACAGACATTTTTTTTATTCTTTCTAAACATTGAATTTACCAGATCCGTTATCTTGAAGAATATCCGTCCAGGCTGCAATGAAAACATGACACGCCTCTCTTTTATTTTGCAATCGAAAATGTTCCAGGCACGATCAATAGGATTCATCTTAAGAGACTTATTTGGCCAGAAGTGTCGTTTAATAACTTTTTCGATCTATTATTTTTTCGATTTTTTTTTTTTTTTTGTATAGTGTGTAGCGACAATCCTCCATGAAGAAAAAGAGATGTTTTTGTCACAATGACCATCAACGATTGATACTGAAAATCCTTCCCGCAGAATAGTCATGTATATTTTACAAGTATTTAAACGTATATTCCCTGCATATTATATAAGCTTTGAACTGTCATTATTTCAAATGCAACCCTATACAATAGCTAAAAATTCAAAATGACACGCAAACTGTTCAAACAAAACGCATGACCAGAAAGCATCTACCCATATACTTTTAACAGAAAGTTCCGTGTTCATATCACATCGAGTCCACCAATTAATGTTTGATTTACCAAATATAATTGGGAGGCCTGGATAGTACATGCGGTAGGTACATGTAATTACCCAAAGATCAGAAATTCTCTAGGGAGAAGATTTTGGGATTTTTTTCTAGAAAGAGAACATATATGTAATAATATATAAAAAGTATAGAAATGTGTTACATGCCGACCCTGAAAAGGAAAGCTAATGGATGTTACAAAAGTCTTTTTTTTACTTAAACGTCCAGCATATCGTTTTACAAGAGTGTATATTTTTATCCATGAGGCAAGAATTTTCTCGCGGCAACTACCCTCGAGCTGTCTTCTGTACTGAGTGGGCATTACTGATTGGGCGTTAATGATCACATGACTGGATCAGCGCAGAGCATAAGAATTATTGAAGCGGAAGTGAATTTCACTCAACACTGGAATTATAACAAATTCAAGAATTATACCAAATCATATTAACTTCAAAATTTAGCATGCAAAAATATTCAATGTTGATAATTTTTCAAAATTTGCATCTTTAGAGATGACAGGTTACGAAATGTTTCTTAGTAAGTTGTTTGATGATCTAATTTCACGGGGAAACTGATGTCATTCTTACACTTATTATACAGGATGCGATGGGTAAATTGTCGCTTTTTCCGCGTTCGCATTGCTTTTTACATCTTTGTTTTTTTATTATTCGGCGCATGCGCATTGCTTGTTTTTGATTTTGTCGACGGCACAGTATATTATAAGTTGGTCACCGTCTCTAAGAAAAAGAGCACTATGACGCAATTCCCTTGAGGACACATGGCACAGTGGATAAAGGCGTTGGTTAGATCTAGTGACTGGACCCAAAGAGTTGTGAGTTCAATACCTGGTTAAGGCAGTGGAGAACTTTCAGAGGGGAATTAACCGAAGATAACTGATAACTGACATCCATTAGACATGGAACGTGGAATTAGAACAGTCTACCCCAGTGAGCGAAATAAAGGGTTCAGTTCGACATTCCAACCACCTGAAGAAACGTTGTGATAAACATGGCGACAAAGATGAGGACAATAGTCCGAATAATAAGGGTCAGTTTTATAGACAACAATTTTCGTTGTCTTGTCATCTTCATCTAAAATTAATTAATCATCTTTCCGTTACTTTCTCGCAGTCTCTTGCTGTGTAATTTGAAGTTGACTTCACTTACTGATGACCATCGGTCGAAATTAAATGTTCCCTATCGACTTGCGCGACATGTCCCGCTGTCTTTCAATTTAACAAGACTCATATTGCTACATAAAGTCTATGAGAGAAATCCCCACAGTGCGGACGAATTAAAAGAGTACATCTCAGGACTATTTATTGAAAGTGATGCAGATCGGGATTTGTGCCGTGCTGTGCGCCATATTGTTCTGGAGAGGTTAGAGTAACGTCGTAATGCTGAAGTAGGAGATTTTAAGCACTTAGGAGATTAAACTGTTCTAAAAAATGTAAGTGTTAAACAAATGTGCATAAACAGGTTTGAACAAATATGATTGTGTAGAGGACCGGGTGTGTTAGCGTGTTGTTGAATTAGAAACACGTATGTAACTCCTGGTAGAATATTAAAAGGTCCAACTGCAAAAAAAAATGCCGGACTCAAGTTAAGTCCAACTGAAGATATAAAGAAGACAAACAAACCGAGATATATATATATATATATATATATATATATATATATATATATATATATATATATATATATATAACGCAATATAACGCACGCTTAAGAGAGATATGAAATTAACCCCTCCCTATACTCTACCTTGTCTCTTTAACTACAACCCTCAACCCCCCCCCTGTTAAATTACAAATATTACACTACCCATCAATTTTTAATCTCATTTTTCCTTTCATTTCGATGTTGGAAGTGTTACCTGATGATCCGGAGTCCTTTAAAAGGATTTTGGTGAAATAAATTATTGTAATGATACTTTAAAGTGGTCTGTTTTTCTTTAAATATTAGCTCTGGATTCACATTGAGCTCTCAGGATTTCATCCTCCTTGGAATTACCCATATGGTTTACCAAGTTCTTCGTACTTAATTATTTATATATATATATATATATATATATATATATATATATATATATATATATATATATATATATATATGTATTAAACAAAAAAATTTACAATGGACAATAACATTTGTGCGTGTGTAAACATTGGTGTCTGTTCTTTGGCGAATGCTCGTACGTACGTGTGTGTATAATGTTCATGGCGTCTCCCACAAATGGGAAGACGCGGATCTTCTAAGAGAGCTTACATTGTAGTCACTGAAATGAAGAAATGAAAATGAGGATTTACCTCACCTCCACGCGAGGTGGAATGCGGTACGAGGCCTGAAGGAAAGAGAACGAGGCAAGAAGTCGACCAGTATTTATAGTATAGGGAGAGTGACTCCTAGTGACAATTTGGGAATTAAGGAAGTGCTAACTCCGACAGTTGTAACAAATAAATATAAGTATAATAAAATGTTTTTAAAAAATGTGCATGCCTACTGACTGTAAACCTACTTTTGGCCCAGCCTATATAAAAATTATCAAAAGTTTATAAAAAAAAAAACTATTAAACATTTAATCGATGTAAAACAGAGAGTTAACGTTACATCAGAATGACGAGCCAAGCAAATAAAATATAAACAATGCGCACGTAATTAGGTCGTCGAAACATTCCGAAATTTAAAAAAAGAATAGACAAATATAATTGGCTTTTGAAATTAAACAACCCACTCAATGTACTTCTATGCCACTGGAACCTTCGCGTTCAGTTTTGATCTTGAGAAGACCGTTTTAATAAAATAAAAAATAAAAAAAAGAGAATAATTTAATCAGACGAAGCTGCATTGAATGCGCCATGAGCTGCGAATCGGTTGCAAATAAAATAAATAATAGTTCATTTTATCGGCTGTCCTTGCTAAATTGGTGTTGAAACAATGTGGAATGAGAAATGTGTTATTGTTTTGGAAAGTGCAGTCGCAACGCTGAGTTTGAATTTAAATTTTAAGGTTGTGCGTTTTTGTACAAATATAGTGATAAGAGAATTCTTTTTTACTGGTAGATTTTCCGTCAAAGTAGCATGAACTATATTGTTCAATAATTACAGTAATGTCGCACTTATTATCCAAAAGTTGCACTTGGATCAGTTATCTTAATTTCAATAAAGGTGCAATTAATTTACAAATTCATGAATTATTCATACAAAAAACAAATACAAAGGTTAATGATTTAATTGGCGAGAAATCCATCTTCGCGAACAATTCAAATAATATACAAAAACCCCGAACATGTTTATGAATGAAAAGATCCTTGTTTTACAAATTTCTCATAGCATTTTTCGGATTACATCTCTATTTTCGTTGTCCACTTATTACTGAGAGTAAAAACAAGAACAAAATCTATTCCATAACTGAGGATGTCTGTATGAACAGACGAAAGCTTGTAAAAATAATAAGACCTTATGAAACTGAAATTTATAAAACAAAGATCATTTCATTCATAAACAGGTTCGGGGTTTTTGTATATTATTTGAATTGTTCGCGAAGATGGATTTCTCGCCAATTAAATCATTAACCTTTGTATTTGTTTTTTGTATGAATAATTCATGAATTTATATATATATATATATATATATATATATATATATATATATTTCATTGAATAATATAAACATATTATGTCTATTTATTTTTGTAATGATACTTTCCAGTTCTCCAATCAGTTTCTTCATGTTAAGATGAAATTCATCAAAGAAGGCGCTGTAGCTATTTTTTCTACTCAAGTACTTTCGATCTACTCCAAAATCATCCTCGGGGTGAATTACAAAGACAAACTTATTGTAACTGTAATACGGTTTGCATTTCCTTGTGATCGTTATTTTTAAATAGCTATGGATAATAATAGACAAAAAATTCAAATTCTCGTGGCCCTCTATATCAACCAACACTCAACAAAATTTATTACGAGTGCAGCAGAAACGTACTGAAGTGCATATAACCAACATTTAATGTCATTTTGCATGCTACCAAATTCCGGTCAGCGCTCTTATATTGGGACCCTTGTTTTACAAAAAAATGCCCTACCGACAACGGATAAATTTAAAATCTTAAAATATTTTTAACAGAGCGCGTTCATGCGTATTTTGTAAAAAATCACCATCTCAACGAATTGTAGATCTTATTACAATTACAAGGATGATCTTGAAGATCGAAAGTACTTTGGTAGGAAAAATGAAGACAACAGACAAAGCAATGAGATTAAGCTTTTTATTAAATTTTTGTAAGTGATTCATTTTCTGGACATATACTGTGTAAAAACTGTCGAAATGATCTTTTGATCCAAGCGCCTTCTACTAATCTGTTAGCCATTATCTAGGATTTGTTTTGTTTAACTGATTACGTAGATTATTTTTAATATGTATATACAGGGATTGGAAGGTGTTTTAATTTCCGTCGTAGCCTTGTTCATAATTGATTTTGTTGAGGGTTGGCTTCCTCTTCTCAATAATATCAATTAGGAACACGGCCTCAACGTACTGACCGTGTTCGGAAATTAATAAACATTCTCATCCCTATATATAAATCTATATAAAAAATCTACATATTCAATTGAAGTTAAAAACATCTTTGGGCAGTTTTTGCACACTATTTGTCGTGAAAAGAAATCACTTGTACGAATGTAAGAAAAATTTAATAAAAAGCTTAAACGCAGACGTCTTTCAGGAAAGACAAACCTTACTCATAATATTAGCTTTCAACCATGACGAACCGAAGAACCCCACCTACTTTAATGAGGTCAGATATTCAAGTTCAAGATTATGAACGAACTGGGGTGGGTGTTCAATGCCACAACACACATCAAAATGCTGGACACAGTGGTCAAACCCTGGACTGAGGTGGTGGTCAGGGAAACCCATAAGTGTTCCAAGACTCTTCTTCTTTCAACAAGGTCCCCGTCAAGCAGGAGAGTTTGATCAAGATTGTGTCGGCACAACAACTATATTTTCTGACGTGAATCGCTTAAGCCAGAGGTCAGTAACCCTTGGTATGCGTGCCAAACATGGCACACCGTTGACTTGTTGCTGGCACGCGAAACTTCTTCATTGTATTCCTTGTTATTCTTTTTTTCTATCATGTATATTATTATCTCATGTATTTTTATTTTCTACTCTTTACAGATTGTACAGAATGTCACTATCATTAGCTAAGAAACGATGTCATTCAAATGAAGAAGATATTAGAGAATTTTTTAAAAATACTGGACTGAAAAATGTGGTATGATTATTAAAGAAAATAAAGCCTTATCCATTTTCTGTTCCCCTGAAACAATCGTTTGTAGGATTTCTTCTGATAAGGGACAATGTGAAAGTTTTCATAAGAAGATAGGCAATAAAACTGAAGAGGAAAAAAGAGAATTAATTTCTCATGAACTGAGCATGACAAAAAAACAGGTTGATACTTTTATGGATTTGATTTTGGGTAGGCCCAATACCAACTTAGTTGCTGCTAGTTTTGAGGTTTCAAAAACTTTTATTTTGTGTCAGAGCTTTAACCGGTTTTTGCACGCACTCTCAAAAAGGCTGCTCACCCCCAGCTTAAATGAGTAACACTGAGGCGTCGTCCAAGGAGATACCAATCAGCGGTCCCATAATATCAATGACTTGTTGAAAGACGCCATCGTGGATGCGAACGTAGGCAGGCGCTGAAAGTATTGAAAGTGCTTTTATTCAATAAAATTTTGTAGAAATAATTCTGAACATACTGATTTTTGGTATTAAGAATATTTGTGTTTACACAGGATCCTTAAAAATAAACAAAATTATTGGAGATTACCAATCTGGCTACTTATACGGTAATGTTAAAATACACAAATCGGGATACAAATTATGACCTATTATTTCTCAGAATCCAACATGCATATACCAAAATTTCTCAATGATATTATCACCCCATATCTCCCTACTAACTATCTCATTAAATCTACCCATAAATTCCTCCAAAGACTTAAAAGCACAAAATTAAAAACAAACCACGGCATTCTTGCGTCACTTGACGTAGAGAATTTATTTACTAATGTTCCCGTCTTCGAAACTATTGATATTATCATTAATTCGGTGTATAAAAATAATTTAATTCCACCGCCATCAATCCAACCCAATATTTTAAGAAAACTATTGCTCGCTTGTACCATTAGAGTTCCTTTTTATTGACAGAATGGTACTATTTACACACAAACTGATGGAGTAAGTATGGGAAACCCTCTCGGGCCGTGCTTCTCCAATTATTATATGTCTTATGTTGAAAACAATGTTTTTACTAAAGTTATTAAACCTGAAATATATGTTCGTTATGTAGACGATATATTTATTTAAGCTGAAAACAAGAAAAAAATAGAAAATCTGAAAGCTACATTTCAACAAAATTCCGTCCTAAATTTTACTTATGAACTTAGTGAAAAAAATAAAAAATAAACTTCCTTTCTTAGATGTTCTCGTCGATTTCAGTAATAATACTTTTAAAACTTCTGTTTATAAAAAAACAACCAGTAAAATCTCTTGCTATCTTAATTTCTCTAGTGAATGCCCTCTTAGATATCAAATAGGTGTTATTAAAAATGTCCTCACGAGAACTCATCCTCTCGCACGCTTTTTAAAAAATTAAACAATGTAAAGCAAACACTGATTAATAACGGATTTCCTAATCAATTGTTGGATTTACACAATAGGCGTTTCCTGTTTAAGGTAGCTAATAGCAACGGCGAGAATAGAAACATAAACAATGATATTAATATTTTTATAAAAATCAGATTAACGAAAATTATAAACAGGATGAAAGCAGAATTAAGAACATTATAAAAAAAAGGCATAACACCAGTTGACAATAGGAAAAAAATTAGATCAATTATTTATTACAAAAAATTTAAAACCTCTAACGTTATAGTTAAAAATAATAATTCACCTCCTAGAACAAAATTATATAGGGCAAATATTATTTACGAATTTAAATGCCCGTTAAGAAATTATATTCCTGATCAATCAAAATTCGTAAATAATTATATAGGCCACACTACAACAGGTTTGACACGAAGACTCACTCTACACCTTTCTGACCATAGCTCAATTAGATCGCATTTAAATATTCATGGAGACCTACCGGACACTATTCGTAAAATATTGTTGACAACACTAATATAATAGCATCATCTACATGCAAATAAGGCTAAAAATAATGGAAGCCTTATTAATAAAAACGAACAAACCACCACTTAATAATATTAACAGTGAACATGGACATAACATCTTGAACGTGGTTTGAAAAAATGAAAACATTTTATAAAATATACAACAAACTTTTTCTTATTTTAACAGTTAAAATATAATCTTTGAAAATGGCTAAATGTATAGCCGAAAGCGCTCGGATAAAAAGAACATTCGGACAGTTTTTATATAATATATACGAAAAGAAAAAAAATTAGATCTCATGAGAAATTGTATAAAAAACTAAATAAAAGCACCTTGTCTGTCGTATTCAATGAAATGTGCATATATATATATATATATATATATATATATATATATATATATATATATATCATTGGATAATATAAACATATCGTATCTATTTATTTTTATATATATTAATTACTTAAACTTCATTTTTCATGGATATACATATTTGATTAGATGCTCTTTTTTTATTTATTTATTTATTAAAAAGTATATTTATTATATTCAATCGGCTTGAATATTCGAGAAAAATATGCGCAGTCCGGACAGCAGGTATTTTTCTAATAAGTAAATGTATTTATTTCCATCTACCGGCCTGAATATTTGGGAAAATCTAGTAACAAAAAAATGCACATATTTTTCTAAGATGTCCCGGATATTCAGCTCTTACATATGAAAAGCTCTTTGCAAAATATTAGCAAATTAAGACAGACCTCTCTCTCTCCCTCTCCCTCTCTCTCTCTCTCTCTCTCTCTCTCTCTCTCTCTCTCTCTCTCTCTTACACACACATACACACACATACGTTATTCTTAATTTGGCCCTAACTATTAATCTGTCTGTTATGGGACCGTACCCATAATAACACAATGGACTATTCCATACGTAATAAATACTGCGCCTCAAGAGGAAGCAGGGATTTCAGTCCGAAGTCGGGCGACGGGCTGATCGGCTGCTCGGTTGAACTCTCTGCCTACGAGCGGGGAGGAACCTGAAGAATACGGGTTCAAAGGGCATATTTTTGCCCGAGCCCACGGGCTCGGAAACCCCACGTTAAACCGGCCTTGTGCCATATGATGCCCTCGTGGGGGGGGGGGTTGACTAAATACCGTTCAGTCCATAGTCGCGCGACCGGCTGATCGGCTGATCGGTTGAACTCTCTACCTTCAAGCGGGGAGGAACCCGAACGAGACTACGCCGAAGGGCGGAGTCTCTTTCGGGGAGATAAACCATTCCCTCAAAAAAACAGTGTGTCAAAGTGCGGTTACTCTCTTGACACCGCTATTACTGTATACACTTTTGACTCCCTCAACAATGTTAATTGTTTTTAAAAGCGATGATTAAAATTTTGATAAAATCCAACCATATGAAAAGTAAATTTATACATTTTCTTTATTCTGCCGAATTGACAAAAAAATATTAAAATTTATTTATTTATTAGATTTAATAAAAATCTTGTTTTTATAATTATTTATAAAATAGTAAATAGTAAATATTGAATTGTAGCTGGTTTAGATATTTTAATAATTTTGAAAGTTTTTATAAATTTTTGAAGAAAAAAAATTCTTTTTATAAAACGGTAAATAATATTGCATTGTACTTGGTTCACATATTTTTTATAACCTTAAATAAACATTGCTGAGGGAGTCAAAAGTGTATACAGTAATAGCGGTGTCAAGGGAATAAGTGTCCTTTTGATGCACCGATTTTTTTTTTTTTTTTTTTTGTAGGGGGCGAATGTCAAATTTTACTGACTTTATATTCTCGTGTTCAATGTAAGACAGACTGCTGCTCTAACTGCCTCTCGAATTGGTATTTACAGGTTTGCCTGTCGTGTGATTTTTTGCACGTGTACAAAAAAACCAGGTGCAGCTGGATTGATCACGTGTATCTGCTCTCAGGTAGCCATCTTCGTTTCAACCCAGCTCTTGTCTTTGGGGGACACTGAGTGCAAATTCTTTTCCGACATCATCTGGAGTGAGCCGAATTTGTGTTCCAAACAGAAGATATGAAAATCAGAAATAAATGACATTCACTTAATGCAAAACTTAAATGAGGAAAATACTGAAATTAGCAGTGTAAATCAACAAAATAATTTCTTTGTGGGACGAAGGAGGTTGTTTTTGGGTTTTTTTTGTAGAAAAACAGAAAGTTTTTATTGACTTTATATATAAATGTTTTACTGGGAAACTTTTGTATTGCCCTGTTCTTTTAACTGCGTTGATTTCCATCAAAGAAGCTTGACTTCTCAGTCGTGCAGTTGCACAAGAATTGTTCATGAAGAATCGAGCTTCATGACACACTACAAAAAACAGAAAGTAATTACATCCCAAAAAAGGCATCCAACCGGTTTCCAGGGCCAAGTTAATCAGCTGATATAAAACCCCATCGAACATGTCGGTCCTATACTTGATCAGTCAGTGAGAAAAATACCAACGTCGCGTTTTTTATTTCCTTTCGTCTTCATCCAGTCGTCTCCATGCCATGCTCCAGCATCCACAATCTTTCATATATATATATATATATATATATATAAGGCAGGATGTGTGTGTGTGTGTGTGTGTGTGTGTGTGTAACGAATGCACGGCTGCAATTTTCGACGGATTTGCACTAAAATTTACATGCACATGCTCCAAGTTAACGAGAAGGCCAAGACCGACTTTGCATTTCCCAACTTCCATCGATAGTGGAAATAATCGATTTTTTCATGCTTCTACGGCAGTTTTCATGTAGTTTGCGCCCATTTTCTACTGGCCAGAGTGAGAACCTATAGCTGGCTGCCACGAATAGGCAGGAAGTTTCTACTGGCCAGCGTGAGAGCCAACAGCTGACTGACACGAATGTTAACTAGCATGCTACCATGCAAAAAAATTCGATAGCTGCATTCGTCACAAGTGGGAAAAATTTAAATCTGTATGGCACTTTACTCTAATCGGCTCATTCGCTTGCTTAAACTCAACGTTGATTCTGATTCCGCAGAACTGGGTTGGGTGTGAAAAAGTATTTGTTGTTAACATTCTTTTTTCATTCGGTTTTTCCAATTACGAGTCCTTTTTTTAAAGCTGATCATTTTGTGTTCATTTTGTTTAGTTCTTTTTTCGTAACAGATTTAATGTTTAGTATAGAGCTTAGAAAAAATCAAGCACAGGCAACGCCAGGCCATGCTGCTATTATATATATATATATATATATATATATATATATATATATATATATATATTGAAGTAATGAAAATCTTGGTAATCTGCATGGATAATCCCAAGGAGGATGAAATCCAGAGATCTCAATGTTAAATCAAAGCGATTAATTCAATGAAAACAGACACTTTAAGAGTCCATTGTTTATAATTTATTTCCCCAGGGAATGACTTTTTGCCTGGATCATCAGACCACACTTCCAAGGGTGAAAAAATGAATTTAAATTTACATAGATTTTTTTTATAAACTTTTGAGGGGTAGTATTAAGTTAATGTAAGGTGATATAATGTGTAGGGGGAGATGGTGACAGACATGGTCGAAATTAGAGAGGGGAAGGGAGACATAGGAATGATTTTAAATTTATTTTTATTACAATATTTAATAGTGAGGAAGGGGGGTTAAGGACTATACATTGCCCTATTTAATAGGTCATCTCACAGGAAACGATAGAGAGAGAGAAAAAGAGAAGTAAAGAAGTAAAAAATAAGAGGTGGAATTAGGGTTTTAAGTAAACCCTCATTGTGTGTATATATATATATATATATATATATCTGTGTGTGTGTGTGTGTGTGTGTGTGTGTGTGTGTGTGTGTGTAGTAACTGGTCTCATACACTTAAGATCAAGTGACAACAAGTCTCATCCCGACTTTGATACATTTAATATTGGTGCAGTTTTTCATTAGTCTCTTTGTTCTTGATTCAACTTCGAATTTTTAATTTCTGCAGCCTTTTCGTTAAACTTTTCAGTATTTTTCCCAATGTTCCACCTACAATCGGTAATGCTGTAACCTTTGAGCTTTACATCTATTTATTTTAATTTCACCCTGTGATGTGGAGAGCCATGATCGCCAACGTCCTGAAGGGACATAGCACAGAGAAGAAAAAAGTTCGCTTAAAACGTCAAATTCACAATTTGCAAAACAATTTAGAAGAGACAAACAATTTTTGTTTCTACTTTAAACTGTTTTATGATACCTATCGGCTTGCACACTCGAGCGAGAAATCTCAAAAAAAGAAAATGTAATCTCCGGTAGGAATGGAACCCACGTCTCTCTTTGTCGGAGAAAGACACTAGCAAGACTATAGTTTCACTTTTAAGGAAAGTACACCCTCCTCACTAAGATAGTTTTTGCTCGAAAGCCCATCTTCCTAACTGATTGGTAAATCACGCCAGATCAAATGACGGTTTTTCCTACAAAGAGGAACGTATATTATATAATTGATGTGCGCACATATTTTATAATAATAATAATTTAAATAAATTAATAAATAAATAAATCGCTTTCTTTTTGTGCAGCCTCGTTCCCAAAAGGTTATACACATGACGTCTCGCTAGACTATTTCAAACGTCCAGGTTCCCAAAGAATACCAGGATGTAGACAATTTGTTTGTTTGGGTTTTATGGTATATCAAATACTATGGGTTATTTAATGCCAAATCCAGCCTACGTGAATTTTAAATGCCTATTTTGTATGGAATAAAAAAACGTACAGCTGGCAAAATTTTTGTTTCAAAAAACGTATAGCTGGCAACATTATTTCTTACAAAAAACGTATAGATGGCAACGTTATTTCTTACAAAAAACGTATAGATGGCAACGTTATTTCTTACCAAAAACGTATAGATGGCAACATTATTTCTTACCAAAAACGTATAGATGGCAACATTATTTCTTACAAAAAACGTATAGCTGGCAACATTATTTCTTACAAAAAACGTATAGATGGCAACGTTATTTCTTACCAAAAACGTATAGATGGCAACATTATTTCTTACAAAAAACGTATAGCTGGCAACATTATTTCTTACAAAAAACGTATAGATGGCAACGTTATTTCTTACAAAAAACGTATAGATGGCAACATTATTTCTTACAAAAAACGTATAGCTGGCAACATTATTTCTTACCAAAAACGTATAGATGGCAACATTATTTCTTACCAAAAACTTATAGCTGGCAACATTGATTCAAAAACTTATAGCTGGCAACATTGTTTCAAAAACTTATAGCTGGCAACATTATTTTTCCGAAAACATTATCTGAGGCCTTGCTGTTGGATGTAGTTTATCGCCATACCCAGGATGCGGATGTAGTTTATCGTCATACCAAGGACGGGATGTAGACAAAGGAATTCTAACTACCACAAATACATCAAATAGGTTCTTGATAATGACGTTGAAAGTAAAAGAACTTGAATAAAAATAACAAAACATGAAATTTGGACAGTTTTTTCCAAAACTTCAAGCACAATAGCCAACGCCTTATTCGAAAATTGGGAAAAAATATAATAAAAAATTAAAGAGACAGACATTGTCAGTTCTTCTTACCGAAACTAATTTGGTTATAATATGGATTTTTTAAACATATATTATACTTTATTTTACATATTTTTCCTGTACGCGTTTCGGGTCTCGTAACCTTCATCAGGCGAAGAATGGTTATTTCCTCATATTATTTAAAGGAATTCATTTTTTTTTTCTTGCTTTATGTTTAACTATTGTCTTTTGTGCTTGGTAGCAATCCAAATTCTTCTTATACTGGTGGAGAAAATGTTCCTCTGTTTAAAGGACAATAAAAAATTGGAATTGATCAGACACAAACATAAACACACACACCCACGCGCACACACACACACATATATATATATATATATATATATATATATATATATATATATACATTTTTTTTCAAACTTTTGCTCGTTTTCTGAAAGTCTGCTCCGAATGGTAACGTAAAAAAATCTAATATAACTATGACATTATTTAATTAAAAAAAAATTTTAATTCCTTTTGTAAATGAGTTATATTTAGGACATTATTGTCTTAAGAAACACAATTTTCGAGAAATAATAAATTTTTACAAGAATTTTTTTCTTTTTCTTTTTTTTTAAATATTATTAAGTTATCATAATTTAAGAATCGTCTAAAAATCTCCCGCGCCGTATTTCGTTTAGGTGATAATTGTAATTAAGTAGAAACTATATTTACGAATCAAAAATTGAAAAGTTTAATATAAGTCGTTTTGCACCAATATTTTAAAAATAATTTAATTTTTTTTATACTTTAAGCATTCCCATTATTTATCTATGGTAGTCTATATGTAGCATTATTATGAAAATGTTATGTATTCTAAAAGTTGTCCTCTTTTTATAAGCTGGCTTCATTGTTTACCTTTCAACAGATTCTGAACATCATCCTTTCAGTTTTAAAACATTAAAATTTAAAGTAAGTTTTACTTTTTTAATTTCTCTTTCAAGAAATATTTTTATTTTATATTTATTTTAGTGTGGGTCATAAATTATCGAATTACCTCTATCATGGTATTTCATCTCAGTTATTAAATTTTAAAATTAATCTAAAAAAAAATTTATAATATTTTAAATTTTATTATTTTTTCATAAAACATCTTCAAACGTAATTAAAAGTCAATCAAATATTAGATAATTGCTGAAAATATGTTAATTTGTAAAAATCACTAGGTAGCTAAAAAAAGCAAAAAAAGGGTTCAATTAGATTTCATAAATTTATGTTAATTTTGGCCATCAATACAAGCAGTCTACACCTCAGAACTCATCGATAACATCAATAAAGACATAGGAAAAACAGGACCCGTCGTTAAAAAATTGTTTTATGCTAAGTAATATTTGTTTCAATTCAGATTAAATTTAACTTTAAATTTGTGTGTTACAAATATGTATCTTATTTTTGGAAGATGTTTAAATTTTATAAAAAATAAAATAATTAAATTTTATTTTAAAACTTAATGGCCGCCAGTAAACAGATTTTTTGAAATCGAGCAAATATTTGACATTCCAATGTATATAATAATTTCTATTTGAAATACACCAGAGTTAATACACCGAAGTTTCCTTCTGGAAATAGTCAATTTAATCTTTTAGCTTTCAATTAAAGCTGATTTTTTTTTTAATTCATTTTAAACCTTAGGTATCGAAAATTTATTCCGAATTAGTGGATGTACCTATGTCTGATTATAGTGATTAGATAAAAATGACATCTTACTGAGTTAAAAATAAATAATCAAAGGGACGTAACCTATAACTCTTATTATTTCCCTTAGATTACTTGAGTAAAAAAAATCCGATTATTTAAAAGCGGTACATTAATTCGTTAGGTTACAGGTACAATCACAAACTTTCTAAAATGAAAAAAACAGAAAACCCATTTTAAATCATTTAAATACCTTCTATGGACTTAAATTTCGGTTCCTTCTTGAATGATAATGACCTAAAGCTAATCTGAGAAAAATTAATTTTTGCACTCATCAACTCATCGAACCGCCATTGTATACGAAAAATGTAAACAACAAATTAAAAAATTTCTTCAAAATCCAGTTTTTCTCCCAAAATGTGTTTGAAAGTTTATAAATAAATTTAGGAATTAACAGGATTTTGTAAAAGTAATGCTTGCCTTTGACATAAAACAGAATAAAATAATGTTTTATTTACACACGGTAGCCTGTGAAGTCAAAGGACAAAATAAAATCAATGTAATTCTACCCCTGTCCTAAAAAGCGCGTTATAAAGGGAAAATACAATCTAAAGAAATACGGGAACTAGAAATGCAATATTCAAAAATTTCTTAGTTATGTTTAAAAATACATTTTCTTTAATTTTATCTTACCAATATTTTAAGAATATAATTTCTATTCTACACACTTTTATTAAAATTATTATAATGATTAAATTTGAAGACATTAAGGCGATACCTAAAAAAAATGTAGCGTAAATGCAATTTGCGGAGATTAATGTGAAAAGAAAAAAAAATGTTTGTTTTTTTTAGAAAATTACAGTATAACGAATTCTTTAATGTTACTGAAATAGTTTTGTAGAACCCAAATTATACATTATTCCACTATTTAAAAATAGTTTGGTCAAATCTGTGCAAAAAGTGGTTCACAGAATACTTTCAACTTCATACACACTTTCAAAAAACCTTGAGCCCTCATTGGTTAATAAATATATAAGTAGACGTGACTACCCACCCACGCTTAACTAATTTTTACAGCTTGTGACTGAAATCCAAATTCGCGCCAGGTCTCTGTGAGCCACACGAAGCAAATAAAAACAGAAACTCATTCACACTCACCAGTGAGAATTTTGACACCAAACGAATTGCAACTAAACTTCACGTCATACAATCTTAAGTTTTTCGTCCATACGAACATTATACAAGCTTAACGATATTCACACTCACTCACCAAAGCTCACCAGTGAACTCTATTCCCATTCACCCACCAAATTCCTTACGCAGAAGTTAAACAATTTCCTGTTAACAAATCAACTTTATTTATCAACATTCGAGAACATTGTACTACACAAAATAATCAAAGGTAGATAACTTCTTTGATCACAAACTTACATTCAATTTTACAAACATTTACTACTTACATGAACAGTAAATTCTTAAATGTAAATTTTTCTCTTGCAATTAATTTACAGAATCTTCAATAGCAGATTCTAACAAACATCTTTTCAAATCAGAACTCCTTAACAAAAATTAATCTTTCACCAAACTTGAGTTCAACATAAATTAAACTATCTAGAGTTCACCTTAAAAAAATCCACTACATTTTTGTAAAATATTTTCATTACAAAAATATATTGAAAATTACTTATTCAAATATTTCTTGTTGTTTTCTCTTGTTGTTTTTACATTTTGCTTAACATATTTGTAGAGCAAAAAATTGTATGGATTGATTTGAGCCGTCAATACGATTAAATATATGAAAGCCACCAAACTTTCCTCTACACTGTAAATAATTGCAGGAAAACAGAGACACTAAAAAAGAAAACACCCATTCCGACGAATCGGAAAACAGTGCTTTCAAGAGAAAAAAAAAGTCTGAATGAACGGGAGATATGAATTTCGATCAATTGAATATCATAATATTCTTCCTATATTGAATAGTAGTCAAAGCGAGATACCACAATCATGTCTATGATACTTTCATACCAAAAATAATCTAACAGTTGTTAAAAGGAAAAACTAAAATAAGGTTCATACTCGAAAATGTCATTAAACTTTACATTTTTCCGCTTAATGCTATGTTCCTGTTTGCATAAAAAGGACTTCCATTCAAATGCACTGACGATGATGTGAACAAAAATCGAAATGTCCATAAATTCACATGAGACTCTTTTTTGTTAAACGAATTAGGTAGCCAAGTTTGAATTCCGGCAGAGTTCGCTGTATTCACTTTCACACAAATACACTTGAAAAACCAACCAGCAATCTATGGACTAAATGGCAGGGCATACTGGGCTCTCTAGCCGTGTTTAGAGTCGAGGAGAGGGACAACTCTAAATTTAGACCCCTCTGTCAAGATGCATACTATACAACCATGAAAAAGATTAAGGAAATCGCAATTAACTGTAGCGTTGGGTTGTGGACTTTATAATCACGAATTTAAAAAATGGATACCTACCAACATTTTTTTTTTCTTTTATTTATTTATTTATTTTTATAGAAAGACAGACAGAAACTGATTAATTGTTTTTCTATGACTTATCAATCTTCTGCGAGTTATTTAAAACCGGAAAATATTTTTAGAGTGTAAAAATTTGGGGGAGATAATAACTTTTACTGATGCAAGATTTACTAATTAACCCATAGTCAGGTGGGGGGAGTGGGTTCATACCTTACCCAAGAGTATGTGCACGTAAGTGAATATAACGTGCTCCACTGGAACTGAAACTCGGCTCTCCGATTTACAATTCTGAGCCGTTATCCATTAACACCACTCGCATCTTCAAGCTTACAGCACCTGATATCCCCAAGCGGTCACCCATCTAGGTACTGACCAGCTTCGACGTTGCTTAACTTCGGTGATCTTACAATAACTGATGTTTGAACAGTGTTATGGCGGTAAGCCGATAAAAATCATATTCATACTGGAAATATATCGTATAAATTAATGTTAGGTTCTTTAAAAAAAGGATAAATGTCCGTATCTGATGGAGGTAGTGATCTTAATATTTTAATGGAATCCTCTCAGACATTATGAAGGACAATTAGCAGCTAAATGACTCGGGGAAATATTCCAGGTGCAAAGTTTCACATTATTCTGAAGGTTTGCCTTGACTAAACTGAGTATAGTCGATCGAAGAAGTACAGTTTAAATATCTGGTAAGTATTTCAACAAAGAACAGAAAGTGTGACACCGAATTTCGAAGGCGAATTGGTGTAACGAAAGACGCAACGCAAAAGTTAAGCAAAGTATTAAGAAACAGGAAAATTTCGTTAGAAACAAAGAAGAGTACTGGACTATTACGTAATATACTATGGCACTGAATACTGGAAAATCTCCTCCCAGATCAAGAAGAGACTTGAAGCAACAGAAATGTGGTTTTACAGGAGGATGCTGAGAATACCATGGATCGAACATGTAAGAAATTATGAAGTTTTGGGGAAAATGGAATCAAAAAGGACATACTTAACATCAGGAAGAGAGAGTTGAAATTTCTAAGGTACATAATGATGAAAGGGGGCTTGGAAAATTTGATACACACAGGATAAATTAAATACAACAAGGACGGAAGAAAACAGCGTATAACCTACCTAGCGAGCTTGAGTAAGTGGGTGGCGAAACAGGGTGTAGGAGAGATAACAAAAAGATAAAATTTATTAAAAGATACAAAAGACAGGAAATTGTGGAGAGCTATGATCGCCAGCGTCCTGAAGAGATACGGTAGATGAAGAAAAAAAAGCGGTAAATTTTTGACAAATTTTCATTTGCCAGACTGAAATCAGTTTCTGACGATACAATTTCGAAGCTGAAAATCTACGTTTTTGGAAAGTTACAGACGAATCCGTTTTTTTGTTTTTGTTTTTGTTTTTGTTTTTTTTTTTTGTTTTTTTTTTAATCTCTTTTTACACCTTATTTGAAATAGAGCGACCTGTGATTCATATACAAGGAACAAGAAGTTGTGATGTATATATGTGTAAAGACACACACACACACTCACACACACAAGATAGCCACAATTATCTCAAAATAAATCTAACAACCTTTGTGTGTCAGGCATTTGCATCTTCTGGATGGTTGGCCAATGTTCTCGAATCACGTAGTGTAATGGCTTGAAAGACGAAGGACAAATTTGGCAGAGCAGAAACCCCACTCTTGTTGTTAAAGCGTGACTGCCAACAAAACTTTGAATTTTTTTTTTTATTCCTTTGTACCAGCTTGTTTACTGTTGGCACAAACTAATCAGGAAGCTTTCAAACTGTCGATACATATAAATTGACAGACTGACCAAAAACGACCATCAAATACTGCCTGAAAATATTATATTCTATTTTCTATATTTTTTGCTACAAGTGTTTCGGGTCTTGTTAACTTCATCAGGCAAAGAATGCTTATTTCCACATATTATTTAAAGAAATTAATTGTTTAATTTTTTTTTAATTAATCGTTTTAAATTTGACAAGAACGAAATTTGAGTTATTGAGGTTAAATGCGATTTGCATAATAACTTCAGACAGACTGTAGATAGATATGAACAGATTGAGATAGATAGATATATAGAAAGGTAGAGAGTTCACATCAAATAAAGGCTTATTATCAGGAGGGTTTTTAGTAGTAATCCAAAATCATCTTCCACCATTCCAAGATGATTTTGGGTTACTACTACACACAAAAGACAATGGTTTAAAAATTCAACATGAAAAAATAATTCCTTTGAATAATATGTGGAAATAACCATTCTTCGCCTGATGAAGGTACAGGACCCGAAACACGTGTAGAAAAAAATATATAGAAAATAAGATATAATGTATTAAAAATTCACATAATGACCAAAAGCGTTTACGGCATCTTCTCCCTTTAAAATATAGACTTTTCTTTCGTTTGAACAACTATTATATATATATATATATATATATATATATATATATATATATATATATATATATATATATATATAAAACAGAAAACAAATAAAACATATTGATGATGTCTTTTATACACAGACAGTATAATATATATGTGTGTGTGTGTGCGCCCGTGTATGTGTGTACATATATATATAGAAGCGGGTGCTGAAAACTTCTCGGTTCAAACCACTTCGACTATATATATATATATATATATATATATATATATATATATATATATATATGTATGTATATATATATATATATATATATATATATATATATATGTATATATATATATATATATATATATATATATATATATATATATATATATATATACACACAAACACAAATCAAAAAGACACCAAAAAACATACTGATAATAACCATTTATTGGATGTGAACTATCTCTCTATATATCTATTTATCTATCTCAGTTTGTTGATATCTATCTAGAGTCTGTATGAAATTATTATGCAAATCACATTGAACCTCAATAAATCGAATTTCATTTTTTCAAATCTAAAACGATTAATTTTACTTCAAAACAAACCATGAGTTTCATATTAGTTTCAAAATGTTTTATCAAAATTATTGGATTTATTATAAAACTGCACTCTGGAGTTATTAATCTAAAACAATTAGGTTGGTGCAAAAATAATTTCATTTTCTCACATAGTAACATATGTTAGAAAACGAAATTACTTTATACCTAATAGAAAATCACTTTCTTCTTCAATAACAAGGTAATAAAATCATTAACATTTGATCAACACCTATAATAGAACAAATAACAATCATATATATATATATATATATATATATATATATATATATATATATATATATATATATATATATATATATATATATATCTTTGAAACACTTACATTTTAATATAATAACCCTTCTTCGTTAAAACAGCCAGCAATCATCCATTGATTTAGCTATTTTTTTTTTTTTTTTATTAATGACATGGCGGTTTTAATTACTTTCCCCTGTGTCTGCTTTGCTATCATATCGTTTGCCACATTCATGTTTGATCTTCACAATTGACCATAGATTTTTGATCGGATCCAGATCAGGACTTGATGGTAGCCATTAAATAATCTTCTTGCTTGTAAACTTTTTACGTCCAAAAGATTCACGCGAGGAGCATTGTCGTGCCTAAATACACATGTCACTTTCAAATTGCGAGCTTGTAACTTGTACCATTCAAACAGTTTTGTCCATGAAATCGCAATAGTTAGTATTATTCAGGTTCTCTCCTTCACTGATTTTGAATGTTTCAATCATGATCTGGACGACAATTCCAACCCATATCATCACATCGCTGCCATCTTTTAGCCACAGTTACATCTGCATCGGAAAAAAGTCATCATTTGGCCCATACATCAGTTTGAAATATTTACTTTATTTTCCTAGCAGAGTTGGCAGATCCCAGCTTGTGAAGTATTTTATACCTTTTATCATTCTTAACTCCCTCAATTGCAGCATGTCCAAAGATCTAAGCACTGGTCAGAAATGGTTGTTTCGCTATAATTTGCTTTTGATATTTCCAATGTGGACATTGGCTCACTCATTAATTTTGTTATTTTCTGTTTTTCAGGATTTGTTAGATCCTTTTCATTAACCATGTTTCAACATATATTAAAGATTTTTTTAAATAATTTTATTAGATTTTAGAGGCCTTAAACTAATATTAGTTTAATCTGCATAATAACTCTAGACAACATTTTTTATAATAAATTTAATAATTTTAATAAATCATATTAAAACTACCTAAAAATTTAACTCAAGATTTGTTTTGATGTCTAAATTAATCATTTAAAATTTGACAAAAAATTTTCAAAGCAAATACGTGTTATTATAGTTTATGCGATTTTCAGACGGAAGATAGATAGATAGATAGATAGATAGATAGATAGATAGATAGATAGATAGATAGATAGATAGATATTAACAGGCTAACACAGGTGAATTGATAGAGATTGGCATACTAACATAAATAGAGAGAGAGAGAGAAGAGAGAGAAAGAGAAAGAGAGATAGAGAGAGAGACAGACATAGATAGATAGATAGATAGATAGATAGATAGATAGATAGATAGATAGATAGATATGTCCGTCTGTGTATGAATTTTTTCGTCTGTTTACTAAAACGCGTGTGTGATTACTGCTTAGCTGGTCTGTTTGATCTGTTTGACCTTTAACCTCACAAAAATAACCGTCGCCTTATCACTGTGTCATTTCTTAGTTGAGGTCACGTCTTCACTTGCAAGTGGGAACTAAAATCGTGATTCAAAATCTTCGACAGGAGAGACCAAAAAAAGATTAAGATTCCTTTTTTTTTTATTCGTTAGGATTACATGGTGGCCTATTTGCAATGCGCACATGGTTCTGAAACACTAATTTTCTTGCACCTTCGGTTACTGCTTTTTTGCAAAGTAATTTTTTCGTTCGGTTAAAAAACATTATATATATATATATACACACACACATATATATATATATCAAGTCATCCACAGACAGACTGTTTCGCAGCTCTTCAGTGTGGCTAGACATCCGGTTGCCTCTAGCTAGGACCGAAACCCGACTGAATTGATGTCAATCGGAGATTCTACCACTAAGTCGTCAGCGCACGGCAGGGATGAAGTGGAATTTTAGCGTATTTATTTTTAGATAAACACACACAGTGACCGACAGTGACTCAATTCGCTTTTGCCGAAGAGTCTCGCTATATCAGCCATAATAGTCACTTTTTACAAACCCACACCTCTTCCCCAGAGAGCTCAACTGAAATTAATTTTTCAGGAGCCAATATAAAGTCATCCACAGACAGACTGTTTCGCTGTTTCATAGCTCTTCAGTGTGTCTAGACATCCGGCTGCCTCTAGCTCGGATCGAAACCCGACTGAATTAGTGTCAGTCGGAGATTCTACTAAGCCGTCAGCGCACGAAGGTGAATTTTAGCGTATTTATTTTTAGATAAACACACACAGTGAAAAAAAGCAAAAAAACAGAAGTGTTGATGTGGACAACTTGCCAAAAGACCTAATGCCTTAGACAAGAAAGAAACCCTTACAAGGAAAGAAAAAAGAAAAGAAAAGGACAAAAGGCAAACACCTACCCAGGCAATAAATTAAAGTGCTCAACGCCTAAACTATCCAAACAAAGGAGAAAAGGTTCACAATTTTAACACTCAACGAAGGACAGCTATAGTTGAAAATCAGCAACAATCTTTTTGAATTTTTTTTCTTTTTGTATATATATATATATATATATATATATATATATATATATATATATATATATACAAACATATGAAAAAAAGAATATGTTTGCATATATATATATATATATATATATATATATATATATATACAAACATATGAAAAAAAGAATTCGAAAAGATTGTTGCTGATTTTCAACTATATTTTATTCTTTGTCTCTTTATTCTAAACAAAGAAGAAACGTTAGACCCTTTTAAATGAAACCGCACCTTATTTGAATGAAGTCTCAAAGAAAGGTCCGAAATTCAAACACAATAACACTGGATACTTTTAGGATGATATAAACGCGAGACTGATCGTATTTAACCTCAAATGGGTAAGAAAACTAATTTTGTTACATTAACCAATTGATTAAAGAATATTTAATTTCATTTGGTGAGCAACGATTTTTTTCAGAGCCACCCTAAATTATTCTACGGTATGTATTTAATATGTTTAATTCTAATCATTATAATACACTTTATCTCTTACCTCACCGTATACTTCAAAGAAATGAGCGAACAATATATAAAATTCCGGCCCTGATATTAGATTCTCAAAAATCACATCTGTGCCAACCAGTTGAGCTAAAAGGACGTTTGGCTAAATTCTGGCATAGACAGTATATAAATTTGCCAAGTGTTGTGATAATTCTTTTTAGTATGGACTTTATTTCTGACTTTTACTCTCATTCTCGTATCATTTTTCCCCTGAATTCTTTCCAAATGTTTTTGATAGCAATCGATAATAAATATTGTCCTGAATCTCAAATGAAGCATAAAAAGTGACAACTTCATAATCCAACAAAATCTAATTGATTTATTTCCAAAAATCTAGAAGGGAAATATAAAAGTCCGATATTTTTTTCTATAAATTTGTCATTGATGGATCAATTTATTTCCAAATACTGACTGGCTGAACCCACGTAACGTCATATTAGGAAGATTTGAATAGAAATAGAACATATGGGCGACAAAGTAACTATGTTTTCATTTTATTATCAAGTTTTCTTTGTTTTATGTGTTTTCTTTTTTTTTCTACTGGGTAGCAGCCATTTTACCGTAAGATTTTCCGACAACTTTTATTTTACGATTACGATTTTATCTAAAACAAACTCGACTGGAATTCAAACTCGGTTTTTATTTCTTGTTCCGAGCCTCTATTGCACCAACCAACCATTGTATGATTGAAGAAACAGTAGCAGAAAATAAATTGTAAAAGCTTGATGGAATTTTCGATTTATACATAACTAGCAGTAGAGCCCGGCTTTGCCCGGGGATGTAACAGTAAGAGGTAGATCAAGTATTGACCATCAGAAAGACTGAAAAATAAAACTGACAAAGATTATTGTTTAAGGTTGACGGACATGCATGTCTTAATTTTTTGTTTTGTTTTGTTTTGTTTTTTGTTTTTTGCTCTTTTACGAATTGGTTAAACCCAAACTGAAACAAAAACATTGTTTTCAATCGCTATGAGTCTACCGATTAAATAGATTTTTTTTTTTTGTAAATGGAATTTTGAAAGCATTCTGAATGTAAAAATAAAGAAAAAAGTGTGCAAGACAATAAGAAACACTACCTGCCAAATAAAAAGTGAAGTTTTGTTGAAACCGGTTGAAAAATGTAGGAAATCCGATCCCATATATAAAGGAACACACACTCACACACACACACACAAACAACTAACGTGGGTTTTATAATAAGTATAATTCGATGTGAGTTGTCTCCCTTTCATTAATGCCCCATAATCGTGTTTTCAAATTTATTTTGTGCAAAAACAATTTTGTTTTTCTAATTTTTGGCGCTGTCAGAACCACCGCAAGGTAATTTTATGTAGTCCTGTGAAGTTTTGTTGAAATCGGTTGAAAAATGTAGGAAATACGATCCCATATGTAAAGGTACACATACACACACACACACAACCTGGGTTTTATAATAAGTATGATAACTCGAAGTGAGTTGTCCCCCTTTCATTAATGCCTCTTAATCGTGTTTTCAAATTTTGGGCGCTGTTAGAACAACTGCAAGGTAATTTTACTTAGTCCTGTGAAGTTTTGTTGAAATCGCTTGAAAGTTGTAGGAAATCCGATACAATATATAAACGTACAGACACACACACAATCTGCGTTTTATAATAAGTAAGATTATTATATAATATAACACAGAACCATTTTATCGTTCAAAATAGAATCGGCAAGCTGAATATTTTTTAACCATTTAATCCGAAGACATTAAATCTACCAAGTGACCAGGGATTAGTTTTTACTTAAAAAAAAAAAAAAAAAAAAAAAAGAGCGAGAAAAATAACGGAAGAAGAATAAGAAAGACATTAGATAACGATTGACATTGCATTTTTGAAGATCAAAGTTGGCTGAAAAGCATGGAACCGGAAAAGAGTTCCACAAGCGAGAGAAGAAGAAAAAGAAGAAACTGTTAGCATAGAACTTACGGTTGCATCTAGCCGTTTCTACTGTAAAATGATGAGACCTGACTGCTAATCTAGTACTTTATAGAAAAGGAACAGTGAATCTTCATTACGACGGTAGGAAAGTGGCTGAAGCCGAGATGCCAGATCAAGACCAATAATATTGTGGATTCTTTTTTTGGATTTTATCAAGAATCTCTAAATATATAACAGGAGCATTGAACCATATGTGACAGCAATATTCAAATCATGTATGAATGGTAGACTTATAAATATGTAAGATAGATTCTAGAGAGAAAAATTGTCTAACACGACACAGTGAACCAACTTTCTTAACAGCTGACCTAGCAATGGATTCAATATAGTCTTTCCATTTCATGTCAGCCGAGAATGTTAGCGCGAGAAGACGCAACAAGTCTCTTTCCTGGAGGTTAGCATCAGCCAGGGAGAAAGGGGTCGCTCAGATGATTAATAGAGAGACGTTTCGTTTTGGAGGCGCTAATTGAAATGAATAATAAGTCTTTTTTTATCGTTACATCTTTTTAATCATTTCACCCCAAGCGAGGTGATAATCTCGCTCGGACGCAGTAAGTTTCTGGGAGGGAAAGAGAATGAGAAAACTTTAGTGGGGAGAAAGAACAACAAAAGAACAAGATTCAAGAAGACATAAGATGGCGATTGACGTTGCATTTAAATTTTTGAAGATCGTAAGTGGCAGGGAAGCAAGAAACAGAAAGTGAGTTCCACAGGTACGAAGTGCGAGAATAGAAACTAACAGTAAAACGGTGAGACCTACACGCCAAACTAGTAGCACGGTTAAATCCATGCAGTCGAAGAACAAAGGAAACTGTCAGCATAAAAGTTACGGTTACATCTAGCAATTTCGATAGTGAAATTTTGATACCTAGCTACCAATCTAGGATTGCGCTTAAATTCGCGAAGTCGAGATACAAAAAGGAAAGCTCATCAGAACAGTTGCCATACAAATATTTGTAGATAAGAGAGAGGGAAGCCACCTGACGTCGGTGAAAAAGTGACTGAAGTCGAGATGACAGGTCAGGACAGATTACAGTACAGACGCCTGTTTATTAACGAGAAATTATGAATAAAAATATAGACATCAACAAGAATATGCGAAAACATCTGAACATTAAATTCCTACAAAAATTTGAAACTTCTTGTGACGGCATTTACTTAGTTAAACTGTTTTTTTTTTTGTTTTTTTTTTGTTTTGTTTTGTTTTTGCAAAAACTCAAGAAAATAAGTTATTATAAAAAAACCCGGATTGTTTAATGGAGAGGCTAAACTAACGTCTACTGTTTTTGCAAGGCTTCATTCTCACATTTACACCGAACGCAGATTTCGCAAGTTCTTACTGATGAAAAAAAAAACTGAAGCACATTTTGATATGGGATACTCAAGGAATTGGCACCAAGGTTCGAAACTGACACTACAACTGTTTTCCGCCGGATAGGTTTCCAGCTCTGTTCTATCTTGATCCACAAACTATTAAATCTTAAATGATAACTTTTACAAAGATTAAAATAGAAATCTCGTAGTTTGAAATAATGTTTTTTAGATGGGATTACATTTTAGTTTTTACAATTATTATTTTTAGCTGGTCGTAAATCTTCATCGGGTTTGAATAAGGAATCATTTAAATCACGTCGATATGGGCTTAAAATTTTATCACGCTCTTGTCAATAAATAAATAGCAGAGATATAATCGCTAAAAAAAGTTCTTTTTTTAGTTAAGGACAGTAGAGATATGAAGCCAACAATAATTAATTTAAAAAAAATTAAATTTGTTATTGAAAATGAGGCTATCTTTAAGCGTGGCTTGCTTTTTTGCTATACTAATTTATTATTTAATCGGAAATTAATTCTAAAGCAGGATTTTTCGAGCTCGATTATCTGGGCTGATGGTTTAATATTTCTGAAAGCAAGTGTACGTTTCTTCTTAATGTAAATGGAAAATAGACACATACATTGTTTGAGTTGTTTATGGGTTATTTAAAGCTGAAACATTTTTTTACATTGTAAGAATAATTCTTTGGGAGTGGGGGTGAATACTGCATTAACAAATTTTTAGATAATTATTTTTACAGATACAAGTCGTACCATTTAACACAAATGAAGAAAAAAAGTTGAAGTCATACTATTTCCTAAGTGTATTTTGTGGGGTACCCATGATTGATTGGATTGATTTGCTTTTATGGTTTATCAACCCTTTGTGGATTATTAAAAGCTGAAACATATTTTGGATTGTGTGAATAATTTTCTTTTTTGCAAGTGAATATTGCATTGACAATTATTTTGAGATGAAGAATTCATATTTTCCCCCAAGAGTATTTGTCAGCGTAAGTGAATGTAACAAACTCGTCTCTTCAAATCCTCATTCCAATACTCTATGTCGCCAACCGCACAGCCTATGATTGAAGAAACAATAGCAGAAAATAAATTTATAGATAATTATTACCTATATAATTTAATACAGAACCATTTTATCGTTCAAAATAGAATTGGCAATGACAAGCTGAATTGTAAGAAATTCCTGTTCCAGCTTCTTCTTCTCCTTCTTTGTCCCGTGTCCCTCAGGACATTGAAGATCATGGCTACCCACAATTTCCCCTATTTTGTAGCTCTTAATAAATTTTGTCTTTTTTTTTTTTTTTTTGTCTCTCATAAGCCTTGTTCCGCCATAAGTTATTCTCATAAAAAAACCCGGATTGTTTAATGGAGAGGCTAAACCAACGTCTACTGTTTTTGCAAGGCTTCATTCTCACATTTACACCGAACGCAGATTTCGCTAGATGTGTTATACATTGTTTTCCTCTGTCCCCCGGCTTTCAATTTGCTATGTGAGTATTAAATTTTCCAAGCCCTCTTTCCTCATGATGTACCCTCGTAATTTCAACTGTCTCTTCCTAATGTTATGTATAAGTGTCCTTTTTGTTTCCTTTTTCTCGAAGTTGCTCACATGCTCGGTCCATGCTATTCTCAGCTTTCTTCTGTAGGACAACATTTTTGTTACTTCAAGTTTCTTCTTCATCTGCCCGACTTTCATTACCATATAGGAGGACTCGTATTACATAACAGTTCAGTGTTCTTTTCTCTGTTTCTAACATTTTTTTTTTCGGTCTCTTAATACTTTGCTTAGCTTTTGGAATGCATCTTTCCCTATCCAGTGTGCCTTCGGATTTCAATGCCGCACTTTCCGTCTCATATATTTATGTTCCAGCTTAGATAAAAACGTAATCTAACGTAGGCCGTGTCTTCGGGGGCGTGTTACAGTATAAAAACAATTTCAGAACTGCAAATACCTGGAAAAATGATTTATAAAACAATATTCTTAATCAATTGCTTGTTAATGTGGCTATTTTTATCCCGAATTCCCTCTGCTATGCCCGAGAACAGGAACAACCTGGATTCGATCCCCTAACAACTGTACCACATACTTCTCATGCGTGGAAGGGTATGTAGTTCAGGTAAAGCCTTGTCCAATATATACTGTTTTTTCTCTATCGACACAAAAATGTGTACAGCTGAGTTCAGACAGGAATGACTGCTCGGAAAGAATTAATTTTCAAATCGGCACCAAGTGAAAACCAGAGAATTGACAACGGAAACTTTTAGTCTGGAAAAGAAATGTCAGACAACTATCAACTCCGAAGAAAGTATTCCATGTCACAAATCCCCGCAAGGTCGTGCGAAGTATATCCAGTGGCCAGAGTCAGAAGGTCAGAGAGAAGATGAACGCGGATTGTCGGATAAAGACAATCCTAGAGCGACAAGGAGTTAAGCCGGGCGCTAATATCAGTAATCATGATTTTTCGCGTTGGATTGCAGATAGAACGATGACCCAGACACTGAAAAAGCTACGAGCTGAATATAATGAGACAGAAAACATAGAAGAACAAGATTAAAATTACAATAATCAGTACAACTACTACTACTACTATTACTATGCTAACAATAACACCGATGATGAAAACACAGAGACTTCTCACCAATTATCCAAAGGAATACCTAAAAATGGTAAGTTTTTACTTATTTACAAAGCTTAACTAAGTCTAGTAAAAGGTTACATTTGTGGAATAACCATGATTGATTAGACTGATTTGTTCTTTACGGTTTATCAACCCTTAGTGGGCTATTTAAAATCTAAACATATTTTGGATTGTAAGAATAAATATGTCTGTTTTTTTCCAAGTGAATATTGCATTAACAATATTTTTTTTTCAGAATACAAAGGATTTTTCCAGCTCGGCCGATTAATAATAATCGAGTAGTAGTCATCATCACTCCCTGGCCGGGTGCGAGTCGTAGACTTCCGGTACTTGCACCTAATTCTGGTCGGGTAATGTTAATCGAGTGGTAGTTATCATTACTCCCCTGGCCGGGTGCGTGTCGTAGACTTCCGGTACTTGTGCCTAATTCTAGCCTGGTAATGTTTATCCAGAGCTCATTGTCTACCGGTAATTGTACTTACCCTAATTGAACTCACAATTCTTTACATAGTTTACATAGGCCTTGGTTAGATCCAATGACAGTACCCAAATATTTGTGAGTTCAGTATCTGGTTAAGGCACATTGAGCACTTATAAAACATGAAATGAAACTTGAATGTATATACAACACATGTGTTCATGCTAGAGGTTTGTAATTTTTTTCGTTATTGACACATCACGTGATGATTTTGACGTATTCTTTTTGAAACACCCTGTATATTAGGTCGGTGCAAAAATAATGTCGTTTTCTCACATAGTAACATATGTGAGAAAACGGCATTATTTTTGCACCACCCTAATATATATATATATATATATATATATATATATATATATATGGAAAAAAATTAAAAGTTTAAAGGTGTGAATATTAATTTTTTATTTTTATATAAATGGCAGATTACTTGTACATTTTATATAAAAAAAACGTAATTTACATTAAAAAATAAACCATAATTTATATTAAAAATTAATCTTGATCAATGTATTTGAGCAGATATTTATTTTTATGCCTACATGTAACATCAATTCATTTTTCTTGTTTAATAAGCTAGGGTTATTTAATTCTTTTAAGATGAGCAATTTTTCAACAAGGCATAAGTTACATCTATTTCTTTTCCCGTTATAATATTCGGCACTTGCTATAATTTCCCAGTTAATGAAAGGCGAACAACTATCGTTCTTTAATTACCAGAAATATTTGCAGAGACCAGTGCTGTTTTGGCTCTCATATTACCTAAAGTTATTCGATGATGGTAAAAATGAAATTTCGGTTTTCAGTGGAACTGAAATAAAATTTAACATCGTTAGCGGAATGTATGCTAGCTCATTATACGATATTATCAGTCATATATTGACCGTTTAATGGACAGATCATATCTTTTCGGTAGTTGCATTTGTTTTTAGAAATACTTACGTTGTCTTTGTTGAACATATATTTAATATAATGTATATATATATATATTTAATATAATGTATATATATATATAATTAACTGACCCTAATCGTGATCATGAGAATATTATAACTTACAGTCGCCAGTGAAACAGAATGTGCTGACCAAACAGTAGAAGTGAGTGTTACCTTGATCTCGCTCTGACGTATCTGCTTCGTGAGACTTTTTCTATATTAACGTCATCCGATCGTTTTGGGGTTGTGGGGTGGGGGTGTTGTTTTTTATTCTTGTTTATTGTAATACGATGGACTAAGACTTTACAAATTAGGAAATAGTCGATGCTTTCATTGATAAAAATATGTGCTGTCACGTTGTATGGTTAGGTGAAAACAGTTTGAAATGACCCATCTATCTATCTATCTATCTATCTATCTATCTATCTATCTATCTATCTACTCCAACCGCAAGTCATATCTATCTATCTATCTATCTATCTACTCCAACCGCAAGTCATATCTATCTATCTATCTATCTATCTATCTATCTACTCCAACCGCAAGTCATATCTATCTATCTATCTATCTATCTATCTATCTATCTATCTACTCCAACCGCAAGTCATATCTATCTATCTATCTATCTATCTATCTATGAGTATGTACGAAGCTTATGTAGAAGCAATTTAAATATATATTAGGAAGTCTGTATTCGACTTAAATGATCTCAAATCGCAAGTAATTACTTGCGATTTCAGATCATTAAAGTCTGGTTTATTGGAAGTTTCAAGAAAAAGGTAAGATGATGGTTGCTGGAATTGAATTTGTTAGAAGTGTGATTAGAGGATAAATACAAATATACAGTAATTTTTTTTATCTAGTCCTACAAGACGACAACCTCGAAGTAAACGACTATAGGGCAATGCTACAACTTGTATTTGCACATTTGAGCTTCATATGGACAGAGTGGTTGAAATAAAAGCGCTAAATAGAATTTTTAATATATTTTTTTTAATAACTTTCAGAAAAAAATTATCCAAGAATGCTGACAGCCTAAATTAATGGCTGGATATTCCTGAATATCTAATAAAAGGGGTGGGTGAAGCTTGGATATCTCACATGGATTTTTCTCCAAAAGTTCAAAAATGATAATCCTCCACCCCGATCCGAATATTTGAAACTTAAAGATACCCTCTTGACCGCAGACACGAACCAAATATAAAGTAACTTTTAGCAACAAATGCAAAAGCTAAAGAAAGAATAAGCGTTTTGTAGAAAATGAAGTGAGCCGTCTTTAATTAATTTTGATCTTCAGTGTGTGCATTTACACGTTTGTTTGGTTAATTCGTTGTTTAGCGACATATCAACCTCTATGGGTTATTTAATGCTGAAATCTAAATATTTTGAACAATCTTATAGCTTCAACTACAAATAAAATGTTTTGTTGCTAATTCTGCTATAAATAGGTATCCTCGGGTGGTTTGTTCAGCAAATCAACTACACGGAGCTTAACAGCTTAAGCACTTTTGAAACCGGAATTAGTGGGAGGGGGATTCCTAACTTTAACCGGGTTCAAATAGCCCCAAGCTGAACTTCTTAAAATGTCTGGATTTCGTCATGATTTCTGACCTCCCGTTTAGCAATTCATTGCTATTTTTTATATGTTGCTATAGCCAGTTTCTCTTCTTGGCATAGCCTACACGTATTCTAGACTATTATGTTAGTCATTAAATTCTTAAAATGCTCCATTTAATGCTTGGACTTTTGCTATTTTTCTCTCTAAACGCCCAATAGTAGCTTGATAGCTTCGTTCTGCACCTATGCCCCGGAATTTTAAAAGAAGAGGTGTGATTGTAACACCTCCTCTTGAACTGGCCCTCAGTACACCCGATGTATTTTTGTCCTATTATTTTCACCTTCCACTTCGGCACAATATACTAAATAATTTTAATATATATATATATATATATATATATATATATATATATGAAGAAATATAATCTTAAGATGTGGCATATTTATGGGATAAAGTGCTCAATATCAGAGATAGAGCATGTGTAAATATAAAAGTGAAGTTAGAGGTCAACACTTAAAGGCGACAGTCTGTTACATGCTAGATGCAATCGTCAGGCCACCTGACGATTGCATCTAGCATGAAACAGACTGTCGCCTCTTAGTGTTGGCTTCTACCTTCACTTATATATATATATATATATATATATATATATATATATATATATATATATATATATATATATATATATATATATATATAGTAACATTTGGGTTTTCTTACCCATTTACAGTGTTGTTTCACACTTAACGATTTTCAAGATAGGTGACCTTTGTTCCCGAGATTCTCGCAATTTTTAAAACGAATGTATCAGCGTGCCGTCAGTTCGAAATAATTTCGTTTCTTTTTTTCTATCAAATTATTAACGTTCTTAAATCCTGTAATCTGTAGTTCCTGCGCCATAGAAATTTCTTCCTTTATTTTTAACCTTTTTCATTATGCTTCATCCTAATAAACGAGTTTTCTGTTTAATTTTTGCATCTCATATATATTTTGACATGATAGTGTTATATCTTTCTATACTGACGTCCTTGTAGGTGACGAATTATTTTCCTCTCTACAACATCCCTATCTCACAGACGAGGCGTCGCAAGACTCTCACTGGCGAGTGTTCAGATGAACTATACTCCTTAGTTCCACTTGTCCTGACATTCGCGGCTATGACCCGACATGTCAGGCACATTTTAGCGAACCGCCCTTATTCCCTTCGTATTCCCTTGGTAAGATGTAAGTTCCACTCAAACAGCTTATTCCCGAGAACCACTGCTTTGTGGAACCGACTCCAAATAGTTTGCTTCCCTGATCACTACAGTCTTAATCTGTTCAAGACTATGATTTAATATTATCTTCCACACATCTGCATAAGTTATGCCTCTTACTCTGTAACCATCTAACACTAGTGGGCTTCTAGCCTTGTACAGGGTGAATATGATTGGGAAACTAAATATAGTAAAAACAGTTTCAGATGGGAAATTCCTACAACTCTAAAGCTAGTCTTTCATGAACGTCGCTTTAAGCAAATCAAACACAGAAGCGTCGATGACTCAGCCGGGCACAAATCTATAGACATTCTGCTATCATCTCTTTTCCGATTTTGTCTTGTGGAAAAAATGAAATAAAATCGATGGATAAAATAATAATAAATAATAATAAAAATAAATACATTTTCCCATGGTGCTAAGAGTAAAGGGACCGGAAATATGATTACCCCACTTGGTTTTGTCAAACACCGATAGGTGGCGCTGTTGAAGTTC
Source organism: Acanthosepion lycidas (assembly GCA_963932145.1). Lineage (NCBI taxonomy): Eukaryota > Metazoa > Mollusca > Cephalopoda > Sepiida > Sepiidae > Acanthosepion > Acanthosepion lycidas. Next base: position 55,487,200 of record OZ010577.1, read on the forward strand.
ATAAAAGATAGACATTTCCTTCTTCATACTCATTCTTCCCTTGCTCCAAAATGTAGCACATAGTGGTAATTACGTTCTCGCTAAGGAACTTTAGTTTTCACGATTGACTGACAACAGAACTCTCTTCCCATTTTTCAATGCATGGCGCATGCACCTGTCTTCCAAAAGCTCAACCTATGATGCTTTCTCTTTGGTTGTTCTAACTCAGTGCAAGGCTGACTTGAGCACGACCATTGTAATCATGCTTGTACTTACCCTAAGTTCTGGACCAAGAAAAATAAAACAGACACCTTCCAACCATAAATTAAGTACAAATCTCCCTTTGGTTGTTCCAACTCTACACAAACCTGACCATTAATACGATGCTTATACTTACTTACCTTAAATCCTAGACCAAAAGGAAAACGAACAAGAGACATTAAAAACTTTGTTTCACAATAGTTCATATTAAAAAAAGATAGCAAAGAGTCCTTGGCAGAAACTCAAGTTGTGTGTGCTTCTTTGTTTTCATATGCGTACGCACCCCCACCTGAAATATACACAAACACGCTACATTTTAAATTCCATAATGTCATGTTTGTTTGATTACCGAGTAACCTTAAGTTTTTGTTGTCTTAACTTTTCGTTGAAGCATGTTCATTATAATTTTCTTATTAGTTTTCTATCAACAGTATTATTATTATTGCTTTTCTAGTACACACAAAAATAACTTAATTAAAGGCGAAATGGAAGTGATAGACACGTAATAATCAGCTTTAGGCCAGAGTTGTATTATTGTCCAATCAGAGACTTGTTTGATGATGACACGAAGCAAGAAGTCGTTAACACCGATCTTTAAAACTAGCTTAGACGAAGCAAGCCCCCGTTGTGATGCTCACTGAATGCCAATAAATGATTCCCCCTGCTGCCATTTTACAAGGTTAGATGGCGTAAATGAAGATACTAACAGATTGGTATCGCCGGCACTCACCTATCGGCTATCCGTGCAACCATTGATTTAGTGTGTCTGACACGAAACAGATGTTGGCGGCGAATTCAGAGATGTTCTTAGTGAACTCTTCTATTCTGAGATCAATAAAGTTCTTCCTACAGGGATTTTATTTGCTTACTTTCTTACGTAATTACTTGCAGACGTGTGGCTCGACCAGGTTTCTCGGTGATAGTTCAACTATTGTGGGAATAGATCAGCGTGAAGCAACTCAAACGCTGTGAAAACTTCTAAATTTATCAATGAAAATGTTAATTTGTTAAAATGTTAGTACTGTTTTAGTTTGGTTTCAGATTTTAAAAGCTTAACTCACTTAATGAAAATAAAAAATATCGTTTAAATAACCGCTTTCTTTTTCAAGGAAAGTAAAAAGAAAATCTAAATTCACATGTAAACCACAGACAAAACGTCGCAAGCCTGCTACTACTCTATCTATGTTAAATATTCAGACAAACTATATGTTGTATCCTTAAAGAGGTTACAAACAGACAAAGGTGGTACTCGAATGAAGGAACAGCAACATGCGCGTAGATGAAAGAAGAGAGGTTTATTGTAAAAGAGAATATACTACTGAAAGACAGGGAATCGGGTGGCAGGCTAGTAATTCCCGAAGCAAGATTATCTACCAACCACCCCACGCGGTCAGATGTGACACAAGACCGAATTTAACGTGGGGTACCCGAGCCCGTAGGCTCGGCCAAACATTCCCCGTATAAAACGGGGTCGGGTAGCTGTTTCCCGAGAAGAGACTCTGCTCTTCGACATAGCCTCATCTGGAGATCCTCTCTGTCCAGAAGCAGAGAGTTCGACTAGCACAGCTGGAGACGAATCTTCTACTAATTACCGAAGCAAGGATATTTACCTTACATCACCCCCCCCCCGCCTCCGCGTGGCAGGATGTGGCACAAGGCTGTTTTTGATGCGGGGAAAAAACCGAGCCCGTAGGCTCGGGCAAAAATTCCCCATAGACCCCGTATACACGAGGTCGGGTAGCTGTCTACCACCCCAGATGAGATTCTGCCCTTCGACATAACTTCGTCTGGGTTCCTTCCTGGCCGAAGGCAGAGAGTTCGACCAGCACAGCTGGAGATGAAACTCCAACTAATTCCCGAAGCAAGGATATTTACCTTACTCCCACAACCAACACACCACCGCGTGATAGAATGAGGCACAAAGCCGTTTTTAATGTGGGGTCAAATCCGAGCCCATTGCCTCGGGCAAAAATTTCCAGTAGACCCCGTAAAAATGGGGTCGGGTAACTGTCTAGCACCACAGACGAAACTCTGGCTTTCGGCATAGCCTCGTCTGAGTTCCTCTCTGCCCGAAGACGAATCTCCAACTCATTGCTGAAGCAAGGATATTTGCCAACCGCCCTATGCGGTCAGATATGACACAAGGCCGAATTTAACGAGTAGTATCTAAACCCGTAGGCTTGGGCAAAAATCCCCTGTAGACCCCATAAAAACGGGGTCGGGTAGCTGACTACCACCCCAGACGAGGCTGTGCCCTTCGGCATAGCCTCGTCTGAGTTCCTCTCCGCCCGAAGGCAAAGAGTTCGACCAATTGCCGAAGAAAGCCACCAGGTATATCCTGTGCTCACTATATATAGCTAATGATATAGTCAGTCCACACAGGCGATAGGGAGTGTGGGACATTCCATTATAACACTATGTTCATTAGTTTCAGACCTTCTCGTAAAAGGATCAATTCATCATTTCTTTCGGTAAGAAGGAAATAACATTCAGACAGCTTCTTCCGCAGAACTGTTCATTTGTGGGACATAGTCCATATGTTGCTGCCACGGTCACTAAAATCTTAACCTCTTTAAGTTTAGGGTCACGCATTACCTACCCTTCATATGCTTCTCTTATGTTCATACAACCTCATTCCCAAAACTTTTTCGAAAGGGCTGTTTGGAGTTTTAATTTTGGATTGGTGAATGAATATCTATGTGCATTGATTCTCTGTTTAAATTCTCCAGCAGGAATGCCGATGTAAATATTATAATTTGTTATATTTTCTTTAGCGGTAATGGTTGTCTGGTATACTACATTGGTGAGTCTGCATTTGTCCTCTACTGGGCAGGTTTCCTTAATTCTACAATTACAGGGGGTTTTCCATGTTAATTTAGTTTTTTTCCATGGAATTTACTTAAGATATATGATAATATATATATATATATATATGTGTGTGTGTGTGTGATAAAAATATACTTTTAAGGTATGATTTACAGGGAGTGATGGATAAAGTATCGTCTAATTTATGCAAAAATAAAAATAACACTGACGTCTCAATTTAACAGATATATTTACCAAAATTACACAAAAATATCTTGAAATAATTTTGGCTTCAAAAAATATTATTGAAATCAATGTGTTAGATCAGCATTTGACAAATTCTAAAGTGGAAAACAACAACCGTCATGTGGTGTTCGTTTTCAATCTTGTATTTCTGAAGGTGTCCTTGGAAGTTGGCCTCCACTCTTTCCAGCATTGCTCTCTCGATTTGTGTGACTTCCACGTGAATAGCTTCCTTCAAATCGTCTAATGTACGGGGATTATTCTGATACGTACTTGCTGTGGGGGTTCCCCAAAAGAAATAATCACACATGGACAAATCAGGGTGCCGGGGGTGAGAAGGAGTGTCAGCAAACCTGGAAATGAGAAGAACGTCGATTGATGGTCTGGCTTTGTGGGCCGTCGCCTCATCCTGCTGAAACCACACAAGAAGTTTATTATCTCGATGTAACACTCGGAGTTCACAGGATCAGTATTTCCATTAGGATCTTCAAAAAAAAAAGGACCAAAAACGCCAGGTTTTCCAACAGTACATCAAACCGTCACATTTGGACTGAGCAGTAGACTTTCGTGCTGTTCTCTCAGATTTTCAAGAGCCCAATAACGACAATTCTGTTGATTCAACATGCCATTGAGATGAAAATGAGTTTCATCACTCAACAAAATATGGTTGTCATTTGCCTCAAAAATTGTTTCCATCTGACGTGCGAAGTTAAGCCGCTGTGCATAATCCCCTAGTCTTAACTGTTGCCCAGTGACCAATTTGTAGGGGTGGGGGAATACAGTTCTTTATGCAAAATAAGCCTTACCCAACGATTATCGATGTCAAGTTCAGTAGCATGCCTCCGAGCAGAGCAATTCGGACTGCGCGGCAAAGCTTGTCTCACGAATTCTACATTTTCTGGGGTGCGCATGGTTCGAGAGATCCACAGGGGTCGGTCTGCTTATTCATTAGTTTACCTCGTGTACAAAGTGCATTGCACCCAACGTCACCAATTGCGTTACGAGTAAGAACATCCTGATTTTCGGTGAATTTTGAATCAGTGACGAAACTCACGCTGAACTGCTGTGACGAAACTGTCATAGGTGAACACGCTGTCCTCTCTCGTTCACAGCGCCATGACTTCAACTGAAAAGAAAAAATGCTTAGACATCACGAACCGAATGGTACCTATCGGACATTTTCCCCTTCCCCTGGGACTGAGTAATAGCCATTTCAATAAACGTCCATCCTCTGTAATACATACATGCATACATACATATATACTTACACGTATACAAATACGCATATACGCATATACATATATACAAAGATATTTACATTGATTCACCATATATATATATATATATATATATATATATATATATATATATATATATATTCATACACGTTTCATTAAATAATATAGACAAGTGTTGTCTATTTTATGTCAAATTTTTTCGTAACATCTGATAAGTTTAATAACATTATCGTTGAACGAAGAAAGAAATTCACAATAGTGATCCATATATTTTTTAATACAACCTAAGCTCTCGGCTTACCTAAGCCATTATCAAAGATGTCAATTACAACATATTAAACAATATACGGACACGACAGTGATGATAGTCTGTCAATGTTTACATAGATGATTTCTAAGCAACGATAAACACGCGCATATAAGACGCTAGAAGCGAAAATTGCACCGCATCTTATGACGTCACACATGACCACACGAGAGTGAATTGTAGAAGTGTAATTTCCGTGAGTCTATGTGTAATTTCCTCCAGTTGGTCCGGGGTAGTTATATCCTGTAGTTTATCGTAAATGTCCTGTTTGTTGCTGTTAAGGTTGTTCAATTTTTCTTTTGCTATTTCAATTTGCCTTTTCACAAGGCTACATTTGTAATTCCAAGTATCTTTCTTCGTTCAACGATAATGTTATTAAACTTATCAGATGTTACGAAAACATTTTACATAAAATAAATAGACAACACTTGTCTATATTATTTAATGAAACGTGTATGAATGAAAAAATGCTGCCTAAATACACACAATATATATATATATATATATATATATATATATATATATATATATAGTTCAAAAGTTTGAAGCCACCCCCAGAATTAGCATGGGATTAACTTGACAGATGAGTGAAAAAAAAAATGTAAAAGAGCTCTTACAGTCATTGAAAAAAGAATGGAATCAATTGTCAAACTTATACTTTGAGAAACTTTTGCAACGAATGCCAAAGATTTGTCCTGCAGTAATCAAAGTTAAAGAAGGATATTTTGACGTGAGCAAAATTTAATCATAAAATGCTTTTTTTCCTTTTTGTCATAATAAAATTCCTAATAAAAACAATCATGTCTACTTTTGGGGCTAATTTAAAAATTACCCGGGGTTGCCACAAACTTTTGAACTGTAATGTATATATATATATATATATATATATATATATATATATATATATATATATATATATATATCATAAATTAATTGATTTAAAATATGGTGTTTCCGCTACACAGTTCTAACCATGTTTCAAATTCGCTTGAGGATGAAATGGAACTAATGGCTTTAATTTAATTACAAAATTAAATTCGGACTTTCCATTTTTGAAACATGGTTAGAACTGTGTAGCGGAAACACCATATTTTACATCAATTAATTTATAATATTAATGCTCTGTAAATTTACATTGAGCACTATATTGTAAAAATAAAAATATCTATAAGAACACCGGATTATATATCTTACTGTTCTTTCTTTTTATTTATATATATATATATATATATATATAAGGCCATCATCATCTATTCTGTCATCATTTTCTGTACAAGTTAAGCTCACGTACCACTCACGTACCAATTTACTTCCAATAATGGCTGCAATTCACACATCGTTTTTGCTCGTAAATCGAATTCGACCTTGACATTTTTATACTTTATTGTAATCTCGACAAATTTTAACCTTCGGACGCGCACAAACACATTATTTCAGAAGGACGTTTTTTTCCCTTGACACCACTATTACTGTATACTCCCTCGATTACTGTAGCAAAGTTTATTGTTTGGCGTCGATTCACATATTTTTATAATCTTGTAAATATAAAATTAATCTTGAAAATAAACAGTCTAACTTCTGATTAATTTGTAATATTTTTGTTAATATTAGAATTCTAAACATAGCTTTTTAAGACAGTAAACATGCAGAGGGAGTCTAGAAAATACACAGTAATAGAAGTATCATGAGAAATACTGTCCCTTTGACACACCGTATTTTTCTACAGATCCGAAGGTTAAACTTTACCGCAAACTCAATGTTTCACTCCAATATTTCTAGAAAATGCTTAATTTCTCTAAAAATGACCTACTGTGATCTTTGATGACTTTGAAGAACGTTTAAAGTACCCTTCGATTTGTCTGCTTTAAAATATGAAGTGTTTTTTTTAAGTCAATGGCTTTGTTATAAAAGCATGTCTGTAGCATAGAAACCCACGCAAACACACGCACATACGCACACACACACAGAAGTTTTCAATAATCGTATTGATAAAATGAGTTTATCATCTCTTTTCTTTTGTTTTTCTCAACGGGAGTAAAAAGACATCCGTCAATCTCGGTGAACTATGGAGTCTACTAATGTGGCAAGCTAATCCCTGCCACCACAGACAGTTGCTCAGGCACATTGCGTTTCTTCAAAACCCACAGAACCAGCCTGTGGTCAATACTGCATCAGTAGTTACAGTTCCTGCGAGAGAGAGCGAACAATCTGACATGATCAGCAGTTTGAACAAGACCAGCATTCTCGAACCTTCGGTCACGATGACTTGTTACTTAATGTCAGCCCAAGCATCTCACGGCTTTGGAATAGTTTAATCTGCCGAATTTCTCCCACAAGGCTTGGCTCAGCCCGTGATACAGCTTTTCAAGTACTTCCTAACGGTGCTGCACATCGTCTTTCCAGGCCGATAATCAAAACGATTAACTAATCAATCATAGATTGAACTCGAGTTTCATGGTCAGAACACTATTCAGAATACTATTTTAACCTCTCCCCCACCTTCGATATTTAAATGAAAAAGTACAATGCTAGAAATATCATTAAACGTTAAAACATTAAATAATTCTATCTGCGGCGTCCGACTGGTGAGGAGAATTATGATAACCAGCAATATCTACCTGTTCTTTGCATATTTTATTATAAAGTGTACTTTTTAAATACTTTTGAATCTGGTGCCCCTGCTGTTCATCTCGAGGTTCTCGACAAAATTCAAAACAGATATGCAATGTGATAGGTCTTGACCTGGCATCTCGACTCCAGTTACTTTCTCACAGACATGATGTGGCTTCCCTCTGTCTTTTCTACAAGTATTTTCATGCCAACTGCACTAACGAGCTACTTTCACTGGGGCCCCCAACTGCATAAATTTAAGCGTGCTACTAGGTTGGCATCTCGGTCACATCTCTTCTCTTTCAAAACAGTTAAATATAACCGCCCCTTCTACTCCAACAGCTTCTTCTCTAGCACTTCCCGACAGTGGAACTCCCTTCCTCTTGCTTGCTTCCCTGATAGCTATAATCTTCAAATATTCAAATGTACTGACAATCGACATCTGATGACTTGATTTTTGATCCCCGTCCCTCTCTTTATGTTTTCTTCAAACACCCCTCTTTACTCTCACTCTCTGTAACCCCTTGCGTGCTAGTGTTACTCCTGCCTTGCTTGGGGTGGAATGCTTAAAAAATGTGATTTACTAGATTCTGACAGATATGGTCCTGTTTTGAAAGTACTTTTCTCTAATAAAATTATAATTAGGGTACTGTGGTGGTTCGGGATACCCCAACACTTAAGAGAGAGACAACCAGGAGAAACTCTAATCATAACAATCTTAATTCTTTTCTCGTGTTTGTTTTACTTCAGAATCCAAAATAACATAACTGAGTAAAACTTCTTTCTCACCAACTGAATACGCAAGGTTGAATCATCTTCATTCCTTTTGTATACCAATGATAAGGAGGAACTTTCACTCAAACAGATTCTTAAGAACCTCTACTTTATAAAACAGACTCCCGATATGATGCTTCTCTGATCACTACATTCTTAACCTCCTCCAATATAGGATTAATAATTATATATCCTCATCATCTACACTTACTTCCTCCTCTTACGTGTCATACAAAGACCTCACTAAGTAACCCTCTATTTCGAGTGACTCTTGCGCATTGTACTTGGTGAATAGTTTTAAAAAAATCAAATTAGTTTTGTTACAATTCAAATCATTTCCAGCTTCCAATGACCAGGTTAGTATCACCCGCATATGTCACGCCATGACTGTCCAAACTTTTTACTGCGTGATATATGTTCATTTTCAACCTTTGTGGTGCGCACGCGCACAAGCCACAAATGGCGAGGAACATCTTCAAAGATTTTCTGACAACAAAAAAAAGCCAACATACGCATGCGCAGACACGGACCAATCAGTTGTGAACGCCAAGAGTGACGTCTGAAAAAAAAATGCAAAGTCAATATTTCATCACGCAAAAAACAATTTCAGAAGAACCTCCGCATTTGACTCTCATGCTTGGCAACTGGAGGTATACACCGTCTCCGTTTGCATGACTTCCCTATTTGAAATCCACGCTAGAAAATTCTTATAATGGCGCGCGCGTCTCCAACGGAAGACACTGAAGACTTCACCCTGCCTCGGCAAATGAAAATTTTGATTTGGATATTTGTATCTCTCTATCGCTTCAAATACCTAGCTTTATCTTGCCAAAAAAGTAACGCCATTAATATATTCCAATCCTTGAGGACGTGAGCACGTAAAAGAAGATCATGATTCTCCACAACTTCTTATCCTTTGTAGTTTTGTAGTCTTTTTGCAGCTGTTCGAATGAGCTCTTTGCTATGGTAACTAGACCCTATGAATTTAAGACTAGAATTACTTAGACTGGCGACGAGATCTCACAAATATACAGTTAAGTTGACTAGATGTAACCGCAAGTTCTATGCTAACAGTTTCTTTTCTTACACTTGTGGGGCACTCTTCCTGATTCATGTTTTCTAGCCAACTTTGATCTTCAAAAATGTAAATGCAATGTCTGTCGTTATCTGCTGTCCTCCTGATTACTCTTCTTTTGTTATTGCTCCTTAGTAAAGTTTATATTTTCTAAATTCTCACACACCCAGTGTCATAGTGGCTTTACTGCCTTCCTTAGGGTGAAATCGATTTTTTTTAAATTTCTCGTTCTGTCATCCATTTGCACAAGGTCGTTAGGTACGCTGTTTCCATCTTTATTTTTTATTTTTTTACCAATAGTTCACCCAAGCAGAGGTAGAGGGTTACTAAAATCGATTGTTGTAAGTGCGTAAGAGGAGATAAGAAGTGCAGATTATGATGGTATATCAGAAAGATAACTATTACCTTTTGCATAAGCTGCCCTGAATGAACAAGCGTGTTATCCTGATTGGGGGGGGGGTGCCACTTACAGGACGCATGCAATTTTGTCCTTTTCCGATGAACATCCTCCTACAAACGCTGCAACACATCACGATAGTACTACTTGTTTACTGTCTGACCGAGTGGGACATACTCATAATGAACAATACCCTGTAGTCGAAGAAAACTGTCTTCTATCTTGGAGATGTTGGAGTATTCCACTGGGACGACAGATCCTTTGTTTCGAGATCATAAACATAGACCCACGGCTGAATCCCGATTTTCTTATTGGGCAACGGAAAGCAGTTTTGGCTCAAACTTGGCAGACACACGCTTTATACCCGAATCTTCAGTAAGAATTGACTGAACTGAATCGTAACTAATATTAAAGTCTTCGGTCTTTCCAAACAACTGCACGCACATCTACGATATTTTCATCAGTTCTGCTGGTTGCGGATCTTACAGTATATATATTGTTTTTCGCCTAGTAAAATATGTCGACCAGTAAATTACTTGAGGTTAATGCGTTATTCGAAGGCGTCTAACACCGGTATTGTTCAACAGCGTACTATAGTGGTATCTGCGATTACAAAGTCTCTACTACAACGAGCATTACGAAAGTGACAACGAGTATTCGTTGACATTACAAGAGTGGCAACGAGTGTTCGTTGACATCACAAAAGGCACGAAATGGCTTGTAAATTTTTGACACCTCCAAAACAAAACAGCTTTCATTTAACCACCACAGAGAAACTTTTTTACCTGCCGTTAGGATGACTGATGGTAAACTCCAGAAGATCAACATACTAAGAGTTCTTGGCCTCGCGTTTTCCACTGACATGAAGTGGAGCGACTATATCGAATCAATAGCTGCATCTACTGCAAGGAAATTTGGGTCACTGTGTCGTGCCAGAAGATTTTTCTCGTCAGAATCCATCTTGCACATTTAGAAATCTACCATTTGTCCGTGCATTGAATACTGCTGCCATATCTAGTCTTGTGCTCCTGCTGTACAAATCGTGATCCTTCACAAAATCCAAAGAAGGATCTGTAATATAACTGCTCCTCACTAGGCATTTCAACTTCAGTCATATTCTCAACGACATGACGTGGCTTCCCTCTGTCTTTTCTATAAATATTTCCATAGCAACAAATCAGAAGAAATTTTTTCCTTAGTGCCCCGACTACATGAATTTAAGGGTGCTACTAGATTGGCATCTAGGTCCCCACCTTTTTAATATTGAAATATATAAATGCATCTGCCACTTCTACTCCAATAGTTTCTTTTCCCAGCTGTGGAACTCCCTTCCGATTTCTTGCTTCCCTGATAACTACAAGCTTCAAAAATTTAAATGCAACGTCAGTCGCCATCTTCTGGCATTTTGAACCCTTTTCCTTTTTGGCGTTTCCTCAATTCACCAAATTCTCAGATTTCTTATTCTCTTTCATTTTCACTCTCTGTAATCCCCTGCGTTCTAGTGACATAACCGCCTTGTTTGAGGTGAAATGTTTAAAAAAAATATGCTTCTAAGGAAATTTGTTTCCTTAGAAGCATATTTTTTCTGTGCATCTATGTATATATAGGTATGTATCAAATATGTGGTTGGGTTTAATTCATATTACAATGAATCATTCATACAAAAAGTAAATTAGTAAAGTTAATGATATAAAATGGCGAAATCCCTTCGCTAGCAAAATTTAGAAAAAAACAAGGATCATAACATTCGTCGAGTGATTAGCAGGTTAATGCATCTTTGAAATTGTGTTAGCAAAGGGATTTCGCCATTTTATATCATTAACTTTGATAATTTACTTTTTGCATGAATGATTAATTGTAATAGGTATGTATGTATACATATGTGTATATGTATATATATATGTTTGTATGTATATATGCATGTATGCACATATATATGTGTGTGTAGATATATGTATGTGTATATGTACGTATGCATGTATATGTATGTATATATAGACATATATATATATATATATATATATATATATATATATATATATATATATATATATATATATTGTGTAATATTTACTATATTTATGGGAGAAGGGTTCTCAATATCAGAGATAGGTAATTTATAGATATATACAGGGTGTATCAACACAAAATAATGACTTTCAGTTTTATAATTCAATACTGTCTTCAGTTAGCATGCACTTTTGATTCCTCTGTCCTCTCTCTCTCTCTCTCTCTCTCTCTCTCTCTCTCTAAACATATATATATATATATATATATATATATATATATATATTAACTGGATCTTGGAATTAGCACATAGTGACTGTTAAATACACGCTTCATTACTATCTTCAGATTAATTTGGTCTGAAGATAGCATTGAAGCGTGAATCTCACATCCTATATATGTTAATTCTTACGGCAACAATATATATATATATATATATATATATATACATATATATATATATATATATATATATATTGTTTTTCGCCTAGTAAAATATGTCGACCAGTAAATTACTTGAGGTTAATGCGTTCAAGGCGAGCAGATTTTTTGCAAATATATATTGCGCGATATTTATTAAAAATAGAGTAACAATAATTAATAGATAAATATATTAAATAACGAAGATATATCATTTGAACTTTTATTTATCTAGTAGATAGATAGATAGATAGATAGATAGATAGATAGATAGATGAATTTCCACTGTATAGTGAATCCAACTGCACACACGCGTTTAGGTGTATGCATGTCAACAAAACTCCATACGATACCCGTTTCGCAATAGTTACTGAAATTTCCCACATTGTGCCCTGCTACACACACACACACGCACACACACACACACATAGAGGGAGAGACAGACGGGCATAAACAGAGGGAGAGAGAGAGAGAGAGCTTTTCTTTTCATTTTAGTGAAATGAATTTTGAGTTCTAAATACCTTTTCGATATTATCACATATATGAATCTTTTTTTTCTTTTTATTAATACCGTTGTCTTAAGAACCCACGCTAAGTCCAGTTTTATGATGCAAGTTACTGTCCTCACGATAAGATTGATATTGACCAACCGATGTCGGTAAAATTTCCAGTTATATAAGAGAGCAATATATTGTGTGCGTTTCAGTTGATAATATCTATCGTTATTAAAAACATTGATAACTTGTCACGCGGATTGGACTCAGACTGGCCGTTGCCAAAGTAGCATCATTTACACTGAGAACATCTGCCAGGCTGGATGGCAAAACTGTAGAACTGGAAGAGAGCCAACGCCAAACAGGAATTGGTGTTGTGTTCAACCCGGCAGCTTTCTCGCTCGCTTCTAACGAGGTAAACACACCGAAAGAAAACTTCATATTGTATATTCTCTTACTGATATGGATTAAGTTCAGCTAACACCGAGGACAAATTATATATATATATATATATATATATATATATATATATATATATATATATATATATATATATATATATTGTCAACCACAGACAGACTGTTTCGCTTTAACTCTGCTCTTTAGTGCGGCTAAACGTCCGATTGCTTCAAGCCGGAATCGAAACCCGACTGATCTGGTATCAGTTAGAGATTCTGTTCCACGGCAGAGAGGCAGGGGAAACTTTAACGTTTTCTAAGTGAAATACGTCAGTGGCCCGGAGAGCTCAATTCAATTCGGTTGAAGATGTATTTACACTAATGATATTGTTCATTTATTGTTCATATTCACAACGTTTCGGCCTTTGTACGGTTTTCTTCAGGTGATATTTGTTTGGATTTTGAATTGAAACCGGAATAGTCAATCTGTATTTTGGCGTTTCTGAAGATTGGTTCGATGATGTCTGTGTGTAGATGTTCTTCCTATGATTATTTCCTGAAATAAAAACTTCACATTTCTGGGTCATTCATTAAAGTTACTCAGAATCTATTCCATTTCTCCACTCACAAATATCGTGACAGGGGTTGTTGGCAAAGGTCAAATTCTTTTCCCACAATTTGTTGTTGCCCTGCCTTTCATAGATTACAATTGCAATATATATATATATATATATATATATATATATATATATATATATATATATATATATATATATATATAGGTGTCTCTTCTACTTTCAATTTTATGCGTATTGTAATGCACAATCTTCAATTGAATGAATATTTGCTCTGCCGTGAGCACTTTTTCTCTTCAGTGTCTGTTTCCGCACCATAGTGGGTAATTATTGTGGGTAATTTATTATATATATATATATATATATATGTATGGTGGGGAGAACCACGCATGATATAATGATTAGAACGTTTGTTTTGCTAGATCATTTACGACTGAGTAATGAGTTAGATCCTTACTAATTGCCCCATACTTTCGGCCTTGTGCCACATCTAAGCTGTGCTTAGAAAATTACTACATATATATATATATATATATATATATATATATATATATATATATGTATATATGTGTGTGAGTGTTAGTGTGTGTGTGTGTGTGTGTGTGTGTTTATGCATTTCTCATGACTATAAGCGTCATATGTAGTGGATAATTGCTGTTTGAGTAGACATCTCTATTTATAATGAGAATATTTGACGTATGCTGGCCTGGGCTTTTCGAGAATCTCTTCAATAAAGAAGATATGGCCATCATCAGGGTTCGAACCTTTGTCCCTCTCATACAAAGGAAACCACCGAATAACCCTGCTGCCTTTAGGTCGTTCAGTCACAAAGGACTTCACAAACAAAGCTCATTTCCACTTTCCAGATCATCCTGCTTTGAATATTGTGGACTGGTGCTACATAATCAAAAAGAAAATCTACCAAATAACAGAAATCACATCACTTGTGGACTTTCAACAGTAGCAACAAAAAAAATGAATTGCTCAAGAAACTCAAACGGAAAATAATGACATGATCAAGATGTTGACTTAAAGCAGCAGTTCAAATAAAGGTTACGAAAGGATACAACCCTTCTATACTGGAAATAGCGATAACAGCTCCTGGTCTTAAGAAAACTGTTCTCCTAAAAAAAAATGTTTAAAGAAATATTTTAGAAATTTCAACCAAAAACATTACCGCCTGCTCGGCCAATGAATGTCAAATGCTTCCTGATATAATGGAATATAGGTACACCTGTGTTCCCCCTCACTGGAGTGTGATTGGCTGGTGTCCGTCATAAATACCGACAGACACGTGGGAGAGTCAGAGAAGTCAGAGCCTTAGTCCGAGAGTTAAGTCTATAACAACGCTTATTGGACTACGCCATTAATCTACACTTCTTACCTGCGACTACGACGCGTACCAGTCGATTACTGCTACCGTATTCTACTTGGTTATAGTTACCAAAACCACTTAGCTACTTCGTTCAAATATATCACTTTCCGGGACATATCACTTCCTTATAGAGAAACAGCTAATATTACCATCACCATTATCAGTGTAGACATAAGCATTAACATGTGTGTCAGGACCTAATAATTGAATTTAAGCATGTAAGAGACTATTGCAATCTATTGATTATACTTATGTCCGCATTGTTTATAAATATATATATATATATATATATATATATATATATATATATATATGCCAAGTAGACACGTTGAAGTCAAAATGCAGAGGCGGCAGTTTCATGCTTAGATGCAATCGTCAGACCTTCGATTGGATAGCCTGACGATTGCGTTTAAGCTTGAAACAGATTGTCACCGCTGGGACTTGATCCACATTTTTAAATTTTATTTATTTTTCTTTTTTACGCTCTATCCCTGATATTGAGCACTTTAACCACAAAATATAGCATACTTTTATCATATATACATACGATGTCTGATCAAAAAAGTATGTGGACTGTTGCTTTGGTAACGGAGCTGAAGTACAGAGTGAAGTCGCCTGGCAAAGTTTGACCTTGAATTTTGTTGCGTATTCACACTAAGTTATAACGATCTCGTCCATATCCGTTGTTTATAGCAGTGTGTGGAAGGAAAGTGTGTAGAGTGTGGTCGTCTCTCCACACTACAGAGGTTTCACCCGTGACCATAAGCGAGAAAAACTTAGCAGAGAATCTGCATCAAATACGTTTTGGTCAAACATTTTCCGTGTCCGACAACCAACACAATACCAAGATTATAACCCCTTGCGTATTTTCTCTCTTTCCCAAAAATCAAATCCCACTTGTTAATAAAACAGTGCTCGGTGTAATACAATAGACTCGGTGTTTATAGCTCTGTTGTATTATATCGAGCACTTTATTATTAGAACCGGCACTATATGTGCGATATATTGTAACAGAATTTCAAGGCGTCGAAGAAATCTAAGAGAATGCGACAAGAAATTCTAAAAAGGCGTTCCAGGAAATCTTCCATCAATGGAAACAACGCTAGATAAAATGTTAAGCTCCGAAAGGAGATTAAATACAGAATTTATATGTGTTGTAGTTTTATTTTATACAGTGAGGGGAAACAAATATTAGTACACATACACATTTTTAGTTTATTGTATTTCCAGCCAATGAATAAACAAACTTTTCATGTAATTAACTGTACACGAAGGCATCATCATTAAATATACAGATAAAACAGAAAAGAATTTTGTTTTAATAGCAATAAATCCCATTAATCTAATTTAATGGGGAAAAAAATATTCGTACATATAAAAGGAGGCATAATCTTTTAATACTTTGTAGAATAGTCATTATTCACTTCTACAGCAACCAACTTCTTGTAGTTCTCTATTAATGATTTGCAAATTTTAGATGGTCTTCAGGTCTGGGATGTTTGTTGCAGCTCTCGATTGGATTTGAATTATCAAATAACACCACAGATTCTAGCTTGAGTTTAAATCTGGGAACTGATTTGACCATTTTAGGATAATTACATTATTTTCAGCAAGCCATTTCTTCTATTCACTATGAAATTCAAGATTTTTAACCGAAATCATTAAATTTGCTTCCAAAATATTTTGATATGCTGCGGAATTCATCCTACCATCTATTACTTATATGTTGCCAGTACCTTTTGCAGAAACCATGATGCTGCCACCATCAAATTTTACTGTTGGAACCGTATCTTCATTTTTTTTTTTTTTTGAAAGCATCGCCATCATTCCTTCAAACAGGATTTCTAGAATTACATCCAAAAAACTGAATTTTGGTTACATCTGTCCATAATACTCTTTCCCAATACGATTTTTCACGAACGAATTTCAACCTGGATTCTCTATGTCTTTTCAATATCAGTGGAGCTTTTCAAGGGATTCGCGACTTTAGATTGTTCTTATGATTTTCATTGCTTATTGTCCGTTTAGTGACACAGATTCCTGATAAAAGCAAATCATCGTGCAACTCTTGACGAGTAACCATTGGATTCTTTTTAATTTGACGTATTAATTTCCTCGAATATCTTGAAAAAATCTTCCACAGTGCACCTGTTCTTCTTTGGTTTTCAACAGTTTTGAGTTTTTTATACCTTGCAATGAATGAATTAATGAAACTAAATGGAATATTCAGGTTCTCTGAGATTTTCTTGTAAATTTTAGTTCTTTCTAGTCTTTTTTTTTTTTTTTTTTGCGAATTTGTCAATTCTTCACCTCTTGCCATGATGATAACGTTCTTGCATGAATACCAATTATAGAATGTTGTGTTTGTATTTTTATCTAAAAAATAACTACTGATAACATTATTAGAACACTGTAGAATATTTCACTTGAATAATCTAGAGTATTAAAGCGATTTAAAAGTTTTAAAATCTGAAATTTGCATTGTACGAATACTTTTTTCACCCATTAAAATGAATGAACGGGATTTATTTCTATTAAATCATTTTTTCTCTTTTCTATGCATATTTAGTTACTGTTCATCTGTGTAGAGTTAATTAGATGAAAAGTATCTTTATTCATTAGTTGGAAATACAATAAATTTAAAAAAATTGTATGTGTACGAATATTTGTTTCCCTCACTGTATATCTCCAGCTCGATACTTTTTGACCAGGCCTCATATACTAAACAGCTGAAAGACAATTCTGGAAAAATTCTGTTTAATACTTTTCGTCCTCTAGCGTCTAGAGGGCGAAATATGTTACACTTAATTCGCAGAAAGATAATAATATCTGAGTATTGTTTTCCTCATACATATTTTATACAGCGAATATTTTATTTTCTCTTTTAAAATTTTCAATTTCACGAATCAATTTCTTGGTAGCCATTGAAAATTGATTAAGAAAAATACCAAAATTTTCTTTCAAATAGTTTTTATTTTCCAAATTACTTTCAGTCTCATCTGAGACCATCTTCAGTGGGTTAAATTGTCTGTGTATGTGTATACGTATTTCTGTAAATTCAAAACACTTATACTGTCAGTTTTACTGGATTTTCTATCGTTCTATATTAATTTCAAATTCACGAGATTTTTTCCATGCAAGGGAGGGGACTTCTATCTATCTATCTATCTATCTATCTATCTATCTATATATATATATATATATATATATATATATATATATATATATATATATATATCAGTCAGTTATGTGACATGCGTGATACACGCGTAGGCGATCATGTATCTTTCGATACATGACTAGCGAGGCAGATTTTTTCACGGAGTAGGTGCCATTTCTTTCTGCCGCAGACCAGTTGCCATCCAAGGCTACAGAACTCGGTCTGTCCTGCTATTTACCCATAGCTGGGGGGAGAAGAAGAGGATTCATACATACCTTTCTCAAGGGTATCATTATTAATGGATTTGATGGGAATTCGAACTCGGCTCTCCTATTCCTCAATCCGAGCCGCTATCCATTTCTCCACCCACGCGCGAACACACACACACACACACACACGCATATGCTGCTACAAACATTTAAGATTTTATTGCAATACATATCGAGTTTACTGTTAGACATATAGATATATAATAGCTCACTGCGTGCAGATGATAATAAAATACGAAAATAACGGAGCTAAAATTTATACCAATAATAAATATATATTTGTTCTTCGCCGTTTCAACGCTGAGGAAAAATATATATTTATTATCATATATATTTATTATTTATTGAGGAACATAGAATAGACAGGTGGAGAGAGAGAGAGAGAGAGATAGCATAAGAAAGAGAACAAATCTGACAGACAGATAATGTGGACATAGTAATGAATACTTCAAAGTGACTGTTTCACGTCTCTATGTGTTCTTCAGACCAAAATGTATGTATTTATTTTTCTCTCTCTCTGTCTGTCTGTCTCTCTCTCTCTCTCTCTCTCTCTCTCTCTCTCTCTCTCTCTCTCTCTCTCTCTCTCTCCCCATACATATATATCTTATATATAAAGTACAGTTTATGTGTATATGTTTGTCTCCCACTGATCCGATTTCAATGATTCATAGTTCATTCAAAACCCCTAGAAAAGTTAGTCGCAGGGAACAATTTTCGTTGAGTTTAGATTCAGCGTTGCCAGATTATGCGAGGTTAAAAATATATATTAATATATTATACTAGCCATTATCCTTGCTCTCATGATTCAAGGGGAGTAACTGTTATTTTCCTTTTGTATCCAAAATTGCAAGTAGATTAAAATTTTAAGCTCGCCTAAAAGTCGCCCTATCGAGCGGTATTTAAGCTAGTTCCTGTCGAGGACACTTGGTTTAGCCGTCATGCGATAGGCATCAATAAACTATAGAAGAACTCAAAAATTTATCGCATTTAAATATTGAATTAATGTTTACGCTTACCTTTTAAAAGTTCAACGATAATTCTTCTGCTGCCACTTAATTTAAAGACATTTTTATGTACGTAGATTTTCCGTACAAACAATTATTTTTATTTCATGGGTGATAGAACAGGGGAGAATTTATAAGATAAAATTAATATAGTGCAAAGATGGGAAAATAAAAATTAGAATTAGGTATACATTCAACATTTGAAAGAAATATAATAGTTAATCAAGTAAAACCTATATTATGGAAACTATATGAATAAATGCGATTTGGTATTTACTCGACTCCTCCCCCCACGAGTTCAGGTTACGAAAGAAGCTCGGTTTAATGTGATGGACCCGAGCGCGTACACCCGGGCTAGGAACAAAAATTGCCCGAGCCCTCCCAAACGTTGCTTGCGATGGCCTCGGAGCGAGCACCAATCCCTCTCTCTGGTGCAATGAGAGGGCGCGGCCTCGGGCAGCTGTTCCCCAATGCCGGGCACCTCTCAGTATAATTTTCCTCAGCTGCCCAAAGACAGAGACGCACCTAAGATATGATAAATAAAATAGATCTTACTTTACGAAGCAATAGCGTGCGGGCGAAGCCATCTAGCATATATATATATATATATATATATATATATATATATATAGAGAGAGAGAGAGAGAGAGAGAGAGAGGAGGAATGGAGGGAGAGAGAGAGAGAGAGAATTAATACAAGTAAAAGTTTTGTGACTTAGCTGATTGATGTTAGTTTCAGTCTCCCGACTTCATAGTTTCGTAAATCGACCCCACCACATCGGAAATCACTCCGCCCACTCGTCAGGGGATATCAGAAATTGACTACTCATACTTCCCTATTTTTTTATTTTTATATGCACTTTTCATTGGTGCAATTGTTTTTCATAGTGTATTTGTGCGTTCCTCCATGAGTCCTACCCGTATGTGTGTAGGTGCAGAATATATATACATATATATATATATACTTATATATATATATATATATATATATATATATATATATATATATATATATATATACACACACATATATATATATATCATATTCTCTCTCTCAAACCAAACATATATATATATATATATATATATATATATATATATATATATATATATATATCACTCGATACATATATATTTCATCTGCTCTCTCCATTCTCTTTCCTTCTCCTTCAATATGCATGTGCAGTTTTTATTCGATAGACCAGAATGAAGAGACCAAGTAAATTTTAAGACATTTTCATAGTACAAATATCACCAGAAACTTTTAACCTTTCAGCAGATAATAAAAGCGAAAAGGAAGGAAAACCTCTTTATCGTTCAATTCCTGTTGTCGTTGCAACAGAGTCTAATGCTAAAATTATTCCTTAAGGATTGCATTAGCCAAATGTCATTCTGTTTACCAGGAATGTTTACTACAGAGTACGTAAGAAAGTTTTGTCATTTTGACGAAATTCTTCCTGAACATCTACTTTGTTTTTTTCCAATGAGCTACAAAACGATTCGCGACTGGATATAACGTATCCGTTGTCAAGACAACGCTCTTTACTGCACTTTCAGTCGTGGTCGTATTATCAACCGCCCACAGCATCTCGAGGTGATTGCGTCATAAGAAAACCATTCACCGACGACTTAATGTAAAACCAGTCACGTCCACAGGGTCGAATCCCCGTCATTCCCTCTTTATTCTATTTACAAGAAGAAAGTTCCACATAGACATCTTTTTCACAAGAATCTTTACTTTGTAGAAGAGACTCCCGTGTGGATGATTCCCTGAACAATACAATCTTAACCTCTCCAATTCTATGGTCAATTGTTATATATCTCCCATATCCTCATTTCCAATTTCTACTTTCATTTCTGTCTCCACCACTCACCTTATTCAGTAACCCTCTACCTTTTGTGGCTCCTTATATTGAGTGAACATTAGCAATAAAAAAAAGAAAAAGCAATTCAAAAAATGGATTGATAGCAAACTAGTCTAGGTTTCCCACACATATCCCCGTGCAAGAAATAACGCTTGTACCTCGATGCTGAAAACTTCTAGTTCGATTCTACGGAATTCCTTTTATGGATATCTCAGTTATTTCCCTTTAGTAACTCAATTCTTCTAGTTTTTGTTCACCACTGCTATAGCCATATATTGAACTCAAAACTCTTGTGGGTCAAGTTACTGGATTCAACCAACGCTTTTCCATTTACTGGCCAATGAAAGACAAGCTTTTCAGGCCCTTGTGAAAGTCTGGATGGAGCCAGTATGATGCTCTTTCTTTCAATATGAAGGACTGCTATTTAGCGGTCGAACTGAAAGAATGAACAGTTCACATCAAAACAATCAAGGGTTGAGGAGGAAGTATCTAGCGCCTACGCTTCAAAGACAGAGGAGCAGTCCAGTCGATGAGGTCATAAATCAATACAGGGAAAGGAAGAGCCAGCAGATTCTAACCCCAGAACAGAACATTCCTTTCTGTGCCTTCCCGAGAAGAATTTAAATCAAACAAAAATTCAAGTTAACTTTCCAGTAAAGTACTACTAAAAGCGCTTAAGAAAACAACTTGTGAAAACACGAAATCCCTCCAAACTAAGATGTCCCGTTTAAATATTCATTTAAGAACTGAGGTGGCTGATCATCGTACTTCCTGCCTTCTGCAATTTTTTACTTCCTCAAAGTTTTTCCTTTTTTTTCATTTTTAAAGGATGTATATTTTTTTTTTTTTTGGCTTTGAATCCGTGTCTTTTTCTAAAAATTGTAACACTTTATTCCTTATATCTGATAGCAGTTCCTTTTTTGTGACGTCAGAAATTTGTTGTCCCATCGTAATAGGCGCATAAAAGGAAATTTTTGTACAACTTTGTATTTGTACCTTTTTTCAATATTGTAATTGTAAAATATTGGGTTGGTGCATAATTATCAGGCGTTTTCGCAGGCGTGTTTTTTTTTTAATAAAAATTGCTGTTTTGTTTACTTTTTTCTATAAAGATATTATTTTATTTTCAGGTTATAAAAATGCGTGTCGATAATCATTATTCCGGAATAATCATTTAAAAATGTTATTGTTGAATTGTTGTTTCTTTTTTCATAATAAATATTGTTTAAAAACGCCTGATAATTATGCACCAACCCAATAAATGTGAGATTTTACGCAGTGGTTGTCTTGTTTTATTATTTATTATTGTGTCTTGCTATTTCTACTAAGTTTTTTGTGTTTGGCACAAGAATTTGGATTTGGCAGGAATAAAAAAATTATAGTAATTTAAACTAAATCAATGGTTTTAGTGAAAAAAAAACTTTAATCCCTCGTTCTATTTTTTTTAATTTAAATCACAAATTTCAGGGGAAAATACCTCGTTTTAAAAGCTTTTTTTAATCTTTAAAAAATGACTCCGCCTCACAATTTGAAACTAAATCAAGGATTTTGGCGTCTCAAAGATTTGCCTGCCGCAAATTCATATAAAAAAAAATTAAGGATTTGGTGTTTAAAACTTTACCCGCCTCGCCTCGTGTTTTTAAACTAAATCAAAGTGAAGACATGCGAAAGGAGATTATCTCACAAGGGTCACGTGACGTCGCAAGCTTCTCACTCCTCTATCGGTAATTCCATAGAAAATCTTCAGATGAACTACATTCCTTAGTGTCACCAGTTCTAACCTTCGCGACTAAGACCCGTCATGCCATGAATATTGTAGCGAACCACTCTCATTTCCTCCGTATTCCAATGCTGACATGTAACTTCCACTCGGACAGCTTTTTCCCGCGAACCGCTTCTTTGTGGAACCGACTCCCAAGAGGGTGGTTCCTCGATCACTACAATCTTAACATTTTCAAGTCTAGGGTCAGTCGTGTTATCTTTTCCACATATCCCCATAAACTGCCTCTTACTCTGTAACCAGCTACCTCGAGTGGCTCTTGAGCCATGTACTGTGTGAACATCATTGTAAAAAAAAATCAGCTTTTTAATATTTATCGAGCCGGCACAAAAGAATAAAACCATACAATTTTTTTTTTTATCTGGAGATTAAATTTTTTCCGGAAACGAATCACTTAATTCATCTTTTTTTTTGGGGGGGGGGGTTCCGTTTCTTTGTTTCAGTTTTAACATTTATCTGCCTTTAAATAGACCAGGATTTATTTTAGTTATATTAGGTTGGTGCAAAAATAATGTCGTTTTCTCACATAGTAACATATGTGAGAAAACGACATTATTTTTGCACCAACCTAATATCGTCACATAGGCACATATACTTGTCCAGAATTGAGGTTTGTGTGTGAGGCTTTTCTCCCACATAATTTTTTTTCAAATATTTAAACATACCGTATTCATCTGGCTTTTAAAATCCTAGGCACCGTAACGAAAGGGGAGTTGACAGCCTCCCTTGTATCACACTCGTATGAAATTAATCTTCACTTACAAAAAATAGGTGTAGGTGGGTTCGCCTATCACCCAGTGCACACTCCTTCCCCGTTATTTATTTATTTATTTATTGGAACAGGGGTAGAGGTTCATACCTTGTTTCCTGTTTAGGACTCGGTTTTCTTGTTCTTTCTAAAGTCTCATTATCTTTCACTCCCAGTAACTCCTTGCGTCGTAGTGGCATTATCGCCGTGATGAAATTATTAAAAGAATAAATGAAACAACCATTTTTTTTAATAATTCGGTTAGGAAAAATCAATCGAAGAATCTTTATGGGCCGTTATTATTCATTCGCTTATTTCTTCATTATGTTTTTCAGCATGAAAAACTATCAGGCAAGCTGCAATTATCCTCGTGATATAGCCTTATTGAAATTATCAAATCCAGTGGAACCTTCTGAAAATAACATCAATACCGTTTGTCTTCCTTATCAAGAAGTGTTTGATAGCAATGATCAATGTTACATGACTGGATGGGGGAAAACAAAGGGTAAAATGTATTATTTAATTTAATTTTTGTTTTTAATTCCTATATAGTTAATCATGGGTTTCCAGAGATTAGTTTCCTTTAATACTGTTGAATTAGCCAGATGCAACGGTAGGTTCCATTCTAATATTAGGTTGGTGCAAAAATAATGTCGTTTTCTCACATATGTTACTATGTAAGAAAACGACATTATTTTTGCACCAACCTAATAGTTTTTTTGTTTTTTTTTCTGGCCCGTCTCGTCTGTGGAACTCTTTTCCCATTTCTCGCTTCCCTGTCACGTACACTCTTTAAAAATTTAAATACAACGTCAATCGCCATCTTCTGTCTTCTTGAATACTGTTCCTTTGTCACATTCTATACACTAAAGTTCTCTCGCTCTCTTTCTTTCCCTGTACCCGCTACGTCCAAGAGGCATTATCGCATTGCTTGTAAGGAAACGACTTTTTTTGAAAAAATTCAAAAAATTTAAACACCTTCTTATAACTTCCAGAATCCTGTTCTTTTATTGTTCACTCTCCTCACTAAAGTTTTCTCATTCTCGTTCGCTCTCAGCAACCCCTTGCGTCCTAGTGACATTATCGCTTTTTGAATGATCGAAAAAATGTCAGTTGCTATAACTTCTTGTGAAAAACAGTGGAATTGTTTTCTGTTGGCTTTTCCGCGGTTTTGAATTCAGAGTGGGTCTTCTTTTGGACTGTCAGCAACTTCTTAAGACTCGAGAGGTCAGTCTACCTTTTACTATTAAACTCATAGTTGCTTTGTTTTTGTTTTTTAAATATTATGTTCCTTCAGGCCACTATTTTCTTTTCTTTATCATCTATGAATTTCTATAACTTTTTTCTCCTTATTATGAGTCCGCGAGATTTCAACAGTTTCCTTCTAAATTCAGTGTACTTTTTGTACCCATTTTTCTTAAAACTTCCTCGTTGGTCATATGTTCCGTCTGTGGTATTCTCATTATTCTTCTGTAGAACCACATCTCTCTTGCTTTAAGTAGACCTTTTATTTGTGAGGACTGATATTACACAGAAGTTCGGCACTCTTTTCTTTGTTTCTAATGAATTTTACTTAAAGTAAGTATTATATACACTACTTGTATTATTAGTGATATTAGTGATAGCTTAAATTTTATTGTTAGAAAGATTATTAATATCATTATTATTATTATTAATAATAATAGAAGATAGATTCGCATATCGTCCGATTCATAATCTTCCTCGTTCTTTTGAACAAGAGTAGAGGTTTATCCCTTGCTTCCTGTTTAGTATTGGGCTTCCGGTTCTTCTAAATTCTAATTTAACTTTATACTTTTAGCATCTCAGCCGAAAATGAAATTCTATTTACTTTTTTCCTCAATTGTGGTAGATAGGTTCACCTATCGTCCCGTTCACACTCCTTTGCGTTCTTTTGAACAGGAGTAGAGGTCTATCCCTTGTTTCCTGTTTTGGATTGTTTTTCCGGTTCCTTCTAAAGTCCTTCCATTTTCTTTCACTCCCAGTAACCAAACCCACCACTTTGCGCCTTAATGGCGTTATGGGTGAATTGATTTAAAAAAAAGTTCTTTCCTCAGAAGGCTAGGAAAAAAAATTGGAGTGATAAAATTTGATCTTCTACGTCCCTATGGTTTTTGGTGTGTTTTGTTTCTTTTATTTTCGTTTTGTTTTGTTTTTTTTTTTGTTTTTTTTTTCATAGTTACAGTTTTTAAAATTGCCTACCTAGTAAAACTGTCTACTTCGTAAATATTCATTTAAAATTGTCTACTTAGTAAATATTGAATTCCTTAAATCAAAACTTATTTTTGTTTCTAATTCTCTTTTGACGAAATGGAAATCATTGGGTCTTAAACGAGTTACAAACTTATATAAAGCTTGCTAGTTATTGTCTCAATGCGTGGGGTCGTAATTATATTGAACATTCACACCTGTGCGTCGGAGACGGGAGTACAGGGGCCTGCCAGGTAAGTATTAGGTTGGTGCAAAAATAATGACGTTTTCTCACATATGTTACTATGTGAGAAAACGACATTATTTTTGCACCAACCTAATAACTTTTGCAATTCGAGGTGCCAGTATAATTCTTTATCTTCTCTCTCTTTCTCTCTTTCATTCCTCTGTGCGTGTGCAACTGTCTACAAGAAAATTCTCTCGGGAAACAAAAACGCTCAGACAAAATTTGACTATAATAGAAGAAAATTCGACACAAGAATAAAAATTTTCATTTATTATTGGGCACCAAAAAAAGATCATAATTCATGTTTTATTATTAGATGGCATTAGTAGCGTTTAGTTTTTGATTTCTTTTTTTGAAAATATTACTTTTTATAGTATTTGTGATGATTCATCGTCATTGTGATAATTTTCAAATCAATGTCAGGGTGTGAGGATGGTGTAATGGATAGTGGCTCGGAATGAGAAATCTGAGAGCCGAGTTCGAATTCGTTACATTCACTTACGCGCAAATATCGATGGGAAAGGTATGAATCAATTTTCTCCTCCAAACTATGGGTTAAATAGTAGGATTAGCATCTGGAAATATCATTTTTCTTCTAAAAAAAATTTGTTAACTCGCAAAAATAAATTATTCTTACTATCCCAAACATGTTTCGGCTTTAAATAACTCGTAAATGGATAATAAGCTGTAAGAAAGCAGTCTTCAAATCATCGTGTATTTGTGATGACTTTTTCATATCACCGTTTATTTTTTAATATTTTGCTTTATTGTTTATAATATTGAAGACAGGGTACAAATAAGTCACGGAGTTGGTATTAAGAAAAATCACTTGTGTTAAGATTGGTTGGCGATATTTTGTACAGGCCATCTTCCATGGTTGGGTCGTTTAGTTCAGTTTGGCTACGAAACTATAGAAACATGAGAATAATCAGTTATCCGATTCGGGAGCTGTTCAACGACATTGTTGCGGAAATGCTTGTTGTGTTTATGTAGAAAATACGTGTCTCCTGGTATATTCTCCCGTAACAATTATTGCGGACTCGAATGCGAGTCCAAGTAATAAATGATAGCACAAAACAGTATATAAAACAAACGACAATGTATGTATTAACAAAAGTATATAATGACATGGTGGAATAATGAATAGCGGCTCGGATTGAGGAATCGGAGAGCCGAGTTCGAATTCCAGTCGAATCCATTGCATTCAATTACGTACTAATACCCTTGGAAAATATATGAATCTTCTTCTTCTCCCCCCGCCCCTGCTATGGGTAAGTAGCAGGATAGACCTGGTTCTATAGCCTTGGATAGCAACCTACCGCTTAAAAAAAATCTGCCTCGTCAGTCATGTATCGAAAGATACATGATCGCCTAAGCGTGTATCACGCATGACACATAACTGACTGACTGATACAATAAAAGAAAACATTTAAAGACTAATTACAAGAAACCATTTAAACAAGAGAATCTGTTGGCGTCTATGAAGATTGTGTTGAAGAAGTCTGAGAGAAAAGTAAAGTGAACATGCCCCCAGTGGGGGACACATTTTCCCCAGGTGCGACTACATCTTATAGCCGGAGTTGTAAAAAGAGGAAAGAGAATGGGTGAGAATATCATTTTCCATTTATAGGCTTAAGGACCGCCCCCCTAGAGACGGTTTTTTTTAATAAAGTGGAGAAATCCACAATATCCCAATATCCAGATCAGCCATTAGAAATTATGCGCGCTAATTTCTTTGTGTTCGTCACTTTGATACGTAGTTTTTACAAAAGTTAAACTACCAAAAAGAAACTCCTTTACGAAGTGTGTTTTTCGCGACTTGAACATAACTGAAATGTTCAGCTTTTTAAACAAACGATATCGGGTGAAGAAACACGAGTAATTTATAGTAAAAATAGAAGATGGACATCTACTATGAACTACCTGCAAAGAAGCAAGGGATTGATTCGAACAAGCACTGCTCCCAAATAGACTTAATTAAATTCTTATGGAATTAGATAACTGAAAGCGTGTAATATTCCATTTAGTCTGTAAAGTTTTTTGGTGGTCAAACAAAATTTGTTACATTCTGGCTAGGAAGTTTTATTTATATTATTATTTATATTTCATTCTGTCCTGGATATGACGATAAACTATGTCCAACAGCAAGGCCTCTGATCAGGTTTTGAGGATCGTGGAACCACCACTTAATTGCTGGTGTTCCTAGGTCCACCCTGACCTGTGGTGGTAGCACCTGTTAGGGTCCTAGCTATGGGAAAATAGTTAACCCCGAAACTGGGGTAAAAACACTATGAAAATGTAAAAATAGGTTTTAATACCAGAAATACTTTAAAAAATTATTACCAGCAATAAATGTTTGAAGAAAAAAAAACTGTTACCAGCAATACATTTTTGAAAAATATTACCAACAATGTTTTTAAAAAATAAATATTCCTAGCAATACATTTTGGAAAAGAAATTATTACCAGAAATAGATTTTTAACAAAACAAAATATTACCAGCAATAAAAAATTTTGTTGACATTAAATAACCCATTGAGGTTGATATGCCGTAAAACAAACCAAACCAATCTTCGAGTTATTACTTATTCTGTTCTTTACAAAATTATTTTAATGAAAATGTTTTACTTCCTTTCAAAGGGCGCACTGAATTTTTATTTACAGAGAAAAATAAAAAATTCTGGGAGAGTGGAACCATGAAGTCATCTAAAAGTTTGCAGAATAGATTAGAACCAAACGATATTTTTTTTGTTAAAGTTAATATCGAAATATCTTTTACAGAGCCTAATAATGACAGATACCCGAAAACACATAGGAATATGGCTTTTGAAAACTAAGCAAAGTATTAAGTGATAAGAAAAATTCGTTAAAGAAGAGTAGTGAAATGTTATATAATAGCTAATCTTCT
Source organism: Acanthosepion lycidas (assembly GCA_963932145.1). NCBI lineage: Eukaryota > Metazoa > Mollusca > Cephalopoda > Sepiida > Sepiidae > Acanthosepion > Acanthosepion lycidas. The sequence goes on from OZ010577.1 coordinate 55,516,345, forward strand.
AACCATCCCTGTGTCGGTGAATACTACACAATCTCTTCAGATTATGAAGAGAATTTAAATGATAGAAATGCAATTCTACCAACGATTACTGAGAATACCATAGATTGTGCACGTGCGCTATAATGAAGTTTTAAAGAAAATAGGAACTCCAAGGACACGCTTACAATCAGAGAGAGACCGTTGAAATTCCTGAGACACATTATGAGGAAAGAGGGTCTGGAGAATTTAATATCCGCAGGACATACTGAACATTTACTTATTAGTATTGAATGATTAATATGGATAAAAAGTTATGAAACTCGATATGAAAGTCTTTCATAAACTAAGTGTAGATACCAAACACAATAAAACGACAAGACAATATCCCAAAAACCTTATTTCATGTTGATGATAAATACATCGTGTCTTGAATGACAGTTTTCCTCCAACGAGTGACAAGAGTTTGTTGTCGTCTTTAGAATACCTTTGAGGTTAGAAGTAACAATTCCGTCTTCCTGTGATAAAATAATTTTTCATTATACAAAGCAAAAGTAATTAAGAATTCACAAATGCGGTTTTGCGGTAAAGATAATTGTATGACGCACGACGATTGGCTAAAAAATTGAGGCGTTCCATTTGGAGGTGGAGGGGACCAGACGGTGAACGTTGTTGAGTGCTGATAGCCATCGGCATAAAATAAGACAGAGTACCAAGTCTCAAAACACTTATTCTCAAGATCCGCCACCAATGATAGCTCGGGGCAGTTACTCCAGAATATTCTTCCACACATATTAATCCACCTGTTTTCATAGCGTTCACTGGGTTTCTGCAATCTTATTTCAAACTCAATGGGTTTACCACAGACATACGTCCCCTTTATAATAGCATTTATTACTATCGGTGAGTACATTTTTACATCTTTTATAAGTCATGATATATATATATATATATATATATAGATATAGATATATATATATATATATATTTTTTAAATTAAAAAAAAAGAACAGTCAGATTTATAATCCAGAGTTCTTTAGAATTTATTTTTGAAAACGGTGATCGATACACAGTAGAGAAAGGCCAAGGAGAAACAAGCGAAGAAACTAATTAACGAGTTTGTGTGAATGGATGGCAGAACAATAACAAAGATGGATGCTAAAGTACCAAACGTTAACAACAACAACAAAAGACAGGAAGTTGTGGAGGACTCTGATTGACCACATCCAAAAGAGATTTATTTCCCGTATGACGCATTTTTTTCCTGAAAACTGCCCTCAAAAATCACCCTTAGCACTAAAAGGTCAAGTTGTAGAGAGGAGTTGGCCAACACATATGAACCACAGATACAAGATACAAGCAAGCACGAACCTCAGATATATAAGCCTACAATTATCATTCATATTGTAATAAATATCGTATTGAAATTTGGATGTAAATATAGACGTATTGTGGCGGCAAGTACGAATTGTTTCTGATGTGAATAGGTATAACTATGTGCTAAACCATTGAAAATATTAGTAAGCTATTAATAATAAACACTAATATTTAATAATTAGTCCAAAATGTGATTTGTTGTGAAAAAGATAGAAAAATGACACCCTAGAGTCAACGACTTGGATTTGCTAGTATGGGAAGCTGTTAAATCCTTAAATATTTTTCCAAAAACAATACCTAGCTAATTATAGGGCGCGCCTTACTACTTGAGAAATACAGTACATAAAGCTAAGTAGTTAAACTTTTATATAGAGACGAAGAAACGATTATAGAAGCGGAAAATGGACTCGGCACTCCGACCTAGCTGTTTGCGTTCACCTCATACAAATTCATCGTTGAAAAGACATGAATCCTTGTCTTATATGCCTCATATATGGGGAAAATAGTAGGAGAGGCTCTCTAGCCTGGGCAGGGCAGCTAGTTTAAAAGAGAATATTGTAAGCCGTACAAAAGGCAACGGGAAAACTACTCCGCTACCTTTATCAAGAATAACCATAACTATTCACAATTTACAGATTGTGAACATGTATGGTCACCAACACTTTAAACTGAACTTATTTTTAAAGCAATAAGTTAAATCCTTTAGGTACTTCACAATGCATGATGCGTCTTTCATTAATTAGGTAACCATTACCATTAAGACGCGCCATTTAATAAAAAAAAAGGTCATATTGCTGGTTGTTTCTCCTTTGCCAAAATATTGTAATGGAGCGGAAGAAATCAGTTGATTATGTATATATTGCAGGCTTTTGCTTCATTGTCCGTTCCACGAACAAGCTCAAACAAAAATCCCCATTGATTTAATATTAGACATGAAAACCAACAAGATAAATGTGTTAAACGAATCTTTCGAGCAAAAAGAAGCGAGATACTGAGTTCGCGATGAAATAGAAAAAAAGTTTGACCTCAAAAATTGTTCAGCGAGTAAGATCAAATTCAACATCCGAGATCAGGTGAATGGGGTGCTGTTGAAGGTAGAAAAAGGTTTGCAGTCTTTATGATCCGTATTGCAACTAAGCATTACATTCTTCGGGAAAATTCGCTCAGAAATGTTTCGAGAGGACTTCGGTCTAAATTCTCTACCAAATAAGAGAAACCACATCAACTAGAGAAACTAATAACATTATTGATGTTAAGGTTCTTGAGTAATTCAAACAATAAAATTAGGAAAGAGAACCCATTCCTCCACCCGTGATATCAGTAATGGAAAGAGCGATAACAGTTACTGGATTTAAGAAACCTAATTTTCTGAAAAATTGTTTTAAGAGAAAAATTTTATATATTTCAGCAAAAAGTAACACTGGCTATTCGGTCAATGATTTTTCAACATGAAGAAACGGCTAATACTACTTTTTTTTTTTTTTTTTTTTTTTTTTTAATCAGTTGTCCTATCTGGCTGCTAACAAAGGTCGAAGTGTCCAGCTAGGGCGGGGAAGAAGACGTGGATTCCTACCTTTCCCACCGGGGTTTGTGTGAAAGTTAATATAACGGACCCAACTGGAATTCGAACTCGTCTCACCGATTTTTCATTCCTAGCTGCTTATCTACAAGCAAAGGTTGTAGAATCCTTTTAAAAAAATACGTTTTAAGGAAAAACAATTCTGATATATATTCAGGAACTTTTCAAATATTCTGTATGTGATAAAAAAGAAATATGCTACTGATGGCACAAGCAAAGTTGGTAATATTTCCGACAAACTCCAAAGGTGAGCCAAAGTACACGAATCGACGAATTCAGGACACAGTTTGGCACGACGGACGTTCTGACTAATTCATCTTTTATATGCAATACAAAGGGGTGAGGATAAATCTAAGCGTAACTTTTGCCAGTGAAGGATCTTATAAAGCAAACAGGACATATTTGTAAGCGTGTTCAGGAAAAATGAATCACAAAATTTGAACATTATGCAGCAAATATTTCAGATTAAAATTTATCTATTAATGTCGTGTCAGGCGACGGACTTACTGATTCTCTTTTAGGGCACCCACAAACCTATATATATATATATATATATATATATATATATATATATATTCTTGACTCTCCCGTCGATTTTCGACGTATGAGGGTCAAGCAGCTCAGTTCCTAGGAAACCGACAGCTCGACACCAAGACATGAGATTTGATTGTAGTGGTGAAGGTTTTGTGCAGAACCATCCCCACTTTTTGAAGGGCCGAATACAGACCTTGTGCACTACGTGCCACAGGGTCCCCAAACGACCCTCCGCGGGTTTTGAAGTATATATATATATATATATATATATATATATATATATAAAATATAGAGATTTACTTAGCGTAGCTTAGTTGTGGCACAAGGCCGAAAGTATGGAGCACCCAGTGAGCATCGAACTCTGTACTCAGTCGTAACTGATCTACTAAGACAAACTTACTAACGATTACACCACGCCAAAGTGTGTGTGTGTATATATATATATATATATATATATAATATATATATATATATATAAAATACACTTCTTGAAATTGTCTCAAATTCCATCCTTCTAATTGGTTGAAAATAATCTTGAGGAATCCTCTTCTGATACTTTTGTTTTCAGTATATTTCTTTTTTATTATTCTGTACCAGACATAGTGCCACCACAATCAAGCCAAGAGGTAAGGACTGAGAAAATCATTTTCCGAACACCACATTGGTTGAAAATGCCTTCAATGGAAAGGAGCAGAAGTCGTTTTTTTATTTTTTTTTTTTTTTATTTTTACACAATTTTATATCAGATTCATATATAAATAAATACAAAAAGAAAACCTATCTTTGCCGACGCGTTTCGTCCTCTGATAGACTTTAACCTTATTTTCACAATTAGCCTCAAGATTCTGTTTATATACGTTGCAATATATAATCCTTACATTTGCCTTGATAAAATCTTTCAAGGACGAAACGCTTTGGTAAAGAAAAGGTTTTCATCTGTATTCATATTGTTTTTTTTTTTTTTTATTGATATATTTTATTTACATCTGAATTTTTAGACATATACATGTGTGTGTGTGTGTGTGTGTGTAATTTCCTCGATTAATTTGAATAATTTGTATATATTCTAATTACTGATCACTATCACTGTCGTATTTTTAATACCAATTTCCGTTTAGTTACTTTTGCAGGGAGATTCTGGTGGCCCACTAATATGTGAACAAGGAGTGTCAAATATACGTAGCTGGTATTTCATCATGGGCCACTTCCGGCTGCCGACAAGAAGGCTCCCCGAATATATTTATCAAAGTGTCTTCCTACATAGACTGGATTTATAAAGTTATTCAAACCATTTAACACTTGTTTGTCCTATCAATAGATGAAACTATTGATAGTCATTATTTTACTAAATTTCATCCAATACAAAATTCGAGAGCCACTCAAGATAGAACGGTACAGTCGAAACAGTTATAGTGAATGAGATGTGTGATATGGTAGGAAGTGGACATTATCAGAATGAGGATAAATAAGGATTAAACCATGACTGAAGAGGTGTTCAGGGAAGCATTTACACGGGAGTCTGTACCACAAAGTGGCAGTTCTTCAGAAAATGTTGAGTGAAATTTTCTTCTTGCGTTTGCAATACGGATGAAATAAGAATAAGTTGACTCTGTAAAAGTAGCACGGCATGTCCGAGCTGTAAAGGTCCGAACTATTGGGGCTAAACAATGGCGCTCAATTCAACATTTGCCATGGAAACAGCAATAGAGTAGCGATGGGTTTTCAGGGTTGTCTGTGGGGAAAGAGGTTGCAGAGTGAAACATAAAGTCATCCTCCACATGACCACGGAAACAATTTTGAACTCTATCAAGGCTGGAAACAAATGCAGCTTAGATATGACAACACAGAATTCTAAATCGTGGAGAAAATAATATAACATCACACCATTATCTTTCCCAAGAAGCCGTAGTCATTCAAAAGATGAAGAAAAAGAATCAGTGTAAATGTTTGGAACACTACGTATGCATCATATAAATATACACACACACACACACATATATATATATATATATATATATATATATATATATATATATATATATATATATATATATATATATATATATAGATATAGAGAGAGTATTGCTGCCATATATGGTCTGGAGCCCGCTCTGTTTGCCTCGGGGTTCTTGATAGGCTCCACAGGCGGATGTGCAATATAATTGGCCCTGTTCTGGCATCTCGTCTACAGTCACTCTCTCACAGACGCGCCGTCGCCTATCTCTGTCTTTTTACAAATACTTTCATGGCAATTGCTCCGAGGAGCTGCATTCGCTGGTTCCCAGTCGTCATGAGTTCAAGCGCTCTATGAGGCTGGCATCCCACTCTCACCCTTTCACTGTCAAAACTCCTAAATGTAGCTGTCTCTTCTACTCAAATAGCTTCATGTCTCGCACCTCTCGCCTGTGGAACTCCCTTCCCTATTCCAGTTTCACTGAGAGCTATAATCTCCAGCTATTCAAATGTAATGTCAATCGACATCTCCAGTTGCCTTGATCTATCCACTACCCTCCTCCGCATCCTTTCTTCTATTACTCCTATCTGATCTTGCTCCAAATTTTCTGTAACCCCTTGCGTCCTAGTGGCTTCTCGCCTTGCTTGGGGTGAAACGCTTAAAATATATATATATATATATATATATATATATATAAGATTAAAGGGAAGAGAGAAGCCGCAAACTTTTTCGCTTATAATGTGGATTTTTTAATTATATATTATACTTTATTTTCCATATTTTTGCTACGCGGGTTTCCGGTCTCACAACCTTCATCTAGCAAAAGTGGTTATGTCTACATATTATTAAAAGTAATTAATTTTCCTCATGTTTTCCGACGTTTAACCATTGTCTTTTGTGTGTAGTAGTAATCCAAATTTCTTATTAGTATCGTTTATAAGCCAGCCATAATTTACTGGATATTTAGTGCTAAGAGGAATGTTTTCCTGTACACCAAGCACTAACATTAGCATTAGTGTAGCCATTGATACACTAACACTGAATGTGAATACGGAAAGACGAGATACACGCCCGTAATAAACAAAACATTTAATAAGGCAAACACAACTTACATACACATGTTAAAAAGATTTATACATGTCCCAATACAAATGATTATTCACACAATTCAAATGACGAAGAAACGAACAAAGAAATAAACATACCAGCCTTATGATGTTTGATCGTACTTAGCAAGTTGAATCAAAATGATTTTTCATTCTACGTTGTGTCCATTTTCTACATGTATGGACGCCCTGGTTTGGATTACTACTACGCACAAAAGACGATGGTTAATCATCGGAAAACAATGAGGAAAATTAATTCCTTTTAATAATATGTGAAAATAACACCCTTTGCCTGATGAAGGTCTCAAAACCGGAAACACGTGTAGCAAAAATATAGAAAATAAAGTATAATATATCTTTAAAAAATCCACTTTTTTCTCGTTGAACAACTATAACCTCTTCGTCATATATATATATATATATATATATATATATATATATATATATATATATATATATATATATATAATTTTTTTTTTTTTTTTTCTGTAGTTCACTGCTACCAGCAAGCAAAAATGTCTTCTCCTGATGATGGCCATTTGGGCCGAAACTAGTCGAGGAATCTAAATGAAATAATTTAAAAAAAAAAAAAAAAAAAAAAAAACGAAAGAATATTAATCTACAAGCCAGTGTGTCTGAAGATTTTAATTTTTTAATATTTTTTTATTGTTCAAAATATATATATATTAATCATTTCACCCCAAGCACAGTAATAAAGCCACTAAAATTCAAGGGGTTAGTGAATGTTAGGCAATATGAGAAAATATACTATTATGGAGAGAAGACAATAAAGAACAAGAAAACAGGATAACTATTGACTTTGCACTTAAATTTTTAAAGATCAAAGTTGACTGGAAAGCAAGATACGGGAAGAGTTTCACAAGCGAGAAGTGCGAGAAAATAAACTGTTAGCATAGAACTATATATACTATGGCTATATCTAGCCATTTCAACTGGGAAATGATGATACCTTGCTGCGAATATAGCACTACACTTAAATTCATAAAGTCTAGGTACCATAGAGAAAAAAAAAATCATCAGAAAAGTTAGCATGAAAGTATTTATAGAAAAGACACGTAAGCTACGTTACGGCAGTGGGGAAGGGATTGAAGCCGAGATGTCAGGTCAAGACCAATAACATTGCAAATTCTTGTTTGGATTTTATCAAGAATTTTTAAATAAATAGCAGAAGCACCAGACCATATGTGGCAGCAATCTTCAAAACAAGGATGAATAGTAGACATAAAAAACTGTAAGATAGATTCTGGCGAGAAAAATAGTCTAGTTTCTTAGCTGCAAACTTAGCACTTGATTCTATATACTCTTTTCAGCTGAAAACATTAGTTTGAGAAGAGGCGCAATTAGTCCTGGTGTTTAACATTCGAACTTTACGGAACCTTCTAGAACTTGATTATTTTTTTTTTTTTTTTTTTTTTTTTTTTTTTTTTTTTTTTTTTTTTGCAAGTTTGTATCTTATGCTATAGCTGTAAACTGTTAAATGCCTTAAAATATATAAGTACTATTCAATTAATTCATTAGCAAATTGAAAGATAAAGCTTCTGCAAGTTTGCAATTTTCGTTTATTTGTAAGGATGTATGTTATTCTATAGATATGAACTGTTAAATGCGTTACGAATATATAAATACTATCCAATTACAACTTTAGCAAATTGAAAAATAAAGCTTCTATTTTAATTTTCTACCCTTATTGCGTATGTGGTAAAATCCAATTTTAGGTTTGCGGTGACCTTTTTCAAGAACTAAAATAAATTAATGCCTTTTTCATTACTTTTGAACAAAAGTTCACCGATTTGACACAGAGGTATAGGGCGAGAAAAAGTCATAACTCGTGTGTGAGTGTGAGAGAGAGAGTGTGTGTGAGAGAGAGAAATAAAAATCATATCTCATATCGTATCTGGATATTTCGCCGAAAAAGATTTGCTCATCAACAGGTTAACACGTGAAATAGAAAAAGAAAAAAATTACTACAAAGTTGGAGCGAATACGTTAAAGAACTGTTTCACGATAAAAGAAATATATATATAGAGACAAAAAAAAATATTAAAGTCTGAAGTAAGATCGACACTGGACAAGATGAACAGGAACACAATGCAACAGGACCAGATATGATCGTAATCAAAGATGCTTACAGCCTTGAACGAACGAATTCTGATGAAGGGACGGCAAAGGAGACTTAAGCTGTAAATACAAGAACGGTTCGGTTTTTTCAAGGACACTAACACAAGAAATGTTATATTCGTGATCAAAACGACGGAGTAATACAAATACAGAGACGATATACTTGTTTTATAGATTAGGCAGAAATATTTGAAAACGTACGGTACGAAGATCAATTTGAACTGCTAGGAAAACTAAATCAAATTTAGGGAGGATGTTAAAATAATCCAGACTTTATCCTGAGAGCAAACCGCCTGCATACGAATAGGAAATGAATTCAGTAGATCCACCAAAATAGAAAGGAAAGTAAAGCAAGGGTGTGTTTTCTCAACCGATTTAAATAAAAGAGAGAAAGTAACAGAGAGTGAGAGAAAGTGAGAGAAAGTAACATAGAATGAGAGAGGGGGGAATGTAACAGAGAATAAGGGAGTGAGTGATACAAAGTAGCATAGAATAAGGGAGAGAAAGCAGAAAAATAACAGATAATGAGAGAGAGAGAAAGTAACATAGAATGAGAGAGAGGGGCTGGACATAAATACGACCACTACGGGGCTAATTTTGTAAGTTACGTTTTGTTATTGGTTTAAAAAAAAAAAAAAAAAAAACATCGTCACTCATGATGACACCCAATCTGATGAATGTCTACCAGGTACATGCATCTCGGTAAAATGCAGCTGCCAGTTCACATATTTGAATTTGATGTCAACATGTAAATATCGTCAGAGTTGCAGCTCTAAATTAAATTAGAAATACACGTCATTCAGAATTAAGAGCGTATTAATTACAGCAAGAATTAGTTCATGAAGCGTTTGCAAATTGAATAAAACAGACAAACTTGAACAGTACGCTGATAAATGAATATTAAATAAGCTAGAGTTACACCTTTAATTCAGAAATTATGCTGGAAGGAAACCACCAACCCACGGATAGAAAATTAATTTATTAGGTATACAGAAAGGGGCGTTAAGCTAACTATGTGGCGTCCCAACGAATTTGTTTAACCTCTTTAGCGAGGCTATCCTATAGGAACTGGAGACACAACCAAGATCTGTTATTGGTGGGCGCAATCTTAATAATATAAGAATATGCATTTGACACTGTTGATGGCAGACACAGGTGGAAAACAACAGGACATCCTAGACAAGGAAAGTAAGTAGAAAGGACTAATTGTCAATTGTAAAGACAAAAAATATGGTTGTCAGCAAGAGAAAAAGACCAAGACCTGCTGTTATGGTCCAGAATGAGGATGATATTTCTTCATTCTAAAAATAACCTTGCTATCAGTAATGATAGAAAAGAAGGATATTTCATCATCCATGAAATAAAGATAAAAAATTTCATCAACCCAAAACTAACCTTGCCAGAAGTGGGTGGAAGATGAGAAGGATATTTCATCATTCTAAAATCTGATTATAAAAACGACCTTCACTACAAGCGATGGCAGTCGATAGAGTAAGGTCAGTAGAGAAGAGTAGAGTAGCAAGTGACAGTAGCAGTAGTAAAAAGGCCTAACACATACGTATCCTCATCCCTCCGTGAAAATCGAAAACTGACGAACTCAAACGGTATCCTCACCAACGAAATTCTCGGAACAAGCAAAAGCAAGGAAGCACAAACTTTTTTTAAAGAAACAAAAGAGACAGTAACACTAAGAACATTTTTAACACACGCCATATGAATATCCTTAATTCCCATCACGAAAAAAAAAACAGATACTTGTTATTATTATTATTATTATTATTAACACTTGTATCAAGTCTTATTGTTGTTGTAATATCGTTGTATGTTTTTATTCATTTCATTTTCCGTATAAAAAAGTAAAATGATTCCTTTATCAACTATTACTACTACTAATACATGCAACAACGGAATAACTTAGATTATAAATACACAACATCAGATCTCGTTACAAATGAGAATTGGAAATGATAAAATAAAAAGAGTAGAGAAATTTAAATATCTAGAATGTGTCTTAGCAGATGATGGCAAATGTGACACGAATATCTAAAGGTGCAATGGAATAGCAAAATATGCCTTTCAAAAGCTAAGCAGAATACTAGGAAACATGGAAATTTCCATAAAAAGAAAGAAAAGATGACCGAAATGCTACGTAACAGCAATCTTCCGAGATATGCTGGACATTTTCTTCACAGATGAAGAAGAAACTTGAGGCAACAGAAATGTTGTTATACAGAAAGATGATGAGAATTGTCGTGTAAGCAACGAAGACGTCTTAAGAAAAATAAAATAAAATGGGCACTCATACTCAGAATCAAAAATAGTTGACGTTTCTTAGACACATAATGACGAAGGAAGACTTGGGGTATTTAACACACAGATGACATGTCGAAGGTAAAAGGAACAGGAGTAGGCGGCGGGCCACCTACCTGACGAGCTTGTGTGAATAGATGGCGGAACAAAGGGATCGTAAAAAAGGCAGACGTTACGAAGGGCTATAAGGAATAGAAAATTGCGAAGAGCCATGATAACCCAGTTCAAAAAAGAAGAAAAACAGCAACAACTAATAAATAGTTCATTCGTATCTTTTAAAAAAAGTCTCAAATATTTAAGTACTTTTGCAATTACGCTGTATTTATAAACTATGAAAAACTTTTATGTTGCTCGGCATTTTTATTAATGTTCATATTGAGTCCTTCTCTGAATATTTAAGTCACATTCTATTCGTTGGTTTAAAAATTATGGCGTTCTATTCAATACAAGTTGCAGCAGATGGTTTAGGTCTATAGTTTGAAGATGCTAGCGTTATTCATGTGGACAAGTTGCGAAGAAAGAAAAAAAATTAAAAGAAGGAAAAAGAAAACAACCTGCACTGTCTCGTAATCCCACATATTTTGTAACTGGGAAAAATACGCACAATATTTATTGAACACCTGAATTTCTTATATTAAATATACAGTACGTGTGTGTGTGTGTATATATATATATATATATATATATATATATATATATATATATATATATATATATATATATATATATATCTCTTTTCTTTCGAACTTATTCCAAGCAAGCCACTAAGACAAAAGTGGTTACTGGGTGTCCTGGAAAGTATGGAACCAGAGGAGAGTTCCCCTAGCGAGAACCAAAATTGTTAGCATAGAACTTACGGTTTAATTTAACCAACTGCAAATTGATGAGACCTTGCTGCCAATCTAGTACTGCGCTTAAATTCATAAAGTCTAAGTACCATAGCGAAGAACTCATCTGAACAGTTATGTGCCATGTGTGATACACTTTTATGCGATCATGTATCTTTTGATACATGATTGACGAGGCAGATTTTTTTCCGCAATAGGTTACCATTTCTTTCTGCGGTAGACCAGTTGCCAAGGTTATAGAACCCGGTCTGTCCTGCTATTTACCCATAAAAGAAGAGGATTCATACTTTTCCCAGGGATTCATACCTTTTTCATACATTTTCCTTTCACTTAGCACGTAAGTGAATGTAATGGATTCGACTGGAATTCGAACTCGGCTCTTCGATTCCTCAATCCGAGCCGCTATCCATTACTCCACTGTACCTCCCTCATATTGTCGTGATTCGCAGTATGTTATTCTCAGTACATTTTATAATCTTTGAAGGTCAGAGGAGAAGTTACTGCATTTGTGTTAATGCTTTTGGAGAATTATTGACCATCTTAAGCATGGGGATGCTCAAAAAGGCCATGCACAAATACTGGGCCATCAGCGAAAATTTCGCCTTTCAGTTCTTTCCTTTAGCTAACAGGAAGTTTTATTCTTTTTCAAAAAGTTTTCTTTATTATTGCAGAAAGTAGAAAACGTCAATGTATTTAACGTCAGTAATTAGTGTTGCGGCCTTTGGCTCGAATAATTGCCCCAATTCGATAAGGCATTAAATGAAACAATGTCCAGATTTTCTCATTGGGAATTTTTTTCGTTCTTCTTGGAAACTGCTTGGTTTTTGTTAGGGCTTTTTTTTTCAGTTCTCACCAAAATGGTGAAATCAGAACTTTGTGCTGGGAAGTTTCCCACATGTTGAACACCTTCATCCACAAGGAACCTTTTTGTTGCACAGTCAGGCTAAAAGATTTCTTAATTTTCGTAGTCTAGTAAAAGATTAGACCGTAGTAAAGTAATATAGTTTTCGCTGCTTGAATTTCTATTGACTTTTACCAATCTTCTTCAACCACCGCTTTTGATGAAACCCCACACCAACGCGTGTTCAGCTCAAACTTTTGCCATCTTTGTGCTGTATCTTGCATTGCTTCTTTTCACTTGCATTAGAATTTTGCATTCGTCACTAATTATTTATCACCAATTTCTCATGTTAGATGTTCTTTTGACGAGTTTAATCTTATACTGCGATTTTGGGGGTTAATTTTTTTTCTTCCATTTTTTTTCTCTTTTTTTTTTTTTTTTTTCCTTTTCGCATAATCATTATTCCCCCGTTACCCCAGTATCTAGAATAAATGCTTAATATCGTTACGTTCCCAAGAGGTCCATTTTCGATAGTTCGTTCCACCATTTTCGTCCTTTATTACCGATGAGAAATCCCCTGTGTTTTGACTTTCTATTGACTTTATTTTCCGGTTTCCTTTTTCTTCCTCCCATACTATTTGACTGTATGCAAAGCATGTTTGATTACGAATTTCTCACCAATAGTATAGTTTTTTTTTTTTTTTTTTTTTTACCCCTCTTCGCGTTTCGTTTCTAACGTTTTATAATCAATAGTTTAGGGTTTTTACTCGTCAACATGTTTTAAACGTTTCGTTAAGATTTTTATTAGCATCCTCGGCTTAATTCGTTGTATTTATTCCTTTTTAATCGCATAAACGAGATTATAGTTAGTTTATCATCCGTTAACGTGTTTTAAACGTTTTATTATGATATTTTTAAGCCCTCTTGGGTTAACTCGCTCTAATTTATTAATTATTTACTCCTATGCCATCCCTTTTTTTTTTTTTTTTCGTCGAACATCTCTTAGTTATTTTATGTAATCCACCATGGCCGACGAAGCCAGTCGGTCTAATGTAAAGAAAGACCTTTTCGGATCTGCGGCTAAAGCAGACCCGCCGGATAAAAATCCCAAAATGCAGGCTAATGCTAGCCCAATTTTGAAAAAAGGTGCTAGTGTCTCCAAAAAAAGGAGATACTAGCAAAAATGTAGAAGTGCCAAAGGAGGCACAAAGTAAGACCGCCGAGGAATTGCCCACATGTTGGATGTCCCCCCCAAGTTGTATCTTGAACATGGCGGATTTCTTGAATAAGGCGAAGGGGTACGCCCATCTTCTTAATAAAGATGGGTTCGTCGATATTGTCCAGGAAATAGATGTGTTCGCAAAGAGAATGGTGACCGTTTTTGTGGTGGATAAGAAAACTAGAAAGATTTGTCGCTCCACAAAAGACACAGTGATTAAATCACTTTTGTCCCTCGGGATAAAACCCCAAAGAGTAATTAAGGGTACCGGGTTCTTCATGTGGGACATTCTGCTACTCACCCCAGAAGATTGCCTGACCATGGCAAAGAAGGAATTAATAACGAAAGATTTTATCATCAGAACGGAATATGAAGGCCGCAGGCGGACCAGGGTGGCCGTCTTCGAGGTTCCTCCTCAAATTTCGGGAGAGCTCCTGGCCGCATATTTTATGCAGTTCGGACAAATTTTAGGGGCTCTCTCCGACAATTTGAACTGGGGATGGACTTTTGATATTATGCTCGACCAGAAGGCCTTCAAGTCCGTCCCCAACTGTTTGGAGTATGGCGACCGGAAAATGCCGGTCATAGTGACCGGTAGAAGACCAACTTGCTGGAGGTGTGGAGAGACTGGTCACCTTTCCTCCTCCTGCCCAGGAAAGAAGGGCCCTGGATTTCCGGTCGCTGGCGACCAAAATCCCCCCTTGGCCGAGAAGCTAAAATCCGCGGCGCCTGTAATGGGCCTAGCTGCGAAGCGGACCGGTGAGGAAAATCCCCCGGTTGGGCCCAGACCCACATTACCCCCGAGACCAACGCCTGCCACAAGTGTGGTTAAGGAGAAGGAGGAGGGGGAATGGCGCCTCGTAGTTAGGGGCAAAGGAAAGACCCAAACAGAGGTTCCTCAGTCCCAACATGACACCGGGGACAAAGTCACCTACAGCCCCATTCCCTCTACCAGCTCTGAGGGCGACGCCTCGGCGTCTTATGCAAATACCGCAACAAAAGCGCAGAAACTTAACGAGCCAAGTTGGGAAAAGATTTTGAACCTCAAAAAACTGAAAGAAAAGCTGGAGACAAAGCGGGGCAAAAGTCAAAAATCGCTGGGGGCACCGGGTCCCCTATCCTCTGCCCCGTCTTCCCCTTCTTCATCTAAAAAGACTTTCATAAAACCACCTCCGCCCAAATCTGCATCAAACTCACCAGCAAAATCTCGTCATTCTTCTAAACCTTCGCCGGTGAGGGCGCCTACAGGGTGGACACCATCTACTACCCCCAATGTCACACCCATGTCAACACCCATACATTCACCTCAAAAAAAAAGGTTAAGAAGTCCAGATGCACAATCCATTACCGACAAGAAAAAGAAAAAAATCAAACCACCATATCTCCCAGGGGAAGACGTCTGCCGCGTATCCCGGGACCAAGCAGAAAGGGTTTTTGGCCAAACACGCAGCCCAAAAGATCTGAAGATTCTTTGGAATTTTAAAAAGGTAAATGGCCTAGACGTGGAGAATCCGAATAATTTCCCTTCGGCCTCAAGAATCCTGACTGTTATTAGATCTGGCCCGGGTACGCGGGAGATTTGGGGCATGATAGAGGAGGCCCAGTCGTCACTCAAAATGGTGCCCCCAGGTGTCGACCCGGATGTGAATGAAGCAGAGCAAAATCTTAAAGGGAGGGTCCCAGTTTTCGTTCACCCATCCCTTTATAGAGCCTTCAAACTTACTTACCCCTCGGACATCGGCGGCTTGTCTCAAGATGATACCGTCGAAAATGAGATGGCGTCCGGATCTATGGGACGAGCTGTCGGTGTCCTCACCCCAGCCATGTTCTATCCTGAAGGACAACCCTAATCGGCTTCTCAATGGCACTCTGGTTAGCTAGTTTAAATGTCCGGGGCCTGAGGTCCGAGTCTCGCAGGGCGAGGCTCTCTCGTGACCTTCAGCTCCTCGGGGTGAATGTATGTTGTATACAAGAGACCCGTTTTTCTTCTCATGATCGTGCGGACATACTTCTAAGGGGTTCGCACTTTATTCAGCCTGTTTTGATGGTGGGTCGAGGGGTGTCTCTTGGCTAGTGAGCAAGTCTTTGAAGGCTGCTTGTACCCTTGTCTTCGCGGATCCGGCGGGCAGACTTTGCGTGCTGGATGTTACCATAAAGGATAAGGTTCTACGTCTCATTGGGGTTTATGCGCCCAATACCCATTCCGAGCGGCCTGCTTTGTTTCGGCAGATCGCGCCGTTCTTGACGACGTCTCGTCGAGTAGTTTTAGCGGGGGATTGGAATACCATCCTTGACCCCGATATAGATCGTATAGGGCAAAAACAAGGTACTAACAACCCGGATGTGAAACCACTTCGGGACTTTATCGATGAGTTTGATCTTGTCGATAAGTTCCGGAATGAACACCCTCGGGAGGTAGCATGGACTTGGACAACTAGTGGCAACTCGGCTCCTGGGACGCTTGCGAGCTACCTGGACCGGGTCTTAGTTAGGAGAGTCGATGTAGGGCTCTTAGGGTGTCCAAGTTTCCATTATATAGTTTATACGGATCATAGGCTTGTCCGGGTCCGTGTAAACTTAGATAAGCCTAAGGTTAGATTGGCTGGTTACTGGAAATTGAACTGTTCCCTTTTTGGTGATCAGGGTTTCCGGGACCAGCTTTTACTAATGCTACAAAGGGAATTGACGGGTGCGGTTGTGGGAAATGCCTGGTGGGGCAGATTAAAATCTAAAATTCGAACGTTTGCTGCCGATTTTAGTCGTCGACTCAATCTAGATAGATTAGCGGCGCAAACTGCTTTAGAAGATAAAGTCGATCGGGCAGTGAAATCCCGTGTTAGTGGGGACATAGCTTTAGCTAAGGCAGAGTTGTCCTCCTTGCTTATCAAGAAGGATCAAGCTCTGGTAGTTAGGGCTAGGTTAAAAAGAATGTCTTCTGAGGCAACGAATATGGCCGCTGAACTGCGTGCAGAGGAAAATCGAAACGCGTCTAAGCGACATATTGCATGCGTCACGTTGCCGGATAAGCGGACCGTGACTACAAACGCGGGCATATGTGAGGTGTTTCGGGACTACTTTCAGGATCTTTTTACCAGGGAGCCCGGTCTGAGCTCTGCTCAGTTCGACGCCTATTTAGCTGACTTTCCCTGCCTTTCGGCAGCTGAAGCGGCTAGGTGCGAGGGTCCCATTACAGAGTCGGAGATCTGGGAAGCGCTGAAGCAGGTTGGCCTGGATAAGTCTCCGGGATTAGATGGTCTTCCCTACGAAGTTTACTTGAGGTTGTCGCACGTTTTTGTTCCTTTGCTGGAACTGATTTACAACCACTGGATGAAGCAGGGGTCTTTACCCCAACGCTTCACCAGGGGTGTGATCAAGTTGCTGCGTAAGGACAATGGCGGTGGGGATGGGTTAGGGAACTTTCGCCCTTTAACGATGTTAAACACTGACTTAAAGATTTTGGCGAAGATCTTAGCCAACCGTTTGCAGCTTGTCCTGTCTAGTCTGATTGGCCCTGAACAGACTTGTGCTGTGAAGGGGAGGACTATTCAGGATAACCTTCATATGGTACGCTTGATCTTAGAACAAGTCGACAGTGAAGCCGCGCTGATCAATTTAGATCAGTCCAAGGCCTTCGATAGGGTTGACCATCGATTTCTGGAGGCTGTCCTTTCGGCGGCCGGTTTCAGAGCCGACTTTCGCTCCTGGATCCGACTTTTGTATGCGACCCCCGGTGCGCTGGTGGAAGTGAATGGGGTAAGATCGAAGCCTTTCGTATTGTCTCGCTCCATTCGTCAAGGTTGTCCGCTCTCGCCTCTGCTTTACGTTCTTGCGTTGGAACCATTCCTTCGCAAGTTAAAGGCGAATCCGGTCCTGCGCGGAATTTCCCTGCCTGGGGCTTCCACCTCAGCCAGGTATTCTGCCTATGCTGACGACGTTTCGGTTCTTGTGTCGAGCAGAGCCGAGATTGACGAAGTCAGCAAAGAGATCAGTGGGTATGAGATGGTGACAGGGGCCAAGATCAACCGCGATAAGTCTGTGGGCTTGCGGTTGGGTGCGTGGAAGGGAGTTTCTCTTCCCGGACCTTTTCTCTGGACGGATGGGCCGATCAAGATACTCGGCGTCTGGTTCGGTCCTGATCTCCAGTTGAAAATGAATTGGTCGGAGGTGCAAGGGAAGGCCGGGATCGCGGTTAAGCTGTGGTCTCGGAGGAGACTTTCCCTGAAGGGAAGGGCGGAGGTATGTGTTTCACACATATATCCGATCCTCCTTTACCGACTCTCTGTGCTTCCACTCCCGTATGCCAGACTAATGTCTTTAGTCCGGACCTTGTTCTCTTTCTTGTGGAGAGACAAGGCCCCTTTGGTATCTCGCGAGATCTGTTGCCTTCATCCCTCTGAGGGCGGTCTGGGTATGCCTAGCATTGAGATTCGTCAATATATGCTTCGCATTACCTTTCTAGACCGAATGTGTCGCGGATTGGATGAGGTGGGCACCTTTTGGAAAGAAGATGTCCGAAAACATTTCCCATCCCTGAGAAGTGTGCACTCGTGCGAGGAGGAGGCCGGCCGTAGACCTCGTGGCGAGTGCTCCTTCTACCGCGAATGTCGTAGTGCTTTGAAGCTCCTCTTACGGACGATGGATGGCCTCTCCGACGCCCAGGCGTTGTCTCGTAAGGCATTGTATCAAGTGTTAGTTAGGGGGTCCGTTCAAGATGATCTGATCGACGAGCTCGGTCTTACGAAGCAGGAGGCTCGCTCGATATGGCCTTGGGCGCCTGGGTTGAAATGTCTCAATAATGATGAGGCATCACTCACCTGGCTGATGATTCGTGGGGCCCTCTGGGTCGGCAAGAGACTTTGTTCAGCAGGTTTGGAGAAATATCCAAACTGTCGTCGCTGTACTGGGGAAGTCGAGACCATTGGTCACGCCTTTTTTCAGTGCAAGACGGTAGTGCCGTTGTGCAAGTTTGTTGAAGGCCTCATGGTTCGCATGCTGCAGGGAAAGTTCTTTGTCCTGGAAGCCAGTTCTGTTTGTAGCAATGTGGTGCCGCAATTGACGAAGGCTGAACACTGTGTTCTGTTGCTTACTAGGGATTATGAGAGTCGTGATTTGGACGACGCGTCAGAAGGGATTCTATGAGGGCGAGAAGTTCACCTCTTCCCAACTGATCTTGTTCTTTAAGCATCAGCTTAAAGTCAAGATTAGGACGGAAAGGCGGCGGCTCACCTCCTCGGAATTTGGCAAAAGGTGGGTGAATCTTGCGCGAATGTGTAGAGTGAAAGGGGCTGACCTAGAGTGGCACTTGGATGTCGGTTAGGTACAAGATTTGTCCTAACAGGGTTGAACATAGGCAACCCACCCAGATTTTAGCTTAGACTAGGTTTTCTATTTTGAATCTTTAGTTTTCCCTTTTTTTTCAAGTAAACTTAGCTAGGGTATGCATGCGCATTGGTCCCTTTTATTTCTGTCCCTATTTTTTTTTGTTTAATTCCCCATCCCCCCGTCTTTAGGTGGTCAGTGACGTCAGTTCTCTGGTGGATGCGGGGCGCCTTTCGTTTCGTGTGTGTGATTTTCGTATTTGTTGTTGTGTATGAATGTGTGTGTGTCTGTGTGAATTCTTGTGAAGAATGAATGTTTTTTCTTATTTTTCTTAGTCCCGCATTGATTTCGTCTAGTTAACTGAGGTTTCTGCCACATTTATGGTTTGTGGGGGGGGGGGGGGGTTATTACTAACACAGTTTTGTTTTGTTTTCATTGTAAATATTTTTAAGTCATATTGTACATAATCATTTGGGGTTCTTTTTAAAAATTGTTATTTTATGACACCCCCCCACGAACAATATTTGTACATAAGGGGACTAGTTAGGACTTCATAGAGTATCTGAGGTATTATGGTGGACGTAGTAAGAAAGGCAGGAGTGAATGTGTTGTTTTGGTGATTGGAACATTGTTGCTGTGTTTGGGTCCATGTGTGAGACTAGCTAAGTTTAGATTTAAGACAGAAGATGACCGTCATTCCCCAACCCCCTATTTGGCCTTGTGCCACATTTTATACATATCGTATAAATAAATATTGTTTCAGAGTCTGATCAGCTCTGAAGGGGTCGATTTGGTGAGGTCAGTATGATGGTTGAAAGACTCTAAACTGCCCAATGATCCTTTTCTAGAACATCACTGACGACGCCCTCTAGCGCTAAAAGAGTGTATATTCAACGCAGACCATTCAAGTTGGAATTTTTTTTCCGTAATACTCTGGGTGTTGTCTTAACTGAAATTTTAGTTAAAACTGCATTCACTACTCACTTGTCTGGCTGTTAATTTTGGATTCCCTAACGAGACTCACAATCTTTCTTTTATCTTTCATATCTAACTTTTGTAGTCTTCCGGTTTTCTTTGCACTTAAAACACTTCCAGAGCGAGCAAACGTATTTTGGGTGATTTAAACACTGTTCCTGGAAATTCTCGACCGCCTTGCTAGCTCTCGCTTACTCATCTTCCTCTTCAAAGTCACAAGCTTTATCTTTGTTTCAGCAGAAATGTTAGTCATGATTTTAGCATAAAAACAAGCAATCTAATGTTCAACTATGTTGCTGGTATCAACACTTTTGATAAGATTTAATTTAATCCGCAAACAATTTTGGCAAATGCAAGTGAGTCCAAGGAAAAATAAAGCATAATATTTAAACAAATAAATATTAGCACATATACTGATTGAACATTTTACAAAAGGAAAAATAAGAAATTAAATGTGAAGTGTTCAAAGCATCGTTTAGTGTCTTTAGTTGATGTACTTACATGTCGGCGGGAACGAAAAGAATGCGTCTTTTCGCTATGAAAAGTCACCGTGAAAGAGATGGATCCTTAAATCTCACGCCGCCTTTAATTATTGTCAGGAGGCGGTAATTACTAAGTCACTTTACACCCATGTTAATAAGATGGGACAATTCCTACTTAGAAAGCACACAATATTCATCGAAAATCTGAATTTCTTATATTAAATTTCCAATATATATATATATATATATATATATATATATATATATATTCCAGCTATGGGTAAATCGCAGGACATATTGGATCCTATAGCCTTGGGTGGCAAACTATCTAGGGGAAGGACAACTCTGAATTCAAAACCTGCGGATTGTCATTTGAGGACCGTTTTGAATATTGTGCACCAATTCTCTGTATTCGGTTTGTCGGTTACTTCCTCCTATTTTTCGAAACTGCTCCTAGGAGATGATCTTAGTACTATAAATATACTACAATATTTTTCTGGCTCTCTTTTGATCTTATCCGCTTTTTTCTTCTTAGGAAACGCATGAACAATACATATATCGACACAAACATTTACACACACAACGTACATACGCACATTCACTCACTACACATAGTTTGCACCCAAAAATTTTCCACATTCATTTGTTACACACAATATTGTCTTGTCATTTGTAAACCTTTGTTGTTAATACATTATCATTTGTTTGTGCATATATATTAGTTCTTGTCGTTTCTTTTTATTTATCTACATGGACTCACATCCCGAGTCCGCCATGTTTGTTGAGTGCATTTCAGGAGACACGCGTGTTTATCTCTCAAAGCATACACCGGCCTGCAACAGGCTCTTCCACAAACTGTGGTTGGTTCTGCACACGACTTCACCACTATAACCAAATGATATGTGGGATTGTCGTTTGGGGACCTTGTGGCATATTGTGCGCCAGTTCTCTGTATTTGGTTTCTTGCTGTTGGTTCTAAGAGCTGAGCTGCTTGGACTTCCTACATCGAAAACAATAGGAGAGTCCAGTATAAATAAATATATATATATATATATATAGAGAGAGAGAGAGAGAGAGTCGAGTTAATATTTATTTATTGCCACCTAATTCATGACTGAAACTGTTACAGATAAATAAAAACATATACTTCAAAATTTCTTTTCCAATTTTAATTCGAAATAATTACTGGCGAACATTTTGCAAAACCTGAGATTTTGTTAAAAAAGAATATCTATCTATCTATATAATTATGAAAACCCCTTTTTTAAAATTAAGTAACTATAATTTAAATAATTGAATTTACCTCATTTCTAAACATATTTTTAGATTCATAAACATTCTCGATACAATACACCTCTTCCATTTCCATACTTCGTTTATGTCTCTTCTCTACACCACTTCTCGTTCTCTGTGTGTGTGTTTTAACATTTGTCTTTCCTGTTTTATTTTCGCCGTTTCTACCGATTACAGAAACAAACGATAGCGCCATTGCCAAGAGTAGCAGAATGAGTTCAACAATGATTTACTGCTGAACGGTTATCAAGACCCATTCGAGAATCGGGTATTAAATTTTAGTGTCATTTTCTGCATGAATAATCTAGGAGTTTTATCGACAAAATTAGCTCTAAAGAAAATCTGCATTGTTAGAGTGATAAAATATTCAAAGAAAATTAACACTAAAAAAAATCTATTCCCTGGTTATTGGAATTTAGAATAATCAGAAAATAAAAGTAATCAAGCGCAGAATAAAACGAAGACGCTGAATGATTAAAAAATAAAAAAGAGACCAACCACTGCCCCTATAAGACTCACGCGACCCTGGCTATATAAGCGCTAAATTCAACAACCCAGCCCCTTTTTTCTTGTTTGAGACGTGCTTCGGCAATTGTAGATTCGTCTCCAGCTGAGCTAGTCGAACTCTTTGCCTTTGGGCAGAGAGGAACCCAGACGAGGCTATGCCGAAGGGCAGAGTCTCGTCTGGGGTGGTAGACAGCAACCCGACCACGTTTTTCTACGGGGTCTACGGGGAATTTTTGCCCGAGACTACGGACTCAGATAACCCACGTTAAATTTGGCCTTGTGCCACGACTGACTGCGTTGGGCGGTTGGCAAATATCTTTTTTTTTTCTTCCACCATGTTAAGTAGGCAGCATGAAACTAGCTCATCTCTTCAGCACAAGAGCACAATAAAAAAGAACACTCAATGTGAAATTGAAACATGAGTAAATTGTTTATTTACAATAATATGTGAAAATGAAACAAATATAAATATCTAGTAATATGAATCATCACAAAATGGGATTTCTCCAAATATTCTTTTGATCACCTAAAGAGATTAAGTTAGGTAAAAAATAGTCTTAAATAAATGGCGATTTACATTAATAGCAGAAGTCCTTGGTAAAGTCTCAGCAAAGGGCACAATATGCTCAGACAGTTCTTTAAAGAGTAATGTAATCAATTTTTATTTGGACCATTCGGAAGTTGAAACGTTGACATAGTCGCGACAGCATCCGTTTAATGCTTGGAAGGAGTTGCAAAATGACTGGCGTTTGGGGAAAACTTTCAGAAGTTGGTACTACCTTGTAGAATTATAATTGAAGAGAGTTGCTTGGTATTGTTAATTAAAACTTGGTCAGGTTATTATATGTTTGTTTCAGACAAACAAGTCCAATATTATCTGTTTTAAAGTTTTTGTATACTGGCCTGGAATACTTTGCGGGCCACAGTTATATCAGGCTTCTATTTTTTCAGTTCACTGTTATGGTTGATTGCTCTGCTTTGTCCTTGGCTCCTCATTCAAAAACAGACTCAAAAAGAATAGTGATTAAGCTGGCTGACAGCGTTTCTTTTTAGCTTTTCTGACCGACGCAGCCAACTACATTTCAGAATTATATCGCGTTACAAATTCTGTCGTTTTGATTTGTCGGAAATAATCTTGAGAAGGAATTCTCTTCTCAGAGATTTTTTTTAAATAACATTAGGGTTTCTCAAAGTGATTCTATTTGAACACAACATTGGTTAGAATTGTCTTCATCCTAGACAGTAAATAGGCATAGAGTCTCGTGATTTTTTTCTCTCTCCAAATTATTTACTTTTTTTTAATGCCATGTCTCTTCAAGACGTGAGGTTTTCTACTCTCTAGATTCCTTTAAGAAGACTGCTTTAACAGCAACAAATTCTAAGGAACGAGACCAAAATATTTGTTTCTAGTTCTTGTTTTAAAAGTAACTTTTTTAAAATTATTTCTAATCAAAATGTTAAAAAAAAAATAAGTAGAAAGAAGAGGTATATTTTTTAAAGAGAAAACGAAATTAACATATAACCAGACTGAAATATTTAGATTGAAAAGCTTTTATTTATATTATGTGGAGTTGTATATATGTATTTAAATGCGATATAATTACAAAACTATTCCATGTTTTTGTTCACAGGTAATAATTCTGTGAAAAAAGAAATGCAATTAGGAAAAGTAAAAAAGGCCATTTAAAGCCATTGTCGTCTTTTAGCGTCAGAACCAAGATTAATTTGAAGAAACGTATTGGTAGAATAAATAGTTTTTCTTTTTTTCTTTTTTTTTTTTCGTATAAATTTACCGTGGCAAAGCTGAGCAATTCTTTAAGAAATACCTACAAAGGAAACAAATATAAATGCATAACAGCCTAAAGCGACACAAAATATGAAAACTAAATTAAACAGAGGTATATGATGTTGGTATGAACGTAAAGATGAAGAAAATATTATTTTATGTTGAAAAAAAAAATAAGTGTTTTAAAAGTTTAACTGTTCTGGATGAAAAGTTATTTTAGAAAGTTCATATTAAATATTGTTTAAAACCGCAAGTTACATTGAAGAGAAAAAATTTTCAAAGTAGAATGCACATCACCGGAGGACGTTCAAAATTTTTTACCTGTCAAGTACCAAACGATGGTAATAATGTCCTCATTAAAGAAAAATGAAAAAAAAAAAAAAAACTCAAACGCGCGCTGTATCCTTATTTTGTCCTTCATACACTCTGACTAAAATGTTTCCTGTGATAGTTTTGCCCCTAGAGAATTCCTGGCGTTCTAGTCTTGGCCGACACACGTTAGCAAAGAAAAAAATGTTTGAGAGTGAAGAGCTTTCAGACTCTTCTTTGCTAATTGTCATATTTTTTGCTAATTTACCTGAAAAAAAAAATTAAGAAATCTGATTTTCTTGTTGCAAAAAGTTTACATTACATACTTTTCAATTCGAACATAAAAAAGGAAAAATATCGAATAATGAAGTAAATTTTGAATAAATATTTAAAAAAAAAAAAAAAAAATGTAGGGATGCAAGAGGCGATTATCTCCCTTTGTTGAAAATGAATTCACGAGGGTCACGTGATGGTCGGTGAGTGACGTGAGGTTACAAATCCAGTTGCTATTTAGCACGCAATATATATATATATATATATATATATATATATATATATATATAATCATTGCAATGTAGACTGGTGCAATGTGCCTAAACGAAACAGCAGGTGTCTATTGAAACATTTGTACTCTTTTCTTTTCAACATTCATTTTTAATATCATTGAAAATATTGCGCATCTTTCAACATTTTAAGCCATGTGCAAGAATATGTTCATGAAAACTTAATTTGGGAACATAATATACATATTTATTTTAAAAATCACTGAAAGAATATTTAAATTCTTTACAAATGCTCAATTAAATAGTAAATTAGGAAATAAGTTTAAAATTGATCTTATAATTTAAATGTCACTTTGCGTATAATACAGGTTTTAAATGATCTAATGTCAGTGTATAATTTGTTTTTCAAGAGGATGGTAAATTTGGTGTCCATACCAACATACATATCAATAACGATAATAATCTCAATATATAAATTATTATTTGTGTGTTTGTGTGTGTTTTCTTAATCGGTATCACTCCAAGCCAAGGCAGTACAGCTGTGGTGAATACGAAATAAAAAATAAATCTCTTTTCCCCCACCGTTTTCAAATTCGCGAGCCTATGCGAAAATTTATTTCGACCAATAAAAAAGGGATTGATCCGGACTGAAGAAAAGACCAAGGGAAAGTTTAACGAGCCTATGAAAATTTATTTTGACCAATGGAAAAGGGGGCGGCTTACAAACTGAGAAAAAAAGTAACGAATCGATGGGAAATCGCTTTTTGATATAATTAGTAAGAGAAAGACGAATCAAGGCAGAGAGAAAGAAAGCAGAAAGGGACAGGAGGTAGAAAGCCAGAGTTCCACTCGTCACAATGACGCCGGTGTCAAATTACACACTGATACATTATCAGCCTCTAATAAGAGCAAGGTAATTTCAAAGAACTCTATTCAACTCCAAAACTAAGTACCTTAGAATATGTCTTTTCATTTATGTTGAATATAACCGTATAACTTTTATGGGAAAAATGAACTCTCCCATTTTGTTTTAAAGATTTTGGAATTAATCTGAACATTTTCTCTTCTTGACAATTCATCGAAACTACGAACTGTAAATAATTGATTTTGTTTCCTGAAACAAGCTACTGACAACTTCAAATGTGTAAATAAATTCCTTATCTTGTTTCGTTAAATATAACACGTGTTTCCTCGTCATTTTTCCTCAGTACTTCACAGACACCAGCCTGCAAGGGGTTACAAGGTGTAGAGGAATTAGGAACAGAAACATTAGTAATGAGGACAAAGGAAAGAGCAATCGGGAGGACAGTAGATAGCGATTGACATTGCGCAAAATGTTTGCAGATTAAAGTTGGTTGCAAAGCATGGAGCCGAAAGGGAGTTCCACAAGCGAGAAGTGCAAGAAAAGAAACTGTTAGCATAGAAATTACGGCTAGCTTAACTGTAAATTGATGAGATCTTGACGCCAGTCTAGTATTGAGTTTAAATTCATAGTCTAGGTACCATAGTGAAGAGTCCATCCGAACAATTACAAAGAAAGTATTTATTTAAAAAAAAAAAAAAAAAGAGAGGCACAGAGTGGCAACCTTACGGTGGTGGGCAAGTGACTGAAGCCGAGATGCAAGATCAGGACCAATAATATTGCTGATTTTTCTTTGGATCTCATCAACGAGCTCCATGAAAATAGCAAGGGCACCGGACCATATATGGCAGCAATATTCTAAGCATGGACGAATAGTAGACTTATAGATATGCAAGATAGATTTTGGAGAAAAATTGTCGACTAAGAACATTAGCCCGAGAAGTCACAATGAGTCATTTTTGGAGGATAGCATCAGCCATGCTGATGGAAGGCAGGGAGGGATCGCTCAGATGATTAATAGGGAGCAGTTTAGTTTTGAAGGTGCTAAAATTGACAAGCCATCTTTTACTCCAGTTAGCGGCGGTCTTGAGGTCTTTTGTACACCGGCTGCCATTTTGATCTTATCTGATTGATCAGCCTTACTATTGGGGCAGGAGTAAATGGTAGTGTCGTCAACGTAGGTGCCAAGTTGAGAGCTGATGTTATCGGGAAGGTCGTTAATGAAGATTAAAAACAGCGTAGGACCAAGGATAGAGCCCTGGGGGACACCCGCGTTAGTACGAAAGGATGTAAACGAGTGGCCGCTCAGGACAGTTTTCATTTCACGATTAGATAGGAATTACTGGACCAGCTCAAAAACGTGCCCGGAGATACTGTAGCTTTTCAGGCTGTGGGGAAAACCTGAACGCCAGACCCGGTCAAAGGCTTTCGAGAGATCCAATGCTTCATTTTTTTTTTTTTTTTTTTCTAGTGCATAATAGACTCTTTCTGCAATTATTAGTACATCAGCAGTTGCTCTGGAGAAACGAAAGCCGTATTGCTTGTCTGAAAAAAAGCCCTGTGATAAGAGATGACTAACCAATTCAGCATTGATTAGGGCCTCTCGGAGTTTCCCCAAAAGAAGCCGATAGTTGGATTGGTCAGATGGTTCAACAGAGTTCTTAAAAACTAAAATTGACGATAACTTCCAGCAAGCAGGAGGCAGCGAGGCATTTATTAATACAGTTTAGAGAGAACAGGAGCTAGTTCGGGAGGACACTTCTTGATGTCTATAACAGGAATGCCATCGGGTTCACATGCTTTGTGGGGATCAAGTTTAGAGGATAGCAGAAACCCTGGAAAGAATTATATGCATATCACTCAGCAGAGGAAGTGGGAAGTTAGGCAGGGATACATCAGATGTGTCAATGGTAGAATTTGAAGAGAATTTACGGGTAAATCATTCAGCTTTATTAGCAGAGGATGATGACACCTCAAATCGATTGAGGAGGCGGGGAATAGAGACCTTGCACTAATAATACCCTATTACAGAGATGCCAGTAATCACGGGAGCCAAAGTTTTTAGAGGCTATGCAGTGTTTCATTCTCACAGCAAACAAGGACTTAGCTTTTTTCGAGGGCTCACTTACATTTGTTACGAACAGTAGCAAATAGACACCTGTTATGACGAGAGCTGTCACACTGGTATAGCCGGAAATAGTAGTTCTTGTGTGCTATGGCAGCCGAGAAAGCTGGCGTGACCCATAGAGAGGATTGCGGTTTAGCGTTTGTCCATTTTCAACTTTTTCAAAGTTGTATACTGATTATCTTCGTTGATTCTATAAAATTAATTGATTACCCAATGCAAGGCCCAAGAGCCATTCAAGCTAGAGGGTTACTTATGAGGTTGTTGCAGGAACAAGTAAGAAGTGTAGATTATAAGAATATGCTGAAAAGATAATAGTCTAACTTAGACTTGAAGAGGATAAGATTGTACTGTTCTGGAAAGCATCCACTCAAGACTGTTCCACAAAGTAGAAGCTTTTGGAAAAAATCTGTCTGAATGGAACTTCCTCCTTATCAATGGAATACAAAGGGAATGGAGATAATTTGTCCCAGTGTAGGTGGAATGGCAGGTCTTAACTGGTAGGACAAAAGAATAGTTTATTTGAACATTTGCCATGTAAATAGCAATAGAATAGTGACAGGCTTGTGACGTTTCATATGTGGGATAGGGATCGTAGAGGGAGAAATAATTCATCACCCACAAGCCCTGTAGATAAGCAGCTCCATCCCAGATATGGCAGCAGTATGCAATTTTTGTTCTGACCTGGCTCTTGTAAAATTAAGCATAAAAGCAGGAATCATTTTACAAACAGATTTAGTGATGGTTCATATATATATATATGCATTCCACTGAAGATCTGGAGTGAATTTGAGTTACAATAGACATCCAAAGCAGAGAGATTCCATGAGCCTGCAAATGTTGAGTGATTGGTGCAAATTCAGTGTCTGTTCAGTAATGAAAGATCTAGGTCAGAGATCAACTGCCAGGCTCATCGAGATTTTTGGAGGTGCACCCATACACTTTTGTATCATCCCTGATACACCAGTGTATTGGTGCACTTCCATGTACCTTTTCTATAAATTATTTAATGGTAATTGTTCTGATTAAATTTGTATTTAATAATCTCTATGAATCATCTGAGAGACCCCTTTCTGCCATCCATCAGCACGGTTAATGCTAACCTCCAGGTGAGGGAGTCATTGCACCTTCTTCAGCTAACATTCTCTGCTGACATGAAGTGGAAAGAATACATTGAATCAAGTGCTATATATTTAGAGATGCTTAGCTAAAAATCCAAAGAATCTGCAATATTGTTGATCCTGACCTGGCATTTCAGCTTGTCACTTTCCCACTCTATGATGTAAATTCTCTTTGCCTAGTCTATAAATACTTTCATGTTAATTGTTCTAATGAACTTTCCTCTATAGTACCTAGATCTTATGAAATTAAGTGCACTACTAGATTGGCAACAAGGTCTTCTCATTTTGCATTTGAATTGGGCCAAATGTAACCGTAAGTTTATGCTAACAGTTTCTTTTCTCGTACTTCTCACTTATGGAACTTTCTTCCAGTTTCTTGCTTTCCAGTCAACTTTGATCTTCAAAAATTTAAATGCAATGTCAATAGTTATCTTCTGTCTTCTTAATTCTGGTTCTTTTATCGTTCTCTCCTTAATGTTTTTTTTTCTCTCATATTCTCTTACACATTAACACCTTGCATCTTAGTGACTTTATTGCCTTGCTTGGGATGAAATGATTAAAAAAAGAAAAAAAATCATTTATTGGTGCAATTTAAGATTTCCAACACACAGCTTTTTCTCTTATACATATGTATGGTATTAAATTTTATTTTTTCAAACGTACTTTGACAAATTATTATTAGATTTAATCTTACACTTCTAGCAAGATTTTTAAAAAAATAAATAAAATGTATTATATTTGACTATTCAAATTTTTTTTTATCTATAAAGGTTAATAAAGGCACAGAGCTACATTAGCTGAGCTCTAAATGAGGATAGAATTCACTACACTGGCAATGTTATGTAAGACCACTTTACTAAAGATCATATTATTATTATTAGCAGCACAAAAAGTAAGAGTTAAAAAACAAAAAAAAATTCACATGTAAATATGAGGTGGACAGTTTCAATTTAAGTGTGATGCATGTTATAGATTCAAACTTACTGAGACACAGCTTTGGACAGTCTTTTTTTTTTTTTTAAATCCCAAAAGGAAATCAACCCTCAAATATGTCCGAGATTTTATTTGGAAATATTGAGGGATATATATTACACACACTATAAATAAACGTAATCTTAACATACACCAAATAATCCACATAGCGTTACACAGATTTAAAAAAAAAAAAAAAAAAAATTAAACTTTAAAGTATCTCCTAATATTTGGTGTGTATTGTATTAGGTTGGTGCAAAAATAATGTCGTTTTCTCACATATATGTGAGAAAACGACATTATTTTTGCACCAACCTAATCCTAATAAATAGATTCAGGATCTTTTCTTCATGGTTTCCTTTAAGAAGAAGAAAAAAAAAAAAAAAAAAAAATTTTGACTGTGTACTCGATATAGCAAATTCCTCTTTGGTTTGTGAATTTATGCAAATCAGCAAATCTTATAGAAGACAATGAATGAATGTTGAAATAGTATTCTGGTAATAACAAGTTGACAAAGAAAATAAATACAATGAAAAATTTTCATCCAAGACAACAATCAGAGATATGATCATCAGCATTATTATTATTAGTTTTTTAATATAATTAAAAGATAAGAAAAGGAAAGGAACGGAAAAAAAAGACAAAAAAAAAACCCAGCAGAGTTGAATTTTTATATCAATAGGGGAAATTATATACAAAAAAAATTGTCAGTCACAATTCTGATGTTCTTATACATCATTGTCATAACTGGTTGAGCAGATTAAAGGTCTTTCACAACTGGTCATCTCCAGATTTATCCAGGATTAAATTCATCCATATTTGCCTTTGCTACCCTAAGTGACAAAGAAAATATAATTTATACACTTCATGGATATGTGGGTAGCATCACTTATTGATGCAGAATGCAAAAGTCAGCAAGCCAAGTTCAAATTCCCACCTCATCTATCACATTCATTTTCACACCAATGCCCTTGGAAAAGGCAAGAATTCCATACCTTCTCATCCCAGCTTTAGACTAAAGGTAGATTGAGTTCTCTAACTTTGGTTGTCAGTTAGTAAAGAAAGTTAATTCTGAATTTCAAACAATAGAGAAGGCAACAGAAAACCACTCCATTATTTTTCTCCAAGAAGTCAAGGCAATTCCCAAGTGATTGATTGATTGTTTGTTTGTTTGTTTGTTTTTTACAGCTTATCAACCTTTAAAACCAAAAAATATTTTTTAGATTGTAAGAATAAAAATGATTTTACTGATACAAGTCCTACTAATTAACCCATAGCTGGGGGGAGAAGAGATGGATTCATATCTTACTCAAGGATATTTGTGTGTAAGTGAATATAACGAATTACTGGAATTGAATCTCAACTCACTGATTTCCAATTCCAAGCAGTTATTTATTACACCACTCGCACATCCAAGCTTACAGCACCTGGTATTGTCAAGTGGTCAACCATCTAGATATCAAACAGGCCTGACATTGCTTAACTCCAGTGATCATATAAGAACTGGCGTTTCAATGTGATAAAGCTGTAAGTCCACAAATAATCAAAAAATCAGAATGTATGAAGAGCCATGATCATCTACAGTCTGCAGGGAATTGGCATTCAGAATTTACATTGTTTTCTGCATTCAAATTTGCAAACTGACTAAATCGTTCTTTTCAGAAGAAAAAGCATCCTTTCAGATTTCATCAAGTACAATGATTTATTTTCTACACATCCCAACAAGATAATGTTCCCAAGTATTAAAAAAGAAAAAAAAACAGCAAAGAAAATTACTTTGGTGAAGGCACTCTTTTTCTGATCAGTCAATCACAACCTTTATTAAACATTCTAGAAACTTAAGACTCTTCTTTATTCAACATACAAAGATGAATATTTCTATAGATCAAGCTAGGGGAAAAAAACTCACAAATTTACTGTTTTTAGTTCATATAAAAACATGTTTACAGATATATTTCATCCAGATAAAATATTTTCATAAATTATTTTTAACAAGATTATCTTACACCTGCCACCCACCAACTGGCCATGTTAGCTGATGGATAATATAACTATGAAGAAAGTTAACCATTCTGTGCATTTAATATTGGCATCTACTAAAATATATTAAAAGATTTTCTGGCATATCTGGGTGTTAAATTTGACCCCATTTGAGAAAAAACAAATATTATGCAAACATAAATTTCAGGAAAAGAAAATGGTGCTGACCAGGAAGGGCATTGGCTAACTTTCTATTTTGATGATAATTAATAGCTTTCAAATGAAACATCATAGAAAATTTGCAAGTTAAATTGAGATTTGTTTTTAGAGCCAAAAGAACAGCTGAATAAAGCAAGAGGCTATTAATTGTTACTATATTACATTTTTGGATGAGGGTACAATCTGAATAAATGTAAATTTCATTCTATTGCACATAAATAAAATTCAAGTGTTTTGTGTTGCTTAACATCCTGATGATAAAAAAATTGGTCAAAAAATTTATTTTAACAGTTGATAAAGAAATGTTATGATTTGGAAACATAAAAAGTAATAGTTAAATCTGTAAACATCAGGCCAACTGCATTTTTATTGTGTGGATGCAGTTCTATGTGTAACAAAGAAAAAAAAAAAAAAAAAAAAGAATAAAAGAAAAAAAGAGAAATAGAATGAAAAATTTCATCAGGCAACTTAAGACTATTCCATTTTGAATTGTTTGAAAAAGCAGAATTCTCTTTGCAAGTGTACACTACAGGTCAAAAGTTTGAGACCACCCTCTGGATTTTGAAGAATCACCTAAAAATTGAAGGTGACTTTTTCAAAATTAATTTACTCACTCACTTCAAGTCAGAAGCACTTTCTCTTCCTGAAGGGTTTTATCATATATTTAATAATAAAGAAATTACTGCCTAATGTTTGCTTACAATTTTAGCTCTTTTTTTTTTTTTTTTCTTTTTTTTAATCTTGCAGGCTAATGCTAATATTAGAGCTGGCAGATTATAAATTTTAGACAATCCCTTCTTTAAAAAAAATTGGATGCTATAGATTAATAGATTAAATAGTTTCAGCATCCTTGCTTATGAGTCAATTAAACAAAATATATGAAATTTAGTAGTTATTAAATTCAGAGGGTGACCCTAAAGTGTTAGCCTATAGTCTATCATAATGATCAACTTTCTGCTTCTAACCAGCTTCTGAGGACTGCTTTGTCTAATATTTAAACTAAAATTCATTTTTCTATAATTAAAAGATGGAATTTATAAAAACAGTTACAGTAATCTTACTCAAAGTAGCCATCTTTTTATACATAAAGAATTATATTTTGACAATCAGTTCTCTAAATCAATATTATAGAACAATTTGCTACTTGTTAGTTCAGTCTGGCAAATCTGCTCCCACCTTATACTTAATTATTAAGGAATAATTATAAAAGCAAACAAATACAGAACTAAGAAGAAAGGAAAAAAAAAAAAAAAAAAAAAGACTCGTTTGAAAATTACTGTATATACTCATGTATCATGTGACTGTTGAAGACATTTAAAAAGCTAATTTTAAGAGAGTCACATCATAAGCAAGATATAAAATTAGCATATAGTTCTGGCTATGCTGTTTGCTGTAGTCAAAAAGTACAGCTGTATTTGAAATAAACATGATTTTGATAAAACTGATGTGTATACACCAATAAAAAATGCATGTAATATTTGTATATAAGTATCGTATTATAAAATACAAACACAGCGAATATGCATCTTTTCCATTGTTTACATTTGTTTCACCGTTTCTCGTTCAGCTGTTTATGGCTGTACACATTTATGCAACAGGTATAGCATTACTAATGATACTTTTATCGTTCTCTTTTACTTTTTGAACTAGAAGATGGGATAAAGAGATAGAAAAAAAAGGTTAGTCTACTGTAATTTGGTTTGTCATAAAAGGAACTCACATGATACACGAGATACATGATAAAATCATTCTTCATAAGTGAAAATTTGTGTCACATGATACGCGAGATTGCACATTACACAAGTATATACGGTACATTAAAATGTCTCCTTTCCTTCATCTTCAGTAAATACTCAAATTTACATATTTTTCCTATGAGAAAATTATTCTATTGGAAACCTAAGTTTTTTTTTTTTTCTTTCTTTCTTGCACCCAGTTTTAAATATACATTTTCAAAAATGTTAAATCCAAAAAATATTTGGGGCATATTAAAAACAGATTTTCTTAAAAAGGTCAATCAAAATTTGAAAACTGTCTTTGAAGAATTTTATCTGCACAAAATGTTTTACATGTTGAAAGATAGCCAATCTGATATAGTGCAGATCTCTTGTTAAGGTTGTTTACTTGAGCAAAAGACTATGATAATTCTGTTCCTTAAAAATTTGTAAGGATGTATATTTCTTTTTGCCATTTTTCTCTTGAAGATTTAAAACATTGCTACTTTCTTTCGTTGAACAGAAAAAAAAAAGATAAGTTTTATGATAAAATCATATCATCAAATTACAGCAGAACTTTACCAACATATGGAGACTTAACATTTACAAAAATGATAAAACTGATTCTAAAACTACAAGACTATTCAAAAAAGATAAAGCTCTTTCTATCTTAGGTTAACTGAGTTTTCCCCCCCCCTCTATCTTCAGCAAAAGTGAGCTTTCCATAACATTACCAATTCAGTATCTGGAAAGGAATCCAAACCCTTCCAGTCATTTCTGTTTTATTCTACCAGAGAGACTCTAAGTCCACAAACGAATTCAGACCAGGAGCTGCATGTAAGCATTGTGGTTATCAACACAGAAAGTGGGATTTTTGCCAAGTCCAAATTCCAGCCAAGACCATTGTATTCACTTACACAAATACATCCACCTCAATAAGGGTTAATAGCAAAGTAGACATCACTATGGTTGGAAACCATTCTCAGAGAAGAACAGTGCTTAATTCAAAACCAGTTGTGCCAAGGGACTAGCTAGTAACTCCACTTTGCAAAAGCCTACTTTCAATAGGAACCAAAGCAGCAACATTTGCCACGGTGAGTCTGTAACCCTATCCACCAGAGGTAAATCTACAGGGTTAACCTACAACATATATTATACAGAGTATGTTGTCAAGAAGAACTAAGTTCATTTGAACAAATCTTGATCAAAGAAACATAAAAGGGGTCAATGTAAAATGAATTTGTAAGCAAGAAACTAAAGTTGAAATTGGTGATGATGAATAGTTTCATTTCTTGTTGATGTTTTATTTCACAATAGTCCCTTTGAGGAAGGGACAGGACCTTAAATAACAGGGAGAAATGGCAAAAGTCAAATAAAATCTGATGAGTTTACAATAATCATGATCAGGAAATGAAATGAGTAACATCAGAATGTTACCATAAACTCTTAAAAATAAAAATCCCATGACAGAGCTGATACCAGCAACTCTTGGAAAATTCAAAGAAAATCAGAATTTAGTAAGTTAAAAAAAAAAAAAAAAAAAAAAAAAAAAAACTCTAGAAAATGGTCCAATGCTTCAAGATAAGCAAAAAAGAAATAGGCTTAGAAAATTACATCGAATGTCACAGAATTGTTAAAAAAGAAATCAATAAAAAAAAAATAAATAAATAAAAAAAAAAATGTGTGTACACAAGGCAAACTGTACCAATTTATGGAGCTGTGTGAAAATGACTTCCAGTTCCATAAAAGCCTAATAATGAAAGAATGAGAATTCACAACCATATGCAACCACATTCTGAAGAAAGAATGCATTTCTATAACACTGAAAGTCAATATGGAGAGACTTACAAGAGCTGTATGTGGCAATATTTAATGGAACAAGAAAACTGAATTTGGATATCTTTCATTGACAAACTAATTTGTTAACTAAAAAAAAAAAAAAAAAAATTAAAAATGTTGAAAAAATATTTATAAAGATGGAAATATTTGAACCTTGTTTAACATATTTGAAATATAAAATTAGTTTTCATTCATCAAGTCAGGCACAAGGTCACAAGTCTTGAGCACCATTTAAGATCAAATGCACAACTAAGTTCCACGTGGCTGTTTAAAACGCTTGTTCTCGTCATACAGGAAAATCCAACATGGCGCTTGAACAAAATATTCGGCAAAAATTCCCATTTGTCAGTAACATTATAAATCCCTCATATAATGCAAAGTTCTCAAAGCAAACCTGTGCCAAACAGTTTTTCCTAAATCCTTGATGACTTGGCCGTCCAAAAATAACAACATCGAGATGAAACAATGGAAACTGACCGTGGTAAGCACAATTATGTGCTACAACTTTTTGACCGATCAGTTACCTTCTACATGTTTTCAGGCCATGTTATTGGATCCAGATGACTATTGTTTGCACATGGAATTATTCACTGGTAATTAATCTTCGATTTGGCTGTGAAAAATGTCACTCAGAAATTATGAGATTAAGAAATTATGGCCAATTTTCTAAGAAAAATCACTTTTTTTTTTTTAATGAAAAAATAATTTTTTTCCCTTCAAAACAATTTTTTTCAAACTTCAACCCTTTCTCTTTAAGTTGGTATAAACATCATTTATATAAAAGGAACCACTATATGACCCTACAATGGGAAATACAAAAGACATCTACAAAAAAAAACAAAAAAAAAAAACAAACAATGTCATCTTCTAAGTGTTTGTGTCATCACCCAGGTCACTTATCTTGTAAGTGGTGGGGTTTATCACCAGCTGATGACAGCTTGTTTTAACTTTTATTGCTGGCTGGCTAGCTAGCTGGCTTGCTTTGAGCCAGCCATGTCAAAGTCAATTCAGCTTAATTTAAACCCTATTTTCCTTATTGGTACTATTTTAAAAAAAAAAAAAAAAATCTCATGTCAATTTTTTTAAACCCTGGCAAACATATGATTGAAAATTACCCATGGACTTTGTCACATTTTTACCCCCTATGAATATTGTTTTCCTTCAAACTCTCGGTGTTATGCCTGAAATAGTTTGATTATGATGTACGCTTTCTGATTTTCCAAAAAATGGTTAATTTCCCATTATTGGGGAAAATTTTTGCTTAGAACTAGAAAAAATGCAAAAATTTTCACTAGTTTTTCACATTTTACCCCCTGAAAAAAATTTTTGAGTCATTTACAAAAGTCAGTTTTACTTTTAAATGAAAGAACATATTGTTTACTTTCAGAAAATATCTAATTTCATGAGGTTCAGATCAAAAGTTTCCTTGATATTTTGTTCAGATGATGACAAAACAGTCATTTCTCAATATTTTACCTTATTTTACCCCTATAAAAGTATGAAAATCTTTTTTTTTTTTCAGAGAAAATAGACTGTGAAAAAAATGACTTTTGCTATTTTTGTAATGATTTTTACTTAGGATAGAAAATTTTTACCATAGCAGACCTAAATTGACTTTATTTAAGTTTAGGTGGGCTATAGGAACCCTCAAACAGCTGTGTCCAGATAATACACATTCCACTGCACTATTTTGACAAAACTGATTTGAATTTTTTAAAAGAAAAAAATCTGAACGTCACAAAAATCTATCTAGTAAAAATCTATTACTTACTATTCACTACATTTAAATGGAATATAAAATTTATTAAAATAAAAATTGTCCATCTAAAAAAAAAGATAGAAAGAGAAAATATTAAAACCATTAACATTTTTTTTTTAATTACTAAGCTTAATAAAGCACTGTATGATTGTGTGTAAAATAGAGAAGAATAAATTGAAGATTAAGAGGAGAAAAAAAAAAGTATTCTCAAATACTTCCCCTCTTCATCACTGACAAGCAGTTAGCAAAATTTCACTACTGGGGGACAATAAAAGTAGCCCAATACAGACCATATGTGTTGTGCAAATTAATACTAAAAATATAAAATTTTCTGCTGGTGAAAAGACAGAGGATTTGACTTTCAGTAAAAGAGAGTGTGACTTTGGTGTATTGGCACAAAGACAGCTGTGGAGACAAACACAGCAACACAACCGATACAGCCTACCACAGAACAATAACCATAGTCATCAAAAACTAATTTCAGCCACTTATTTGATCTTGTGACATTATCACATCATCATAAGTGGTCAAGTAAGAGAATTTTTAAGAGAAGTCAAAGTAAAAAAATTATGTTGATATCATATTACAAAGAAAACTGAACTTGAGTGATTCATTTTAAAATATGTCAATTTTTAATTAATACAAATGGGATAAAAAAAATTAAAAAAAAAAAAAAGAAAACTTAAAAACTGCTTACACATAAAGAGGTAAAAAAATACTTTTCAAAATACTATTAAGTTAAATTCTTCATGAGATATCTCTCCACTGATGGTCCATCTTTAGAAATAATAGCAGCCATATTGACAGTTTTGTTCCCTTCACCTAAGAAACTGTGTTACATACATACATCCATATGTACATATGTATGTATATTGGTATGCATGTCAGAGTGTGTGTGAGACCAGCGAAAAATGTACAGGACAACTATAACATCAGAAAAATATCACTTAACAGCTTTCTTCAATCCTTTTTAAAATTACATTTTGAACAACAAATTTGTGAAATTTTCTACAAAAAGTAGACCTGGACAATCAATGAAGTCTACCCTTCTGTCTAGCCAACAACTTCAATTATCTTGAAAGTAGGAATTTAACAGAAAGGACAAAAAATCTGATTCAATAACAGCAAGTTGTCTTTTTGTTTTTTGATAGGTTATTTCATTTAGATGAGTAAACATTTTAGAATAAAAAAAACTCATTTAAAATGTACAGAAAAAAAAAGAGAGAAAGATAGAGAAAAAAAAATGACCTGTAATATCCAATAATCTGAGAAAGAAAACAAAAAATTAAAAAAATATATTAAATCCAGAAATTAATTTAGAATCTGAAAAACAAAAATGTTAAATATATATCTGGTCTGTTTGATTCTAAGCAAAAATTATGAAACTGCAAGAATATTTTTTCAAAATTACAAAGTAATTTCTTTCAAGTTTTCCTTAGCACGGTCTTAAATAATTATTTTGTACCGATCCTTTAAAAGCTTGAAATGAGAAAAATGTATCAGGTTTTCTTTAATCTTAGTATTTTAAACAGGATTTGTATTCTTAATGAACAAAATTGGAATTTTTTCATTTACTGTGTATTAATAAGTAAACATTAAAAGGAAAATTGCTGAATTTGTATAAGATGATATTTTCACATGTTTTATAACATGTGAAGCATGATTTCCTGTTGATACTTAAAGCTTTTCATACCAGACCAGACAATTTAGATACAATATTTATCTATAACAAAACTCACCAATAATTTTTTTTCAGACCAAACTTGAGTAGTTTAAGCATTTAAATTAACTGGAGAAAAATTAAGCATTAGTGGCTTTATCATAAGTATTTTGTAATGTTTTGTACAATCCCTGAAAACATTCCACTTAAATCTTTGTCATAGAACAGGGTGAGAAGACTCTGGATTTGGATCCAGTATACTTTTGGCAGCCTTAGGAAGAATGGGAAATAATTATCTTTTATTTCACTATATCTGAAAAATGTTTGTTCATACAAATGAAACCCTTGAAATGTAACAAGGAAAATGCAGTTTTATTTTCAAAGATTGACCTTTTTAATAAAGAAGCTATTAGGTTGTTGCAAAAATAATATCGTTTTTTGACGTTAAAAAGTATATCAAAAAACGATATTATTTTTTGCACCAACCTAATATATATTAGGCTGGTGCAAAAATAATGACGTAATAATGTCGTTTTTTGACGTATTTTTTAACGTCAAAAAACGACATTATTACGTCATTATTTTTGCACCAGCCTAATACAAATATATAAAGCTATAAAGAGGGAGGTGAGATATCTAGTTTGAGATTTTTTTTTTTTTTTTTAATTATAATGAATAAACTTGCTCTATTTTCACAAATATTGCAAATGATCAAAATCAATTCAAAGTTTTTTCTTGAAATATAAGTCATTAAAAAAGTGAAACGAAAGGTCCAATATTGAATAGATTAAAGTGTTAAATTTTACTTAGGCATTGAGGCATAGAGTGAAGGTAAACAAATTGTGGACAATGCAGCAATGAAAAAATTAAGCACAACCAGTCATTTTAAAAATAGGAGTTACACAGCTGCATTTTATTAATTTTCCTTATAAAAAAAAAAAAAAAAGAAAAATTTTAAAAATAGTGTCTCAAGTTGAGCCACGATCAAGGGGACTTAACTCTCATGGTTTTTCATATTAGCAATATTTGGACAAAGTGGAAACATTCACAATAGTAAAAATAATCCCATTAGATTATCATATAAAGCTGCAATGGCTTATATTTTTAGATCTTGGTGCACTGATACAGCAGTGGCTAAATGCATGATTGCTTAAATTTGTTATTAAAAAAAAAAACACCAGTGCAGTTGTAAAAAATAAATTCAAAATGTTTATATCACAAATCAATGACAAGTGATGATGCAGTAAAAGTTAATATTGCCTTTTTGATGATTTGCAAGTTATCAAAAAAATAAATGAGGTCTTTGTGTGGACTCAAATTACAAAAAGGTAAAAAAACACTTTTGGAATCAAATATTAAAGTACAGATAAGTTAATCAAGTGATTTGAATTATGTAAGTAAAAGAAATCTTATTCATATATCTACATAAAAAGTGTGGATATGAAAAGAAAAAATTAAATTAATATTTCAAGTTGGCCATTCTGCCAAAGATCTTACTCTTAAATCTAAAAAAAATATTCATAAAAATTTTTCTTTTTAAAGAAAAAGATTAATAGTTCCATCTGTGTTTTGTCTTTGATTCAAGAAACCTACAATATAAGCTTTAGAATGTAAAAAAAGGCTGTAGTAGTAAATGCTTTTCTTTTTCTGGCACACTGATATCTGCATGGTCATGCAGCAACAAAATTCATTTCCTTATCAGTTGACAAACAAATGACAAAATTAGAGTAATGAATCAATTGTTTTAATTTATTATAAATTTTTGAAAGGGAAGAATATTTGAAAGTATTTGCAGATTTTCAGATGACATGCAACAGATGAGAAAAAAAAAAAAAAAACAATTTAAATTTTTATATACAAAAATGAAAGGAGATTTTTCTGACAGCAGAAAAATTCAGTCACATGACAACCCTTTTTGGACAATATCACTTTAGGATCCTGAAAAGAATGTATCAAGAAATGAAACACACTATTATTCTCAAATACAAAACCATTTGCTTTTTTTCACGCAAAATAAAATTTATTTAAAAAAAAAAAAAAAAAAAAAAAGAAACCATTCCAGACTTCATGAATTCCTACTAATAACCAGAAATATTAAACAAATCCCAATTGATAATTTTTGCTTGAATTTCCAGGATGAGAAGTTATTATTATTTACCCTACTTACAGTCAGACAAATGTCATTGTCTTTGCTGTCATCACAATGTTTCAGTTCATTATGCCCTCCAGCCTTCTTCAGGTGTCTGTTGATGCAGGTAACCTTCAAGGAATTTTCAACTGATCCTTTATTTAATCTACAGGTAGTGACTATTCTCATTCTTCTATTTATATTTAGGCA
Source organism: Acanthosepion lycidas (assembly GCA_963932145.1). Taxonomy (NCBI): domain Eukaryota; kingdom Metazoa; phylum Mollusca; class Cephalopoda; order Sepiida; family Sepiidae; genus Acanthosepion; species Acanthosepion lycidas. Next base: position 55,557,992 of record OZ010577.1, read on the forward strand.
TCCTGTTCTTTTTAGTACTGCTCCATTATTGCTCACCCTACTTCTGCTGGGTCTAAGTCTGTACCAAGTGGTCCATGGATTGAAGCCACAATTACTATGTCACCAAATTCATGAACCAACACTTTCATCCACTAGTACAAACTAAAGGCTCCATAGAAAGATGGCAAGAAATAACTGAGAAATACTAAATAAGAACAAGGCATCTGTAAATCTGGACAGTAAAATGGTTGGACAGATTGACAGAAGTCTGCAGGACACAATGGCTGAAACAATAATGACAACAAAAATGAAGAACATTATTCTGAATAAAAATAATGTAAATAAATCCCAAAGGAATTATCATTAAATATATGAAAATTGCCAGCAACTGAAGACATAAATGCATAAAAAAAAAAATTAATTTTTGGAAAAGTGTGTTGTGACAGGAGATCAGAGTGATGTTGAGAGCTCTGTAAACAGAAAAATCTAACATTCTTATCAATGAGAAGTTACATTAAACAAATGTCGAGTGAATTTTTAGTCAGAGATTTGGAACTCATCAGAGTATTCCCATATTCAAGGGAATAATATTAATTATGAACAGAGCTGCTAAAATTTTCAATGATTTATCATTGCCTTAATATAAAATCTTATGGGTGTAATGTTAAGTTCTTTACCTCAGATAAGCAAAATAAATGCCAGCAGTATATATAAGAAGCATTTGAAAGTAAATATGACTTCAAAATTAACCCATTGTACCTAATACATCACAATTTTTTGATTTTTTTTTTTTTAAAAATCGGAAACATATCTGTGAATTTTACTTAACATTATCTGAAATAATTCTGGTTGGGTTCAAACTTGAGTTTGGTATGTCAAAACAAAAATATGTTAGCAAATTTTTTTTTTTTAAATGCACTTCTGGAGTACAATGGGTTAATAAATTTGAAACTAAAAATGTACAAAGATGAAAAATAATTTACAAAATTTGTACAACTTGCTATTAAATGCGAAGTTGACAGTATCGCTCACATCACTAAATTCAAATGTGCCCATTTTTTTCAAAATAGCTTCAAGGCCATAAAAATAAGAAAATAGAGAATAGAAAATAATGAAAGATCCTCTAGAATGAGGACAAGAATGAAAAGTTAAGTAAAAGATTTATCACCGCCCAGTCAGATAAGAGCTGTGAAATATTAAATGTGATAAAGTCAGGATTAAAAAAAAAAAAAAAAAAAAAAAAAAAAATGTACATAAAATTGTACAATTAAAAAAAATTATAGTCTTTCATATAAAAACAAATAGTTTATCTTATACATGATTATATATTTTGAAAAAAAAAAAAAAAAAATGTGAAAGCATTCTAGTCAAGTGGACAAATACTTTAATCTTCACACTTCAAAAGTTAGCCACAGATGCAATGATTCTTTATATTTATATTTATTTATATATATATATATATATATATAAATGGCCTTTTTTTTCTGCCAGATTATTATAAATATATATTTTGCTTCTATCAATAAAATGGGGTCCAATTTCTGCATGAACAGTAACAGTTTCACTTGACTTGTTTATAACATTTTCACAGATGATAGTTTCATGTAATATCAGCTCCTATTCATATGGAGCTAAACCTTTAGTTGTGCTCAGAGAATAAATTTAAATGAGAAACATTTCCTATGTTAAAAAAGATGACTAATAAAATGTACTTTTTATTCTTCACTGCCATAGTCAAAATTACATTCATCAAATTCTAAGGAATAGAGTTTTATATATGCAAAGATTGAATGATTGATTGATTTTTTTTACAGCTTATCAATCTTATGCAGGCTATTTAAAGCCAGAAAATATTTTTAGATTATAAGAATTATTTTAAAGATAAGGATTTCTACTGATGCAAATTCTACTAATTAACCTATAACTGGAGGAGAAGAGGTGGATTCAAGGGTATTTACACATAATCGTATATAACAAACCCAACTGGAACTCAGCTGTCTGATTTCCAATTCTGAGCTATTATACCTTACACCATTCGCACATCCAACCTTATGGCATCTGGTATTCCCAAGCAATCATCCATCTAGGTACTGAGTAGGCTCAATGTTGCTTAACTATGTTTTAACATATGATTGTAAGCCCCTATATATATGATAAAATATAGTTTTAAGGTATGCTATATTTATGGGTTAAAGTGCTCAATATCAGGAATAGAGCATATATAAGTATACAACGCCTCTGTGTTGACTTCAATGTTCACATACACTATATATATATATATATATATATATATAAGATCTTATTAAATAAAATATAAGTGCTTTAAATTCTTAAGCCAACCCCTCTCTAAAAAATTGTTCTATTAGCATATTTTTCATTTAAAAATTCACAAAATAAATCTGACTCTTAAAAAACCTATTATTTTCATAATAGATAATGTTAGATTAAATTAAGAATTAAAAAAAATAAAACCTATGTTTACTTGAGAATGTTTTTTTTTTTTTTTTTTTTTTTTAATGACTGAACAAAAACGTTTATTCATGCTATTTTTTTGTGGGTCCTCAAAAGGATATGACGCTCATAAGGGCAGATTTTGACATTAATCAAAATGCAGTAACAGAGAAAATGTTATAAACAATAGTCAGAATATTAAGAGGGATACACATGCCAGCACTTCAAGTTTCAAAATTAAATTTGAACACACACGCATACATACATACACAGACACACATACATTTTAAAAAAAATATCCCGGCAATTTTATAATTATTTTCTCTTTATAAAAAGAAAAAGATCAATAGAATAATAAAAAAAACTTATAAGAAAATAACTAAAAAAATATACAAGTTATACAAATGATGAATGATGAGAAAGAAAATTTAATCATTTCTCCAGCTGTTTATATAATTAAAAAAAAACAAAAAAAAACGTTTACTTTGGAAAATAATTTCCAATACTTAAAAGTATAAGATTCGATGATTGGTTGGTCGGTTAGCAGCAGTATACTCCAAAACAAAACAAATTCTCAGATAAATTATCACCATAATTCAAAAGCAGAAAACCATTTGACTGTATGAGGCAGAATAGAGTACGTGAAGGTGCACACAGACAAATGATATTTCACTGATGATGACAGTCTTTATCTACCTTCCTGTGCAAAAGCAGGAGTGGTCATGACAGTGATTAACATCCAAATCACATTTCTCAGATGAAGAAGGAAAAAACTGAATAAGCAGACAAAAAAAAAAAAAAAAAAAGATTTCCTTCTGTTAACTATAAAAAGGTTGCTCAGATCAACCACTAATATTTTCTAATTTTATCGAGGCAATGGAGGTTTCCGGGGTACAGGAGGTAAGGTCTCTTCTTCAACAGGAATTGGAGGAGGAGGCTGAAGAAAGAAAAAGAAAATGTTTAAAAATTAAAGACAAACATATTTTTGTGGTGGCGGGGTAGTTTTTGTATAATGATTAAAATAATTCTACAGAAATACTTTTGACTACTTGAATATCTACACAAAAATATTCTAATATCTCAACAACTGATTTCTTACAAAATTGCCAGGCTAAAATTGTTTGTTTTTTTCTACAAGTAATTTAACCAAATTTTTCATATCAAAACATCTCACAAGAAGAAAATTAATAATTCTCAACTCAATCAAATTTATCATTTTTTTTTTACCTAATAAAAATTAAAATGAACATTTTCTATACTAAAAATATAAAAATGAATTTTAAAAATAGAGCAGTCACCATGGAACTGATTGGTTATGAAATTGAATAAAATAAACTTAAACAGATAAAAAGTCACTAAAGATTCATAAGTAGTTTAATTATAGAGACCTAAAACATCTACATTAAAATACAGTGTAACCCGGATATAAGAGAGTTGTCAGGACCGGAGAAGAAGTCTCTTATATCCGGGTTTGGTCTATTTTGTTTACATTAACACAGGCTCTAATTTGGGACCACTGAAAATCTCTTATATCCGGGTTTTTCTTATATCCTCGTTACACTGTAATATCATTTTTATAAATATAACTTTGAATATAATAAAATGTTTGTTTTTCTATTTTCACCCAAAATATGATAAATGAGCAAAGATGAAATATATTTTCTAAAATAAAGTTATATTTAAACAATATTATTACCTTTGGTAATGGTAAAATTAGTCATTTCTATATATAAAACATTTGACCAAACACTAAGCATCACTGTTGATTGGAATTTATAAAATCTTTCATTTAAAACAATTTTCCAGGATAATAGGTTTCTCATGTCCACTGTTATTACTCTTTCTAATATTAATGGGAGTTTCCTTCCAGACAAAAGGTTTTTTTTATAATGTGAATTGATAATATTTTTATTTTGAAAAAAAACTAAACAAAAAAGTGAAGCAACCAGTTTTACTCCTGCTCTTCAGGCCTCTACGGGAGATTTAAATGTGTAATAGGAAGAAGAAGGGGAAAAAAAAAATTGAACACAAGGAGCTAGAGACAAATAACAGCGAGCCCCAATAAACATTCACGCTATTTACATTAATGATATGCTCAGAGTCTTTCTTGGATGATGAAATCAATTTTGTGAAGGAAACCTTATGCGGTTAAGGGTATCCCCACCGATAATGTTCAATCGGTCATTCAGAACAAGATTGGAGAGTTCAGAAAGGTCAAACTCTGTAATATTAAAAAGTGCCCTGTTTATCTTAGATTGTCCTGGATTGGATCCAAGTATGAAAGCATAATTAGGCAGATTTCAGCTAATATTCGGCATTGTCTTTTCTCGGCTGAGGTTCGTATAGTTTTCCAAACCCAGCCTATTTTTCGTTCTGGGTGCAAGGAAGCTCTCCCTCCCCATCAAATTAATTCTATTGTTTACAAATATATTTGTAGTTGTGGTGCTGACTACAGAGAGAGAACTACACAATGCCTGGACATGAGAATTAAACAGCATATTCCCACCAAGATCAGGAATCACACTTTATCTTTGAATAGACGTGTCTCAAATACCGTTGGTTCTGCCATATGTGAGCACCTCTTAAATAACAGAGGGTGTGCAGCTAATTTTAGTGCTGACTGGTTCACTGTTCTATCCTGGTCACACTCATTATTGCATCTCAAGGTGCTAGAGGCACTTTATATCAGGTCTCACAAGCCTTCCCTGTGTAAACAGTGTGAATGTTTGTTGGGGCTCGCTGTTATTTGTCTCTAGCTCCTTGTGTTCAAATTTTTTTTTTTTCTTCCCTTCTTCTCATTACACATTTTCTGTTGTTTTTAATTTAAGTTAAATCTCCCGTAGAGGCCTGAAGAGTGGGAGTGAAATCGGTTGCTTCGCTTGCAACACACTTTCATTTCTGTAAAATTATATATATATATATATATATTCCCAAGAGAATAGAATCCAGGTAGAACTCAATATCCAGGACAAAGTAAGAATATAAAAGGCTCAAAACTAATATTCCATGGTTATAATTTATTACATTGGAATCATAATCACAATCCACTTTATCAGACCTACAAATTCAAAAAGAAATCAGAAAATATTTTCTGATTTCTTTTTGAATTTGTAGGCCTGATGAATTGGATTGTGATTCCAATGTAATAAATTATAACTATGGAATATTAGTTTTGAGCCTTTTATATATATATATATATATATATATATATATATATATACACACACACATGTATATTGTGTTCAACACCCAATGACAACAGTGTTTCATGCTTACATACGATCTTCAGGCCATTGTGTTTAAGCATCAAGCATACTTTCGTCACTGGATGTCAACTTCATTGTCCACTTTTATATTTACATTCACTCTATTCCTGATATTAAGTACTTTAACCTATAAACATACCTTAAAACTATATTCTTATATATATATATATATATATATATATAAGTGAACATAGAAGTCAACACTTAGAGGCGACAGTCTGTTTCATGCTATATGCAATTGATTACATATAGCATGAAACAGACTGTCGCCTCTAAGTGTTGACTTCTATGTTCACTTATATATTTACACACGCTCTATCTCTGATATCGAGCACTTTATTCCATAAATATAGCACACCTTAAGACTATATTTCTTTATATATATATATATATGTGTGTGTGTGTGTGTGTGTGTGTGTAATAAAATTTTTTATTTCTGTCTGAATTTCTGGAATCAAGAGTTATTATTTACATGTGGACTATTGACTTCATGTCAACAAAAATGAGGACAATAGTACTCATGTAAATAAAATTTGATATTTGGTCATTTACTCTGATTTTACAAAGTGGATTGGGCTGAGAACTTTTCAGCATCCACTATTATTCGATAAATAAAAAAAAAAATTATTTTTTTAATAAAAATAGAAACCCTTTTTCCGCTAATTTAAATTGAATAACAGTCTTACTTTTATATTTATATAGGTATATATGTTGTTTATCTGATTATTTCAAGTATTTTTCAATATTTACCTTATTTTTTTGTCCTGTTTTTGTGATCATGCGTTGTGGAATGATTGGTGAGTCGTCCCCCACAGTGTTTGTGTAATCTGCATAGGCTTGTTTCTCAGGAAGAGGGGGTGGCTCACCAGAACTTTCAGAGTCATCACTGGTTGGCTCAGACGTTTCTGCAAATAAACACACAGAGCTTTTTATGTAAATAAATAGAAAAGAGAGAGATTTATATAAAAATAATAACAGAATCCATAATAGATTAAGTGATAATGATAAATAATTTTCAAAATTGTTTCTTTGATACTTGACAACTTTCATACAAGGTGAACTCGGGAGGATTTGATCATTTCTTCTCGAATCACATTATAATTTTTATAATTTTAATATGTTTAAAAAAAAAAAAAAACAAGAAATTTACTTTTTGCAGACTAAATAGAAAATCTAAAAAGTACTACTTATGTTTCATTTATAAAACTCAAATAGTCAACAGATGAAGAAAAGTTCAAAGTACTTATGTTGCAACCAATTCTAAGTTTTGTAGTCACACCACTCATCAAGGGCAGATAAATCTATTGAATTCATTAACAGATATATTGTTATACACTATATTAAAAAATGCTTATCAGATTTCAAACAGAACTCAAACTTGTTCCATGCCAAAAAACACCATCATATGTCAACATCTAAATGCTCAACATCTAAATGCTCAACATCTAAATGCTCAACATCTAAATGCTCAACATGACAACAATAAAGTTAAATAGTTTCATCTTATATTTTAATAATTCCACCATTACAAAAAGTAATTGTAGAAAAACACAAGAAAAATGAAGCCAACAAATCAAGCATATTTATTTCATCTACCGGCCTGTACACTCTAGAAAACTTATTAAACAAAATGTACCCTATCATAGGATTCATACCTATGTCACCCTCTGCAGGGGAGATCACCATCAGCTCTGACATGTATCCAAACATAGGTATTCACTAAAAATAACATTAGTAATAATAAAAATATTCTTTTATGCTATTTACACTCAGACTATTACCCTCATTTTTGTTGCTGTGATCACAATGTTTTGGTCATTGTGCCTGTGGTCTTCTTCTTTATGTGTATATCAATCTAGGTAACATACAGGGAATTCCAAACTGTACCCTTTATTTAATCTACACAAGTAAATATACACCTTATGAAGGTGAAAGGGCACCAATGGCCAAAATGTTGTGATATCAGATGAGGATAATACTTCAAATGTCAATAGTGTAAATAATGATAATTCCTCATCCCTGAAATTATCGTAATATTCAAAATTATCAATTACTTAATTATTTAAAACTCATATATATTTTTTTAGCAAAATAATACAATTTCTCAAAGACTTTACTCTTTTTTTATTTTTTCCTTTTGATACTATGAAATATGACTGAGTACAACTTAGATTGGTAGATTGTTATAAAAATGTTCAAGTCAAAAAGTCAGAGAGAAAAAAAAATTATCAAGATTTGATTCATAAAATAGAAATACCCTTGGGAAAAGTATGAATATAAGATGTAGTCAATATTGAATGAAATAATAATAAAAAAAAAAAAAACTATTATAAAAATTATTACATGCATACAAAAAAATGATTAAGATTCCAATTAAATGAAAAGCAATATTGGGTTTTGAACAATCCTGATAAGCAAAAATGCAAGCCTCTTCAGGAAATACCTATCAACTAACATTATAAATTCTATTTTAATTGATTGGCTGATTGATTTTGTTTTATACTTATCAACACTTTCTGGGTTAATTAAAGCAGAAACACATTTTTAGTTTGTTTTACAGTATATCAACCTCAATGGGTTATTTAATGCCGACAAGATTTTTATTGCTGGTAATATTTATTTTTCAGAAATGTATTGCTGGTAATATTTTTCTTTTTCAAAAATATACTGCTGGTAATAATTTTTTTTCAGAAATGTATTGTTGGTAATATTTTTTTCAAAACTGCATTGCTGGTAATAATGTATTCTTGTTAATAATTTTTTTCCTTCAAAAATATATTGTTTCAGAGTGGGGTTGAACTATTTGCCCATAGCTAGGACCCTAACAGGTGATACAACCCAAGGTCAGAGTGGGCCTGAGAACACCAGCAATTAAGAGGTGGTTCTATGCTCCTCAAAACCTCCTGATCAGAGATCTTACAGTTGGATGTGGTTCACTGTCTTACCCAGGACACACATTTTTAATTTGTGTATGAATAATTATTTTGTTTGCAAGTGAATATTGTATTAACAGTTTTGGGGATACATATAACAATACAGTCTGTCCTATTATTCAACCCATAGCTGAGGGAAGAAAAGATAGATTCATACTTTTCCCAAGGGTATTTGCATATAAGTGAATGTAACAAAGTCAGTTGGAATTGCAACTCTGCTCTCTGATTAAACAATTCTGAAAAACAACTCATATCCAAGTTTACTGCACCTGGTAATTTCAAGCAGTCACCCATCTAGGTACTGACCAAACTTGAAATTGCTTAACTTTGGTGATCATATGAGAACTAATGTTTCAACGTGATATAGCCATAGGCAATTTGGATATTTCAGCCCTTACAGAATGCTATTAATATTTGAGTTAACAACAGCAATATAATACTATGTATGCTTTTAGTAATTAAAATAAAATTCATTACTACCCATTCTCAACAGTAGCTGTTTTGTTTCTCTTCTTTTTCATCATACCATGTGACATATTTGTCTATCATGGTCATTTCTTTCTCAACAAATCAGGAATAAAAACAAACGCTGAAAATAGCTACATTACCAGAGCTATTTATATTGCCTTAAATAAAACTTTAGAATGGATGCACTTGAGCATCAAATGTTAATAAAAAGCAGCAGGGAAATTTATGACATTACTGGCAGAAAGACAGTTTCTCATTAAAGTGTTAAAAGCCCAATGTTCAATTTTATGAGAATGAACTTGAAGAATATCAACAGTACAAGTTTATCAGGCTGATGACAAAAATCAATGTCTGTCTGCCCACTCAAATGGAAAATGGCACAATGCCATGTTTAAAGTGGGAATCATATGTATACATGGGTTTGGTAAGAAAATTTGCCCATTTTCCCTCATTACAATATACCAGGCATCAGGGGGTTCACTATGATCTTCCCTCTGTTAGTGCAATGAGAGTGCTGGTGCTGTCTGGGGGAGAAAAAGAGACATGTGTTTCAAAAATCCTTGACCCTCACCTTGAACCTGAGCTTTGCAACTGGGACTCACCATGACACATACACAAGAATAACTCATCCTCATTCTCCTTCGTATTATATTAGTAAGAAGTATGTTCCATTCAGACAGCTTCTTTCCAAGAACTGCTGCTTTTTGACAACAGACTACTGGTAGAATATTTAATCCTAATCACTACAATCTTGGCCACTTCAAGTCTATGGTTAACCATTATATTTCTTGCATACCCTCATGAACTTCACTTCTTGCCTTTTCTTACGCTCATGCAACATGCAGTAACCCTCAAGCCTTGTATTGAGTGAACATTAGTATAAAAATAAAAAGGATTCCATTATGCACTCAATATTTGACATCAAACACAATGTGTAACATATCACAAGATGCACAGGAGCTTTAACAGGAAACTTTAAGTGACAAAATTCAAATTTGAGTAACTAATTGTTGGTTAACTTATAAATATAGGTATCTTAAACTATTATTTGAAACTTAAACTATTGTTATTACTAATTAAATTTAATTTAAACTGTTGTCATTACATATTAAATTTTAGCAAAGTACTTTTCAGACAATCTCTGAATTAAAACTTTCCGAACTGTTATTTATGTTTCAATATTTGGCATTTCATTTCATTGTTTACTGACCTTGTGTATTTGTAGACGTGTTTGAACATAGACTAGAAGCACTAATATTAAGAAGAGAAAGAGGCTGATCGGATCGAAACTGACTGGCAGGCCGGCTGTTTCTGCGCTCAGGATCTGGCCGGGGGGGACGTTTAGTTGATAGCTGAATGAGAGAAAAGTACATAAAGTTTACAATATAGTTGTCACTAGCAAATGAAAACTGACCACTTCAAACCCAATGACAGGAAAATGTTCAACATAGATACAAAGATATTTCTCTATATATACAGATGGTTTAAAGTTATTGGTTCTTATTACTTGCAATTTCACATATAAAAAGTAATTTTCTGTCACTGAATTGGTTTCAGTTTAAAAAACTAATGTACAAAAAAAAAAAACAGCAGTCAGTTAAATGCCATACATTATACACATTTGGGCAATCATGACTCTTTCAATTCATAATTGATTAGACAGATTTTCCCACAGTAGGCTGCCATTTCTTTCTGCAGTAGACTGGTTGCCAATTAAAGAAAAAAATACTTTACTAAAATTAGAATAAATTTATTTGAAAGTCAGTTAATAAGAAGCTGAAGTTGTGCCTACACTAAAATTATTTTCCAAGTTATCAGACAGAAATCCTATAATCTAAATCTATTGTCTACTTTTCAGTTACATCTTTCTTTTTTATTCCATATTTATTAAAAAGTAAAACTGATAGAAAAATATAACAAAGGTTAATGATTACCTTAAAAACAATTGAGTTCTTGGTTGTATAATATTTTATATAATACAACCAGAAAAAAAATCATCTGGTATACAAAGCAAAAGACAAAAGAACATCTGTTCAATTTTAGATTTTTATGGTCCTATTTCAGTGGCAATTTGTTTAAAAATAAGTACAATACAAGCTAAAGAAAATTCACAAATTTTTTCCCTTGGTATTAATTTGTGGCAGGGGGGGGGGGTCATATTTTTGTTACTAATGATAAAAACATAAAATGCATATGTAAGAAAACCATCTTAACTTAGAGGTTGATAAAGAATCTGCTATTTAAAAAGCTGCCATCAAATTTGAAGTGGTAGTATTTGCTCTAGTCATCATTTGATTCATCACAGAATTTACAAAAGCTAATATTAAAAAAAAAAAAATTCATCCATATATTAATACTTCAACACATACGCTCCTGAAGTCAGTTTAAATTGACATCTTTTTTCCATATATTGTGATGATTTTGTTTAAAATTTCCGTTGTTTCCAATTTCAGATGAAAACTTGGAAATTTTCACTTTCCAAAGTTGTCATATATAGTTTAGGTATATGGAAAAATGGAAGGAATTGATGTCAATGCCAAGAGGAAATGGGTTACAGTTTGCAAATAATTTTACCCATGTATCAGGTTTCCCAGGACTTAGATAATCTAAGACAGGATGAAATGTGTTCTTGCAAGTTCAATCTTTTAAAACCCATAGCACAATAGGAAATCACAAAAAGTCATAGAATCTCTTCAATATACTAATAAAATGTGTTAGCCTAAAGTACTTAATCAGAAAATACAAGAATCTCTTACTGTCAGCCTAATCTTGCAATCATGAAAAGTCATCCCAAGGATGCTATATCCTACTAACATGCATTATATATAATGTAATTAATAAATATATCACATTCTTTTTGTACAGCCTCATTCCCAATAGCTGTTACACATGACATCATACTAGAACATTTCAAATGTCGAACTTCCCAAAGAATACCAAGATGCAGACAAAGGAATTCTAACTACGACATTGGTTCTTGATAATAACTGCAACAGTTGAAGGTACTTGAATAAAAATAACAAAATATGAATTTGGACATTTTATCCACAACTCACAACTTTATCACACAATACTCAAGGCCCTATTGGAAAATTGGAAAAATATAATAAAAAATTAAACAGACAGGCTGTGTTGGTTCTTTTTAATCAAACTTGTTTGGAGATTTTTTATATATATATATATATATATATATATATATATATACACACACACACACTGATAAGTTTTAAATTTTGCAGATTGAGACAAGTGGTAAGGATGGAATGTTGCCTAGCTGGAAATAAGAGTTACTTTTGAAAGTTTAAATCAATACCTGTGCCATAATATTGGCTTGTGTTAATTTAATAAAATGCATTAATAAAGTCAATGTACACATCTAAGTAAAACTAAAATTGAAAACATGGGATATGAAAAAGTAAACAATCATAATTGAAAAATACAACATTTGATGCCTATGAAAAATGACAGTTACACCTTTAACTATCATCTTCAATCGTAGGAATGGGAAGTTGTTTTAGACAAAATATTTTCAAAGACTTTAACAAGTGTGCATTTACCTGCTCATTAAGCTCAATCAACTGTTCAGCAGAATTACGTTGACTGCTTGAGGTACTACTGCTATGATCTGAGACCTGGGAGGCCCTCTTTATAATGTTCTTGAGTGGAGTGGTAAGTGTTAGACTGTTGGACCGTTCCTGATTAGCATTGGCCACTTGAACACATGAAATGGATCGAGAACGCATGGTTGGATTGCTCCGAATTGTGGGAGATGAATTACTTGTATTATTTACACTGCAAGTGAAATATAGGGAGAAAAAAAAAGACATTGAAATAGATCAGCAGGTTCCAAATGACGAACATTAACATGAAAATATATTTAATAACTCAATTAAAACATTAACAAAAAATATAAATATTCAATACATGCTTTTCCATTTAACCATTATATATGATGTCACCTTGATCAGATTCCAGTTTCAATTCCGGTGATTTGAAGATGCCAGGATTTAGTCAAAATTTGTTTACCATGCTAATGCCCAGTTCTTCATAATGACAGAATCAAAAGTACTTAAAAAAAACAAAAAAAAATGAACTTTGACAGTTTATTCATAATTTCAGTCCTGATAGATTGGTATCAACACTTAATGACAAGAATTGGTTTCATGCTTAAATACAATCACCAAGCCATGTGGGTGGAAGAGTAGCTCATCTATTTATATGTGTATGGGAAGGCAGGTTTTATAACCATTCCACTAACAAGCTGACAATTACACTTTAGCATAATAGAGGCTGTTGTCATCCAGTGTTGATATGTGTCCACACTGCTTATATTTACATATACTGATATTGCACATTTTTCCTCCATAAATATACCTTTAAAATAATATATATATATATATATATATATATATATATATATGTGTGTGTGTGTGTGTATGTATGTGACATTAACAAGAATTTTCTTTTTCTTAATTAAAAGCAATTTTTCATCAAATTGAAACAATTAGCATTAAACATTTAAATTTTCTTTCAACTTTGAATAAAACATTGTCTATTATTAAATGTTGAAACCAATTTATTTTTGGAAATTTCTAAATAATGAAATGTTTTCAAATGTAGACTTGACATCTATTTATATGAAAGGAAAAACTGAATATCATGATATTTTAACATTAAAAAGGAAACCAACTTATTACTTACAAATTTAATGCAATTAGTCATATTTAACAGCAAATCATGGATATTTATATTAAAATCTTAATTTTTAATTTAAATGTTTCTAGAGCTGAGAATTCCATGTGGTATGCTAACCATGATACATAATGGTCAATACATAAATTTTTAAAAGTTTTGCTATTACTATTTTCTTTTAGAATAATGAAACTTAAAATGACCAATAATCATAACCATGATCATTTAAATATTTTTTCATTTTGTTTACAAAGGAGTTAAATCTGCAAGATTTGCCAAGGAACTTACTCTGACATGCCAGCTACCGATCCACTACTGTTCCGAGATGCCATTGACAACGAGGACTGGTTTCTTTTCACTGAACTTGTAAATCCTTTATCAGCAATCTGAAAAGAAACGGGATAACTGAAGTGATCTCAAAAACACAAAATATGAGACTGCTAGATTTTATTAAATATACTTTTTGTTTTTTTTAGCTACATTTTTATTAGTTCAAACATTATTATAGTGGTTACTCATATTTGAAATAGACATCCCATTTTTATTTTAAACAGTGTATTATGTTTAACAAGCTGTGCATTCAAGAAATTTTAATAAAGAAAATGTTTATGGTGTGATTTCACAAATCTGCAGGTCAATAGATGTAATGCAATGTCGTTTAAAATAAATATATATATATATATATATATATATATAAAACACATCTGTCAATCAGGTTTTATTAAGTATCTCTTTTTCAGCTTCTTGCTTTCTTGTCAAATACAATCATCAATTGTCATCTTCTTGAATCTTGTTCTTTTTCTTGTTCTTTCTCCTCAGTAAGTTTATTATTTATTTTCTAGTGATAAAACATTTACCAGTGATTTTCTAGTGATTTATTATCTAGTAATAAAACAATCTGATTCACATTTTCGACCTAGATCAAAATTAGGCATTTATTTGGTGCTATTTAAAACATTCTTTGAGGTTATTTATACAACCCTATGGACAGATGAGTAAAATTATGTTTTCCTACAAAAAAGTCTTATTTAACTTCAAAGATAAAAACTCACCCTAATGCCACACTCCTTTTCAATGAGAATACACAATTCCGAAAACCGTTGCTCCATGTGGGCTTGCAAGGGTTTTAGGTTTTCAGATGCACAACGTTTGTGAACCTGGAGGGCTTCTCGCAACAAAATACCCTGGAAATTAAACAATAATAGAAAGTGTAAATTTGCAGTCATTTTGACAAGAAAAATAATAATTCCTGAGAAAAATAAATTAATTACATTGCATAGAATCAAGTAACATCTACAGTTTTTTTAAGTAATATTTCTTGAATGGGAAGTTGTGCTTTGAAAATAAAGAAATGATAACCATTAAACACTTATTGAAAAATACCAACTGTAAATTTTCTTTTTAGTTTAATGAGTCATACATGATAAAATGAAATAGTGTGAGGATCTTTTATAATTATCACCATATTTGTTTAAGATATTCTATGAATGGGCAAAAGAACATCAGCAGGATTTAAAAATTAATCAACCTTCACAAGTATTTTACTGATATTAGCTAAATCTATATCATAAAATAAAAACTGATTATCTGTCTGTTAACAACTCGCTGTATGTGACTTTGCATATGCTTATGCAATGTATGTCTGTGTTGCACATGAGTGACTTGTGACATTTAATGTACTTTCAAATACATAGATATACATACAGACACAATTTGACCGAGATTGAAATAAAGACATTGGAATAATACATTCACCTCCCACCCTCAACCTTGGGCTAAATCATAAAAGTTGTAGACAAAAAAATAAAAAATTAAAATTTCTTTAGATTCTAAAATAAAAAAAGCATACATATACTAATAAAAATTTTTATTGAACATAGAGTAATAAATAGAATTATTTTTTTTTCTTTTGTTTTTTAAAATCCTGTAGAAATATTTTTAGGTCTGTCACTGAATTAAAATATACACACACACGTGTGTGCACATCTTTTTGAGTAAGACCACATCTACTTATCATCTCTCAGTTGCGTGTCTGTCCTTGGACAGAGGGCACTCAGGGGCTTCTCTGTCAAAGGACAGAGAGGCAACTGAGAAAATTATACTGAAGAGGTGCCCAGCCCTGGGGAACAGCTGCCCAAGACCGCGCCCTCCCATTGCACCAGAGGGAGGGATCCTTCTCACACCGAGGCCAGCGCAACCGACAGTTGCAGGGACTGAGAGGAATTTTTGTTCCTGTCCTGGGCGTATGCGTTCGGGTCCCCAGCTAAAAATAGACCTTGTGTCACATCTCGTCCTAGTGGGGTAACAGAGTAAATACCATACAGGCACACAAAATTTGAATGAAACTGAAATGGACATCAGTATCATGAGTGTTAATTCCCTTTTGTGTTTGGCAACAACTCCTGAATAACAAGAAAAAAGTATAAGCTGAAATGTGCAGCCCTTTAAAATCATTTTTATGACTCTTTCTGTATTTAAACTAAGCATATTTTATTTATATTTGGACTATTGCCCACATTTTTGTTGTCATCAACAAAGAGGAGGACATTAGTCCAAATGTAAATAATGATAACTCCTCATTCCAGAAATTCAGACAAATATATAAATATAAATATTTTAAACGAATAATTTTTTTTAAAACTGGATCATTTAGGCATTAGCAAAATAGTACTAAACTAGTTTAAAAAAAAAAAAAAAAAAAAAAAAAAAAAAACCCTAAAAGAATTGTATAGGAGATTACATTACCTGGTTTAAAGTAAGTTGCTTGAGTTTGCTGACCAATTCTGTAATGTTTCTCTTTTCAGCATTGACCTTCAAATATTCACTAGAATAAAACTCCTAAAATAAAATGAAACGAATATAGATACAATATTTTTCCTTTTTTTTTTTTTAGGCAAAATTTAATTTTCAATTCAAATATTATTTTTTAATATAATATTAAAAACTTTAACAGACATCTGATGTTAAGCATAGTTTCTTTTTGTGCTGAAAATTGTTGGGGGGGAGATCCTGAAAAGTTTTCGTCCGAGCCTAATTTCCAAAATCTGACAATGTCCAAAAATCACAATCAGATTTTTTTTTTTAAATTCCTTCTTTTCAGCACCCTCTTGGATATAATGTAATAAAAAAAAAAAATAAAAAAATAAAAAAAAGTATAATTACTATAAAAATTTATGTGGAAAAAAAAAAAAAAAAAATAAAACACCCTTTGCTTCTTGCTATAGTGAAGACATTTCCAACCAATGAGGTGTTTGATTGTAGTAACAATACCGGGTCCAGGGAAATAAAAATTTTCAACCAATCAAAAGGATGAAATTTGTAACCTGAGAATTTTGAAAAGTAGTTTATTAGGAACAGCTAAAGAAGGAAACCGTCAGCCAGCTATCACAATTCATCACAATTCAATTTGTGATTGTGTAGTCAAGGAGAGATGTAAGTCAGTAAAGAAAGTACCCTTAGCAGTGAATTGAAAAAAGATTTCATTATATTCTGACATACCTAAAGCCCTCAAAGAATTCTAGGACAACTTACAAAAACTTCAAAACAGATTATTTTGAACAGGTTTGTCTAAAACAAACACACAACCAAAGCAAATTTTCCTTAATGTTAACTCACACTCTTCACTTAAATTCTACAAGAAGGTACAAATTTCTGAAAATTTTCCATGAATGACAATCATCCTGCAACTCTTTCCATTTAACAAACAGGTGCTTCTGCTATGTCAATCTATCACCCACCAAATGTCTCAACTGAACTTGGTAACTCTACATTCTCTTTTTAAAAGGACCATCTCAGCACTTTGTGAACTAAAGTGACACTTTACTCTCTCTACCAAAGAATTTCTGCTACTACTTTAAATCACCATTTTTTTTAATGAATTTTTTTTCAACCTAGCTTAATTTCTTTATGCACTCAAAAGAATATTTTCAGCAACTCCTACATGCTTTTCATATAAACAAAAATTTTTGTAAATAAACAGTTTTAGTTTCAATTTCACATTGAATAAGAGTCCTTTTTTATTGAATGCTGAAAGAGTTTTTAATTTATTTATTTTTTTATTTTTTTTTTTACACATGAGAAAATCCCCATATTACATAGAAAAAAATCTTTGATTTTATCCACCTGTACAAGATGAATATGAAAATAAAGATTTATATCCATAAAGCAATCAGTATATTAATTCAGTAAGAAACTTGTGGGATTACCAGTAATCTATAATATCAAACAATTTTGGCATTATTCAAAAACTAAACTTGCCATGATGTTTTTTAAAATAAAGTTCAAAGAACTTACTCTTTTAATACCCTAATCTTTACTCTGAAAACAAAAGACTTTAATTTGCACTGAGATGCTATGAAGCTTATCTTTAAAATGGGGAAAAAAATGTAGAAAAATTACTTCACCTTGTAATTAAGAATTCCTTTGTTAACAGCTGGATCCACAACACCATTTAATAACATGGTTAATGCATCTGGCCGTAAATTTGAATCTTTATTGTGCTGGTCAATCAATGTTCGTAATTTCTTATTGGTGCCCTCCAGAGTTTCAATAGCAGTCTCCAAAGGACTGACTTTCACCTAAAAGAAGGAAAAATCCAATCAAATTTTTACTGCACCAATTTAAAGTAAATTGATGAGGGAACCACATGAAAAACAGATTTATTCACTACTTACCACTTCAGTAGAAACAACTGGGAACCATTGTAAAATCCCTGGAAAAGGATGAGAAGTGACTAAGATTGTTCGTTCCAACCACATATCCTAGAAATTAGAAAAAAAAAAATTTTGATTATTTTTCATTTCTTAAATTCTTTTACTATCAGTAATATTTTATGATCTTTGTGAAATGCAATTCTAAAATTAAGAAAAAAAAAGCAACTAAAACTCAACTGATGCCTTTGGTCAGTTAAAAAAAAAACAAAGCAGTAATGTTAACTTATTAATGTTACTTATAATAAAATCAGACAATAATAATTAGAGAAAAGGAAAGATCTGGATAAATCCAATTAATAACTTCTGAAAGAAGTGGATGATTTTTATAATGTAACTTTCAAGCTCTTTACTGATTTTTCAATCAATTTTTTACTGAATGAATTTCAAAATGCAACATCTCCTTTTTGCAAACAAATACTTACTTTTACATCTGTGACACTTTCATCAAGACGTCGAGAGTAAGAGAACTTTTGGATCTCATTCACTGCATAGTACCTTAAAAATTAATAATATGGATTGAAATAAAGACAAAGAAAAAATACACAGACAACATCGCTTTCATGTTTGTCTATGTATTCAAGAAAAAATGCTGAAAATTCTTCACCTGACCTATTTCACAAAATCTAACTATACAGATTCTGGGGTGAAAGGCTTTTTGATTGGGTCATAAACATGGTATACTATAGAACACCATAGTCATAATCAATTCCACACCCACTCAAGAGAAACAGAGTGGGTGTTTGTGTGTGTTTATTAGCCTTATTCTGTTTGTGTGGATAAAATTATCTTCAAGGACCGAAAGTGTAATTTAGTATCATTAAAAAATATTCCATTTGTAGACATACCTATAGAGTCTACATTAAAGTTTAAAATAAAAACAGAATATTTTCCATAATATTCAATTAATTTCAAATCCATCAATGGTTAATTTGCTCAATTTTATCATTTCTTCATCTTTGCCTTGAGAAAATAAAAGTAGCTTAAAAATATTTTAAATATAATAAATATAATTAATTTCATTTTTATACAATATTAATTATTATCTAAATCATCCTGTACTTTATATGGTAAGAGATGATAAATTCACAAATTTTCAAAAAAGGTTTGATGACTAAACTGAATGAAAAGTTTAAATTTTTTCTTCACAAAATATCAACCATGCTTATGGGAAACTTTTACAAAATTTAATATCAAATAAATACATTCAGTTGCTAAATGGTATTGTATTAAATCTAAAAAAGACTTTTGTTAATACTTTCTTTGTTAGTGATAAATATTTTTTCTGTCAATACTGACAAATTTCTAATAAAATAGTATTTTGTAGAATTTTTTTAAAATCAAATCTGCTGATACAATTCAGAATAATCTTTGTGTATAGGGAAAATTTAAAAAAAAAAATAAAAACTTACTTGAGAATTGGTTCACTCACAGTCTTATTTTTGAAATGTTCTTTAAGGTCTTGGATTGGATTGACAGCATTAATTTGTAAATCTTCATAGTTGTTAAGAAAAATGTTAGATTTCTAAAAGAATTATCAACTTTACAAAACATAAGCATAAATAAAAGGAATTGTATTATGAGAACAAGATAACAGATTGTACAGAAATGTTACTTTTTAATATTAACAACATTGGGATAAAAGTAATTGCATATTTATGAAGATTTTTCAATTTTTCAGAATGAAAACAAAGAACAAGAGGCAGCAGCATAAACATAAAAAAAGAAAAAGTTTCTTCTTATTGAAAGAAAAATCATTATTGTACCATTTTGGCTTAAAAAGAAAATTTTAAAACTTCAGTTATGAATATATGTTTCAGATAAATACTTGATGTAATTCTGGAGAGTATGCTTTAACCAATTAAAAAATGGTTTATTAAAAAAAACATTGAAACTAATAAAATTGATGAGAGATTTATAAGTAAGGACTAGAAAGCACTAAATAAATCTTAACAGGATACATTGTTTATTAGACAAAGTGATGTCTTCTCCTGGGGTAGATAGAGTTTTCAACAACTGGAAAAAGAGAAAATAATACATTTTTATTAAAGAGATGCAGATGAGTATATTATCAATACTTTTATTATCATCATCAAAAAATATATATATATATTTACTTTTAAAACTTTATTGAAATTATTTTTTAAAAATGTATTACCCCTTAGGTACCTAATAGAAGGCAAGGGCTTTTTTTTAGTGGGAGGGGGATTTTCTGACCACCCTTATTTTGCACTTTTCCCAGAGCTAAAACAGGAAACAGTAAGTATTTTTTTTTAGGTTTTCATTTGTTACTTGCCTGTTTTTATGATATACACTGTTGAAAAGTAATGTTCTATGGTTCTTTTTTTCTTTCCAGAATTGCCACATTCCATTCTTGATTTTCTGTCTAACTTTTATTAAGATTCCCCCGACCCTGTGTTTATTGAATATTGAGAAAAATTCTACCCACCACAATTATTAAGACCATCACTTATTTTAGAAACTAAAGAGTAGCTAATAAGACTTTTATAAAATTTAACAATGACAACATGATTGATTGATAGTTTACAACAGAGCCAAATAAGAATGAATAACTAATGTTTTTGATAAAAAGAATTTTAAATTTAAACACAAAACCCTTTGAATAATCTATAAATTTCTCTCTCTGCCTTACCTCAGCATTTGGGAACATTGTTTGAAGACGAGCACTAAAGTCTGATAATCTTTCATATTCTTTGCCTCTGTGAATGTACATTTTGTTCTGTAAAGACATATAGATTAAATTTTTACTAATAGATTTGAATGAAAAAAGAAAAATTGTACAATATGAACACTATTCAATTTAATAGAAATATTTCATAAACTTCAGTCATTACACAATTTCTTTTTTATAAAAAACTTAGAAATGTAGACCAATACTTGGGTTACTTAATTTTTGTGTAAGAATTAGTAGGCAAGTTGTTTAAATTTGTTTATGCTTGGTTCTGATAAATAGACATGGACAATTCAATATACAGTGTAACCCGGATATAAGAGACCCGGATATAAGAGAGATTTTCTCTGGTCCCAAATTAGAGCCATACTTACCTAAACAAAATAGACCAAACCCAGATATAAGAGACTTCTTCCCCGGTCCCGACAACTCTCTTATATCCAGGTTACACTGTAATTAAACTAGTGGAATTGGTAGAATTACTGAATTAGTTGCATAACCCCAAAGAGATTCTTGTGTCCTTCTTGTCCACACAACTTTGCCATTTCTTCCTGCCAAAGGTATCGTTTCAAATGTTAAAAGTGGTATTCCAGTGCCTTTTCTGATTTAGAATTCCCATCTCTTGGGTGATTTGCCACATAGTATTTTGGCAAAATTCTTGAACAATATAAAACAACATTTTTAATAATTTTCTTGTTCAATTGTTTTCTTTTTTTTATTTATTTCTTTGAGTTGCTTAAGACAAAATAACATCAGTAGTGGAGTTGCTTGTAAAAAAAAAAAAATCATTTACTAAAATTAACAAAATAATGAGCAAGAACACTTTTGTATCTTTTTTTTTTTTTTTTTTTTTTTAAAGTTATGATTTACTGTTGAAGAATTTGTAAAACCTGTTCAACGAGATTAAGAAAAAATAATCAGGTGGTTTAAGATTCAAAGCATTTTAATATTGATTGTTGTTTGTTCTTTTCAATAAAAATATGGTTCAAAGGCAAATGGTTGAAAACCAATAATTTAAAAGATTTTAAAATTATGCAAAAGAAAGGACTATCAATTCTAGGAAGACAGAATGTATGGTTATCAGCAAGAGGAACAATCTAAGATGAATGCAAATTGGAGACACCAAAATCAAGTTAGTATGAAAATTTAAATATATTGGGAAGTGTTCTAACAGAAGATGGAAAAAGTGATACCAAAATTCAAAGGCGCATTGTAATATCAAAAGTTGCCTTCCTAAAGTTAAGCCAAGTATTAAGAAACAGGAAAATTCCATTAGAAACAAAGATAAGAGAACTAAACTATTATGTAATATCAGTCCACTTTTATGTCAGTAAATATTGAACAATCGCAGATGATTGAAGAAGAGACTTGAAATAATAGGAATGTGGTTCTACAGAAGAATGCCAGGAATACCATGGACTGAACTATGAGAAAGTTTTAAGGAAAATAAAAACAAAAAGGACACTTATACTTAACATCAGTAAGAGATAGTTAAAATTTCTATGACACATAATGAGGAAAGAGGGTTTAGAAAATTTGACACTCACAGGAAATATTGAAGGCAAGAGGGACAGAGGAAGGCAGTATATAATATACCTAACAAGCTTGTATAAATGGATGGTAGATAACGTTACAATGGGATACAAAGGACAGGAAGTTGTGGAGAGTCATGATTACAGACAGAGGAGGACACTAATTACAATTCCGTATCCTTTAATGTTTTGACATTCTTTTAATAGTTTTCACATTACAGAATTTATATTTTAAAAGAGTAGGTCTTACCTGTAAGAATGAAGGGTACCCTTTACCATAATAGGCAACACGAAAGTACTCTGGAGGGTGCCGATCTTTCTCTTTTTTCATGATACTATCATATAAGTCTGCTTGTTTTTTCTAACCAAACAAAATAAATATATTAATATTTACATAATTACAATTAAAAATAATACATTATTCACAATATCTAACAAGTAAGATGCATAAAGTTGTTTTTTTGCTGTTGTTTTTTCTTCTATAGAAATACCTAAAAATTTAGGAGAAATTTTGCTTGAGGATAAATATTAAGGTGATGACTGTTTTCATTATCGGTGGATAATGAAAGAAAGGTTTAAATTTGTTTTTAAATCAGGATCAAAGGGAAGCAACTCCCATTAACAGGAAGCTGTGTAGAGTTTATGAATTCAAACTAAGGAGCTTGAAAAGATTTTGCAGGGACAATGTGAAAAAAAGAAAATGCAGAAAAAATACATTTTTATAAATACAAGGCATTAATCTATTTAGTTTTATAGTTATAGAACTCATATGGACATATAGGAAACCTGAACATTCATTAAGATTTATAAAAATAAAAAGAAAGAACAGTCAGATTTATAATACAGAGTTCTTTAGTATTTATTTTTAAAAACAGTGCTCAATACACAGCAAAATATTATAATTATTTTTTAAAAATACATATTCATCGTGACACTGAAATTATCATGTTTCAAGACCAAAACCTAAATCTTAAACAAAACTTAAAATTTGAAATTTAGTTGCATTTTCAAGCGATGCTGAATAATAATAATAATAATGCTGCATCACTTGAAAATGGAACAGAACTTCAAATATTAAGTTTAATTTAAGATTTAGGTTTCAAAACATGGTAATTTCTGTCACGATGAATACATATTTTAAAAAAATATGTTACATTATATATATATATATATATATATATATATATATATAGAGAGAGAGAGAGAGATATTTTGAATAAAGACAGTTTTTTCTTTACTCTTATACAGTCAATGAAATTTTCAGTGAAAGTAAATATATATATATATATATATATATATATTTTTTTTTTTCACTGAAAATTTCATTGACTATATAAGAGTAAAAAAAAAAACTATCTTTATTCAAAATCTGTTTTCTAGACAAAAGAGGTTTCTGGTACAAAAGCTAAGCATTTTAAATAAAACCACTCACGAATAAACAGTATAAAAATGCACACAGAGCAATAGTGTCAAATAAGAAATGTTAACTTTATTAATTTATATTTTTAATTCATAAATGGTATGATGAATAGAAGTAAAAGTTTAATATACAAATTTCTTAACAGCTGCAACATAAGAGTGATGGTATAAGTGAATAAATATACCACCATTTTGTTTGGTTGAAATCTTTCAAATGTTGATCAGCCATTAGGAAATCTAAACCAGTGCTTACCAGTAAGGCACTCAAATTTTCATAATCAAACAATTCATTTTCATACTGATTTGCCAATTCTTTACACAACTCAATTCCTTTCTCCCAAATCTGAAATGAAAAGAAACCAAATAGAATAGAAAACCTTCAAAGAAATGCTATATTAAATATACAAAAGAAACTACAAAAATCAAATTATATCCAACAAAGGTTACATTATTTTCCAATCTTTTAATTGTAATTCAATGTTCCATAGATGTTCAAAAATATAATTAAAACTAAAAGAATTACTTGGAATGATTAAAATCTAATAAAATTAAACAGAGTTGAACACACACACAGCATAATCAAAATGGTAAACTAACATTTAAAGAGAAAAAAACTAGACAAAAAGAAAACATGGATCAAATTTGTAATTTCATACAACCACTTTTTAGGCTTACTACAGCTATGTGTAAATAGTTAAACATTAAATATGTCTATTAATAGATGACATTCAACAAATTTTGTGCCAAAGTTGCAAACAAATGAAGAGTTATGCCTCACATTATTTAATTAGATATACTTAATCCAAGTCTGAAAGAATATATGTTGGATATGATTGTTCAAATGATTATTATTATTATTATTTAAATTCTAATCATACTATCCATTCCAATTAAAGTTGATTAATGATTTAACATATTGACTGCCAGAGATCAATTACAAAATATGACTTTATAATAACCAATTTATGGAATAAAACATTTTTACAAGTTGATTTATATTTTCAATTGAAGTCTTAACATTATTTCCACACTAAAAGTTTCCTGGCAAATAAACACATTGCTGGCATAAGATAACTCTTAGTCGACATCATAATAAAATCTGCCATTGATGAATTATCTCATGATTGGCAGGCAATGTGTTCAGGTTGATGAAATTTACTCATTTTGCTAACAGTTATAAGACATAATTAGAATCTCAAAGTCTGAGAAAAGCAATTTCAAGACATGCAGAGATTACTACCAAACCAGGAGATAAAAAAAAAAAAAAAAAAGTTGTTTTTTTTTGTCTTTTTCAATTGTTTCTTAAATCAGTTAATCAATTCAGCAGTTTGATTAGGGCAACCAATGAAAATGCTCGAGATAAAATAAAATGGATGAAAATTTCTATTTTTCCTCTAAAACATTTGCTAATCACAAGTGGTATAAAAAAAAAATAAAAAAACTTTTCCATTCAGCTGGTCTTATTGCTAGTAACCTTGAAACTGGTAAACAACAAAATAAAGGTATCCCATTCACTAAACTTTTTTCATACCAAAATAAAAGCAATAAGAAGTTTTATCCATTGTCAGTAATAACAGATGAAACACCTTTGTGCAGATCAGCACACAAGGAAAAAACAAGCTGATATGAAAACTTGATTTTTAAGCTTCCTTGCATGATCAAATTGTTTAAGAATATAGCAAAAGAATTTCTATAATGACCAACTTTTTCATTAAAAAAAAAAAAAAAAAAAAAAAAAAAAAATCAAATTTAATACCAAAATAACTGAACAACTTTGTAAGCTAAAATGAAAGAGTAGTGTTTATAAACAAGCAACTATGTGAAGAGTAGTTACTAACAGACTCAATATTTTTATCATCTGTATATAGCTAATATCAATCTATAAACAACCAAACTCAGTAAAGCACTAAACATCCAATAATAGATCAAAGTATATCAACTGTTCTATGCATTACTTACCTTTCCTTGCTCAAAGTATTTTATTGTTTCACAGTAGAGTTTTTCTTTGAGTTCAGATTGTGTTTTACATTCATGATACTTGGTACTTTCCAACATGGGGGGGATAGGATCACATGACCACTACAGTTTAAAAAATAAACACATAAATAGATTATGATTTCTATAGAAAATTTAATTTAGAATTCAAAAAGCAAATTTTTAAATATTTTGGTAGCATTTTAACACTATAAAAAGGTTGATAATTTTGATCAACTGACTCATTATGATCGCAATATAGAAAAAAAGATATTCAGTCTTTAAACCTTTTTGTGGCTAAAACTGTCATTTTATTTATGTTACCTTCTTATAAATTAAAAAAAAAAAAAAAAAAGTTAGTGGGAGGTATTATTACTTACATTTCCAACTGGTTAAAAGTAGAGTTGCACTAATTAATCAGTTGATAATTGGTAATTACTCTCAATGAAAAACTGACAAAAAGAAAATAAATTAATAGAATAATGAAAACTATGAGAAGATTAAATTCATTCTATGCCAAAGTTAACAAGGGGATTTTTAAGCCAAAGATGAAATATCTGTGAGGTAATAAAGAATAAATGAGCATGAAAACTAATTAATAAGCAAATGCTGATATGACCAATTATCAATTTCAGGCAATTAATTGGCGCAACACCTCGTTAAAAGTAAATAATGCACTAACCTGCAGCAACTTAGCATACTGCATGAGGGCACAGGCAGCTTCCGTGTAATTATCACAGTCTAAGTGGAGATCACACAGTTTGTGGAGATAACGGACATACATCTCCTGGCGATCTATCTCTTGGTAGAAATTCTGAAAAACAGGGGGGAAAAAAAAAAGCTTTTATGAGATTACTGAGAAAAGATGTCTAATTTAGTTCAAAATAGAATTCATAATTACAAACAATGAGATGGTTTAATATTTTTTTTAACTCAATTTGAGGTTCCCTTTTAATGCTTTGTATAAAACTTGTAGCTTAAAATTTGCTGAAATCAGAGCCTATGAAACAAAAATAATTCTTCAAAAGAATTAATCTTTATAATAATAATAATAATAATAAAAACACTCAAATTAATACCCAAAATTGCCTATTTGACTGGCCCATACCAAAATCGACAATGGCCATAATAGAATTTTCACTGTTAAAAATTACCTCAGTGAAAAAGTGATTACTGAAGTGATTTACCCAAATGCTCCCTCACACTTCCGTCAACCATCGTGGCATCCCAGTAACAAGAAAATTTTCTATTAATACATCTGGCAACTGAACAGGGCACAGATGTGAATTTATGTCTTCCTCAAGGGCAGGAGTACTTGATGGACACAAGCAGTCTCAGCCAAAATTCACTCATTACATCACCATATACATTAATGTCTATGGAGGAGAGGTTTGAAAAATTTGGGGCCTGACCAAGAAGCCCTACCCAAAAATCATCAGATCTATGGTCAAATTTTGGAAACTAGGCCAATAAGTGTTATAACGATAATGGACTCTTCCTGACACTATAAATAATGTGCCTCTCAAGAGGTATGATGAATGAATGGTGTAACGAGTCGAGACAATATTAGTTCACTCTAAACCAGACGGACAGTCATTATTAACACTGTGGTGCAAGGATATTGGGCCATAACAACAAGCTTTAACACCTACTTGGGAAACGCAAATGATAGAAGCAAAAAAAAAAAAAAAAAAAAAAAAATGCTAATTCAAAAATCTAACTACAAAAATACAAAAGAATATGTTTACAAGGGCACAAGCAGCTTGCATGGAATTATCACTAAGTGGAGATCACACAGTTTGTGGAGATAACCAGACATTTTGTGGGAAATCTATTTTGATGCAATATTTTCACGAGATTTTGTAACTAAATGATTTTATATGTGTAGAGGTTTTCTTTTTATGCAAAATTTATATAAAGCTCAAAGAAATCATATCACAGTGTATAAAACATTGATTCATTGATATTAATGATTCTTAATGAATTGGGTAAGAATAAAAAATTATTTAACTTTATCATACCAAGATATGTACAAATAACCACAGTTGCCAAAATCCATTATCTAACAAATATATGTGAAATTATATTTTAATATGAAAGTTAATAAAAATATGATAATAACCCAAGAAATAATTACTACTATTGCTATATTATAAAGATAAGTGTATCTGTCATCAAAATTATCACCTGTTGATTAAAGAAAATTTTCAAGAAAGCTGTACAGCCTGTCCAAGAGACTTACAGCTATTTTGAATATATTGTTAGTCAAACTGCTGGCAGTGAGACACCATTGAATGAGCTTATATATATATATATATATATATATATATATATATAGAGAGAGAGAGAGAGAGAAACAGAGGACAGCTTGAGTCACAACTCAAGTTTCACTCTCTCAGGATCTTCAGATGACTAGAATGCCTTCTTGAAACGTTTAAGATTGTAGGAGCCAAGGAAACATTCTCTCAAGAGTCTGTTCCACAAAGTAACAGTTTTGGGGGAAGAACTTATCTAAGCAGAACTTCATCCTCACCAATGTAATACAAAAAGAATGAGAATGATTTCACAGCATGTACACAGCATGGCAGGTCCTAGCAGTGAAATTCTGAACTAGGGAATGTAGTTCATTTGAACAATTGACATAGTAATAATGACAGAGTAGTGAGAAGCTAGTAATGTTTCACCTGTGGGATAGAGGTTACAGGATTGAAAATAATTGATAACCACAAGGCATCGTAATCGCTTTTGAACTGTGTCAAGGCTGGTCAAAGTGAATTGGACAGCACAAGCCTAGATATGGCAGCAATACAACTTTCTTGGTCTGATCTGGCTCTAACAAAGATGGAAGTAGGAGCTAGGTATTTTCTGGAGTGATACATGGAACCATTCATTCTTCCAGCATCTTTAGCAATGGTACAATTATATTAGTTTCATTTGTAGTCTGGATGGAGCTTTAGACCCATTAGACATTCTCAGCAAGGAGCCTCATTGATAGAATGACTGACCACCAGGAATGGAGCAAATTTAGAGCCTGCTCCAAGCTGATCAAATGTTACTAGCTATACTTTGTGACCCTTATATTTAAAAGAAAATCCACACAGACTTATACAGGTTAGCATAACATCCTCTCCATCCAAGTCTGTCAGTAAACACACACAAAATCCAGATCTGACTTCCAGCAGATTTTGGCTTTCCAAACCTAAAAGGTATTATTGCAATGCCATACAAGATTAAGAATACAATGAAGCATCTAATAGAAATACCAAAAGAGGAATTTGCAGGATGCTTTTTTTTTTTTGTGCAATCCCAAGGGGAGTACTTTGAAGGGACTAAGGTGCTATTACCCTAGGCTGTGTACTTTCCGGACACGCCTTGTATATGCTTAAATAAATTCTGAGAATTAGTCATACATAAAATATTCAACATTACCAATAAATTGACAATGCAACTCATTCGATGTTCCTTTACTTCATCCCGAATAATACTTCGATATTCAAGTAAATGCTGAAGTAATTTCCGAATCATTTCCACAAACACTTGACCCTGTTGCATCATATACTTATTTTTTTCAAATAATCCTTTGAGGCTGGAAAGAAATAAAAAACATATACAAGTCAAAATAGAAAAATAATTTCATTTAAAAATGTACAGCTAAAATGTTATTGTGATCTTTTCAATACGAGTATGGCAAGCCTATTCAGTCTATTCATAACCAGAGTCTAAATGAAGCAGTCTTTACACTGTTTGGAGTTTTAAATTTAGCCAATTACTCATAAGTAATCAACAAGAAATTATACATCATTTGGAAGGCTTTTAGAAATAAAATTTTTAAACATGCATAATGACATTCCAATTGATATTATCAAATTGTAGTAAAATATTGCATAAAAAATAAAGCCATTATTTGCAATTACATTTTTTATTTAATGTAGATTTATTAAATGCATTAACAAATGTTAATAAAAAAAACTTAACTTGAATCGACAATTCAAAAAGCAAGATATGTGTAATATTAGCTGTTTCCCTATAAGGAAACATTTGGCATTCACTGACTGACTAGCCAGTACTGCATACAAATGAAATGGGCAAAATCTTTCCCTTAAAACAATTTTTCTGACAAATAGGTTTCTCACATTCAGTAGCTGTTACTGCTCTTCCCAGTACTGATGGGAGTTTCCTTCTTAACCTTTTGTTTGAAGTAATGTGGAATGTCAACATTTTGATTGTGCCATTATTTTCTCTTCCAGTTACATATTGTACCCATTTTTTTGTTGCTGCTGTTGATAGTCCTCAAGTGATGTGGTTTCTGTTATTCTGATATAACATTTCCGTTACTCCTATACTGAATTCATTATAACTGATCCATATGCCAAGGTATACTGTTCATGAGGGGGGGGAGTAAAGGAGGAAAAACAAGATCATTGTCTTCTATTCATTTTTGGAATGTGGCATGGAATCTTTAAATGGTCAGTGCCCATTTCTTTACATCTGTGTTTGTAAGCTTTACTGTTAGTTCATCAATATCCGTTTTAATTCGGTCATTTTTATGTTTCTAAAAACAACAAGTAGCAATTTGGGATCAACAGTCAAGATATTTGCTTTTGAAATAAATTTTATTGGAAGTTTGAAATTTAAAAAGAACCCTGCAAAAATAAGTACTTTGCAGTTAACTAAGAAATCAATGTCAAAGAAAGGCATTTTATCAACAGATCATTTTGAAATATAAATTAAAAATAATTTCATTATATATTCATATCTAAGCCAAATTAGTTTTATTCTGCAAAAATTTAATTCATAAAGCTTATTTAGATTGGATAGGATCAGAGAATTATATTTTTAATATAGAATATAGAGAATTTCTTTTTAATCAAATCACTATACCTAAGATGAAAATAATTATTAGTACAAATGAAAGTTTTAATATACCTAGAGACAATATTTTTATAAATATCTTTTTAATATTCATATTACTCATAAAGCATAGACAAAATAATCACTTGTTAACAAAAACTGACATAGATGAAAATGCACGAATTGTTCTCAGTGACTAATTCTTTTTGACCGAGCTGCAATCAAAAAGTTACTGAAATATCAGTGAAATGCAATGAAAAGCTTAACTTACGTTTCATACATTAATTCCATGTACTGTTCATCACCTCGGCCACCTTCCACTAAAACATCTAATTCTGTGATTATTTGATTTTCCACCTACAAATAATAAGTAAACAGTCAAAAGAATATCTGAGAAAGACGATGATAGACCTGGTAGCTTGTAGCCACTGAGAGACCTTGGAAACAAAGTTTTTCAAATCATTTCTTTTAAAAAGAAACAATATGAAAACAGTACAAACCTACTGAGGTATATACAATAAAATGTGTATGAACATCTGAGGTAAGATAGTAATTTGTGGACAAAGGGTTCAAAAAGATAATCTGTACTTAATTGCTTTCCCTGATAAAAAAAGAAAAAAAAAAAAAAAAGAAAATTAAGTTGTATTCTGTGTTTATAAAAAACTAATAGAGAAACAATAAGAAAAAAATAAAAACTTTAAATAAAAAGTAATGCCAGTCAAATATCATAAAAACACTTGCTTTAACTAAAAACACAACCTCTTTAATTTGGCACTCTGTGGTCTGGCACTTTTTTGAAGCAAGAAACATTAGTCCATTGAACAGCTACAAGAACAGCACCATACATTGTCTAGAATTTTCTGCAGCAGTCAACAGCAACAGAGTGTTTTGGTGATACAGTCTTGCTAATTTATTATACATGATGCGATGGATAAATTGTTATTTAAATTATGCAAAAATGGAAATAACACTGACATCACATTTTAACAGTTATATTTACCAAAATTACAAAAATAACTTGAAATACTAAAGAGTAAATTTATTTAAAAAAAAAAAAAAAATCCCCATTTGCTTCAACCATGGCCTCAGAATCTCCTGCAACTCTTCTGGACAGTCTCCTTGTTTAAGTTGATGAATGCTGCAATAATTCTTGCCTTCAGTTCATCTTTGGTGTTAAAAGGAGTTTTGTTAGTCTCTCACTCAACTGGACGCCACACATAATAATCAAGGGGGTTGCAGTCTAAGGAGTTAGGTGGCCAGAGGTAAGGGGTGATGTGGCTGCAGAAATTGTCTGACAGCCATGACTGCATTCTCCTGCTTGTGTGGCATCATGTGGTCCTATTAACAGATATAGGGTCTCCCAGTAGCCATCCTCTTGACCCAGGGCAGTTGAGGTAGGCCTCTATGTTGAGTCTGAGGCCCTGTGGGAAGATGAATGGAGGTCTAATGTCGTCATCACTAGTGATCACGCCAAACACCTATTAGACTCGTACAACTTTCAGAATCCTCTGCACTGCCCCTAAACATGCTGAAATGTTCATGTTTAAGTTTCCGGCACAAAAGCAGTACTGCATGCAGCTTCCCAATTTCTAGTGGAATGAACTGCATCACAATGCTCTTTTTCTCACAAATTGTGCCCAACTCACCCTGCTATACTGTACAGTTGACAAAATCAAAAACAAACAACACGCATGTGCAAAATTAAAAATATAAAATGGCTACAATTTACCCATTGCACCCTGTATATAGTTTCATATTTACTCATTCAGGATAATAAGTATGTATTATTTTTTGGTTTTGGGAATTTTTTTAACCTTTGTATTGCATGAAACAATAAAACTTATCTGGAAGCATTAATGATTGTTTTGTTTCCTGTTTTAAGCTTTGTTCTACTTTTGATAACACAGCAATATACATGTGGACTATGTTTGCATATGAGTTTTTATAGGGGTGATTTGTTACCTAGCATTTATATGGCCTGGTCCCAAGGGTGCCAAATTAAAGATGCTGGACTAGATATGCAATCAAAAAATTAACCTGGAAAAAGTTATGCTTGTATCCACGTCCCGATACCTGCAGGAACTCACACTGCATCATATCAAAGAAGATTGGAATGGTAGCCTTGCGTAATTCTGCAAAAGAAATTTTAAAATAATACTTATATGAAGGAGTTTATTTAAACAAAAACTATAGCATATAATCATTAATAGGGTATTGTTATACAGGTATACAAATATGTAACAAGTTTATAAATTGCAAAAAATACCAATAAAGCTTTAAATTTCATATGTATTTATTTCATATTCTAACTTTAAGTTACATGTACTTCTTGATTTTCAAATTGCCAGGGCAAAACATTCTACCAAATTTTCTAATGCATTAACTGAATGGGTTATGCATTTGTATGGGGCATTTATATTGAGGATTGAGATTGTAAATATTAAAGTAAACAAACATGTCAATGAAAATCAGTTGTTAAAATCAGAACCAAAATATCCCACCTCAATACAATAAGATTATTCTTTTAAATTTACAACAAAATCTGGGATAAAATTGTTACTAACCAGTTTCAGGAACCAATGTCATTTCCAAAATTTTACCTACAAGTCCTGGAATAAAGCTGGATTTGTTTTGACCTGAAAAAAATCCAAAGCCACTATAAAAATAATAATGTTATGACAATCAATATTCCTGATTTGTAATTGAAATAAGAGACTCAAGATTTTCAGATAACATCATTCTTAAAAAAAAAAAAATTATTTTCTACAAGTGTAACTATTTCAAAATTTGGTTTTCTTTATATAGGTAATAAATAAAAAATTTAAAAAAATTAAAAAATTAAAAAAAAAAAAATAACATAAAAAAACTTTATCAATGCAATATAAAGAAACAGAAACAGAGCCAGCTTTTGGGATCAGCTCACTTTGGCTACTTAATTTTCTCTTATGTTGGGTAAATGACCAAGTGAATGTGTTTCAAACTTATTAATGCAGACCATAAAATACTATATTAATTACAGGTTTCTACTGTGACCAATTGATGCCATAAAATGTGACATTATGCATTAATGGTTGAGAAGGAGAGAAATCTATTATTCCAATGTCTTATTTCAAACTGAGTCAAATTATGTATGCTTGCATACATTAAATGTCACAAGTACATGTAATTCACACATACACAACATAGACACACACATATACATTACATACACACATGCATAGACACATGGAGACAGTGCAAGACAATGAATCAGCTCATCATCCCAACCCTTTGCAGATTATTTAAAGACTGAAAATATTTTTAGATTGTAAGAATTTGGGGGGGCGAAAATAGTTTAGTGACACAAGTCTTACTAATTAACCCATAACTGTGAGGAGAAGAGGTGGATTCATGCCTTTCCCAAGGGTAATTGCACATAAATGAATATAACAAACCCAATAAGTATTGCAACTTGGCTTACCAATTAACAATTCTGAGCCATTATCCATTACACCAGCTGCATATCCAAGCTTACAGCACCTGGTATTCCCAAGTGGTTACCCATGTAGGTACTGACCAGGCTCAACATTGCTTAACTTCAGTGATTCAGTATGATGTGGCCATAAGCCTTTGTATCAAATTAGGTTAGACTAATTATATATCTACTTTCAATAAATAAGACATGTTTACTAGTTACCAAAATTATACTAAAATTATAAAGAAGACACAGTGAAGTAATGACAATGGCAGCTCAGATTGAGGAATTTGGGAGCTGAATTCAAATTCCAGCTGGATCCATTACATTCACTTACATGCTAATACTCTTGGGAAAGGTATGAATCCTCTTCTTCTCCTCCCAGCTATGGGTAAATAACAGGATTCTGGGTTCTATAGCCTTATACTTCTTATAGCCTATTTTATTTCTTCATGCACATATTCCACTACAAAATCAGCCTTTCATTCAGATTCTGTGATTCCTGGATAATCAAATATAAAAAAAAGTATTTAACACTCCTTACAAAGTATACAGACAGAAATACATACTTACCAAGATTGAACCACATACTTCGAATTTCAAATCCCATCTCGCGTCTCATGTCTTTATACCTAGAATAGAATAAAATCAGCGTTATTCATCTTATCAATAAACAAAAAAATGTTATAATCTTGTCAAAATTTCCTACAACTTTCAAAGGAAACAAAACAAGTCTCCAATTTATACTCTGCTGCTTATAAGATTTTTTGTCATTACTATTACTTCCTTATAACTACTTTTATTTGATCATGGCTCCCCACAACTTCCTATGCTTTGTAGCTCTTAGTAAGATTTATCTTTTCACTATCACTTCCAGTCCC
The DNA here is from genome assembly GCA_963932145.1 of Acanthosepion lycidas. Lineage (NCBI taxonomy): Eukaryota > Metazoa > Mollusca > Cephalopoda > Sepiida > Sepiidae > Acanthosepion > Acanthosepion lycidas. The sequence goes on from OZ010577.1 coordinate 55,593,293, forward strand.
TGTATGGCCATCCATTTAAATAAGCTTGTTAAGTGCCAGCACTCAGTGCTTTTCTCTGTCCCTCTTGTCTTCAATATATCCTGTGAGTATCAAATTTTCCATGCTCTCTTTCCTCATTATATATTCTAGAAATGTCTATTGTTTCTTTCTGATTCTAAGTAGAAACATCCTTTTTGTTTCCATTTTCTCTAAAATTTTGTCAGTGTTCACATGTTTGGTTCATCGTATTCCCAGGACCATATTTCTATTACCCCAAGTCTCTTCTTCATCTTTGAGGAGATTGTCCAGCATTCACTCCAGTGTAGGAGCACAGATGTTACATAAAAGTACAACACTCTTTTTTTTTTTCTTATTATTATAACTACTATAATGAAATTCAAGTTACAATTTTGTTTCCTCCTTATCATTAAATTTGTATTTAATAATCTCTATTAATCATCTGAGAGACCCCTTTCTGCCAACCTTTAGCAAGGCTGATGCCAACCTCCAGGTTAGTGACTCATTGCACCTTAAGCTAATATTCTCTGCTGACATGAAGTTGAAAGAATACATTGAATCAATTGCTCGCTCTGCTTCTAACAAAATTGGTTCACTGTCTTGCTAGACAATTTTTCTCTTCAGAATCTATCTTACATATTTATGTTTACATTTGTCCATGCTTTGAATACTGCTGCTATATATAGTCTCAGGCTCCTGCTATATATTTAGAGATTCTTGATAAAATCCAAAGAAGAATCTGCAATATTATTGGTCCTGACCTGGCATCTCGGCTTCAGTCACTTTCCCACTGCCATAATGTAACTCCCCTTTGCCTTTTCTATAAATACTTTCATGGAAATTGTTCTGATGAACTTGTCTCTATGGTACCTAGACTTTATGAATTTAAGCGCAGTACTAGATTGGCAACAAGTTCTCAAATTTACAATTGAATTGACGTAGATGTAACCATAAGTTTTATGCTAACAGTTTCTTTTCTCACACTTCTCACCTGGAGAACTTTCTTCTGGCTTCATGCTTTCCAGACAACTTTGATCTTTGAAATTTTAAATGCAATATCAACCGTTATCTACTGTCTTCTTAATTACTCTTCTTTTATTTTTCTTGCTCCATAATAATGTTTCTCTCTTTTCTTATTTATTTCACAATTAGTAACCCCCTTTTGTCTTAGTGGTTTTTCTTCTTGGCTTAGGGTGAAATGATTAATATATAAACTACTAGTAATATACTATTTACCAATATGAACAAAAACTATAGTATAATATTTTGTTTAAAAATTTGTCACGGAAAGATAATGAACTAACCTTGAAATAATTTTTGTCCGTTTATTAGCAGAAAACTTTTCCAACTGCAGAGGTTCTTGGGTGAGGAATGAAACTGCACAGAAGAAGAAACTATTCCAGAGCTGAAGAGAGAATTTTTCAAATTAAAACTGTAATCGTAAAGTGATTGGAGGTAAAAAAAAATCACGAACAAAAATAAAAAAAATTAAAAATTCTTTGAATATTCCCACCTCCCCAAATTATCCTGGTTTCCTAGAAAAGTTTTACAGGTTCCTCATAAAACTAATATGAACTCAAAACCATAAGAGACTCATCCTCCATTACACCTAAACTGATGTATTACCCACCTTCTATCTCCAATGAAGTCCAACGAAGCTGGAAGCAGCCCAGGACTTCACCTACTTAGTTTCTGGACAAAGAGATAGATAAAAGAGTTGTTAAGACAACCAAGCATTTTTTTCTTTTTTCTTTTGAAGAAACAAGAATAGACATAAAAGCATGAGTCAACAAGGCAATGGTTTAGCCTAACCTTCTACAGAGCAGAATCTTGGGTCATATACACGTCCTACATTTTCTTCCTTCAGCACTGTTTCCTCATCATTCTCAATGTGAAGAGGAATGATTTCCTTACAAACACCAAAGTAAACACTGCCAAAGTCTTCAAGTTGGACAGGCCCATGAACATTGTAGCAATTCTACAAAAATATACCTACCATATATCCTGGTTTATAAGACACCTTTTCAAGTTAAAGCGTAAGTTTCAGGCTATATTCGCCATACAAGACAACGCCACTCCAAATTGTATTTTAAAATGTATTGCATTGAATTTATTAAATAAATTTGGTAAGCATAGATTTTCTTTTCATACAAATTCAAATCAAAACAATGAGGAGATATTTTCAGTTAACTATCACAATCTCCAAAACCTCATGAGTGGGGTGCTGTGTTTTCAGTAGGCTATTACAGTAGCCTGAATGAGTGCAAGCATACCACATTATAGGACACTTATTATAATGTGAATTGTTTCAGTAAACAATATTTGTGTCAATAGTTATGAAGGCAGGGCTTAGCCTACCATCAAAAATGTCCCATACTAACAACTTACCATAAACCACAGGATTTAAGGTTCACATTTTATACCTGGAGTATAAGATGCCACCCCACCACCGTTTTTTAAACCTAGTACGCCAACATATATGGTAGTTAACTTAATTTGAAATTTTTATGGTTTGGTTTATTTTGTTTTACAGCTTATCAACCTCAATGGGTTATTTAATGCTGACAAAATTTTTAGGCTAGGTTTGTATGAATAGAATATGTATTCTTTGTAAGAAATGAGTGTAGATCAGGTTTCAATGACATATTTTTCTAAAGAGGGCTTTTGTCAAGAGCCAAATGTATTACTGGTAATTTTTTTTTTTTTTTTTGCTGGTAATTTTACTATAAAAATCTATTTTTATACTTTCATAGTGTTTTGGCCTCAGTTTAGAAGTTCACTATTTACCCATAACTGGGACCAAAAACATGTGCTATCACCCTAGATCAGCATGGACCTGGGAACAACAGCAATTAAGAGGTGGTTCCACACTCTTGAAAACCTTCCAATCAGAGGCCTTGCTGCCAGATGTAGTTTATCGTCATACCCAGGAGGGAACTTTTTTTATGGCCACCAAAAGACCATGAAATGTGTTTGAGAGAGAGAAAGAGAGAGAAGTATTATTATTGTACTTTCAATAAAAAAAATGACTGTAGCAATTAATGAGTCCAAGATATTAAGAAACTGTTAAACACTCTTTGCATCTAATGAAACATTATTAAAACCCTGAAACAAAGGATACAATAACTGATAAGCCTACAATATTTGCTGTCTTAAATATAAAAAGATAAAATGTCAAGCATACCTCATAAAGAAAAGGGTTGGAGAATTCATCATTGATTGTATGAGCAAAAAATCTTAGCGCACGCAGAATAATGCTGTAATTAAACAAAAATACATCAGTGTGAATTTTCAGAGAAAACTTTTGCTTCTTAGATTTTAACTAATTTGAAATAATTCAGCAGGTGTTGTCAAAAAAGGGATTATTTAGAACAGTGGTTCCCAAACTTTTTTTCTGGGCTGCATTTTCAAAATTAAAATTTGTTCACACCTCAAATTTTATGTGATAAAAAGTATGTTTAAAAATTTTAAAAATTAAAAAAAAAACAAACAAAAAAAACAGATAAAGGGTTAAAGGGAGATAACCAAGGATTCGAAATAAGAATATTATTATTGATAACTCATCCCGTCACATTTGCGGATTCTAGTTAATAATATATTCTCAATACTTGATATAATGCACAAATATCACATTGATAAAAACAGACAATAATTATTTATAACTATTTATACTGGGATTCATGCATGCAATTACAAGTAATCCATGATAATATTTTAAATTTTGAAATCATATTTATTTTTGGCATATGAACTTTTTGAAACTGTTTCTAAATTTTTGATTGTCCTTCAATCATTCTGCTTCACATACTATCCTCTTCTGCTACACCTATGAGGCTCACTACACTGTTTGGGAACTACTGATTTGAATTCATAATTACTAGAAAAATTAACATTTTCTACTTAAATTTACTTTTTAATACTTACTGGATACACTATGTTAAGAAAGCTTTATTAGCAGAAAATTTAGGCAACATTTAATCTTTGTGCTCACAAAAAAGTGTGTGAAAAGGACAGTTATTTCATTGACACTGCTATTACTGTATACATTTTTGACTCCCTCAATAATGTTAATTGTTCTAAAAAGTCAGCATTAAAATTTTAATAAAACCCAAACATATGAAAATGGATTTTTACATTTTCTTTTTTCTTGAGAATTGACAACAAAGATATTAAACACTATTTATTAGATTGCTTATTTACAAGAATAATTTTATATTTACAATATTAGAAAAAGATGTGGAGCAACTATAATGAAATATTTATTATTTACCATTTTATAAAGAAATAAATATGAAAATACATGTCTTTATTCATAAATGTATAGAAATTGGAAAATTAAAACAAGAAATAACCTGAGATATATAAAAATCTGAGAAGAAAATGCATGTCTTGAAAATTCATGTTTATTCAAATTTTCTTGTTTTATAGTTAATTGATATTTTTATAAAATTATGAATAAAAAAATTGTTTTCATAGCTATTTATAAGATGATAAATAATAAATATTGCATTATAATTGGTTCACATAATTTGATAATTTTGTATACATTTTTGAATAAAGACATTTTTTCAAATTTATTTCTTTATAAAAAGGTAACTAATAAATTTTTATAAAAGGTAAATAATAAATCACATTGTACATGGTTCACATTTTTTTTTTAATTCTTGTAATCACACATTGTCAAGGGAGTCAAAAGTGTATACAGTAATGGCCCTGTCAAGGGAATAACTGTCCTTTTGACACTAATTTTTTGCAGGTTTTTTTGCCAAACTTTATGCCTAATATCAAAGATTATTTTGATGTCAAAAACATTTCAACCCTATGAAACTACCCTTAGCTGCCAAAAACAAGGGGTTCTTAATAACTGCAGGGGGTCAGCATTTTTCTCAATAAGCAATGAGAGTGTGAGGCAGAAAAAAAAATCTTGATTTTAATTACATTGTCTTGGAAATATCAATCCATTTCTTTTTCATTCTAAAAATGAAATTGTTTTTAAAGTTTGAACATGCAGAAGACAAAAAAAAAAAAAAAAAAAATCTTATTTTGCACCTGTTCTGCAAAAGAATCATGTCGTTCCAGTCATCTCTGTAAACATTCTTGGTAATTAAATTACGGAGAACCATGAGAATTTCAGTAAGGAAATCTTGTAGATCACATCTGTAAGGGAAAGACTCAATGTAAATTTTGTAGTGATGTTCCGTCATCTGGCTGAGAATTGCCATCATCACAGCAACAAAATTGCCCTGGGAACAAAAAAAAAAAAAATATTGAAATAATTGCTTAAGATATATTTGTATGAAAGCATAATACGAAAATGAAAAGGTTTTTTTTTTTTTTGCAATAATTAAAATTTGAACAGAATCAAACAATTTTTGCATTCAAACAATTTTTTTTTTTTTTCCTATGGTGTCTTTACTAATTACTCATTATCTTTTTAATAAGCAAACACCATAATGGAACTTTGAGATGTTGCTCAAAATAAAGAGCTAGTAAAAAGCTGAAAAATTGGTAGTGCAAGGAGAAAAACAAATATTAGCACAGGGGTTCTCAACTGGCTGGGGGGGTGTATTTCTGGGTTTCACGGGGAAGGGAAAAAAAATCTTACTTTTTCACAAGTTTCTCATTGACTGTAATCTTCATCAGAATAAATTTATTTAAATATCCTGACATTCTTTTGAACTTTTCCCTTATTGAAGTATGCTTCAGTTAATTTAATAGTTATGAATTAAAACAAATTACTGTACATTTATTAAAGTTTAAAAATCAATCAACATTTTCTATTTCTACTAAATCTATAAAACTCTTATAAAAATGATCCATATAGATGTATATGTATTAATATGGAAAAGAATGAAGATTTTCAATAATATATTGCACCTTTTGAGTCAGATAATCTTGGAAAGCAGACATTCTGATTTCTGGTGAAAAGGGTTCATAGGACAAGAAAACGTCAAGAACTAGCAGATAGACAATACTTATCCAAATAATTAAGAATGAAAGAACATGTACCAGAAAAACAAAGAACAAATAACAATGGGATATAGGGAAAAATCTGCAGAAGCAATGGAAGGCAATATAAAAGAAACAGCAGCAGCAGAGGAATTCAAACTTGACAAGGCTGCAGTAATAGCAGAGGAAGCAAGAACAACATTAGATCTTTAGGATTCCAAATTTTTAGCTTCTGGATTGCTCCACGGAACAATGGCTGAGGGCAGTGATTCCCAACTTGCTATAATTCATTCATTTTTCATAAAAGGAATGACAGCCTAAAGAATTAAAGTACTGGAATTTGGTGGCATAGTAATTGTGAGTTCAATCCCAAGGCCAGGTAGTATTCGTACAACCAAACTTAATGAATGAGTTGTAGTAAAATGACAATTAAACAAGATATCTGTTGACATATACAGGGAAATGTATACAATCTACCTGCATAGATTGAATAAAGGGTTTTCAGTTTTAAATTCCCTAATCAACAGACAACTGAAGGCCAAAGAGTACAACAAATGAAACATGATAATAACAAAAGATAAGGACATTAGTCTGATCACAAATAATAATTACTCACTTCTCTGTAATCATATATGATTCAAATAGTTTTAGTAATAAACATTTTAAAAATAGCATCTTCAGTATTGTGGGTCTGAAGCTGTGAGAAATTAAATTATCATTAATTTAGGGACATCTACTAATTCATGATACCTAAGGTTTAAAATGAATTCAAAGAGCTTTTTTGAAACTTTCATTTTAGCTTTAACTGAAAGTTAAAAGGGTTAAGTTTACTATTTCCAGTAAGTAAAATACTTGAAATTGATCAGAATCGATTTTTTTTTTGTTAAAATAGCTGATTAGCTCCTTTTTTTTTTAGCCATCTTTCATTGCAATCTAATTCTCTTTGTTAAAAAATCTTCCAAAAATATACTTTTCTGGAAATTTATCCGACAAATATTAGCTGCTTTAAAGTATAATTACTCTGATTTGAAACAAATATTTACTTTAAACACAGAAAAGAATTTTTAAAACAAACAGTAGATGTGTTTTTTTAACTAACAGTAGCCATGTTTTAAGTGATTCATGAATGATGACAAGTGATGACCAGTTTGTTGTTCTACACAGACTTTATTTGAAAAACATATTAAGAAAATGACAGGTGAGCACTTTTTTATATAGCTAAGTACTCAGTAATCTTAAAAATGTAGGAAAATATTCTCGTTAATCTAATTTTATGAATGCTGATTTTAAATTTACTATGATCATTACTCTTATCTTCTGATAATGTCATGCATGGTCGCCCATACTTTCGAAATGGGTAGGTTACATAATATTTCATATACATAAAAAAATTAAAAAATTTAGTGCATAATGATTTGTATTAAGCTTTTCAATTTTTGATTAGTAAATATAGTTTCACTTAATAACAATATGACCTAAAACAATCAAAGTAATGTAGAAATTTAGAAGATTTGAAACTTTATAAATTATTCTAAAATTTAAAAAAAAAAAAAAAAAATGAAACAATTCTTGTAAAAATTCATTATTCATCAAACATTTTTTTCTTAAGACAATAGTGTTCTTAATAAATCTTACTTATAAAAACAATTAAAAGGCATTCTAATTAAATAATGTCATAGTTTTATTGCAGTTTTTATTTTACAATTTGAATCAGATTTTCAGTAGCAGTTTGAGAAAAAAATAAAATAAAATTGATAATTTACATTCTCCAAGGAGTCCTGCTTTTAACTAATAAAACAAATTTTGTAATCAAAATTTAATTTCTCAAACTTTCATGAAATTAAGTAGGTTGCGGGGGTAACATATGTAAAAAAAAAAAAAAAAATTTTTATCAAGATTTTCTAAAACAATTTCATTCGTTTGTGAATGTCTTGAAAGATTCATTAAAATCAATTTTTGATTTTGCAAGAATTTCCTAGTCAAAAAAAAAAAAAAAAAAAAAAACACAAAAGTAAAGGAAACATAAAAATAAAAGATGGATACCTACCTAGGTAATAACCCAAAATACTCAATGCCTATAGTAAATAGATCGAGATGGAGCAGTAATACTAAGCAACAAAACAGTAAAGAGGTACTAGGTCTGAATTGTTATTCAGAATTTCTCACAATATCTGACAATTATGTTGTTAGCAATTCAATAACAATTTCAAACTAGTTTCTTTGTGCCATTTCACTGCTTAGTATATATTTTAATGATCAACTAGAAACAAACAGAAATTGGTACAAATTTGGTGACCAGCTTCCTTTGTTGGAAATCAATTAGAACAAAAAGAGAAAACCTGCAACTTACGACAAGATCCTTTTCCCAATCCATTCGTATAACTGTCTGAATCACTGTCCGTAACATGCGTTGAATCATTGTTGACAGATCATTTTCCTGCAATAAGAAAAATTTTTTAAATATAAACATTCACTATTTATAGTAAGAAACAACTGATACAATTGTTAATTTTCTCTTACAAAAGAATATAGTGATTAAATAAACATGGCTTAGATGTGGCACAAAGCCACAAGTGTGGAGCACTCAATGATTGAGCAAGACAACCTTGATAACCTTTACACCACTTCAAAGTGCTCTACAAAAGAGTATACAAGATATTTACTGTAGTTAAACTAAAAATTCACAATACAACTTAGATTACATTTTTGTTTAATGTTTGGCTAACTATATATAAAATTCTGTGATTTTTGTTCTTCTGTCCATTGCACCCTCTAAAATAAACATACATAGACCAAATTTTAGGGAGAAGTGCAAACAGATAAGGGGATACAAAATACAGTTGGTTTTACTAGGGTGTGTAGGTTAGTACAATAAATTTTCATTCATTTTTTTTTTTTTTTTTTTGAAAAATTAAGTGTTTTATTATTTAACATACAAAATTTGATGATTAAAATAAATACTTATTTAATAAAAATGCAATATTGTTTTTTGCATAAGTATATATATATATATATATATATATATATATAAAATTCTGGTAAAATATAATGCACAGTATTAGTACTGTAAATATAAACACAGAGTAGAGTTTGTAAATCTCAACAAAAATGTTAGCAATAACTTCAACAATACTAAATTGTGTTAAATGTATTTTAGGTTTAGAATCCAAGTTCGCTACAGTGAATTCCCCTATGGAGCAATGGCATTGTGAATTAAAGCATTGGCTTGTGAATTTCGTGACAAGTTATTCTGAGTTCAAATCCAAAGGTCAGGCAGTGTATAACTGCACTCAGTGTAAATGGACAAGCAATAGCTGAATAGCACTAAATAAAAATAAGGGATGAGCAGTGAAATATGAACAGTCTATCCCACTAGAGTAAATAAAGGGTCCAGTGCAGAATTCCCTGTCGGTTATCCAGATCGATATACACATGAGAAGGGCACAAAAGCCAAAATAACAACAAAGATGAAGACAATAGTCCAAATATAAACAGTGTAAATAATATTTTGGATAATTCTGTTCTCATCATTGGCATAGGTGATTAGAAAGAGAATGGTTAAGTGGACAATTCACTTATTCTATTTTCAATTGCCTTTCAGCAAATCTCACTTTGAAAATTATCTTATCACCCAGGCAACAACATAAAAGCTAATAAACTCAAAGCTTCAGGACATCATCTTATACATACAACAATTATATATTTGAAAGATATCTCTTAATAATAATGATTTTCTTTTTGAAACAATTTGAAAGTGGCCCAGTTATTTAAAATTCCTTAGTTGATTCTATATATCTGTTTACAAGACCAATAAGGTTAACTTTTAAATTAATTTAAATAAAGCAATTTGAAAATTCTGAAGATGATGATATTGCAATGTTTTGGAAATACTTATATTAGTTACTCTAATTAGACAAAACTAGACAAGATAAAAAAAAATTCAAGACTTTAAGAACTAAATCAGAACTTAGCAATATTGTAAAAATAAAAAGATATCTTAATTGTGCTTCCCCCAAGTATCACAGATCTGTTTTCTATTTTTCCAAATTAAAAAAAAAAAAAAGTAAATAAAAAAATAAAAAAAATTCAAAACTCCTGTAGTGAATTTTCTTTAAGGGACATACTATTAAAAGTGACAGACATTTTGTGTCAATTAATTTTGATGATCGGCTATTCCAAATTACTAATAATCTTTCCCCAAGAAGAAAATTGTCAGAAATTGTCCAAAATTAATTTTGGAAGAAAAATACAGGAAATATGGTCCAATTTTTCAATTAGGTCATCATCAGAATAGGTAGAGACAATTGGCAAGTGTGCGTGTACATATATATATATACACACACACACACAGGGGTCTGGATCACTTACATTTCTTGTATGATAGAATATGTCCATTATGTCATTAAGTACCATAGCACATCCCTCCATTTCCCGTTCATTCTCCAAAAGAACAGCTGTGTGGGATAGGATCATAGGAAGCAAAATTTGCCGACAATCTAGAAAATATAAAGTCAGCTTTTAAGAATAACAAAAACAAATTATGATCAGTTGTAGCATCAAAGTAGTTTCTTTAGCCTACTGAAGGTTCATCACAAACTAATCAAACACAACATTGTCAAACTTATTGTTTAATATTAAGACATCACTGATCACAATTATATCTATTAAAATTTCCTTTTATATTTTGTCTTTAACCAAATCACTTATTAAAAAAGTAAAAGAATAAAAATAATGGCAACAAACGTTTTGGGAAATATTACAATTTGTTAAATAATTCATTTAACTGAAAAAGAAATACTATATTTTTACCTCAACCAGAGAATGAGAAGACTTCCTTACACTTCTCACACTCACATACATATATATATATATATATATATATATATATATATATATATATATATTTGAGCAGTAACATTTCTTTTATACATGATTCATTGAACATTGAATGTGACAGACAATAAAAATCTTTAAGTATTTCTCGTGTTCTTGCAATTTTCTTTTTGGAGGGGCGAAGTGAGTGCAGAAACTGTCCAAAATAATTATTATCCAAAGTACTTTCAATCATTTTTAAAGGGTTCATTGTTAATCTTTTTTAATGTTTGTGTCCTAAGGTGTATTGTGTAGAACTAATAGTAAAGGCTATATGAGAGAATACAACCATTTTCAAAAGACACTCCAACATGGATTCATGGCTGCATTCTTTCACACAGCTTAGGATTACTACTACTACTACTTCTACACAATACACATTAGAACACAAACATTGAAAAACATTAGCAAATTTCTGGAAAATGGCTAATGTATTGGCTGAAAGCACTCAGAACAATAATCATTATGGATAGTTTCTGCAAAAAATTAAAAAAAAAAAGATCTTCCTTGTCTGTCACATTATTTTTTATATATATATATATAGATATATATATATATATATATATATATATAAAATGAAGTCTGTCTGAAAAATAACAGGACTGGTATCACAAACAATTTATTTCAATTCCAAACAACTACATGGTTTCCCATTATGTCTAATGCCCTTTTCCATCCTTCTCTGACACACTTTCTATGCAGTGCTAGAAGGATTCTTCTTGGATGTCTCTCAACACTGTCATTTCGGCCCTCTTGATGACCTCTATCACTACAAAACAGGTCCCCTTGATCTTAGGGAAAAGAAAAAAAGTCACAAGATCAGATGAATAGACAGATTATTCTCATACAGCAATTTTCTCGGCCAAGAACTGCCAGATGCTCAAAGTGTTGTGAGTAGGTGCATTGTTGTGGTGAAGCAGCCATGATTTGTCCTGCTACACCTCTGGTCACTTATCACACACTTAGTGAAGCAAACACCATAGGATCTCTTTAAAGACTTGCTGATTGATCATCTGTGACAAGAACTCACTGTAAACAATGTCCACAGCACACCCAGTCCTGTTACTTTTCAAACAGACCTTGTATGTGTGTGTGAAAAGTAATTTCTTTACCCATTCATGTTATGCAGGATGACTTCTGTTAGTATCAGATGTCAGTTATCATTTATCTACATATTTCCCTTTCATTTCATTCAAAAAGTTTCAATGAGTGTGTTTGACAACACTTAAACAATTCTCGGTTGTTTGGATGAATGATGAAAACTCCTAACATAAGGAAGTTAAAAGAAAAAGTTATTTAACTCTCAAGGACATTTACACACTGTTTTCAATACAATCAAATAAGAGATGTAATTTCTTTACAATACAAATATCTCACCCAAAAGGAAGAGTGTTAAAGTGAAAGAGACAGGACTTCCATTGATATTTTAAACTGAATTTACCTGTTCGTTTAAACAATTCACTATGAACTAAATCATTGATACTCTTCATTTTTTGCTTGGACAGTCTTTCAGGTTGCATATTGTCAAAAAATTCAACTAGGAGTTTACTGAAATTCAAGAGAGAAAAAATATTATTCAAATAATCCAGCACCTTTATTTCTTTTACAAAGTTCCACATATCAAAAGCTATAAAGAATATGGAAAAATTTGTGCTACTGAATGAAATCCTTACATGTCCTAACAATGCAGTAAAGTAGCAACCAGAGTAAAAAATTTATATATAAATTTAAAATAAAATTAATTTTGCTAGTAAAAAGATTTACATTACTTCAGATTTGCCTCTTTTAATCAATAGCAATACAAAGAAACCAACTTGTATAAATTGAAGATTCATACATAAAATTAATTATAAAACAAAAAGAAAAAAGGTAACATATACTTTCAGGTATATTTTCTAAATATTACAAGTCAGAGCTAATATATATTACAATAAATAATATACATTATAATAAAAAGCTCCAATTTACATAGAGAAATTAACGTTGATAAATTTGTCAAACAAATGAATACTGTATAAGTTTTTAAAACTAAAATTATAATGCAAGATCTGTTAAGAATAAAATAAAATACTTAAATATTTGTTTCAACTGAAAGTCTATAAGTGGCTTCAACTTAGTAGTCAGTATTGAAAACACCAGTATTACTAACACGCCAATAAATACATAATGAATTTGATCTGTATTTCTTTAATATTAAAGGGTGTCCCAATAACTTGGACAGATTTTAAATGTGAATTAAGTTTAAGCATCTGTCTATATTTCTGAGATGAGGTATTATTTACATTATTTGGACTATTGTCCTCATCTTTGTCGCCATATTTATTACAATGTTTCAGTCGTTGTATGCTCCGACCTTCTTCAGGTGGTTGGAATGTCGAACTGATCCATTTATTTCGCTCACTGAGGTAAACTGTTCTAGTTCCATGTGCCATGTTTAAGTGATGTCAGTTATTAGTTATCTCCTGTTAATTTCCTAAGTGTGAGTTCAATACCCGGTTAAGGCAGTGGAGAACTTGGATAGGATCCAAATGCAGAAGTCACACTAAATCTTCTCCACAATGGTCTATCACCAGCAGCTATCAGCATTTCTGGTATAATCATACCTGGCCATTGTTTGTCATTGTCCAACCAGTTTTTATGTTTGCATCCCTCTCTTATGTCCACTTTCAAAGGTGCTTTGCATGATGGTCTTGTGCAGCCTGTTGTGCTTTGTAATATATCCAAACTATGCCATTTTTCTCCATCTGAGAGTGGTGAGAAGAGGTTCCTAGTGACTCACAAAACTTTTCCAAACAAACTCCTTGGTTTTATGTTTCCATTAGAAGATGTAAGGAGTTTTCTTACGCAGTTCTCAAATGCTTGGATCCTTCTCTCTGTTTCTGTCAACAGTGTCCACATTTCACATCCATGTAGGAGAATGGAGACTACCAGCAATTTGTAGTCTTTACTTTGTTTGAAAGCTGATTTTGCTCCTCCATATTCTTGCCAAATTGCCATGGCTGCAGCAATCCTTGTGCAGATTTCCAAGTCGCAGGTACCATCTTTAAACAAGATTGCTCCTAAGTATTTAAAACTGGACACTTCATCAAGTGAATTCCTATTCATGGTAATGCTGATGTGAGTGTTTTTGACATCCACCATTACTTTGAATTTCTTGGAACTGGCATTCATTCCATATGCTCATGCTCCTTCAAAAAGTTTGTTGGTCAAGTTCTGGAGCTCAATGTTACTACCTGCTATGAGGTCAATGACATCTGCAAAACGTAGGTTACAGACAGGTCTGCCACCAATAGAGATTTAGGATTATGGTCATTCACAGTTTTTTTGCACGATTCTCTCTAGAAATAGGTTGAACAATGTGGGTGAAAGCATGCTTCCCTGTCTCACGTCAACAGTTGTCTGGAAGAATCCTCCCATTTGTTTTCCCAGAAGTGCACCAGTAATATATTTATATAGGGCCTGGATGACTTGGATAATTTTGTTATTTACATTGAATTCCATAAAAATTTGCCAAAGTCCGTCATGCCATACATGATCAAATGCTTTTTTGATATCAACAAAGTCATGGAACACGTCCTTCTGATGTTGCAGGTGTTTCTCTACAAAAATCCTACAATTGAAGGCCTGTTCCAATGTATTCCATCTGGTTCTAAAACCTGCTTGTTCTTCAGCCTTGGATTTCAAATGATTCAAAATGATATAGAACAGGATTTTACTAGGATGACTGATCAGGCTTATTGTCCTATAATTTTAACATTGCCTGAGGCTTCCTTTCTTTGGCAGGGGTATTACCAATGACTTAGTCCACTCATTAGGTCACTTTTTTTATTCCCATATCTTCTAGCATAGTGCTGTTATGACATTGATAGTTTCTTCACCTCCATGTTTTATCAGCTCAGAGGGAATATTATTGTTTGTTAGTGCCAGTAAACTTATCCTTCTCAATGGTTTTGCATTTATTTTGTATCTACTTTTTAGCTGCTCGCATTTTTCTCCTCACATCACTGCACTTCTTGATATTAGGCATAGACCTCATCACTTGAGGGCTTATTTCCCCTCAGTTCTCTCCTCTTGTCACACAAATCCAAGATTTTATTCATGACCCACAGTTAGATTTTCCTTTGCCATTTACCTAAAACTCCCTCAGCTGTTATGAGTAACCCTTCTTTAATGTGATTTGCAAAAGTGTCTACATCACTGTTAATTAAGTTCAGGGCTGCGAACTTGCTGCAAACTTTGGTCAGGAACAGTTGAGTGACTTCAGGGTCTTTTGGTTTCTCAAGGTCAAAGCAGATGGAGTTTTTTAAACAGCACTTAGTTTTCATTCTTAATTTAAAAATTGTCATCACAAGATCATGATCGCTGCTGATGTCTGTGCCAGGAAATGCCCTTTTGTTTGCCTTGTTAATACTGGACTTATAGCATTGTGGAACTAAAATAAAATCAATCTGGTTATGGATATTCCCATTAGGTGTGTACCAGGTTCCGATTTGAGACAGCTTATGGGAGTGGCCAGGGTGAAATGATAACTTCTGAGAAATTTCAGCAGTCTGAAACCTCTGTTGTTCATCTCCCCAATGCCAAATCTTCCAACTGTTCCTGCCCGGTTTGTGTACGCATCCAGTCCTACCTCGGCATTCGAATTCCCTTATATTTCAAAATTATGTTTTAAAAAAAAAAAAAAAAAAAAAAAAAGTAGGAAGGGGAGGGTAATGTATAATTGTTGGAGATTCAAGCCTTGGATTTCTATTGATTAGGCATCCTTAATCTTGATTATAAAATTTTGAAATTTAAAAAAAATAAAATAAATAAAAAATAGTCTGTGATATAAAATAATTTGAGAAAAAAAAAAAAAAAAAAAAGAAATTATAATGTCCGGAAATATGTTTATTTAAATTTTCTTGTTCTATAGTTCATAGATATTTTTATAAAATTATGAATAAACCAAAAAATTTGTTTTCATAGTTATTTATAAAATGTTAAATAATAAACATCACATATTTTTATAATCTTTCAAATAAACATTGCCAGGGGAGTCTCAGTAGTATACAGTAATAGCAGTGTCAAAAAAAAAAAAAAAAAAAAAAAAATGTCCTTTTTAATTTTTTCTTTTTGCAGGCATGATGGTTAAACTTTGCTAAATATCATGTTAGCGATGAATTGATAAGTATACAGAAGTTATAAAGCAGAAAAAAAAAAAAAAAAAAATACAAAACCCAAAAACTATAAGTAGAAAGAAATAAGCTATTCTTACCTGAGCTCTAGAGGACTAAATATAGTTATTATATGAGGTATTGTTGTCGTCATGTATTTCAAAGCAGCACCCTGAGAGAAGAAAAAAGAAAAAAAAGCTGTCACATCATTTTTCTCACAAACTGTAATGGCTCAAGAAATTATAATTAGCCTATATATATATATATATATATATATATATGTGGGGTGCAAACCACTTTTTGTAGACAATGACTTGAGATTGATGACTTTTCAACCCCAAAATATGTTTCAGCTTTAAATAACCCACAAAGGGTTGATAATCAGTAATAACACAAAAATCAATCAATCTATCAATTCCCAAATTAAAAAAAAAGATAATTATCCTGTACTCACCTGCACCAGAAGTGTCCTACTTGTCTTATAACGCATCATTGTGTTGATGGAATTGAGCAATTGTTTCAATGTAATTTCAAACTGCTCTCGTCCACGGTCAACATTAATTCTGAAAACAGTAGATTTTTTTCTTTTTTCAATGAATTTTTCTAGCAAATATTGTTTGATCTCTCACTAGTAGAATTGCTGCTTTCTTAATACATATGAGGTCTGATCAAAAATCTATCAGGATTGATACTATAAAAGGTAGACTACTGCATAAACCAATTCGGCATTTTAATCTCCTTCAAAATAGTCCCTTTCGTAAGCCCCACAATTTACCCAGCATCGTTTCCATCGATGGAAGCATGAACTCCTTTTTTTTTTGGATAGCAAACACCTTCCTTATTGAATTCTCTTAGATTTTCTCAATCTCTTGAAATATTGTTCTTTTCAAGTGGGATTTGATTTTTGAGAAAAGAAAAACGTCATAAGGGCTGAGACCTGGGGAATATGGTGGTTATCAAACCTGGGGAATTTTGTGCTTGGCCAAAAACTGCTACCTAAGTCATAGTTACTGATGGAACATCTGTGATGTGGTGAGATGACCACACTCTAGACACTTTCATCCAAACACTGCTATAAATAACAGAATTGAGTGAGACCATTATAACAGTGTGTATGCACCACAGAGTTCAAGATCAATCTGTACCAAGTGGTTTCACTTCACATACTTTAGCTCCATTACTATATCAACATCCAATATTTTTGATCAGCTCTCATATTATCACAAATACATTTCAAAGGATTCAATAAAAAAAAGACACTTATACACCAGTGATAATTATAATGTGTATGTAGATATCATTAAACAATTTTCAGTCTTCTTTAAAATAAACTTGTAGTTAATGCTTAAATAAAACAAATAAAGGACACATAATATTTCAGTTACTTCTAATAATTATGTAAATATTAAGAAAATTTCTCAGACATTAATCACTTACAGATTGTTCAAAATTTCACCCCCAAGTAAAGTGATAATGCCACTAAGATACAAGAGTGTAAATGTACTGCATTTAATTTCATAAAGTCTAGATCATAATGAAGAGTTCATCCAATAAAAAAGGCACAGGGAAGCAACTTTATGGTGTTGGGAAACTGACTAAAGTTGAGGTGTCAGGTGAGGTGCCAATAATATTACTGATTCTTTGGAATTTATCAAGAATCTCTAAATATATAAGCAGTAATGCTGGACTATAAATGGTAGCAATATTTTAAGCATGTACAAATGGTAGACTTTATAGATATGTAAGATAGATTTTAGAGAGAAAAATTCTCTCACACAACACAGTAAACCAATTTTCATAGCAGCTGACTTAGTAATGGATTCAATATAGGCTTTCCCCCACTTCATGTCAACCAAGTCTGTTAGCCTGAGATAGCATGATGAGTCACTCTCCTGAACGTTAGCATCAGCCATCAATTGTTTTTTTAACTTACTTGCACATCTGTTTTTGTCAGAATTGATACACCAGAAAACTGGTAGCTCACATTCAATGCCTCAAAAACCAAACTAGTTACATTCTATCATCACTGATCAGATCTTGAAATATCACCAATCATGGAGAATGGATGTTCACTCAGAGAGGCCCCATAGCTTGAGTGCCTATTGGGACATAAACAAGTGGTGCTCATACGTAAAATTCATCACTAAAGAGGATGGAAAAATTGTTGGTTCCCCGTACCACTCCAGTAAGTACTTGATTTCTCACATGACCCTGACAGACCAAAAATGGGCATATGTCAGCAGGAGATGCCCAGCTTTCACTTCCCAGTCCCAATAGAGTCCAAAAGCATCTCCATATCCTTGTGGGTGACAAATTATTTTCTACCCTACAACCACTTTCTCATAGACAAAACATTGCAGGTGACTTAATGCTCTATTACTCTTTCCTTTTGTATTCCATTGGTGAAATGTAGGTGCCACTCGAACAGCTTCTTCACATAAATGCTTTATGGAACCGACGATGCTTCCCCAATCACTACAATCTTAACACATTCAAGTCTAAGTTTAACAGTTATCTTCCCCACATATCTGAATAAAAAGCCTTTACTTTCAGCGATTCCCTTGTACAGGGTAAACAGTATTAAAAAAAAAAAAACATAAGGGAAATAAAAAATGCAAAACAGAAAACAAGTTGAAAAAAAGAAAATAAATGCAAAAAGAGCAAAAAAGTGCAAGAAAGGAAAAAAAAGAGCAAAAAAGTGCAAGAAAGGAAAAAAAAGAGAAAAAAAGTGCAAGAAAGGAAAAAAAAGAGAAAAAAAGTGCAAGAAAGGAAAAAAAAGAGAAAAAAAGTGCAAGAAAGGAAAAAAAAGAGAAAAAAAGTGCAAGAAAGGAAAAAAAAGAGAAAAAAAGTGCAAGAAAGGAAAAAAAAGAGAAAAAAAGTGCAAGAAAGGAAAAAAAAGAGAAAAAAAGTGCAAGAAAGGAAAAAAAAGAGAAAAAAAGTGCAAGAAAGGAAAAAAAAGAGAAAAAAAGTGCAAGAAAGGAAAAAAAAGAGAAAAAAAGTGCAAGAAAGGAAAAAAAAGAGAAAAAAAGTGCAAGAAAGGAAAAAAAAGAGAAAAAAAGTGCAAGAAAGGAAAAAAAAGAGAAAAAAAGTGCAAGAAAGGAAAAAAAAGAGAAAAAAAGTGCAAGAAAGGAAAAAAAAGAGAAAAAAAGTGCAAGAAAGGAAAAAAAAGAGAAAAAAAGTGCAAGAAAGGAAAAAAAAGAGAAAAAAAGTGCAAGAAAGGAAAAAAAAGAGAAAAAAAGTGCAAGAAAGGAAAAAAAAGAGAAAAAAAGTGCAAGAAAGGAAAAAAAAGAGAAAAAAAGTGCAAGAAAGGAAAAAAAAGAGAAAAAAAGTGCAAGAAAGGAAAAAAAAGAGAAAAAAAGTGCAAGAAAGGAAAAAAAAGAGAAAAAAAGTGCAAGAAAGGAAAAAAAAGAGAAAAAAAGTGCAAGAAAGGAAAAAAAAGAGAAAAAAAGTGCAAGAAAGGAAAAAAAAGAGAAAAAAAGTGCAAGAAAGGAAAAAAAAGAGAAAAAAAGTGCAAGAAAGGAAAAAAAAGAGAAAAAAAGTGCAAGAAAGGAAAAAAAAGAGAAAAAAAGTGCAAGAAAGGAAAAAAAAGAGAAAAAAAGTGCAAGAAAGGAAAAAAAAGAGAAAAAAAGTGCAAGAAAGGAAAAAAAAGAGAAAAAAAGTGCAAGAAAGGAAAAAAAAGAGAAAAAAAGTGCAAGAAAGGAAAAAAAAGAGAAAAAAAGTGCAAGAAAGGAAAAAAAAGAGAAAAAAAGTGCAAGAAAGGAAAAAAAAGAGAAAAAAAGTGCAAGAAAGGAAAAAAAAGAGAAAAAAAGTGCAAGAAAGGAAAAAAAAGAGAAAAAAAGTGCAAGAAAGGAAAAAAAAGAGAAAAAAAGTGCAAGAAAGGAAAAAAAAGAGAAAAAAAGTGCAAGAAAGGAAAAAAAAGAGAAAAAAAGTGCAAGAAAGGAAAAAAAAGAGAAAAAAAGTGCAAGAAAGGAAAAAAAAGAGAAAAAAAGTGCAAGAAAGGAAAAAAAAGAGAAAAAAAGTGCAAGAAAGGAAAAAAAAGAGAAAAAAGTGCAAGAAAGGAAAAAAAAGAGAAAAAAAGTGCAAGAAAGGAAAAAAAAGAGAAAAAAGTGCAAGAAAGGAAAAAAAAGAGAAAAAAAGTGCAAGAAAGGAAAAAAAAGAGAAAAAAGTGCAAGAAAGGAAAAAAAAGAGAAAAAAGTGCAAGAAAGGAAAAAAAAGAGAAAAAAAGTGCAAGAAAGGAAAAAAAAGAGAAAAAAAGTGCAAGAAAGGAAAAAAAAGAGAAAAAAGTGCAAGAAAGGAAAAAAAAGAGAAAAAAAGTGCAAGAAAGGAAAAAAAAGAGAAAAAAGTGCAAGAAAGGAAAAAAAAGAGAAAAAAAGTGCAAGAAAGGAAAAAAAAGAGCAAAAAGTGCAAGAAAGGAAAAAAAAGAGCAAAAAGTGCAAGAAAGGAAAAAAAAAGAGCAAAAAAGTGCAAGAAAGGAAAAAAAAGAGCAAAAAAGTGCAAGAAAGGAAAAAAAAGAGAAAAAAAGTGCAAGAAAGGAAAAAAAAGAGAAAAAAAGTGCAAGAAAGGAAAAAAAAGAGAAAAAAAGTGCAAGAAAGGAAAAAAAGAGCAAAAAAGTGCAAGAAAGGAAAAAAAAGAGCAAAAAAGTGCAAGAAAAGATAAAAAAGAGGAAAAAATGCAAGAAAAGAAAAAAGAGGAAAAAATGCAAGAAAAGAAAAAAGAGGAAAAAATGCAAGAAAAGAAAAAAGAGGAAAAAATGCAAGAAAAGAAAAAAGAGGAAAAAAATGCAAGGAAAGAAAAAAGAAGAAAAAATGCAAAAAAGGAAAAATGTGAAAAAAAGGGAAAAAATTGAAAAACATCTTTAAAAAGGGGAAAAAAAAATTAAAGAACAAAAAATTTTTTTAAAAAACAAGGGAAAAATTAAACAAAACGTGGTGGGTGGAGTAAACAAAACGGGGAAAAATAAAATGAAAAAAATAAAAAAAAAGAGGAAAATATAAAAAAAAAGAGGAAAGGAAAACATGAAAAAGGGAAAAGCATATGAAAAAGGGAGAAAATTTTAAAAAGGGGAAAAAAAAAATTTTTTAAATGTGGAAAAAAATTTTTAAAATGAAAATTGAAAAAAAATGAAAAAATGGTTAATTATATGCACACACATGATTAATGAGAAAATGAACTTACATGGAAAAGAGAACTCTTGAGCGAATGATGAATTTGAAAATATATTCCAAAGATTTCATTGCAATCAGAAGAGTATCCTGAGATTCATTAGCACAATCAATATATTCTTTGAGAATGGCAATCAATTTACTGAAATTAACAAATAAAATAAAAATAAGCACAAAACCAAAAAATACATATAGAAAAATGGATCTTAAAATGTTTTTTTGTTTTTTTACTTACCTGTAAGCCATAGCAAAACTAAATGTATTTGAAATATATGCATCAAGGACTGGTCGGAACTGATGGTACTTGCGGTCTGAGATCAAACTAATAATGTGGATCTGAAATCAAATCAATCCCAAAACAAGTAACATGAAATACATGTGAAATCAAAAATGCTTTTCAATCAAATATAAAAATAAAAAAGTAAAACATCTATAGAAAGTCACTGCACCAAAATTAAAATACTATTATTTAAAAAAACCTGCAGATCACATCTACAAATAGATTTAATGTTCATTAACATACCTTAAGTTGACAAACCTGCTTAACCAATCCACTGCTGTAAACATACTTATACATTTTATGAAACTCATATTGCTTGCTGTTGACATATATGTACATTTTCTAGACATCACAGAATTTTAGGTCCCTAGCATTTGTGTTATAAACTAACTCGCATTTGTGTCATTTCCAAACCAGAGTAGACATATAGTAACATAAAATATTAGCTATTATTTTGTGTGCTGGCGGTGTCATACAGATTAGACAATTGAAACAAAAATGGTGACACCCATGATAAATTGTTATCTATTTCCAAAGTCATTTATTTCCAGTACATGGCAATTTCCTATTTTTCCCACAAGAGGCCAGCACAGCCAGGCAACAATGCAGGATTGAAAATGTTAGATAAAAGAAAAGATAAAAATACAGGCAATTAGATTATGATATACAATTAAAAAAACAAAAAGAAGCAAGTGGATGTATACATTGCATTAAAATAATGATTACAAGTAAATTAGATTATTAAAAAACCTTTGACTAACTTACCAAAGCAGTGAACACTAAATTTTCATGATTATCTGAATTGATATTTTGCATTAAAATGTTAAACAATGAATCCAGCAGATCTTGTAAAAACTGAAAATAGAAAACAATAATATATAAAAGTATTGCAATAGTTTATATTTAATAATTTTTCAAGATCAGTTTCTACAACTTTTAAGATTTCAAAATAAATCCTCCTAATTGGAAAAACTTTAAGCGTTAATTCTATGTTAAGATTTTTATTATTCTGTGATTTCAATTTATAAATTCAGCAATGAACGCAGGAAAACTTATTAATATCAATTCTATTAAAGAATGTTCTATTTTATCAGGATTACAATGTGGAAACAATGTAAAACATTCAACAAGTATGAGAAAATGTATAAGCAAATATTACACAATTCAAACTTCAACTCTAAGCTAATAAGAATATTTATATTAGTACATTAGAGTGGCAGAGCTTAATATTGAAATTATCATATTTATCTTGAGTCAAAGTAAATAATCATAAATATTTGAATTGGTAAGCTGAAGAAATTATTTGAATTGGTAAGCTGAAGAAATTATTTGAATTGGTAAGCTGAAGAAATTATTTGAATTGGTAAGCTGAAGAAATTATTTGAATTGGTAAGCTGAAGAAATTATTTTTATTGACTCATTGTGCTCAACAAACTATGTTTGCAAAAATAACCCAAAACTGACATTATGCATCAAAAATATTAGGTTGGTGCAAAAATAATATCGTTTTTTGACGTATTTTTAATGTCAAAAAACGATATTATTTTTGCACCAACCTAATATATTTAAAATTTTCTGAGAAATTAATAAACAGAGACAGTTAGCTAACTTGACAATATGAATTAACTGGCAGATATAAGTTAATTAACCTTATTAATTTGCGTCTTTAGATAATGCTCGGCAATGGGATTAAGTTCCAGGTACTATTTTACAGATTCAACTGAAGGACTAACTGCCAGAAGTTTAAAATCTGATACAAAAAAAATATGACATACCTTGACAATTTCTTCTCCATCCACATGCATCAGTTCTTCAAGATGCCATTTTAAAGCATTTGTGTCATCAAGAATTTCTTGCCATTTGAGCAAACCAAGTAAATTTACTACAAACAAAAATATGAAAGAATTACTATTGCATGTTACTTATTTCTATTTATAGAATTCTAAAATTCATAAATTGTAGAATTCTTTTGATTTAATCATTCTGCAATGATGTTAGAAAAGTTTTAAAAAAATGTTCAACACTCTTGAAAGGATTCATTTGATGAAGACATAAGAAAAATATTTTGAAGTATATAGCAGAAGTCAAATAATACTGAACAATATTGATTTAAATATTAATAGTTACCAGGATTGCATGAAAAATGACAGACTAATTAAAGTAAAAAAATGTAATCAAATTTTTACTTGTCTTCAAACACAAACTTAAAAATAAATTAAAATACATAGAACACATTCAGAAACTCAAGTTTTTTCTTGAATCTATCTAATGAAATTATAAAAAGATTTCAAGGATGCCACATTTAAACAAATCTATATAGACAATTTGTCCAGCCTTGAAGTAACTGACCATTATGAGTAAGTTTGGTGGAGCAGACATAAGTCTTTATAAGTACTGAGTCTTTAGGGCTGAGGATCAAACCCTTCTGAAGGCCAGTTCTGTTGGACTGAGTAGGGGTTGCATTTTCCAATTCAGCTCTGGTAGAATAAAAATCAAGATAATAACCACGAAAGCCATCACTCTTTTTGGATTCAAGCTGCAGAAATGTAAGAAAACAAAAAGCATCATTAATAAGCAAAATTCATGTTATGAAAGTAATCAAAAAGAGAAAAAAATATTAATATTTAATTTGAGAAACAATTTACAATAAAAGCTAAATGCATGCATTTTTATTTATATTAAAATAACCTAAACATTATTATACAAGGTCTGATCAAAAATTATTGGAACTGTTGCTATGGTAACATGGCATTCTTCACTTTTAAAAAACACAAGTGTAGTCCTGAGGCTATTCTACTTGTTTCTTGCATATGGGAGGTACTGTAACAACTGTGATAAATTGTAGATCTTCATGAGTCAAACAATAATTAAAATTTATAAGCTCTACAATATTACCAATTTTAGTGTACTTTGATTTAACACTCATACCGTTTAGTGCAATGGATAATGTTCAAATCTGCATAAATTTTATAGGAGCAAGATTTAAATAAGATACTTATTTCATAAACTAAAATGACAAAAATTAAAGACCGCATGTATACTGGATGGGATTGCGCTCCACCACTTATACTAATCAAATCTACCAGATGATGTATGTATGACAATAGGTAAGGAGACAGTTTAGCAGTGGTAGATACGAGACGTAAACAGTATTTAGCACTGTTTGGCTTCAGAATGATTGTCAGGACCAATTCTGGAGATTTTTCTTGGCCAAGAGTAGAAAGGCTATCCCAGATATATGTGATGACTGACAAGGATAGTAACCATCCAAAGAAAGAGAATATTCTATCAAATCATATTCCAACTCAATATTGGTGCCACTCAACCCATCCCATGAGGTTTTGTAATTATTAACCAACAATAGTACCATTATTGATGTCATGGCATCAATTACTGTATCTCCTTTAGGCCAGAGAACATTGTTAATGGTCCATGGGAGGTTGGTGTTATGTCACCTGGTCTGACTTGTCACTTTTCCAGCTCTTTTGGGTAAACTTTTGTGTATGGGGAAGGAATGCATGAAACTACAGACCTAGCCTGTCAACAAAATGAGGTGCAAGCTATAACAGTGGCTCTATAATGGTGTAAGAGGAGAAGATTTCTACAGGATGTTTGCTAAGATTTACTGAAACTGGAGTTTCTTGACAACTGATATACACAGATCTTGTTAAGGACCATATGCAATTCTTTATGTTTGCCATGCTCCTCAGTGGCGATGGTTTGTTGCAACAAGATAATGCAACACACCACTTGACCATCATACACAAATAAGACTAAACTGGTCCTAAGAACATTAGCCTGACTTAGAATGAACCTTGCACTTGCCAGATTTAAACTCCATTGAGCATCTATGAGATATGTTACAGACCGTAGAAAATTTATTGCATCCACACCCAATAAACACAACTCAGTTATGAATATCTCCAGAATCAACTTCAAGGACTATTCTATGTCACATAGTAACCATTACTTGAGTGAAGAGATGAAGGGCATTTTTTAATTTTAACTTTTTAGCATTTGAATTTAAAAACGAATTTTATCTCTATTAAAATGATGAAATTTAAATGCTACATGTCAAAGAGAACAGAAAAAAATATCTATCTTACCTTATAAATCAAAAGTTCATGGGTAGTGTCTTTTAACGTCGTTCCATCATCATTCATCAATTTAATAAAAGCCATTGCAAACACCTTCTCAAGCTTATCCTTCCCTGTAAACAACATTTAAATTGGTACATTATATTGACAAAAAGAAGTTATCAATGGCTAAATTCATTACAAGAATTCAAAAAATTTTGAAATTGGATACGACAGAACAATCAGGTGATGTCTAGATGTGCATGTCTCGAGATAAAATTTACATGTGTGTTATTAACGATTAGTAAAAAGGTTGCTTGAACAAAAAGGACATAATGAAAAAGCAAACTAAGATTTAAATGTAATTTTAGAAGTAAAAATTTGTTGCCACTTTGTGGAAGAGACTCCTGCATGGGTGATTAGTACCATTTTAACAGTAATGCTCTACCTTGAGTGGCTCAAGGTTTGTATTAGGTGAATTTTAGTATAAAAAAAATTAAAATATAAAATTGTACATCTTTCAGCATACCTGGGATTAAATAAGGTACCTGAAGTTTAACCCTTTAACATCTAACCTACTCAAACCCAACCAATAAATAACAGCTTCTCAAAGTCTATTTGTGGTCTAAGTTTCATGGTTTGTAGTCAGTCTCAAAGTTTGCGTGACTTCCGGATTTATTAGTAATAATGTAGTCATATATTATAGCAGAGTGTACATGGGGAGGGTGATGGCAATATTTACAGAGCAGGTTTGGGTGGGTAGAATGCTAAAAGGTTAAGTGATGTACCAAATAATACCATAAAATAGAACTGAATGTAGTTGCCTTTATTACATAGTTAATGTTTCTAGCAGGTGCATGGCCAAGTGGTTAGTATAGTTATTTTCCAATCATGAGTTCCAGTTTTATCTCTCACAATAGTCAATTTGTCAAGAAGGCGACTTATGTTATCAGCTGACAAAGGCAATCCCAGAATGTTGCACTTTTGGAAAATGCTTGAAAACCATACCACAGGTTCACCCAAGCCTTTTGAGTGAAATTAGGTAAACAAATTGTTCATTGATGGTTGTGCTAGCATCAAATCACAAGTTATCACGAACAAGGATTTGAATGTACTAGCAGCATTTCATACCATATTATGTACTCTCTCCCAGAAAATGTAACTGAGGTTCACTCAGCATAGTTACAGTATAAATCACAGACACATATGTGTATTTTTTCAACACCCTTAAAGACAAAGGGTGTTGAAAAAACACACATATGTGTCTGAGGAGACATCTGCAGCAAATATTGTCAAGCTGCTTGAGCAGACCAGCATACTCTGATACAAGTGACCAGCAATTACAATTTAGAAAAAAAAATGTGATATAGTAATTGTTAGTTCAATCCTTGAGCTGGCAGTATCTACTTGGACTCATTGGAAATAGGGTGACTGAATAACTGAGTGGTACTAAAAAAAAGACTACACAAAATAATCCAAGACATGGATAGTAGAACAAGAACAGCATACCCTGTAGATTAAATAAAGTGTTCAGTTCAGAATTCCCTGTAGTTACATGGATCAACACACAGTTGATGAAGGACAGAGAGTACAATGGACAAATGTTGTGATAACAGCAATAAAGACAATAGTCCACACATAAATAGTGTAAACAATGATTACTGGAAATTATTTACATAACATATTGAAAAGAACTTGAAAGTTTAGAATTTTATAAACAGACTTATCACAACTTTCTCTTTTTACATATCTAATAAGCAAGTAACCACTTCAAATATTTGATTTACAGCTAGAATTTTAAATTTATATTCTTCTATCCATTCATTTAAATAATATGAGAAAATATATTAAAATTATATATTAAAAAGTAAATAGCATACTTCAGAAAGGATTGTTTGAATCTCAAATTCACTGCTGAATAGTCTGCCTTAAAAATATTACCCTCCCACACTGAACTTTACATTATTCACCCAAACACTAAAGGAATTAAGCTCACCTTCATTTGATGATCGATGTTTAAATAAAAATTTTAAATGAAGGCCTCTGAATTCTTCTTCAGTAGAAATTGCCACCTTAAAAGAAAAATTTACAAAAAGTAAAAATTTAAAATGTCTAAATAAATCCCAAAAGAGAAAAAGACACTTTAGATAAAAAAAAATCTCATATTCATTTTGCTAAGAATTTTGTTGAACCAATTTCAAAGAGTATGTTCCTTTAAAATTATTAGAATTATGAAATTAATTATTTCCAGATATTTTTTTATTTATGAGGTTGGTGCAAAAATAATGACATAATAATGTTGTTTTTTGACGTATTTTTTAACGTCAAAAAACAACATTATTACGTCATTATTTCTGTACCAACCTAATATATTTTACATTCATTTGAACAAACTTTTTTCAAGTGTTTAAAAATTTATAGAAATTTTTTCGTGCCCCGTGTCTTTAGAGGTAGCATAGGTTCAATAAGTTTCTACATTGTTTTATTCATTCACAGAGCTTTACAGATTTAATTTATCACAAATTGTTTAATATGCAGTTAATGACAACACTTTCTTGAAATTTTAATCAGGGCTTGTAAAGGAACACAGACTTTATTTTCTAAATTGACCAACTTAAATTCCAATGTCAATAATGTTTGAGATAATCTCATACACTTATATCTTGTTCTTCTGCAAAAGCAACATTAAAATGTCTCATATGATGAAATGGGTTAGTCATTTTTATATTGAGAGGGAAATCATTTATAAAAAGAAAACTATAGTGAACATGAAATCTATAAATTTATCTTCAGAAAATAATAAGTAAACAAAATTATATAAAATCTCATAAAATACTTCAAAACAAAATTAAAGCATACATGGATACTATTTTACTTCATAAGATTTTTTTTAAAATAGACCATGTAGCAAAACTACATGAAAATATAATTTAAAAACAGCAAGAGTTTTTTTTTTTTTTTTATTTGGTTGAGCTAGCTCTAGAAATTCATGAGTCTATTACACCAACCATTATGTTCCTGCATCAAGGTCATTAGGGTGATATTCTGTGTCATAACATAATTGATCAATGTAGGTGTTTGTTCAGTGTCCAGTGCAGTAGATCACTCACAAGTTAATGTTTTGCTCAATAGCAGTGTCCTGCAAAGCGCATGCTGTGTTCACATAAAGTTGTAGAAATATCAGAAATGAGTCCGTAGCTGTGATTTAGTTGGATGTTGTCAAGGCTAGAACTAACAGTATTAGAGTTTAGGCAATTATTTATATAACAAGTATTAGTATTTTGTTTTAATCTAAAAGCTAACTCTCAGCACTATTTTCACCTTAAAAATATTAATTTGAAAAATGTGTTTTTTTTATATTGCTTTTATTTATTTATTTATTTATTTTTTTTTTTTTTTACTAAATTCTAAAAGTCTACATGTAAAATTCATTAAAAATAAATAATTTATTTTTCCACTAACATGAAGTGGAACAATTATATTAAAACAATTGCTATATCAGCTCAAGGCCAGATTAAGACCCATACAGGCAGAAAGCCCTTAAAAGATTTTGGTGCTCCCATATATATCTGCGAGTCAAGTATGCGTTTTTTGACGTATTTTTAACGTCAAAGAATGACATTATTACGTCATTATTTTTGCACCAACTTAATAACATGGACTCTTGGTGAGTAATACAAAAAAAAGGAGGAAATCAGCTGTGGAAATGCCAGCAAGAAACATATGCAGTTGAGTAGCCACAGTCAAAAAAGCAATGACAAGATTCTAACAAAACAATGACCAAAGATGGTCTTGTAATCAACAAACCAGCATGTTACAGAATCACATAAGCAGATAGCCAGAATAATGTCAAATAAACATGAGAATAATCTACCACCATGATTGACCACAAAAAATAAATCCCATAAAGTTAATTAGTAATACTAACTTAAGAGAGGAGATGTAGTGAGTAAATATAAACCTAATTATCTCCTTTAGCCTATTTACATATTAACCAATCAGAATTGCAATAAACATTCGCTGCAGGTCAGTTGTCATCTCATTCATAATGATGTCCAGCAGATTCAAATGTACAACAATGTCATATCATAACAATTTCTGTGGTTTTCCCTTTTCTTGATGCCCTAAGCAAGTGCTTATTTTGCTTAAAGGTTAATTCAGCCCTGGATTTACTGCTAG
This sequence comes from Acanthosepion lycidas, assembly GCA_963932145.1. NCBI lineage: Eukaryota > Metazoa > Mollusca > Cephalopoda > Sepiida > Sepiidae > Acanthosepion > Acanthosepion lycidas. The sequence continues at coordinate 55,622,961 of OZ010577.1, forward strand.
GAAAATTGGTTCACTGTGTTGTTTGAGACAATTTTTTTAACCAGGATCTATCTTACACCTTCATAAGTTGACTATTTGAGTATATATTGAATATTGCTACCATGTCTGGTACTGCTGTTATGTATTTAGTGATTCTTGACAAAATTCAAAGAAGAATCTGCAATGTTATCATTCCTGACCTGGCATCATGTTTCAGTCACTTTCCTACCACCATGTTGTAGCTTCTCTGTGCCTTTTCTATTAATATTTTCATGGTAATTGTTCTGTTGAGCTTTAGTACAGAGACTTTAAAAATTTAGGCACAGTACTAGATTGGCAGCTAGGTCTCATTATTTTATAGTTGAATTTGCAAGAAGTAACCATAAGTTCTATGCTAACAATTTCTTCTCTTGCACCTCTCACTTGCGAAACTCTCTACCCGCTTCTTGCTTTACAATCAATTTTGATCTTAAAATAATGTAAAATGTAATGTCATCATTTTCTGCCTCTTTAATTCCTGTTCTTTTTATTTATTCCTCTTTCCTTTCTCAGATTCTTTCACTCTCAGCAACCCCATGTGTCTTAGTGGCTTTATTATCACTTTGGGTGAAATGATTTAAAAAAAAAAAAAAAAAAAAAAAAAAAATAGTTAATTAGATCTGTTAATAGGCATTCAAATGTAGTATTTATAGATTAAAAGCAAAAGAAAATAATACCATTAACAGATCATGATAATTCAAATCCCATTATTTGTCTGTGTAATAAAATTACATGAACAGTTATGATTGAAAAAGGTTCATGGATAAGATATACAAATAATGAATACAACAAATAAATGACATAATCAACAACACAATTCAAGTGATAGCCTCTATTTAAAATTGAAATAATACATATATATATATATAGCATAAATGTCTGTAGCTTACTTAACACATTGTACCCAGGGTATGTCATGCTATGGAGAAACAAAAGAAGTAAAGTCATTTGTTAATCACACCTTATCTAAAGAGGGCAAAAAACAGTTCAGGTAAAGCAGAGTTTTTACTTATATTAATAAGAAATAATAAAAAATGAATGAATCATTCTCCTTCATTTACACCTTAAAATACTTTGACAAAATAGGTAATAAAAGATAAAAATGGGGTTATACAAAGAATTATTTTTTCTTGTCAGGTCAAGGTAAGAACAATGATAGATACAATAAATAAAAATCATTATAAGCAAGAGGTGAATAAAAACTGTGCACAATACTATAGGACTGACGAGGGTCACCGTGCCTGGGTTTACAAACACAGAACACTCACCTGTGAATTTAAGACTTCCACCTTGATAGAATTATCTGTTAATGATTATAATAATCATGACAAAGATTGTAGAACACCCATCAAAAGAGAGGAAGCTCTTTAAATAATAACAATGTACATGGGGGGTATATAGATGTGTATTTTATTCAATATGAAATTACACAATTTCTTTCCAGCTTCAAATTTCTTCCCTATTTTTTTTTTTTCACTCAGAAAAAAAGAAATCCTAGCATTTTTAATTTATGTTTCTAAATATGTCTATTCAGCACAAATTTTACTTCATTGATTTTTACGGCTTTTCAATAAATGGAGTATAGCAATTCCATGTGGACATTAGCATTTTCAGACTTCAAGTGAATGAAAAGTTCAAAATGGCAAAAAATTAAAGTGTGATGCCAACTATAAAAATAAGATTTCCTGACCAATCAGCATGAGTCAAGCAATATTTTTAATCAATATGAAAATCAGATTCAAAAAAGAAAAAAAAAACTATCATTTCTGCAGCTTCTAAAAACATCTGTAAATAATGAATTCTGACTGTCAATCATGCTACTCTAAATATAACATCTTATATCATACATACAACAGAACATTTTATGCTTGGACATTTTGCTCCTTGATGAACTTTAAAAAAGGTATCCATTAAATTTATCAACAACACATTTTTTCTTTTTCACTTGTCAAAAAAACAAAACTGTACAAGAACATTGCTGTTTTTATTTATACTATACAACATTAGTTTTTTTATACAAACTATAACAATAAAATCAGATATACTTTTTTTTTTTTACCAAATGTATCAACTTGTGTATAATATGCATACAAATTTGATTTTTTTTAGAACTATTATTGAAAATACCTTGTTCACTTAAAGGATGCTTTTAGGTCAGCATTTATCACTTGTTGCTTACAACCCCTTTTGCCAGCTGCTAGTTGATTAGAGAAAATCAAAAGGAACCCCACCAAAACATTTTCTCACACTCTTAACTATGGTATCACAGAGACAATTCATTGCTGATCAAGTCTGATTGTACACTCTACTTTTTTTAAATAATTATTTTTAATAATTATGAACTCCAAAATACTAAATTGTAATTCATTCTATTTACAAGTACTTCAAGTCAAATGATTTATTAATTAAAACCTCAGCAGAGTCAACTATAACAGAAAACCTTTCAATACACTTCATAATTATACAAATTCAAGCAGAGCTATAACAAAACACTGGAGGCATAAGGAATATACATTTACAGAATGTTGTTAATGAACAGTAAGTCTCTTGGTTTCAAAAATTGGTAAGGAAAAATTTCTGTAAAAATAAAAACTCATCACTCAATAAAGATTTAAAAATGGTTTGTAAAATTAATCCAGAAACATGCAAGTTTCAATGTATTTTATTTTGGCATTATATAAACATTTGCGATGAAAAATAGATTTCATACGATCACTAACTAGAAACAATTAAACAAATGGCTGGATAGAAACAAAACGCCAAAATAGTATTATTAAGCCTAGAAGTTAATGGTAAGTTTTTGGTGGAGCAAGGACATTTGATATCTCGTACTATTCTCCATCCAAAATGAAAGGGAGAGGCATGGAGATATAGAACAGTTTGAAATCATGCCTTCAAAATTTGTTGAATAAAAATAGTGTCATTTTACTGCATCCCCACCCCCACTGTCATATAGCACACTGCCAATCCTTTCAACTTCTCCCTCATAAATTGGCATTTTTTGTTCAAGACCATATCATTACAGATAATGTTTTTACTCTTAGGATCAAAATTAAACCTTTCATACATTTATCATTTTCAAAGACCTCTTTAGGAAGAAAACTGTCTTTCTGCTATGATGCAAAGTATGTACAGAGAATGAAGTTGATTAAAACTTTTTCAAGGTTTTTTTCAATTTATTTTATTCACTTAGCAATTTAATACCAAACAACTTGATAATTTTAAAGAATTTCAACACCTACAGCTTAAATTTCAGAGCAACTATTTGAGTGATTGTGAAATAATTTTAGTGGTAGATGAATTAAATATTGCTGCCACATCTGGTCTGGTGCTTCTGCTATATATTTAAAAAATTATTGATAAAATCCAAAAAAGAATCTGCAATGTTATTAGTCCTGACATGACATCTCAGCTTCAGTCACTTTCCCAATGCTGTAACATGGCTTTTCTATAAATACTTTCATGGTAATTGTTCTGATGAGCTTTCCTCTTTAGTATCTAGACTTTATGAATTTAAGTGTAGTACTAGATTGGTAGCAAGGTCTCATCTATTTACAGTTAAAGTGGTTAGATGTAGCCATAAGTTCTATCCCAATAGTTTCTTCTATCACACTTCTTGCTTGTGGAACTCTTCTGGTTTCTTGCTTCCCAGTCAACTTTGATCTTGAAAAATTTAAATGCAATGTCAATCATTACCTTCTGTCTTCTTAATTCTTGTTCTTTTATTGTTCTCTCTCCTTAATGTTTTTCTTTTTCTCATATTCTATCACTCAGTAGTGCCTTGCATCTTTAGTGGTTTTTATTGGTGAAATGATTAAAAAAAAAGTAATGTGAATAGAGTACCAGATGAAGAGAACCAAGTTCTTATTTCCACTGCAAGGCTAGTGATACTAGTGAACAAGTATTAATACCTAACAAAATAAAATTAGCATCAAACACATTTTTCCTTAATCAGTTCAAGTATTTCCAACATTAGCTATCACAATATTTTAAAGAGTACACCAACTGAATGTAAATAATGTCACATATCAAATACCAACCATTATGTTATTTTTTCTATTGATTGCTTTGTTTTTACGACTTATCAACATTTTGTGTGTTATTTAAAGCCAGAAAATATTTTTAGTTTATAAGAACTTTTTTAAGATAATAATGACTGACAGATACAAATCATAAATTAACCCATAGCTGAGGATAGAAGAGATGGATTCATACCTCTCTCTCAAGATTAATTGTGCATAACTGAATATAACAAACCTAACTGGAATTGGAACTTGGTTCTCCAAATTTCAATTCCAAGCCATTATCGATTACACCACCCACACATTCAAGCTTACAGCGCCTGGTATTCCCATGCAGTCACCCATCTAGGTACTGACCAGTACCAATGTTGCTTAACTTTGGTGATCATACAAGAACCTGGTGTTTCAATATGATATGGCTGTAAGCCCTATTTTTTCTATTATATCTATAATTATAGACCCAATGATATTCGGATTAAAGAGAGGAAAGATTTATAATAAAATACTTTTTGCTACCAATTATAAAAGTGCATTAAAGTAAATAATTTATATTATTATCATCATCATTATTCATGCATAAATGATTTATTTATATTGAAACTAAAAGGTCTTCTTTTTCTTCTCTAATGTATTGTTTTTAAAAAGAAAATATATGTATGATGGAATACCTTAACTGTCTCAAACCACTTTGGTCTATCTTCATGGTAGTAAATACATGATTTGTATTCACTCATCATCTCTCCACCAGCACCTTCACTGATGACATTCTGCAATAAATGCAGGTTAAAAAATTAGTCAAAAGAAAATATAAAAAAGATTAATAAACAAGTTCATTTATGAGAGCAAAACAAAAAAAAAGTAACTTTAAGTAAGAACTTAAATTTAAAGAGTCAAAATTCTTTCTCTCTCAATTTATTTGATAATATCTAATATATTTTCCTCAAAATAAAAATGTTTCAAAATATTATCAAAATTCTTTGGGTGCATAATAAGGACGGCTTGGAAAACCTCATGGGGGCATATTGAAAGCAAGGGATATAGGGACCCACTTATCTGATGAGGTGTGAAAATGACGTTAAAATAAAACTCATCAATTAAATATAAAAACCAGTGTATGTAAGTCAATATATACATTAATGATCAAGTAAAATCTGATAAATGACGGGGTGTACAGTTTTAAACATTGTTTATTTTATATTTATATAATACTAGTGTACCCATGATGTCAATTGTTAGAAAGCTTTAAAATTGAGATGCAATAAAACAAAAGTTTTTAAACTGTATTGTGATTCAATAAGACAGAATTCCAGAATTCACAACTAAAATAGAAGCCAATGAACTGTTTAATTAATTCATTATCTTTATATTTTTTAAACAGCCAATAGTATCTATGATTCATTGATTACTTTTGGTATTATATAAATTGCTTTTTGCACAATATCCTTTTATGTTAAAAATTTTATATGTATAATATTCAGAGGGGGGGTTGGTTAGATCCAGTGACAGACCCAAAGAGTGTGAGTTCAATACCCGGTTAAGGCAGTGGAGAACTTTCAGAGGGAAATTAACAGGAGATAACTGATAACTGACATCCATTAGACATGCATGTGGAACTAGAACAGTCTATCTCAGTGATCAAAATAATGGGTTCAGTTCGAAATTCCAACCACCTGAAGAAGGCCGGAGCGTACAACGGCCGAAACGTTGTGACAAATATGGCGACAAAGATGAGGACAATAGTCCGACTAATGTAAATACTGTACAATGTTTAATATTGTTTAATTTTATATGTTTAATATAACAATAACTCAAAATGAAAACATCACTTGAAAGAAAAAGATTATCAATGCAATGACAAAGCCTATCTCAAGACTAAGTTGAAGCAAGACAATCCCTTAGTAGATGAAAGCCTCACAAGAAAAGGTTGAACAAACAAGACTGCAGCCTAAAATATATATTAGTAAAGGAACAGATTAATTAAAGAGTTCATTTACTATTAGGTTGGTGCAAAAATAATGACGTAATAATGTTGTTTTTTGACATATTTTTAACGTCAAAACACGACATTATTACGTCATTATTTTTGCACCAACCTAATACCGTAAGTTAGTTTACCTCCCTTTTCACTATAGAGCATGACACAAAAGATACAAATAAATACACAACAGTAAGTATTATATAATAAATACATGATAAAACATTTTATATCTAAACTAGCAAATATATTCCTATTCAACATTTACATCAAAGTGTGTACAATTTATCAAAATGACATTGTAGTAAAGTTAAATTCTTTTGACTCTTTTAGCCAAAAATGAAAATTTATCAGCATAGGCTTGTGGGGTAAAATTAAACAGAGTTTAAAGTTTAATTTTAATATCACAGACCAGCAAGATTCTATTTACCCTTTTAAGGAATGTACACTTATTCAGTTATTCTCAAAAGCCTATATCTACTCAAGTTTCATATCCAAATTTTAAAGCAATTTCTAAAAAATTAATGGATTTATTTTTAATCCAATATTTTTATTATTTCAAACACTACTTTTCACAAATACCCAGGTTTGAAATAGATGCACTGCATTTTTTTTTTTTATTTTAAACAATCTATCAGTTTGTGCACTCAAGAAAATTTAAACATATTTTTTTTTTAAGTTTTCTCGAGTATGCAGAATGGTAGACATGATACACACCGTTTAAAATAAAAATTGGATATCTGCTAAAAATAATGTCTGAAGTAATAAAAATGGTGAACTTAAAATAACTCCATTAATTCTTTAGAGACTGCTTTGTTTATGTTTTCGGTATGAAACTGAGTAGATAACTGAATGAAAAGATTGCATTGCTTAAAGAGGTAAATAAAACCTTTTGGTCTGTGATATGTCTGTGATTGAGTGATCTAAAATACTTGTTTTAAATAGAAAAAAGTTCTCTTTAATTGACACTTTATAACACCAAATTCCTAATCAGATAAAAAAGAAAAAAAAAGCTTTAAATCAAAAAAGGTTGATTTCTCTTACCTGCAATGTGTCTCCATTTTGATTGCATACTTGAATATTAACTTCAACATTCTTTTCAGATGTTTTTGAACCTTTGTTGAATTCACCTTGCATCAATGTTATATAAATATCATTGCGTACATCACCTGACAAGTGAAACAGAATTTAATCTTTACAATCCAGAAAATTAAGAACAAGCTATTGCTTTTGATTATTATCATTGTTTTATGTGTTAACAAAATTTCTACCTGGGCCAAAAGCAAAGGAAAATATTTTATATATATATATATATATATATATATATATATATATATAGAAATATAGTCTTACGGTTTGCTATATTTATGGAATAAAGTGCTCAATATCAGAGATAGAGCGTGAGTAAATATAAAAGTGAACATAGAAGTCAACACTTAGAGGCAACAGTCTGTTTCATGCTATATGCAATCGTCAGGCCACCCTGACGATTGCATATAGCACGAAACAGACTGTCGCCTCTAAGTGTTGACTTCTATGTTCACTTTTATATTTTTTATATATATATATATATATATTATATATATATATATATATATATATATATATATATATTATATATATATATATATATATTCTGTCATGAGTTAATGTTATTTACCAAATCTGAACAGAAGATTCAGGTGGAAAATACTCCTCTCAAGTGAGAGAAAGATTCAAGAAAAACAAAGCTGCAAATAATAAGCTTATGGAAGTAATAAAACATAAGCCAAAAAAGAATGTAAAATACTTTTGACATGACTAAAGCAATAAACTAACAATGATTTTTGTTAATTATTTATCAAAGCAACATGTTTACTTCTCTAATCACCATTGAAAAGGAAGCAAATGAAAATATATGAAATAAGGGATTACAATGTGTTAATATTTATAACAAATAATAGGAAAGGTTACTATTTGAGTAAATTGATATACATACTTTTCTAGGATATCATTAAATCAAGGAATTATGATTTGTTCCATTTAAAATAATGTAATAGACTCACAAATCTTAATACAGACATTTTACAAAGATTAAACGTGAAATAAGACTTAGGCTGCTTGAATTAGTGAATTCAATTAAGAATTCTAAACTCATTTTGTATGCTTACCATTAAAAATATTATGTTTATAATTCATACTCTAAGACAATAATTTATACGCAGGCATTACCAATTCTAAAGAAAAAGAAAATCTTGGTTTTACAGAATTTACAAATATTTTTTTTTTCCCAAGAGAATATATTCATCATTGGATTTTAAAGTTTTCTTTTCCGAATGACAGAAATCAGTAAGTAGGTGTTTCAGTTGCATATTAAATCAAAGATAGTACTATGAAGATATCAGGTTATAAACTTTATAAGGAATAAAAAAAATGGAAACTAACATATCATTACACTATTTATATTTGGACTATTCTTATCACTTTTTGTATTTGTTATAGCAATGTTTAAGCTGTTATGCTCTCCAGCCTTTCTCAGGTGTATATCAATCCAAGTAACCAAGAGGAAATTCTGAACTGAATCCTTTATTTAATCTACTTAGGTAGAGACTCTTCTTATTCCACTGTTCATGTCTTGGGATATCACCTAGTACTTCCAATGAATGCAAAGTACATACTGCCCAATAAAAGGATTGAACTCACAATGACTATGTCACCAAATTCGCAAACTAATGCTTTAATGCACAAGGCCATTGTCCTGATATTCACCTGAGGAAGGCTGGAGGGCACAACGGTAAAAACATTGTGATAACAACAACAAAGATGAGGACAATAGTTTGAATATAAATACTGTAAATACTGATGATGATGAATCCTCATCCCAGAAATTCAGAAATTAAAATATTATTGTCATAAAGAACAATCTTTAGTAATACAATGTTCATGATATTTTTTGTACAGTTATTAATTAATTATAATTTTTATAATTAAGTAACAGTTCAACTTCAACTAAAAATATATTTTCTAGTTTAGTTATTATATCTTTCATGGACCTTATAAAATAAAACAAGTTAACAGAAAAAAAACTAGATTAATTGTGTAGAGAACTGAAGTTACAGTGAAATTATTTTCAAAATAAGATGGAGCTTTGAAGTTTATTAAAGATTATTTGTCATTTAATTTTCCAAACTCCATGATAAGAATTTTTCTTACATTTTTCATTTAATGAAGATATTAAGCCTAAACTTATTGAATGTATAGTTCACTGGTTTTTTTTAGTTCATTTTTTTTTTTTTCTATCTCTTATTTTAATATTCATGATATTCAGCTGCAAATGTAGAATAAGTTTACTTTGTCCTCACAAACTTATCCTTTTTATACTTGATGCATACTCTCATATTAAATTTGTAAAATACATGGAAATAAAGCTATTTTTAAGTCCAAATCTGAATACATAAAAACGTTGATTTACTTCATATACATTAACAGTTTTTATTAAAGAATCGAAGTAGATGTTAAACAACATTTCTGATTTTTTTATTGGGTAAATCCTAAAAATCAATCACAGCAATTTTGCTTCACATCAAGACAACAACACACAAATCAATAAGATAAAAATACATAAGATCTCACCTTAGGCTGAAATATTTAAAATTCTTAACTGAATGGAAAGAATCACTCAACAGAGGCAAAACCAAAAATAACTAATCACAAAGCAAAACCAAAAGTAAAGAAAAATAAAACAAAGATTATAAAGTTTGGCTTTTTGCTTTTTAAAGTTTGCTTACTTATGAGGGAGTGCTAAAAAGTTATCAGTTCAACCCAAATCCCCAAATCTCAGCATTATTTTGTCATTGCAGATGGAATGAGTGTTCGTCTTATATTGTCAAGTGCTGAAAAATTACAGTATCCTTGTGTATATTTTTGGTTTCAGATCAGTGACTGAACAATATCGACAGATAGTATGAAATTTTTCAGTGTTGAACTTCAGGTTACAAAGAAAAGAAAAAAAATGATGAGAAATCCATGAGGGTATGATGCAAACATTAGGTGACAAGTTCCATAATACTCAACTATGAAAAACTGGCTTGTCAAATTCCAGAGTAGAGATTTTAAGGTACTCCATGATTGAAGAAACTTAAAAAACAAAAGTCAGCAAGAAAAGCCATAGTCATTTTTTTTTTTTCTTTAAATAAAAGGTATTTTGACGACTATCTTCAGAATGTCCAAACTTGCTGTACTAATTAAATCATTGAAAGAAAAACAATGGTGGTAACTTTTGGCAGTGCAATGCATCAGCTCTCTTTTCTATAAGAGATTGAATGATTGAAAGAATTTGGAGCTTTTGGTTCAAGAGTCATTCACCAAATTTTGCTCTATTTCTGATTTCAAAATCTTAAAAGGATTTTAAAAAGTAGAAAATGTTTGAACAATATGGAGTTGATAGCAGAGCAGTATTTTAAAGACCAAACATCAGAATTTCTTTTGGAAGGATTAAAGAAATCTGAGAAACTAAATATCAAATAGGTTGAACTTCAAGGTAAATAAATACATGGAATATCATGGATTTTTCATGGATCAATGTCATTCCCTATTTGGTTTGGCCGAGAACCTTTCAGCACCCCCTTATACAGAGATTTTATTAACAACTGTTAGCATTAATATTTTCAAGATAACAGAATGCCAACTCAAAAATTTATCTAATGTTTAGGTAACTGTCAGATCATTTAAAGCTTTGAAAATGTATGTGAATCAATGTATATGGAGGTAAGTTTACTTTAACCTCGCAAAAATTTAATGACGTCTAAAATAAGAGATTTCACAAAATAGAACCAAAAAGACAAAAATCAATTTATCTTAAAATACAAAACTTGTGAAATCAATTTATTTTCATTAATCTCATTAGTGATTAATGAATATTTCACAATTTTCATTTTTCTACACAATTAAAATATAAATCTAGGCAAATATTAATTTGACAATATATTAAATACACATTTGTCAATAGAGGACAAATGGTCACTTTGCAAACATTTTCACTTAAGTATTTTTCAAAATTTATAACAAAATATCATTTATGAAATTAAACTTCCCAAATATTTTTACCAAAAGTAATCACAGATTATTTTTTAAATAATCCAAAATTTTTAATTTATTAGATAAAAGATTTGATTTTTTTTTTTTTTTTTTTTTACAACTTACCAACCTTTTGCAGGTTATTTAAAGCAAGAAAATATTTTTAGATTGTAAGAATTTTTGGAGATAATAATGATTTGCCACTTAACTCATTCACTTGGGAAAGGTATGAATTTTACCACCTTCATCCAACTGGAGGGAGAAGAAGTGAATTCATACCTTTCCCAAGGGTATTTGAGTAAGTGAACATAAAAAACTGACTAGAATTGCAACAACAATACCAAGACATTAAACATAATACCAGTCATACATCCAAAATTACAAGACCTGGTAGTCCGAAATGGTTACCCATCTAAGTTACTGACCAGATTCAACATTGCTTAACTTCAGTGGTTGTACCAGAACCCATGTTTCAACATGATATGGCCATAAGTCTTTAGATAAAATAGATATAAAATGAAAAGAACTTCATTCTTCTATGTGCCATGTCCCTTCAGGATGTTGGCAATCAAAGCTCTCTACAATTTCCTTTCATTTGTAGCTTTTAATAATTTTTTTTTTCATCTCCTAAACCTTGTTCAACTATCCATTTACTCAAGTTCACTAGGTAAGTTTTGCATTGTTTTTATCTGTTCTTTTTGCCTTTAATCTGTCCTATGAGTATCAAAATTTCCAAGCCTTCTTTTCTCATTATGTACCCTATAAATTTCAACTCTCTTTCTGATATTGAGTATGCATCCTTTTTATTTCCATTTTCCCTAAAACTTCATTGCTGCTCACATGTGTGGTCCATGGTATTTTCAGCATAATTTCTGTTGCTTTAAGTATCTTTTTTTATCCAGCATTCATTGCCATACAGGAGGGCTGATATTACATAAGAGTTCAGTACACTTTTCTTTGTTTCTAATGAAATTTTTGTTTTTTAATACTTTGCTTAGGTTTGGAAAGGCATATTTTGCCATCCCAATGTGTCTTCAGATTTCTGTGTCATACTTTCCGTCCTCTTAAAATACTGATTTGATTTTGGTATCTCCAATTTGTAATTTGTTTGTTGGACTATTCATTTTGCTAACAACCATGCATTTTTTTCTTCTGATTTTAAACTGAAGCTTAAATGATGTTTTTTAACCAGTTATCTTTTATTTTGTCATAAAATCTGAGAGTTGAAGAACATAAGAAACAATAATCACTTATTTGATAATATGAATTGATAAAAATATAAATGATAGTAATCTACTGCTACTTCTGTTCTTGGATTGTATATCACATCCTTAAGTGGCTATGCCTATAAACATTTTGAAAATTAAATAGAATTCATTTTTATGAAAATGTTTGAATTATATCAAATTCTATCTAAAGGGCTTTTATCTATCTCCAATTTTGCATCATTATAAACAATCAAATAAAACCAAACTTTACTTGAGGATAAGATTAGTTGGATCAACTACTCTATGAATTTTCTATTTAAAATCTATAAGAAAAAATATTAAATGTTTATAACAAAAATTAACACTTGGCATAAGAAACTGAAATAAAAAACATATCATAAACATATCAGTGAGGCAATATTAAATCAAAAAAGAAAATACAGATTATCTTGCATATCGATCAGTTAAGTGCCATATGTGATACACACTTGGGCAATCATGTCTCTTTTGATTCATGACTGACTAGGCAAAAGGTTTTCCTGCAGTTGGTTGCCATTTTTTTCTGCGAGAGACTGGTTTGTCAAGCAGGGCTACAAGATCCAATCTGCCCTACTATTCAACTCATAACTGTTGAATATTAGCTAGTTTGCCAGAGGTTTAGCACACAAGTAGGCAAATGTAGCCAAAACTGACTTGAGTCATTTATGGAGAAATATATAGCTGAACAAAGACCCCTCATGCAAATGTATTGGGAAGGTCCATTCTAGCAAAATGGACCAACCCAACTGGTGTATTAGGCGCTATCCTATAAAATAAGGTAAAATCAGCTTTTACAAGGAAATAGAAGGAGGCAGCCATGTTGGCAGGTAAGTCACTTGACTTCTACAATAACTGTGGGGAGATTCATATCTTTAATGTTTAGCTTAAATTTTCTATGCAACTTTAGTAGTTTAACCATTTGAAATCATTTCTAAGATTATCTTAGGATTAAGCCAAAATATTCATCAAATTTACTTTTATTTTTTTTTCTTAACAAGTTCAAATTTTTCAAATTATAACATCACTAGGCCAATGAAGATGAAAATAACTTAAAAATGTTCATTTTCTTTCTTTTTACAGTGACGTTCACACCTTGTACAAGATAGAGGGTTACAGAGTAAGAGGTACAGATGAGGATATATGAGAAAGATAATGGTTGACCCTAGACTTTAACAGGCCAAGATTGTAGTGATCATCTTGGGAGTTGGTCCCATAAGGCAGTCTTCCTCGATCACTACCATCATCTGCCCCATATATACCCATAAACTGTGTATCTTACTCTGTAACCCTCTATCTTGAATGGCTCTTGGGCCTTAAACTGGGTGAATATTACTGTAAAATAAAAATAAAATGAAGTCAGTAATCAACAATTAATGTATTATCCATTCAGCTTCCAAAGAGGTGCTGAAAAGTTCTGACCAAATGACTAAATGTCAAAATTTAGTCAAGACAAGGACTTTTCAACACTACTTAATATAAAGAATAGCTTTATAAATTGCTAAGTTATTGTTCAATTAAATTTAAATAAATATATAAAAAAAATATATATATTTGCAGATATAAGCAGCAAACACCATCTACCTGATTATTAGGAACAATACTGACAAATATAAAATCAAAAAATAGACAATATTTATTTTGATTAACTGTACTATTTAGATCAATTATTTCACTGCTTATGTAAATGTAAAAAGTCTTAATCGGCAATAATATAAATGACAAATGGCTATAAAAAGGCACTTTTCCTTATTTATGACTAATTTGTTTAAATAAGGCACTGACTACTGTTTGCATCATGTGGTAATAATTTTAAGTAAAAAGATGCACTAAAATAAGTAACTAAATAATTGTTTTAAATTCCCTGAATATCCATAAATAAATGGTCTGATAATGAAGTAATTAAATCTCTTGACTACTCTCTTAAAAATATATGAGCTACTGGTGTACCCCATTTTGCAACGTCTAAACAGTCATGATAGACGGATCAATACAACAATAACACTAGTGCATGCAAAGAGCCAAGGAAAGATAAGAACATACAAACTAATAGAAAAGTCGCTACTATAAGAATAGAAAGTAAGACAACAACAATAATAATAATAATGACTGATCACAATACATGCTTAAGAAACAAAAGAAAATACATGAAATGAAACTGCAATAGCAGTTGATATAACCTGAAGAGAAGGAAATTAAAAATAAAAAAAACCTCACAAATCACAAAGGTCATTAAAACAGAAATACTAATTACAAAAATGGAGCAGATATTTTACACTAAATATTAGACAACTGTATTAATTATATAATGTTAATATACGATATATTTTGTATACATTAATAAACTGTGTCTTTACAGCAAGTCTACCATTTGCGCATGCTGAGAATATTGCAGCTACATATGATCTGGTGCCCCTGCAATATGGGTACAATGGATAAATTGTCGTCTAAATTATGCAAAAACAAAAATAACACTGACATCTCATTTTAATAGATATATTTACCAGAATTACAAAAAAATATCTTGAAATACTAAAGAGTAAATTTATTCAGTAAAATCACCATTGGCTTCAACCACAGCCGCCACAAAACTCTGGAATCTTCTGCAACTCTTCTGGATGGTCTCCTTGTTTAAGTTGATGAATGCTGCCATAATCCTTGCCTCGAGTTCACTGGTTTTACTAGTTTTGTTAATCTCTCACCCAGCTTTGCCCCACACATAATAATCAAGGGAGTTGCAGTCTAAGGAGTTAGGTGGCCATATGTAAGGGTTGATGTGGTCACAGAAATTGTCTGACAGCTATGACTAGGTGTCCTGTTGCCAGACATGGACTTACAGCAGCAATCCTCTTCACGCAGTGCAGCACTTCCTCCTCAAGGCACTTGATGTAGGCCTCCGTGTTGAGTCTGAGGCCCTGTGGGAAAATGAATGGAGGCATAACATCACTAGTGATCACTCCAAACACCTTCATAATCACCATTAGACTCACCAAACTCTTTCTGAATCCTCTGCACTGTCCTCAGATTGACACTCAAACACTCTGTAATGTTCAGATTGGAGCTTAAATGCCAAGCAGTACAGCATTCCATTTCCAAATTTCTGGTGGAGTGAATTGTGTCATGGTGCTTTATTTCTCACAGACAGCGCCCAACTGACCCCAATATACTGTACTGAAACATTGGGATAACAAAAAAAAGCTAAGGACAATAATCTGCATGTAAATAATGTAAATAATTATTTAAACAAGTTTGATAATTGATCCAAACCAAAATTCTTGACATTTTGTTATTTGTATCATGTCCCACACTCAAGCCCAGATGTTATACTTTATAGAGAAACATCTCAAATCCAGTAACAAAATTAAAGCCACATTATGTGAAAATGCAAGTATATTCTTGATGTGTATTCTAAATATTTTCTCTAAGTCAATGAAACTTGAATACCTCAAAAAGATAGAATTAATTCAATTATATATCTAATAACCCTCGACTAAATTATTTAAGTGGGACAATAAATTAAAAACTAATCTGAAAATATCAGATAAGATTGCAGATATTTTCAAATAGATATCCAACCTCATAAATGACAAACATGTCGTTATCATTCCCATTTAACAAAGGAATAGTGAATTGTGAATTTCATATCACATAAACAGAAACGTGCTACCAAAGAATAAAACTTGAGATTGTTTTTAGTTAAGAAAACTAAAAAAAAACATGCCAGTAAAAGAAAAGAGAGACTACAACTGGTTAATCACATGAAAAAGGAAAAATAACTTTAACAATATGTGTGTAAAGCAATTAAAATCACATGCTGTGAGTAGTAAGGGGATTTTTCAACTACTCAACTCAAAACAATAGCAACAACATCAGAATGGCAACTTTGTAGAACATTGTGTCACTTACCTTCCACTTTGGGGGACAGAACAGAAGCAGAAAAATAAGATGCAACACTAAAATATCTAATTATAGTAAGAAGGGATGGTAAAGATCAAAAGAGAAGGTTTTCATCATACCAAATTAACATCAAGTTAGAAATCATTTTTTTTTTTTTTTTAAATAATTTCTAAAGAACAGTCTGCATTGTACAAAGTATAATTCAAACCATTTTCAGCATTGAACTAATTAGCTACAAATATTTTATATAATATGTTATTCATACACAAGAGAAGCTGTCCTATTAATTCTTAATTATAAAATGGAGTCAAAAGAAATTTTTTTTTCAAAAATAACATATCACTGATTTTAAGAAGATTTCTTTTTAAAAGGTAATGTCCTCCCTTCAAGATAACAAATAAACAATGTCTATCTTCCAACTCTTGACTTTTAATCACCACTGTTTAATAATATACATGTATATGCCTTAATTATTTTATCTATAAGTTGGTTGGTTGGTTAATCATCCAATGACAAAAAAAGATAGTTGGCTATTATATTATTAGGTTGGTGCAAAAATAATGTCGTTTTCTCACACAGTAACATATGTGAGAAAACGACATTATTTTTGCACCAACCTAATACTTAGAAATTTCTAATTCAACTTCATGTCATCTAATAAAAAGTATTTTCCAAGTCTAAAGAGAATTGTAAATAGGAGGACATTTTTAAATAAAATTTATCTGAACTTGAAATTTACTAATACACCATAGCAAAAATTTACATTGTTCCTCTTTGATTTGAACTTTAAATTATAATAACCTGACTGGATTTAGGTCAACTAAATTTTCACAGATACTTAAAGACAATGGCTAAATACTTCACAAAATTCATAGAAGAAAAAATTACATTCTATCACAAATAAGGAACATGGTTAAAAAATAAAATAGAAAGAGATTAATGTAACAAATTCTTCCAGTGAAATTATCTTTGACTCCAATATATTTAAATTTATATTTTCAATCAAAGTTTAAAGAATATTTAGCAGAAAAAAAAAAAAAGAACTTGGACTTTCAATGTATATCCACAACTGTTTACTTGTAATTTTAATCTTAAAATATTTATAATCTAATAAATTTAAATATTTCACATTCAAGGGAAAAAAACTTGTAGAAAATTATATCATTTCCCAAGTTTTTCTCCATATAATTTACAATAATATGAAAAACACAGAACTAAAGTAAAGACATTGATTTGAGTAAAGTTCAAATTTACCAAAGACCCAATGAAGAAAGAGAAAAACTATGTTCATCACTTGTAAACAGAATCCTTTTAATTCTGAGACATCCTATAGAAGAGATGTAAAATAAAATTAAAAAAATGGCACATTTTAAAGTGACTTTCTATAAAACACTTCCATAAAATCAACGTGTGAAGCATAATGCCACGATTTATAAATAATGTGCTAAAGTATGAGTAACTGTCAAAGAATTTGCAGAAATGTCCTAAAAACAGTCAGTTAAAATAGAATTTAAAGATTTCAAAGTAACCTTACTCAAAGTGTCTTTACTTCCATAGCTACATTCAAGTTTTCTTCCAATTCTGGTTACTTAAATGTAATCTATTTAAAAAAAAAAAAACAAAAAAACAAAACACCTGAAATATTCCTTCCTTAGGTGCCACATGAGACAGGTGATCATGTCTCTTTTTGATTCATGATTGACTTGGCAGAATTCCCACAGTAGGCTGCCATTACTTTCTGCAGCATACTGTTTACAAATAGGCTATAGGAATCTGTTGGTCCTAGTATTTAACCCATAGCTGAGGGAGAAGAGGTGTATTCATGACTTTCTCATGGGTATCTGAACATTAGTAACAAAGTGGAAGTCCAACTCAGTTCTCTGATTTCTCATCCTGTTATCCATCACACCCCACATCTAGTTGGGTGGACTGTAATGGATAATGTGCTTACAGCACTTGATATTCCCAAGCAGTCACCCATCTAGTTACTGACCAAGCTCAACATTGCTTAACTTTGGTAATCAGATGAAAACCTGTGTTTACATGATATGGCCGTAAGCCTGAAATATTAAAACTCTTTTATTCCACAGATTTTGTAATATGTTTTCTTTAAAAACCGAACCTATAACTGATGATTTACAATAGAACTGTCAAAATAAGAATTGTGACATTTTGATCAATTAATTTCTGATTAGAGTTAACTTTATTTTCTAGTTTTTCTTTAATAACAAGAAATGTCACCTTTAATGAATTAAGTGAATCAACAGAAGCTAGATAATCTTTGCACCTGGTATCATCCATAATTCCGAGTGCTTGATTTCTCATGATCTTCAATAAAATAAACATTAAAACCAGATATTTTTTCTTTTAAGTCATCATTCAATTTTATCATCTCATAAACAACAGAGACAATCAGAAGGCAATATTTTTCCCTGCATTCCTAAGTATTAAAATTAGATCAGCTTCACTTTTCAGTCTGTTCAAGTGAAATATTGTTATCCATAATGTTACAAGACATGCAGATTTGAATCATAAACTTGCCACAATTTGTAGAAGCTTTCCATCTAGAACTTACTAAAAATTCAGATCCTTCATTACCTTCATATTCCATTGATGATATATAAGTTCCACTCAACCAAATTCTTCCTACAAACCACTGCTTTGTGGAATTAACTCCCAAGAGGATGCTTCCCTGATCACTACATTCTTGGCCTGTTTAAATCTAGGCTTATCCTCTACTACATATCCCCATAAACTGTACCTCTTACTTTGTAACCCTCTACCTCGAGTGGCTCTTGGGCCTTGTACAAAGTGAACATCATTGTTAAAAAAAAAAAATATTTACAAATCCCTATTTGAAAACATGAGTGGCTTTTTAAATCTTTCTTGTATAGTACCTTCAATGTTCTAAACTTGTGATTTTTTTTTTTTTTTTTTTTAGATATTATTTTTCTTTGCTTAACGTTCTTCAGAATGTATATACCAATATAGGCTTTATATTTTATATATTAAATATAGGCTGCATGTTACAAAATTGTATTTTAATAATTCCAAAGACAAGCAAAAGTTTGGAAATGATTTCAATATTTATACAATAAATTATTCAGATGGCAAAATCTTTCGGCTGATCTATTCTTCAGCCTTCTCCAAACTTAATCCATAAGAAAACTTCAGATAACAGGTAATAGAATTATCTGCCAGACTAATATATTTTTTACAATTTCAAGTCCATAAATGATACCAAACTATACCCTTTTGCTACAAAGTACAGTCCCCATCATACCAAATTTTTCAATTTCATTTTTAATTATGATTTGTATCCAGGGCCGGATTATGGTATTTTGAGGCCCCTAGACTAATGAAACTATGGGAGCCACCCTCAGATAGAACCACCTAACTCACCCACACCAGTATTTTTTTTTTCTTTACTCATGATATATTTTAGTGACATTTCCATAGATTGATGTAAACTTATTGCAAATTCTTTATATAAACTAGAATAGCTATCTTTTGTTTGCCAATAAAAATATTCTTTAAGAAATGTTATTATTTTACTATTTATTGCAAACTAAATTGGCACATATTTCAATACAACTGTAGAAAAAAAAATTTATAACCAGCATTAACAATAAAGCAATTAAAATAAATCTGAGCTTGTCATATTGATATTTCAGTTTATGAAACTATTTAGAAGAATTAAAATCATTGCTATACTAGCCTAAAGGATAATCTGTCCATGCTTGTACCCCTCAAGACTGACTTTAAGAACACAATTGGTTTCCCGTTTTATAGACATTATCATATATGCAAAATATATAACACATTTTTAATCAAATGATTCTCTTATAAAGGATTAACTCAAATAAGATTGTTGCAAAGATTTAGTATTAAATATTACTCTAATTTTGCAACAACATTTATAAATCCTTGAAAGATGTTCTATGGTCCCTCTTATATAAGGACTGTTTGTTGAAACCAAATAAACATACTGCGAGTTATCCTCCAATCCCTCATCCTACAAACAACACAGAATGGATCTTACATTTTAGGGAGCTTTAATACTTTGTCCAGCTTTGTTCAGTTTCTGTTAATGCCTTGCATTCAGGAGCTGAAGGCAACAAAGAAGGGTTAGTTCAACTCAAAATTTATATATAGTTCTATATGCATAGATTCTTTTGAATGTGCTAGTGCTGAATACTGCTTCCTGGTAAGAACATCCAAATTAGTTGCCCTCTTTAATTCAGATTATAACAGAGGAAAGCTGTAAGTAAAGGTGAAGTGGAAAAATATGGTATGGTGGGTCATATCTGGATAGAGAGAGAGAGAGACTACTTTCTCTGGGGCAAAGTCCAGATAACAGAGAGAGCATCATTGTAGAGAGAGGAAGTTGAAGATGGAGTAGATATTTGTTGAACTGATGCACAAAACGGTTAGCATAGATTTCAGTACATGATTTTCTTTGCTAAGTTAGTGTTTGGGAGCTTCCCAACCACCAGAGGGGAATTTAAAATCCCTTGAGCACTTTGTGTTAAAATATACTTGTCTGGTGAGTATATTAATGGACAATTCTGTTGCCTGTTATCTGAAGTTTTAAGTCTTCTTTTTTGTCCTCAGATCTGAACAGAGTTGAATTAATGGGTCAGTCAAAAGTCTAGATGACCGGAACCCAGCAAATGATATTTCTTCTGGCTGAGCTTTAACAACCCAACAGGACAAAATAGCCAGTTTGTATCTTTCAGTACCTCCAAAGCTAAGCTAGTAACTTATCATAATCATCATCACTGAACTGACATTGAATTCTTACCAGTCACTAGGAATGGTTCCATTCTCAAAGAAGCTAATTGCATTGAATATCTACTAAGAGTCAAGTTCACTCCAGACTTCTTCAAGTGGAACTCCTGTAGATCATCCATTGCTAAAGATGCTTGGAAGATTTTGTGGTCTTTATACCTCTCCAGAAGATATCTGACTCCTCCTGCAATGCTCGATGTTAACAAGAGAGAAATCAGACCAAAAATGGAATATTGCTGCTACATCTAGATTGGAGCTATACAATCCTCTCTTTTCATCCTTAACAGAGTTCAAAATCATCTACATGGCCTTATGAGTGATAAATTATTTTCAATCTTACAACTCCTTTCCTACAGATACAACATTACAAGCCTCTTGCAACTCTATTGCTTTTCCATTCAAAATGTTCTGATGAGTTAGGTTCCTTAGTTCCAGTAGTTTGGACCTTTACAACTAAGACACAATGCATTTCATCGTCTGAGGGACTGGATCATCCTCATTCCATTTATATTTCAATGGTAAGAAGAAATTACCATGTAGACAGTTTCTTTCAGAGAGCTGACTCTTTGTGAAACAGACTCACAAGAGGATGCTTCCCAAATCACTACAATCTTAACCTTTTCAAGTCTTGGGTCAACTGTTATCTATCCTAACTATTTTCATCATCAGCATTTCGTACCTCCTCCTTTTCTGACATCCATAAAAGGACTTCATTCAGTAAATGGCTTTTGGGCGTTGCATAGGACAAAAAAAATAGTGTTAAAAAATCAGCAAAAATACAAAGATATTTGAGCATCTAAATAATTATGTTCTCTTTCCAAAGTCATAGACAAATGATTTGAGTATTTCATGTATTTAAAAGTAAACAAATATATCTTGCACAGATCTAATATTTTTAAGCAGGTAATTTCTTAAGCTACAATAAATTAAATAATAGTAACCTCAAACAGTATAGACAGAATAGTTCATCTTGTTACTTCCCAGTCACAGAACTTTGGCAGACAATAGAAAGAAGAAAGGGACATGCAACTTGGCTACTCAGATTAGTCCATAATAAGCTTGTAGAAAGCATTAACAAAATATGGCATATACGAGAGTTGCTCTGAAAGTAATACCTCCTATTTTATTAAGTTGACCTATAATGCCACAGGTTGATGCTGGGGATAATGAAGTTATTACATATAGCAACTTAGCAGCAGTCTGGCAAAATGGTATCCGACATGAAATTAAAGGTGTACTATGAATTCCTCAATACAGAAAAAACAGTACCCATTAACCTTGATCAACACTTGCCAAATGTTTAAAGAGACCAAACCATAGATATGAGTACAGTCTGGCAGTGGGTAATGCATTTCAGCAATGTGTGTGAAAGTGGGTCACCTCTGCTGGTGCAGACTTTTATGCATGTGGCATCTTGTTCATCACTGGTAAAAATGTATAGACAATGGCGGGGGCTCTGTGATGGGAGGGGGTGATTTGCAATTGAGATCTTGCTCTCTTTCCAGTGGTGTTAATCTGTCAGTATCCATAAAAATAAGCTGGAGGCATTACTTTCAGAGCATCCTTCATATATTGGTTTCAATCAATTTCTTCCTGGACAGTCATCATTCAACAAAATGCATATCTTCAAATCAGTATTTAATAAGGAAAACCATATCAATTTTCAGGCCATTATTAAGCTGTAAATAAGTTTTAAATTAAAAGGCATTCAAATATTTAAAGCACTAGCAACTCTTAGACTTAAAATACAAGCAACTGTTTTTAGCAGTGAACATTTAAATCACAATTATTAACAGAGATTTAACAGAGTAGACACAGGTAATCTGAACATTTTAATCGCTTGGCTTTGCAAATGAAGATTTCAGAGGGTTTTCCATATCTGTTACAGGCTTTCATGGTCTATATTATAAGACATTTTTCCACATTGGTTGCAGGAGAAAGTCTGGCAGCCAACCAGGTGTTCAGG
Organism: Acanthosepion lycidas; assembly: GCA_963932145.1. Taxonomy (NCBI): domain Eukaryota; kingdom Metazoa; phylum Mollusca; class Cephalopoda; order Sepiida; family Sepiidae; genus Acanthosepion; species Acanthosepion lycidas. Next base: position 55,645,929 of record OZ010577.1, read on the forward strand.
ACTTGAAGTCTGCCTTTTCTTCTTCTTTTGTCTGGATTGATTCCCCTACATCTGTTGTCCAATAACAGTGGCTGAGTTCAAAGAAGTCCTTGTATCTATTCATTAGGGTCAAACTTGTGTTATGTACGGACTAGTTCTTTTAATAGGAGCATTTCTGGAAGATTATAGTCCTCTGTTCCCATCATATGACCTGACCACCACAGCTGAGTATTTACAGCATTGTTTCAACACTTGGGATTTTGGTTAAGTCTTTCAACTTTATTATTAGTGATGAAATAGCTCCAATGCACTTTCAGAATGGTGTGGAGGCAATGCTGATGTAAACAAGGCATCAGTATATGATCCAGCATTCATCACCAGGCAGAAGGATGGGGTAGCTCTATGGCTTTACTGACAATGATTTTTATGTCTTTTATTAAGTTTTGGGAATAGAGGTCCCACATCATGTCTATGAATGTGGCTCATTAATCATTAACTTTGAGAAAAAAAAAAGAATCTTTTCTAAGTCAGGGTAGGTGAAAACTTTATACTTTTACATGGTAAGCCACTATAAGAAAGTCAAAAACTATTACATAAAACCCAAAGTAGACTCAAAAGTAGACCTTAAAAGATTGCAAAATACCTGAGATACACTTCACCAATAGCCAAGTTAAAGAAGATACTCCAATGACTCACAGGATAAAGGGAGTTTATTTGACACTATAACACTCCTTAAATTAACTGGTATGTTAATTAAAAAGAAGAATTTGTCAAGAGAAATAATTTTTTCCACTTAGCATTCAGTAGATCTTCCTTTGTCAGATCAAAATATATTAAATTTTATTTCAGCACTTTAGAAGAGGAATCCTGTTCATGATATAAATACAATGTCAAACTGATCAGAGTTATCTGCACTTTGTTTTTATTTACAAATGTCAAGTTTGATACTCTACTTATATCACTGATAACTGCGTATTACTGATGATGTACTTTTCCTAATTTGTAACAGTATTATTATTCCCCTATATCTTACCTATTTTTTATAAGAGGACCAGTTAATTTAAGTAGTGCCAACAATATTATAGTGCTTGTATTTTAGACTGTCAAAATTATCAGCACAGCATTTCAACTAAGCCATACCAATACTACTTAATGTAAGATAATAAAATCCATTTCTAAAAGTGTAATCATGAAAACGTTAATTTAGCATTCTCCAAGCTGCCACCATTTATATTCATTCAACCAAAATGCCCAAATCAATAGAGGAACAAAATTTGTAAATGTAATTTCGACAGCAATTATCATCTAGAGAGCATTCAAGAATAAATTAAACCTTCATAGGGTTTATTAAATATTGACTTTTTTCTACAGAAAAATAATCTGTAATAGTTTTATGGTAAAATTATTATGATTATGAAAACAATACTTTGTAGAAATTAGAATACATAGTGGAATTTATGGCATTTACATGAAGGACTGTCTGAAGAAAAAGCAACACTTCAACACTATCTAACCTGTATCAGGTTTGTACACAATTATTCCTTGTTCATGTGATTCATTGAGTTGTCTCCCTTTAATCATTTTGATAAAAATGAGAATTATATGCCATGATACATTTTACTGCTAAATATCAGGTCATCCCATAAGTTCTGTCCGAATTTTAACTTTGTTAAAATGAACGAAATTTAAAGAGTATTTTATAATGTCTAATGGAGCTGAACATTATTTTTATGTTTAGATGCATTTAAACTGATCAAATTTTATTTCAGAGAACAATAAAATTAAATTTTGTTTGATTAAAACCCTGCTAACATTGAAGTACCCAAGAATCATTTGAGGCACATAATGCTTTATGAGTTCAAGAAAGGAAACTCAGCAGCCGAAGAGGCTAGAAACATTCACTCAGTTTATGGAGAGGAATTTGTGAATGAAAGAACTTGCAGAAGATGGTTTGCAAAATTCAGAGGTGGAGATTTCACCCTTGAAGATGAAGATCGAACTGGACGTCCAGTTGAGTTTGATGAAAAGCTTCTTGAAGCAGCCCTTGAAGAAAATCCTGCTTTATCAGTTGAGGAATTGGCAGTGGTTCTCAGTTCAAACCATACAACTGTTCATCGTCATCTTCAACAACTTGGAAAAGTTCCTAAACTTGGAAAATGGGTGCCTTGTGAATTGTCTGAAAACAACCTCAAATCCTTAGTCGACATCTGCTCTTCTCTCCATTCTCACCAACTTGTTTCACCTTTTTTGGATAGACTTGTGACTGGCGACGAAAAATGGATCTTTTATCGAAATGTTAAGCGTCGTAGACAGTGGCTTGATAAAGGGGAAGGACCCCAGCCACAGCCGAGAAGGGAACTTCATGGGCAAAAGGTTCTTCTTTCAATCTGGTGGGATCGCCAAGGAATGATCCACTTTGAATTCTTACCATCCAATGCAACAATTAATGCTCGAATATACTGCCAGCAATTAGAGCATTTGAACCAAGCTTTGAGGGAAAAAAGACCTGCTCTAGTGAATCAAAAAGGGGTGATGTTTCATCAGGACAATGTGCGACCCCACACAGCAAGAATCACATCACAAAGGATTGAAGAACTTGGTTATTTTTATTTTTCCAATCTTGCTCCTTCAGACTACCATTTGTTTCATAGCTTACAGAATCATTTGGAAGAAACAGCTTTTGTAACACAGGAAGAGGTTAAAACTGACATTTGTGAGTTCTTTGAATCAAAGCCAAAAGAATTTTACAGTAATAGAATTAGTAAGCTTGTTAATAGATGGAAGGAAGTCATAGATAATCAGGGAAAATACATTGTTGATTGAATCTGTAATTAAATTTAACATTTGGTCAGTTGTTTTCTTTATTCAAAATTCAGACAGAACATATGGGATGACCTGATAGAAGTAATGGGAAACTTTTTTTTTTAAAGGCCCACACGTGAGCTTATTAAAACGACCCCATTTATTAATTTTGTGCTTTTCCCCCAAAATCAAACAGAATACAGTAATTATTTTAGTCGGTTTAAGTTTTTACTTGAATGTTTTTATGATTTAATTGTCTTTCTAAAAAAAAAAAAATTTTTTTTTTTTTTTTTTTAAATTACTTTTCCAAAATTATCACATTCCATTTTTGGATAAATTTTTTTTTTTTAAAATAAAAAAAAATTTTTTTTACTTGTAGTCTAAATTTGTTATCCTTTAAATGATTTTCTAATTCCTTCTTTTATTAAGACCTTCCTCACCCACATTTATTACACAGAGAAAAATGTCACCTCCCCACCTAATTATTAAGCCACCACCCTCGTATTAGGCACCTAAGAGAAAGTAAATGATTGAAGAAAATAAAAAATCATGAGATTTCTCAAATAATATTTCTCTTATTGTATTGGTACATTGTGAGAAAATATAATGATTACACTTGCAAAAAGTTGACATATGTATAAAGGATAGATAAGAAAAGTGGGAGGAGAAGGAGGACCATAATTACCTACACACACTGTGTGTGTGCACACATTATAAGAGAGAGAGAGAAAGAGATACTTGCCATGTCTCATTTGGTAATCAACCAAATGCAGATATGATTAACTAAAGGTAATTATTATTGAACCTACCAAAAATATTCTACCTACCTGGCATTATCACTTCAGGAAATCCCATTTTACGGGAGACTGCTGTTCCAGGTAAAACTAGGTGAGGATAATCATCCCAGATCTGCGTGTGTAAATATATATGAATGTATATATAAATCATTTCAACAACTGAACTCAGAAGTTTTTTTTATTAACTGGGCACTTATCTCCTGAAAGTACAAGAAATCTAAAAACCTGTTATTATATAATATCCTATCATGCAAATGTCTCCTTTCGAAAAGATTACATTCTAAAATACCAGAATTCCTCTGGTTTACAATTAAGGAATCAATGTCAGGAAATATTTAGTTTTATGAACATTTTTTTTAAATATTGAATGTGGAGTGACTATTTCTTACATATATTAAATGGACAATTAGAATCGTTAACATTTCAAAAATATCAGAACATTTTTGCCAAAACCTAACAAAAAGCAAAAAATGCCAACCACAATTTAAAAGAAAATAATTAACTACTACAATATCATCACTTCTTAAAAAAGAAAAAAAAATGATCCAGAATCTGAAAAACTAAAGTCAAATTTATCAATTTTGGGGAAATAAATATATGAAACTTGTTTAACAAATTTGTAATTAAGCATAACCTTTAAACAATTTTAAATGTTACTATTCAAAAGGAAAGAGTCATTTTGAATATTTTTTCAAAATTAATACATCCAATAGAAATTAGTTCAAGGACAGCAGTATACAGGTATACTTTAGGAACCTTAATTTTAGATGCTCATATTTATAATAAACTAACTGCTTAAAGTTAAAATTTACTCAGAATTTACATGTATTTTTTTATGGCTTATCAATCTTTTGCAGGTTATTTAAAGCCAGAACATATTTTTATATTGTAAGAAATTTTTTTGAGATAATAACAATTTACTGATACAAATTCTACTATTTAACCCATAGCTGGAGGGAGAAGAGGTGGATTCATACCTTTCTCAAGAATATTTGCACATAACAAATATAACAAACCCAAATGGAATTGGAACACAGCACTGATTTCCAATTCCAAGCCATTATCTATTACTTACACATCCAAGCTTACAACACCTGGTATTTCCAAGAAGTCACCCACCTAAGTACTGACCAGACTCATTGATATTTAACTTCAGTGATTGTACAAGAGCTGGTGTTTCAATGTGATATGACCATAAGGTTGAATTTAGATGTATCTGAATACAAGTTCATAGCTGGACAAAGTTATCAGATTAAATTTGACCTGAAATGCTTAATGTATAATGATTTATGGGGAAGTATTTGGTTAAGCACATTGACAAAGGAAATATTGTTGTAAAATAAATGCTTTTTTTCTTTTTAATTATGACACTTCATTTATCTATGTAAATAAGACTGATTTTAATAAGTTGAAAATGTGTTAAAGATTACTGAATAAGCATTTTCTAAAGAATTGGAGGATTTTAAAAAGTAAAGAAATGATTCAGATAAGACTTCAACAATAAACACATTGAATAGAACAAAGGTGTGGCCTAGCTGTTATACTTTCCACACAAGTAACATTTTTATTTTATATGTATTCAATAAGTGTTTTAAATGAATGTTTTTTTAAAAAAAAAAAAAGAAAAAAAAAAGTGAATTAATTTCTAAATTACCTGTTGTAGATCTCCTTGCAAGATCTTAATAGACACAAAGAAACCTTGACCTTTATGATTGAAATCTTTGTCTGTTTTCTTAATCATGGTCTCAAGGAATTCACGTTCACCACATCTGAAAATAATCAACAAACAACTCGGCCAAATAAATAAAATGAAGGGAGAGATAGATTTTAAAGAATTTTACCCAACCCGTATTGAATATCACCCATGAAAAGAAGGTAACATTTAGATTCTCTATGAAGAGCAGAAAAACAAATAATAAATAATCGTAAAAGTACAAGCAGATAAAAAAAAAAAAAAAAAACACAACTGTAGCAATGGATAGAACTACAGGGTGCGATGAATAAATTGTCGTCTAAATTACACAAAAATGAAAATAACATTGACATCTCATTTTAACAGATATTATTTACAAAAATTACACAAAAATATCTTGAAATATTAAAGAGTAAATTTATTCAATAAAATTTCCATTGGCTTCAACCACAGCAACTCTTCTAGACAGCCTTCTTGTTTTAGTTGGTGAATGCTGCCATAATCCTTGTCTTCAATTCATCTTTGGTTTTACAAGAGTTTTGCTGATTTCTCGCTCAACTGTGCCCCACACATAATAATCAAGGGGTTGCAATCTGGGAAGTTCGATGGCCAGATGTAAGGGGTGATGTGGTCACAGAGATTGTCTGACAGCCATGACTGGGTTCTCCTGCTTGTGTTGCCAGATAGAGTCTTCCAGCAACCACCCTCTTGACCCAAGACAGCACTACCTCATGCACCTGATGTAGGCTTCCATGTTGAGTCTGAGGCTCTGTGGGAAGGTGAATGGAGGCATAACATCACCATCACTAGTGATCATGCCAAACACCATGATGTTGACTGGATATAACATCCAACTCTTTCCAAATATTCTGCACTGTCCTCAGATTGACTCCCAAACATTCTGGAATGTTTACATCGAAGCTTCCAACATGAATTCTAAGCAGTACAGCCTGCTGTTTTCAAATTTCTGGCAGCATGAATTGTGTCATGGTGCTCTTTTTCTCAGAGATGGTGCCCAACTGACCCTATACTGTGCAGACAACAAAACTGAAAACCAACAACATACATGAAATTAAAAATACAAAATAGCGATAATTTACCCGTCGCACCCTGTATGTATCAAGACAAAGTTTATGCCATAATAGCGTTTATGAGTAATAAGATAAACAAATATCCTACCTTAATTGCAGGGAAGAAAACTGCTTTATATTGTAAAGAACAAGAACTATGACAGTTATGACAACATCATAATAAACTTCTATTCATTTATGGCCTTCCCAAAATAGACACAGACGACGTAGCATTTTATTTTTGTAGCTTTAGTAAATTGCAGAAAACTGTATGTCACCCTTTGAATTGCTTCTTGATTGACAAAACCTCTTTCCTAATATGTGAAACTCAGTTTGCTTCATGGTGAGGAGGTGCTCATCTTGTCTTCAAGAGTGAGTTTTGATGCAGATATAGAATTTAATAAGCTACCTAGAAACGAAAGTTTACATTTAATAGGAGTAGATATGTCTGCCTATCATCTGGTTCTATCCCGTGTTTCCTGCTTAGAATTGGGTTTCCAGTTCCTTCTAAAAGCTTCTCCTAGTAGCCACTTGTGTCTTAGTGGCATTATTGCCTTACTTGGGGAAGAATTAATTAAAAAATTAAAATATTTTGCATGAGAAGCTGAAAAATGATACAGGTCAAGGAAGGATGTGAAAATGAAGTCATTTTTTTACGTGGGCAGCCAAAACACATAAATAGATATATGGGCCAAGGACAATAATTATCCAATCACTGCAACCACTGTCATGCTGATTTAGATATTACGCTGACCCCCATCTCTTAGTGCAATAAAAAAGGCAATGATGCTGGGTTGGAGTGAGCACCCTCTCCGATCTAGTATGTGGAGAACAATTTATGTCACTTCTGGCCCAAAGAAACTCCCATGACAGGGAAGTAGACAGGCTTGAGAACTCTTGCTAGCATCTCCACTGAAAACATTTCTATAAGCAGAACATATTTCCAGTTTGAACCTGATATCAAACATCACAGAAAAGGTTTAGCTATGGGATCTCCACTAGCCCCAGTGATCTCCAATATTTACATAAATTTGAAGCCATTGTTTTGGCTTAGGTAAGTAGATAATACTTTAATTCTATGACCCCCATCAGGAAGACATACAAGCGCCATTTCACCATGTAAACATTTTGATCTTGCATACATTTTTCAATTTTTCAATGAAGAAGGAATACAATAACATACTTTCGTATGTCCTGGTTACTCGAACCAATGGAGGATATAGCAGAAGCATATATAAAACAATCTCTGCATATGAAGCCATATCTGGATTTTTAGTCCAACCATCTCTTCTGTGAGAGGAAATCACTGGTTTGTTGCCTTCAGCAGCAAGACATCAACAGTGACCCAACAAAGCTGGAAGAAGAATTAAAGGACATTAGTTGCACCCTCCAACAACAATTATCCATCCTTGACTTTTTTTTCTAAAAGAATGTCCAGTACAACTGACAATGTAGCTCCAGGAAATATTTCTTATGCAAGAAGACAGCAGAACATATCCAAAGGATTTGTCAAGATCATGGTGGTAATCCACCCTTTGAAACCTTACTACTAGAGTTGGTTCCTTATGAGAAAAAAAAGCCTGATAATCACTATATTTATGATATACTTTGTGTACATTCTGAATCAGAAAAAGGAAGAAACCAACCATTCTCTGAAAGTCAGACTTGAGAAAAACAAGAAAGCCATAACAAAAGATGAGGTGGAAAATTCTGTTTTGATGAATCATATCTGGAAAGAGATGGGTGTACAATTATCCTCCCCGGGATAAAGTCCAGATAATTGACAGACTCCTACATTTGGGCAGAGAGGGATCTGAAGGAGATGCAATATATATATATTGGTCTGTCAACCTAATTCATGAGTCAGGCTAGCATGAATTTCAAAATTGGGATTTTCTTTGCTTTGCAAAATTGATGTTTGGGAATTATCTTTGTCTCTCTTAAGCTGTATATTGATTGATTTGCTTTTTTTACAGGTTATCAATCTGTCTGGTGATTACATTAAGGAACAATTCTGACACCTGTTGTTTACTTAGTTTTCTTCTTCTCTGTGCTAAGTACCTTCAGGAGGTGGATAATTATGACTCTTCCCAACTTCCTATCCTTTGTAGCTCTATGCAACTTTTTCTTTTTTACTATCCTTCCCACTCCCTGTTACGCCATCCATTTACACTCATTAGGTAAATTACTCAATGTTTCCACCTGTCCTTTTTACCTTCAATATATCATGTGAGTGTTAAATTATCCAAGCACTCTTTCCTTATTATTTGACCAAAAAGCTTTAACTGTATCTTTCTATGTATAAGTGTCCTTTTTGTTTCCATTTTCCTTAAAATTTCCACATTGCTTATCTGTCCATGATATTCTCAACATCCTTCTGTAGAACCCCATCTTTGTTGCTTCAAGTCTTTTCACCTGTGAGGAAATTGTCAAGCATTCATTGCCATATAGGAGGATTGATATTACATAGAAGTTGAGCAACTTTTGCTTTGTCTCTAACAAAATTTTCCTGCTTTTGAATTTTAAGTTTCCTTTTTCTTATAGATTAGAGCTGAAGACAGAATGGACGAAAATACTGTTTCAACAACAGCAAATATATGAAGGTGATCTGAGTTGTCCAATTGATGGATCTATTAATGACTATTCTCAAAGTTTCTGTAATCAATACAAAAACATTATACAAAAATCCAAACAAAGGATTAAAGAGGTCTACAGGTAAGTGTGCAATAGGAGCTTTCCACCAACTGGCCAATGACTTCTCCATGTTGTGTCTCCAATCTTGTTTTCCTTGGTATATGCCAAAATCTGAGAAAGTCTCACTGCATGGTTAAGGGGAAATAAAAGATGAAAACAAATGCCACATCAAAAAATGTGGACTCAGACTGTTTATAATATATTTATATGTTTTATTCAGGACTTGTTAAGTCATTTAGGTAGATGATAGTTGGGACAACTTCTGCTATGTCAGTCTAACAGCTTAGCTCTTCCCTCTGTCCATCTGCGCATTACAATGTGTGGCTAGCAATATAAACGGTTGGCAACGAAACTACTCAATGGGCAGTCAGTCTTCTGCCAAGGGTGGACCAGAACTTGCTATTCAATCCCAATTGTGACCATTAATATAGGCGAGCAACTGAAAATCAATGCCCAGCTTTATTGTCACTTGACCCCAAACGCTTTTACTTATTTGTTCTCATTTAGACAAGTGCATGCCACTTAGAAGATTCCAGTTGCTGGTCATAAAAGAAACACTTGAGATTTAGATAAAAATCACTTTCCTCTTCTATTTGTTACATTTTTATTTTATTTTTTTCAATAGGAGAAGACATGTTCACCTATCACCCAGTTCACATTCCTTCCTCATCTTTGAAACAGGAGTAGAGGTTTATCCTTTGTTTCCAGTTTCTTCTAAAGTTTTCTCATTCTCTTTCACTTCTGGTAGCCCCTTGCATTTTAATGGCATTACTACCTTGTTTGAGGTGAAATAATAAAAAAAAAATAAAAAAAAAAACGTGGGTGTTCTAATCATAGTCACATACGGAAGTCATTTTGTTTTGAGATATTGTAAAGTCACTGACAATTTATAAAGAAATAGAATTTTTTTTTTTTTTCAAAATGTAACAGAATTACACAAATATAGAAAGGTGACAAACAATGCAAGATGCTTCTCAAAAAGGAATTTAACTTCTACTTACGGATGAAAAGGAATGAAAATTTGTGTATCTTCATTAGTTTCCTGGGTCTCTTGAATCACATCAGTGATATCTAAAGCTATCAAGCAAAGAAGTAAATATAAAATAGTAATTAAACTATAACAATTTAAAAGTATTCTATAACCTTATTCAATATTTCATTGTGAACAGTTAAGAGGAAGAGAAACTTGATTTACATTTGAAAAAACCCAAAATTAACACATTTTAATACATGTGATAGTTAATTATGAATACAAATCTATAAAAGAGAGAAAAGATAAAAGAAAAATTAAAATAATCTGTATTCTTGGATGCCTAATGTGATACAGTAGTTAGCAAGTTGTGTTTCCCCAGACTAATTTGTAAGCATAGAGTTGGATCCTCTTAAGTGTCTTATTACTGTGATTTCATGCCAAAGCTCAATCTGTAGCCATTGTTCTCATAGGGGAAGCAATTTCAATGCATGGTTTCACATACACCAATTTATGTGGAGATGAGACAAAGTGAGAAAGCTTATAAATGATGTGTTTTGCCAATGTGTGAAGAGTTTGGTTTCCTCAGGTTGGAAAGAAAAGGAAAACACATTGGAATTTTTGTTGATAAAAAGAGGGATAAATTAAATTACCTCATCAGATCTGATAACCAGAAAACAGCAAGTGGTTGTTTTTTTATATGCATATATTAGAGCCGTTGGTGTCTGAAATTTTAAATCAGCCCAATCAGAAATCCATTCTAAGAGAGCTGATTTAAAATCCAATAGACACCAACGGCTCTAATATATATACATATAAAAGGCAAACACTTTGTTTCCCGGTCACCAGATCTGATAAGGTAAACTCTTGCCACACTTATCCTCAGAAATCCCAAGGCATTTCCCTTATACAGTTTCGGTTTTCATTCTGACCGGAAGAAACTGAACCCAACCCACATTTATGAAATGCATACTTTATGAGCATTTTCCACTTTGTCTCCATTTTTTTTTTCAAATACTATTTGTAGTGTATAACTTAATCCAGTTAAAGCAGAGCAACTAGGCCTGAACTATGTTAAGGACTTGTGGAGAGAAAAGGAGACACTCAACATCTAGGCAGGAAAAATAAACAAGACACTATCAGTTTCACTAGATCCATGAACATAGATTACTAATCAAAGCCATCTGGATTCATTGTCATAACTAAATGACCAAATGCTACACTACTGTAATAATGTGGTATCCATTAGTCTCAAGAGACTATGGATCTGTGCCCAAAAGTTATGTTTTGACTGCTGATGGCAACATAGCATCAGTCATATTATATTCACACACCAAGTTACATATACAAAAAAACATTCATTTCATTTTTCAATCTTGCATTGATAAAATGAAATCTACCACTGTTAGGAAATAATCTTTCAAACCTGCAAAATATTCTTATAGAGGATTTTGCTTTTTTGTTATAATCCGATTAAATTTTGAAAATCTTATAATCAATATGAAAAATACTAAAATCTGTGGCAGTTTTTGCTCTATGGTTATTCTAGGTTTTATTTTCTACAAAGTAATTTCATTTAATCTATCTTTCAATGCAAAAAACTATTTCAAAGTACATAGAAAATTAACAGATGCACTTTCTACGCATTTGATCATTTATTTAATAAATATGTAGGATTTGTAACAAGTGGGTTGTTTCAGTACAAATATCTCCATAACAATGCTTTATACAGAACTTTTAAAGTAAGCAATTTACAAACATTATCGATGACAAGTTACGCAACAATTGCAATTAATTTTTTAATTATTTACAAGTAAAAAGATTGAGGTGAGATGAAAATGTATATTTTTCACTTGTTTCTAAAATTTTCCCATACCTCTGATTGTTAAAACTTCCAAGATTGATAGTTTCAATTCTATTATATGATCTTTTGTCTCAACAGTTCACAAGTTATAATATTGTTAATTTCTTTCAAATTGTTCTTATGATACAGCCAAAATGTGCCACAAAAAAAAAAAAAAAAAAAAAATCAATGTACTATTTACTTACCAGCAATGCCAAACGGTCGCCGTAAACCTTGAGTTTGCTTTTTATTGTCTACATCTCGAGGGTCCATCGTACCTATTAAGAGATTTTATTTTTTTTTAAATGCCATGTCATTTCAGGTTATAGGTGATCATGACTCTTAACAGATTCCTTTTCTTTATTGTCTGTAAATTGCCATGAGGTTCTGGAAATGATAGTGTGGTTTCCTGCTACTTTCCCCATTATTTTTTTAATCGAGAGTAGACCACCTCTTATTTAACCCATAGCTGAGAGGAGAATAGAGGGATTCATACCTTTCCCAAGGTATGAATCTATTATACTTCAGATCATGGATTCTTCATCCCACACCAATAACTTTTACGCTACACACCAATCGGTATTAATAGGGTAAACTTTAATAAAGTAAAAAATATTAATGAGAAAAAATGTATTTTCTAAATTCCTATCAACCAATGATTACTTTTTTTTTTTTCTTTTTTTTAGATACAATAAATTTTATTTTGCTTATCCAAGAACATTGTTTAAAAATAAATAAAATAATGATGAATGTTGCTACATTTGATTATTTTTGTTTCTTAAAAGAATCTCTATGCTAACATTGTTTGGTATACAAATATGGAATAGCTGCTGTACAACACAATAAAAGAAAAGCTTATCTCACTTCCATTTCTCCTCTATCAAACATCAGAATAAGAAGCCTAAACACGCCTATTTCTTGTCAAGATTACTTCAGCTTGAATTTATAGAATCAAATCATATATAGAAGTTACCCATTATTTTGCGATTATATAATCAGCTCAGTTGTACACAAACTTTACATCCCAAAATAAAATAAAAAAATTAAAACAAAATTAGTTTGCTAAATAAATTTTAATTATTTAATTACAAACAATAAAATATATATAGAATTTTTTCTTATCAGGCATTGAGCATATTTTTCTATTCAATATCTATTTTCCACCCTATAGTGGGTAATTTACTTTATATATATATATATATATATATATATATATATATATTATTTACATTGTTCAGACTGTTGTCCTTAACTTTATTGTCATATTCACAACATTTCGGCTATTGTACACTCTGGTTTTCTTCAGGTGACATATGTTGGAATTTCAAACCAAAACTTTTATTTAGTCCACAGGGATAGATTGTTCTAGTTCTACATGCCATGCCTTTTCTGGATATCTCAGTTTTCAGTTAATCTGCTTTAGTAACTCAACTATCAAAGTTTTTGTTCACCTCTGCTGTAGCCAAGTAATGAACTCACAAAATGTGAATGGCAATAATGATGAGGGCAACAGTCCAAACAATATACATAGTGTAAATAGTTACAATACCTTATCTCAGATATATATATATATATATATATATATATATATATATTTCAGATATAACTAAAAATATACCTGTAAAAGAATATGAATAAAGTTGAAAAGAAAATTTATCTTAACCGATGAATTTCATCCTCTGATGGACTTTATCAAGACAAATATAATGATTTTATCCATACAGCAATAATGCAGTTTTAGGGTATTCTTTTAAACAATTTATATAACAAGATTGTTACTAGGAAATGCTTCTCAACTGACCCCAACAATGTGTTTTTATTACAGTGGTTTTCACTGCCTTATTAGAAGGCAAGATAAACCAAAGGACAATTTTGGTTGTATTTCTGCACCATTTCACTATGAAATTTTAAATTGACAGAGTAACCACTTTTTCTCAATGGAAACAATTCTACTAAACAAATTGGTTGAAATTCTGCTATAGAGGGATACTGAAATAAACTTGAAAATAACAGGAGAATGATTAGAAGTGTTCTCCATTTCTTGTACAGCCTGTAGTAAAACCTATTTTTGAGATATCATGTTATATCAGAATTTCAACTCTTTCAAATGCAAGGCCTACCTCTTCAAAATTTCTTATTCTTTTTTCTAATCAAATCCATGTATTTCTTCCATTGTAGTTGTTAAAAATTACTAACCACCATTTCTGTACAAAATCCCTCTTCTCAACTGTGTTAACTTATGACACCATCATTGTTCCTAATGCCCAGCAATGTTAAAAGGATTCTGGATAATCCCTTTCCAGTGCGTCTATTTTACAGGCATGGTATCAGCACCCTATGTCTATGTGTCATTATACAGCTCATATTTTTATATAACTGCATGTTATGATTTTGAATTCAGAGTTGCCCTTCTTGCCAACCATGACTAGAGAGCCCAGCCAACCCTGCTGTTTAACCCATAGGTGGGGAGAAGAGATAAATTCAGACCTTTCTCAAGGATACTTGTGCAAAAGTGAATGCATCAAACTTAATGAAAATTTAAAACTCTGTATGTCAATTTCTCATTCTGAGCTGCTAAGAATTTTACTACCTGCAATATCCAGTATGAACACAAATAGCATAAGAATTCCTAACAGTCTATATAAATTTTAGCTCTATCATAGCTTCTCATAATAACATTAAAGTTATACTGACCCACACTTATGAAAATGACCTATGGTAAAGTCAAATAATTTCAGTCGGCTGTTCATTAATGACTGTACTGCTTTGCTAAATCAAAAGCTTTGAGTCAACACATTCTCATTAAGAGATGGACAAAAATCCTTAACATCAAATTGCTAAATTTGACACTTTGTTGGTTATGAAATTTATAGTTTAATACCAGATGATCACACATTTACATGAAATTTAGTAGCTGACTTGCTACATCGTTGTGTTTTGGTGTAAATTATTGTGTGTCTGTGCATTCTGAAATAAATAAGTTGGAACAACTTATTCTGACTTTTTAAAGAAAATTGACAATCAACAAAATGAAACAGACAAGTTTTGATAGTTCTCTTGCCTAAAAACATTTGTAGTTCATAAAATTTAGCTTTTCTTTCTCTTGAACAACCAAAACTAAGCAACAAACAATTATAAAAATACAGCAAAAACAAAAAAAATGCAATCAATTTAAAAAATGATAAACATTTTTTATACTCATCTACTTTAGCAGTAACAAATAGTACGAAACATGTTTCTTCTTTTTGATTACCTGCATATGTGTTATACCATACCTATGGATTATAATGAGTATGTCCCAATACGTATAAATACAGCAGAATTTACTGTATGTAGTAGACGTGCAACTCATCTTGATTCACTTCTAGCTCACCACTAGCAGTTGATTACTTACTACACGCCGCTGACGAATTTTGTTTGTTGTTTCTGTTATAAATATTATCATTCCATTTCCAACCTTAGTTTCGTTTATTCTTATTCAGTAACCTTTTCCTAGGTTACAACAATACATCAACAAGATATTGATCCTCTAACAATTTAAAGGCATTATCTGTTTTGAAATTGAAGCTCAGAATTTTATGTAAAAATGTTAACCCACCTCATCTTTTGTATGCCATGTCCCTACAGGATGTTGGTGATCATGGCTCTCTGCAATTTCCTGCCCGTTGTAGTTCTTAATAAATTTTGTCTTTTTTGTCCTCTTTCCTAAACATTGTTCCACTATCCATTTACTCAAACTCGCTAGGTAAGTTATGCATTGTTTTCCTCTGTCTTTCTTGCCTTCAATCTGTCCTGTGGGTATCAAAATTTCCAAGCCTTCTTTCCTTATTATAAGCCCTATAATTTTCAACTGTCTCTTCCTGATGTTAAATATAAGTGTCTTTTTTGTTTCCATTTTATCTAAAACTTTATTATTGCTCATATGTTCATTCTATGGTAGTCTTGGCATCCTTCTGTAGAATCACATTTCTGTTGCTGCAAGTCTTCTCTTCATCTGTGAGGAGATTATCCAGCAATCACTGCCATATAGAAGGCCTGATATTAAATGACAGTTCAGTACTCTTTTTCAATATTTCTAATTTTCCTGATTCTTAATACTTTGCTTATCTTTTGGAAGTCATTTTTCACTATCCCAATGTGCTTTTGAATTTCAGTGTTGCACTTTCTATCCTCTGTTAAAACACTTCCTAGATATTTAAATTGTTGAACTTATTTGATTTTGATATCTCCAATTTGTAATTTGCATGTTGGACAGTCCCCTTTTGCTAACAATCACATTCTGTCTGCTTAAAATTGATGTTTAACCCTTTCTTCTCACTTTCCATCACTATCTTCTGTAGTAGTTCTTGTAGTTTCCTTTCTGTATCTGATATCAACACTGTTATCTGCATATCTTAGGTTTTTAAGATTGTCACCACCAATAACAAATTCTGATAGGACTTCTAATTCTCCCAGATTTGACTCACTGTATAGGTTGAATAAGTCTGGTGATAAGGTCTATCCTTGTCTTACACCACTTTACCAAATTAAAATGAAGGGCATATAGGTTATATTATTTTTCAGACAATTTAATTTTGATAAATAGTAATTACTGAATTTTTAAATCTTTTCAAAATTTTCAAGACATACTCTACAAACATCTGACTGACACCTCTTAAAAACAATCCTTACCAATTCTGACAATCTGGAATAGTAAATATACTCTTTCTCGCTCCCGATCTTTGGAACCAAGATCCTAGAAAAAAGAAAAAATTTATTTTTTTTGACAACTGTGTAAAATACAATCAAATGATTTCAATCTCCCTCAATCATTGAATATGTATACAAATATACAATACTAATCATACATCTTATAATTAAATGCTACCAATTAATACACACTTAACATTTTACTTTTCTTATAATTCAAGTAATTGTTGATATCCCCATTGACAACATTACCATCATTTAAAAGTTCACCTTTGATATGACTTGTATATTTAATTAATATATATAAAGGATGTATTTTTACTGTAATTTCTCTTTGAAAACTGATACTGTAGCTTCACAGCATGTCACCAAACAGTTAAAATAGATTTATTCAGGAGTAACCAACAATTGAGTTAAGCAGGTTGTCAAATCTAGTCATATTACTCAAAATCTCCAGAATACATTTTGTTAAATATCTACCACTGCCTCTAACAATGTATATTTCCTTCATTTTTTTTCACTTGTTAGTTGTTCTAAATTTTATTACTCTATTTCTCATGAGAAATATCACCGAGAAGAGAGAGAAAGAAAAAAAAGAAAAAAAACTAGAACAATTTTTTAATAATCATTTCCATTTATAATATCAGATATATATAGAAATTAGCAAAGAATATATTTAACTAAAAAATATCAATTGACAAAGGCCTGTTCTATAGAACAGGCCTTTGTCAAGAAAAGTAAGTTGTTATAGAATTTCTCTTACTTCTGTAAAATCTCTACATAAACAACATTTTCAACAAAATATTTCATAAATTTCTTTTTTTCTTTCAGCTAAGTTCACTTGTCTGTTCCTACTCTGCACATAGCTACATAGAGCTGAACATGAGAGAAAAACATCTGAATAATTTTGTAAAGTTTATATAAATAAAAATGAATTCAACAAACTTACATTTTTAACCTGTTTAAATAGTTTGGTAGAATCTAATTAAACATATTATTTTGACTTATTTAGATAATTCCACAATTTTCTTTTGATTCTATTCAACACATTTGTAGTAATCTGAAATATCAGACAACAATGTTTATTCTTATGAATGCTTTAGGTTTTCTAACTCACAAATAAATTTTGACAAGGCAGATCGAAATTCTTTCTATTCAAATACAATCAATAAAAAATATTTTATTGGCAGAAACATTGTTTATATATAGCAATTTTAAAAATTTGAATTAAAAATAAATAACACAGATTAACATTATTCAGACTATTGTCCTCATCTTGTCGCCATATTTATTACAACATTTCGGCCGTTGTACACTCCGGCCTTCTTCAGGTGGTTGGAATGTTGAACTGAACAATTTCGCTCATTGGGGTAGACTGTATTGAGAACACGTGGCACAGTGGATAAAGGCGTTAGTTAGATCCAGTGACAGGACCCAAAGTGTGTGAGTTCAATACCCGGTTA
The DNA here is from genome assembly GCA_963932145.1 of Acanthosepion lycidas. Lineage (NCBI taxonomy): Eukaryota > Metazoa > Mollusca > Cephalopoda > Sepiida > Sepiidae > Acanthosepion > Acanthosepion lycidas. The sequence goes on from OZ010577.1 coordinate 55,663,929, forward strand.
AGGCAGTGGAGAACTTTCAGAGGAAAAATTAACAGGAGATAACTGACATCCATTAAACATGGCACGTGGAACTAGAACAGTCTACTCCAGTGAGCGAAATAAAGGGTTCAGTTCGACATTCCAACCATCTGAAAAAGGCTGGAGCGTACAATGGCCGAAACGTTGTGATAAATATGGTGACAAAGATGAGGACAATAGTCTGAATAATGTAAATAATGTACATAATACCTCATCTCAGATTTATAGACAGATAACACAGATTAAATATTTATTAAAATATGATTTTAAAAATTTGTATGCAAACTAAATGTTACCACTCATGTTGTAAACACAATTTGTCATATATATTATATTGTTATATTATATTATGTTATATTATTGTCATACATTATATATTATTATTATATATTATATTATTGTCATATATATTATTAGTGGGAGGCCCAATAAAAATTTAGCCACAGGCAGAGTTATAAAAAATGAAATCAATATGTAAATAACATGATGAAATTAAATATAAAATAGATTTCTTTACATATAAAGTCTATTTAAGCACCAAACCACAAATTTTCTTTTGTCATGGTAAATTATATTCCTCTTAGTCATATCTGCTGTTATGAATTTCCAGCAAAATAAATTGTAATCCATGAGGATTACAATTATGAGGACCCCCTTAGTAGGTCTAGCATAGAAATAAATGATATGGGAGCCACTAATAAAGAAAGAAAGGCAAACAGCAACAGTTCAGCAGTAGTAACAGCTGTAACAAAAAATAAACCTTCAGTGCTTTCAATCATAACAGCAACAGCACTTGTCGGCAGACAGGTTAGGTTTAAGGCTACACACAGAATTGTCTCTCAGGGCAATAGCTGAGTGGATTAAAGCATTTGGTTTGTGAATTTGATGACTAGATGAGATAACCCTAGACATGAACAGGAGAATGAAAACAATCTACCACACTAGAATTAAATAAAGTGTTCAGTTCCCTAATGACCTCCTCAACATACACCTATGAAAGACGAAGGATACGATGATCAAAACATTGATATATTGATTTGTTTTCTACATCTTAACATTTTCATGGTTATTTAAAACCAAAATATTTTTGGATTATAAGGATTTCTCAGAGGTAATGATTTTCTGATACAAGTGCTACTATTTAACCCATAGATGGGAAGAGAAGAGGCAGATTCATATCTTTCTCAGTATGACTGAAATTCAAACTGAGCTCTGCAATTTCACAGTCCAAGCTGCTACCTATTACACTAACTATATATCCAACTTTACAGCACCTGGTATTCCCAAGCAGTCACCCATCAGGCTCAACATTGCTTAACTTTGATGATCAAGTGAGAACCGGTGTTTCAACGTAATACGGCCATAAATCTCTAGTGATGACAACAACAAAATCAAGAGCAATAGTCCGCATGTAAATAATGACAACTCCCCATCCCAGAAATTTAGACATGAATTAATTGTAATCCAGTTTATAAGTAAATTAATACTATTTGTAAACCATAAATACTTATGTACACTGATTATTACAGGTCTTAGACTATTCAAAAATGTCATCAAATTGAGTAATGTTTTGTAGTGTACTAAATCAGGATACAAAATACTTACTGTGAACACAACACGGCAGTTATTCAACATATCAATATCTTTTGGCATACCTTCTTTCCCCCATTTCACAACATAATTTTCACTGTAAAGAAAAGTTTAATATCTAGAGATTTACAAACAGATATATACAACAAATCAATATATTTTCTCTACTCAATACAAAAGATTAGACAAGAGATTTTCAAGTATACTCACATACCTATAATGGCCATCTAAGGACAATACTTAATTTGTACAACAAGCAAGGTGTTGACAATTGGTTGATAACACCCGCCATGAGAATGGAATCAAGATGAGGGGAATCAGATGAAAAAAGTTAGAGATAAAAAGGTTACTTAAGGAATGTTTCTGACGTGAGCCAAATGATATGAGAAACAAGTATCCAGTGTCTGATTTCAGACGGGAAGGAAATATAAAACTAACTTGGCAAATCTTTCTACAGAGGTATCAGAATTGAAAACAATAACTACCCAACTTAGTTTATTTTTTTATATATATATATATATATATATATATATATATATATATATATATATATATATAAATACACAACGATATCTTGACATTCTTTCCAAATTTATTTTCAAGTTATAAAAATTGTTATTGTACAAAAAAATATATCACAATAATGAAAACTTGGGAAACCAAAATTTCAGGATTGCAGGTCCAAGTCCAGCTTGAAATGTTTGTAATTTGAGTAGGTATGATTCATTAATTTGTCGAGCTACAGCCTCTAGGAATAAAGTTGAAAAGGTGTGACAATGACATCCACACTTATTTATATAGATTTAATAAAACTGACCTAAAATATTCCCTATACTAAGAAACTTGATTCAACTAATCATTTCATTGATTAATTCATAACAGGTTTCTATTGTTAAAAAAAAAAAAAAAAAAAAAAAAAAGGGAAATAAAAAGTATCAAATAAAAATCTAGCATATGAAAGTAACACTGAATTTTAACCTACTTTACCCTTGAATATTCAATTATTTTATTAGCTTTTTTTAAGGTTATACATGAAGAAATATGGCTGAACTAGTGTCATTCAGTTATCCAGGTTCAATTAAGTGTTAAATAATGTAATAAGCTAATTAATTAAATTAAAATTGTCTCTGTCAATTTTTTTAAACCCAGATAGTTTAAGAGTCATGGTAAATATCATTCAATTAACTTAGATTGCATGCCAGATTTGTATTTTTGTAAATATTCTCTTGTTAAATGTAAATAATTTATATATCTAAGAGAAGTAACATAATTGGATATTCCATATTGAAAAAATAAAAAATAGACAAAAAAAGGTAATCCTTTGAACAATCACAGCAACATTTGTAACCTTTGTCAACAAGAGAAATTAGCTATAATAAGATTTCCAGAGAAAAAAAAAATTTAAATCAGAGATTAGTAATTAAGTCTTGTTGTATTCATACTAAAAAGTTCCTTTTGGGTTCATTTGAAGTGGGATAAAAAGAACATATGTATATTTCATTTAATTCCTCACCAATACATTTCCAATATACTTGATTTTTCCCTCCTCACCTTCTACCACACCTCACATTGTATGCTTATTCATTTATTTTTGCTGATTTCCTAATTTTCTATACTTGAAAGTTCTACATGTAAATTTTGATCTTTTAATATGAGTATTGAGCACTTTTTTAAATACTACTGTTCTAATTCAACTCTGACCATTAACTCCTTTATTATATATATAAGAAATTTGACAATTAGAAAAACATTATATGAAAACTTGATTTGATTACATATTTCACCTTTCTAGGTTTAATCAGATCCAAGAAAGAAATGTGTGTGTTTGTGTGTGTATGCTTAAACAATGAATCATTAGTACCTAAGCTGTTGTTTCTCATGATGAAAGAATGAAAATGAGTAACTTTTAAAAAAGACATTAAATTTCTTCAGAAATTTATTTGGATTCTATATCCTATTTTTAACATACACACATGTGTGAAATCATTTTATTTAAGTTGGCATAGTAGCTGTTGCTTTAGATAAATGCACTGTAACCTTGAATATATAAAAATTAAGAATTTTTTCTTGGTTCAGAAAAATATTTAAATATCTTAAAAGGAGAACTGTCTTTTTTTTTTCTTAAGACTTTTCCTTACCTTATAAAGCTGCCTGCTTTTTCATCATAAAGATTCATTAATATATCTGCATCTTCTCCAATACGGCACACAAAATTATGTAATAAAACATAAAGCCCAAATGTTGGGCTTTTAGATGGTTTAGTTTCAACTTCTGTTGAATTCCGGCTCTGTTAAAAGAGAAATAGAAAAAATATTAATGAAAGGTTTTCAAGTTTTTGTTATCATGAATATTCAATAACATGTTTGTTTTTTTTTAAAGCTGTTGATGATTACATCTTTTAATAAAAAAAAAAAAAAAAAAATCAAGGAGTTTAATGTTTGGATAGGTTTTGTCTGCTAAGACACCTGCCAGGTGACACTGTTCAGGACTATTAAAGGAACAGATAACAAACCTTCTTCCTCATTTTGCTTTACAATATAGTACCACAACATGAACTTGTCTTTACTGGAAGAGATTTCTTTCCTCCCCCCACCCAGCCAAACTGATTCAAGCAAATCAGTAGACAATCACACAAGAACACACACTATGGCTAATTACATAAGTGTTTTCTTTCCTCTTTTTAGCTATCTGTACACACATAAATTTCTCTTTCTCTTTTGTGAGCTATGTTACTCTTTATATAAATATACATGTAAAATTCCTCCACATGTTGAAATTTGTTTCTTTTGAAATTTCTCAACTTCTTTGTTACAATTCTGAAACAACTGCATATGTTACAAAAGAGTACCTACTTCAACAAACTGGTGATCAATAGTAAAACTTGTCCATTTCAAATCTACAGCATCCCCGCCACCACTACTCACTAAATTGTCACAAATATATATACTTTACCCAGGACTACACCCATGTTGATTTTGATAATAAACTCTTGATAAAGTTTTTTTTCTGAATTTTTGGGATGAGGAGTTACCATTATTTACATGCAGATTTTGTCCTCACCTTTGTTGTTGTTGTTACAACATTTCGACCATTGTGGCCTGCAGCCTTCATCAAGTATATGTTGATCTGGGTAGCTTACAGAGAATTCCAATCTGAACCCTTGATTTGTTTTACATCTAGATTATTCACAGTCTTGAGATACTTTTTCCTAGTCCTTATTTAATATAAGACAATAGCTTAGCAGAATAAAGTATTGGTTCATGAATTTGGTGAGAGTAATTGTGAGTTCTATCCTTGGGCTGAGTATTGTGTACTTGGATTCGGTGGAAACAGGATGAGCAATAACTGAGCAGTACTAAAAATAAGTACTAGATGAGATATCCTTAGACATGGGCAATGGAACGAGAACAGGCTGCCCTGAAGATTAAATAAAGCATTCAGTTCAGAATTCCCAAGAGGTTACCCAAATCAACTTACACCTGACTAAGGGCACAATGGCTGAAACATTATGATGGCAATGCCAAAGATAAGGACAATAGTCCACATGTAAATAGTGTAAACAAGGGAAATGTTTTACTTATACTTTGACTCATAAAACAAGTTCTTGTTTGCAGAATCTATTTACATTCAAGATGCATTAGAAAATACACTTTAACAGTTAACAGAATATTTGACGAACTATAAAAATGATTGTCTCTTTAATTCCTATGAGTATTTTTGTTAAATGAGTAAATTAGAGTTTCTGGGTCTCAAATACTCTTGTAAAGGGTTGGTATTTGATTTTGTGCCACTAACAGAAGTTGTATGTTAGTGGATGGCAGTAAACAAAGTGAAGAATTATTTAGAAAATGACTGGCCAATGTTTATTGACGCACCTAGGTAAAAGATGTGAAGGTATAGAGAATGGTTGACTTCAAGTCAGCATGACATTAAGTGAGGGTGACTGAGTCTCCCTTTCGTTGGGACATCTACCAAACACATCCAAACTCAATGAGTGGGAAATGAGAAGAGAACAATCATCTCCTTTGATGGAAGTGGGGTCACAAAATTCACAGATGACCAGAAACCCTTTTTGATTTCCTATGCATTATGGTAAAATGAAATTCTCTATTTTACTTATTATTCATTACCTTATTTTCATTCTCCCACACTCTACAGCCAGTATTAATCCTCCCCAATGTTTTTCTAATAAAATTGTTCAACCAAAGATCTATAATAGATAAAAGGAGCAAAAGGGATAAGTTTAATTTTATTCATTTAGAACTTCTGAAAGAAAACATAACAGAACATTGAACATCAGAGGTCATCAAAAACCCCCAGAAATGTATTTTAAAAAATAAAGGAAAGCTTACATATTCAGACTGAATCCTTTTAGTTGCAATAACATGCTGCAAAAAAAAAAAGAAACAAAATTCAAAAAAGCATTCTGCTTATTAAAAATTAAAATTAGTTACACCATATTTATCAGTCAGACATTCATCTCTTGCAAATGAAAGAAAGAAGTTTGGTCTTGTTCTTACAAAGTTAGACATGAAAATATAACCTAGCTTACAAAGTCTAAAATTAAAAGATGTCATTATCAGAGGAGGTAAGCATGCCAAGCTTCAAAGATCTTAAATAAAAATATAATTTTAAATAAGAAAAAAAAATGGAATCAGTTCTTTGTCTTTCCTAAAAGTTTCCTGGGAAATGGAGGCAGTATTTTTATCCACATTCATTCCTATGAGAATAATGTACACAAAAAATATCATGAGAGAAAAATAATTTAAGCAATGTAAGTGACAAAGAGTATATTTCAAATTGACATATGAAAGAATGTTAGAATCAACCCATTTTCCCAAATCTAACCAAACACTTTTTATTTTTAATTCCTTTGTGTCTGGGTCAAGAGTTTTTCCAGCAAGTGTGTGCATATAAAGGTTCACCAGACATTTAAGGACACACCTTTAGCAGGCCATAAATGAAAAATAAATTAAGAACATAGTGTTACACAGTATGTAGAAAATTTTAGCATTTTCATTTCTATTTCAGACCTATGGACATTGTTAATATGGCAACACCCATACTGACAGAAAGAATGAAAAGGTATATTGTATAAATGGTACTAGCTGCCAACTACAGGTAATGGGAGATATCAAGCATCCTGAAAATGATCAGATGCTTCATGTTCTAAATTAGGAACAAAATGGAGGACACTGACAGGGAGATATCATAAATGGCCAAAAGAAAGAAAAATTCTAATCAATAAGATAACGTTAAAAGATCAGAGTTCAGCAAACAGGTGAAATATCACCAACCACACTCAGGCAAGTTAATGAATGTCACCACTGACATCATGATGATGAATATAGATTCTTAAGCCCTTCATCAAGGGCATGACCCTAAAGGAGTCCATACAGTGTGTCATCAGGACACTACACTTTTCAATATGGCCCACATGACTAAGAAGTAGCTTGTTTGAGAATTTCGACAATCATGTTACAGCCAACTTTTCAACTCCCTGATCTCCTTATTTGAATCTCCCGGACTACTACATCTTGGATGTTGATGAGAGAAACCAATCAGCAGCAACTCCACAATACTAAAGACTCATTGATGGCTGTCATCACTGACATGATGACCAACATGAATATCACCTGATCTGGAAATTAATTTCCAAGGTCAGATTGAGACACTCTTCAAGGCTAGGTGTATTTTTTGGGAATAATATATTTTCTGTCTAACATGCACAATATTTTAAACATTGATTTTTTTCTATTGAATATCTTTGCCTTTCTTTTCTGTTTTTCTTTAATTTGTTCCCAATTATCATGCTGTACACACACAAAATAAAATAAAGAGATTCATTACCTGCCGATAGAGTTCTGTTGTACTTGTTTTTTCAGGGTTTAAGATATTGCCTTCTTCATCCCGCACAACAAGATCTAGCTGCAAACGACTAAAATGAAAAAATAAAATTTGAAATTTTAGGATTTTTTTCTTTATCTGATTTTCATGATATGAACTTAGTAAAAATGATAATTTAAACCAAAACCTTTGTTGCTGCTCATGATTGCTTTGATAAAATTGTCTGTCAACATTGCAAATTATTGAAGATTATGAATATTAAATTGTTATCATGAAGCAAAAAGGGAAAAATTACAACCAATTTTAAAATAAGCAATTTCATAAAACAGTTTAAAATAAACTCCTTTTCTTTTTTGCAAGATTTTATTTATGACATTTGCTCTCAAACTGTTTATTCTTTAATGCATTTATCAACTATTAAATTTTAAATTAAACAATTTAAATTCTTAACAAATATATCATTTATACTCACACATTGCCTGAATCAATCTTGTTTGTAGCTTTCTGCTTCAATTCTCGCAGTTCATCCTGAATAAGAAAAAAAATAAAAATCAAGTCTCAATTGATGACTCAATCAATTTTTTTTTTTTTTTGTAACAAAACAATGAGATACAAACATGACAGTTGGTTGCAGAAAAAAAATGTACTTTTATACAGGGTGTATCAAAAATACTTTCCAAATTTTGGGAGCAGGTTTCTTCCACCAAAACAAGGACAAAAGTCCATATAAACATATATTCACAAATCCTTCCCTTTGAGAATTTTATTGGCTCTGAGTTGCCATGTAAGACTAGGTTACATTTGTCATTCAAGTATATTTGTGGTTAGTCTGTCTTCAACGTTTAATGTGTATAATAGTGAGTTAACTAAGGAGTGTTCCATTTAACAATGGAACAGGATATTCCTATCATGATCAGGCCAATATGACTTTTTACATATGGCCACACAAATGGTAATGGACACAAGGCTGCACGGCTGTATCAGATTGCGTTTCCAGACTGAAAGCAGCCAAGTCATCCAACATTTGCTGTTGTTTATCATCACATTGCTGAGACAGGATCCCTGACACCACAAACTATGGATCAAGGAAAACCAGTTGTACATTTAACAGTGTCTACCATAAAATTTAAACTTAATAGAACAAAAATGAAGAATTTCTAAAACTATTACTTATTTACTGAAGATTTTTATTGTTTATTATATTCCATTTATGTAATGCAGCACAGGACATTTCTTAAAGTGTAATAAATTAATAACTTAGTTTATAGCAGAAAATTAATTTTACTTTAAGTAGAACAATGAGTTGCTAAAGATTAATTAGAAACAATATGCTATAACAAAAGCATATTTTGTAAATAGGATTATCAAAATTGATGCAGTTAATAATCTAGCTACAAGAATTTATTATTAATATTCATATGCAAATCAATATTATAGCATAATTATGAAATTATATAATTGGTTTAAGTATTACATAAACCATAATGCTTTAGTTTGCAACTAAAACAGCAACTCATGAGGGAGCTGTGATGTTTTTGAATTATCTCCCTTGCAAACTACAGTAGCAGAACAAGGTCTTTAAAATTCTAAATTTACATTCAAAATAATATCCTGATCTCTTGGCTGTTGTATCCTCCGGCCTTCTTCAAGTGTTTGTCACTCTAGCTAACCTTCAAGACAACTGTGTTTAAGTCTATTAACAAAGCTAGAGATTGAACTCACAATTACTATACATACTGAAATGCAAAGGTATATTAGTAATTATGTAATGATGTAGACCTTTAAACAATTTCATTATAAATAGCGAGGAGGGCTGACACAAACAAGATGTGGTTCTACTGTTTAGAATATGATGGAGAAACAAGGAAGCCCTCAGATGAATAGGGACTACAAAGAATCTACTTGACAATCAGAAAGTGAGTGACATATTTGATAAGTTTTAACAAATAACCAAGTTGCTTGGTCTTATACAATATGTCAACTGTTGCTGGATTAATTAATGTTGAAACGCGTCTTTATTTTTCCAGAGAAATTGCTTGGTTCCTTGGTATATAATGTATACATGAAGGCAATGTAATTAGAATGAACCAGTCCAGATATATAGTAATGTTTTGAACAAATAGCTGGAGGAAAAAATACTATATAGTATTTTTTCCTGACAGACAGTGGTGAGAAAGGTGTAGGTATTGATGAGAGCAAAAAATGATAGGAAGCTATGGAGAAGCATAGTCATCTATGTCTCTTCAGGATATGGCAAAGATATTTTTAAAAATCACTGAAGAGATTTTTTTTTTTAATGCCTAAACATTAACAAACTTACAATTTTTTTTTTTTTCAGTTTGTGAGTAAACTTTTGCACATCTCTAGCAAACTTCATTAAACAGGAAATGACACAAAATTGTTATTGCTCTGATAAGTAAACTGATTTGGAAGAGCTCAACATGCAAATTACAAATTGCCAAAATCAAGCCGGTACAAAAATATCTAGGAAGTGTTTTAACAGAGGATAGAAAATGCAACACCAAAATCTGAAGATGCATTGGGATAGTGAAAGATGCCTTTCAAAAGCTAAGCATTAAGAAACAGGAAAATCTTATTAGAAACCAAAAAGAAATAAAAAGATTACTTAATTGTTATGTAATAATAATTTTCCTACATGGCAGTGAATGCGGTACAATTTTCTCACAAATGAAGAAAAATGACTTAATGCAACAGAAATGTTGTCCTAGAGCAAATACCATGGAATGAACATGTGAGCAATGATAAAATTTGAAAGAAAAAGGAAACAAAATGACACTTATGCTTAACATCAGAAACAGTGAATTGAAATTTCTTAAGCCCATAATGAGGAAAATTTGACATTGACAGGACATTGAAGGTAAGCGGGGCAGAGGAAAGTAGCACGTAACCCTATCTGACGAGCTTGTGTAAATGGTTGGCAGAACAGGGATTAGGAGAGACAGTAAAAAAACAAGATTTACTAAGAGATAAAAAGGACAATAAATTGTGAAGAGCCATGATCACCCACTTCCAGAAGAGACAAAGGCACATATAAAAAGAAGAATACCAGATATCTATAATGAGTGATAGTGAGATATATATATATATATATATATATATATATATATGGATTCAACACTATCACTTGATAAGACACCAGAAGTGTTGAAACAAAATGGCTATTTTTGTAGTGATTTTATAACATATTTATGTTATAATTTTCAAATAAATTATATTTGCTCTACTCTGTATTGAGCACTCTTTTAAGAATGGTTTTGGTTAGTGGAATTTATTCCATATACACCAATCCTATATTTGGATATACTTGTGTGTGTGTGTATATAACACTCATGGTGGTTGAAAAATTGCTATTAAAAATAGTTATAGAATTTTATAAAAAAACAAGGAGAAGAACAGAAATAAATTAGTATATCTCATATCTAAATACAAGTATTCTATAGTTTTTTTTTCCCATATTTCTAGTTGTTTAATTAGAGCTGCATTAAAAGCTGGAAAGGCTGACTAGAAGCAATACTGATAAAGTGAAATAGTTACTTCTATATTCCTATCTTAATTTATATTCCAAAATTTTACAGGGACTCCCAAAAAATAAAGGAAAAGATAATTTTAACATTAAAATAAATAAAAATTTTGATGCAAGCAAAAACACTTTACAAGCTTCTGGACAAAGCAGGACAATATAGACAGAAGTTTAAAAATGAAAAAATATATATAACTTTTGGTGGATGGGGGGAGACCAGTACTTACTACAATGAGAGTATTTGACAATGAAGAGAAAGCTAAACTTCCAAACTATTAATCTTCTAAGTTAGGTTCCCAGTGGGTGCCCAACAATTGTGTCTTTCTGCAAAGCTAAACTCAATTTAATATCTACTTACCACAGTAAGTTTCTTTGATAAGATCTTGCTGCGCCATTCCATCAAATCATACATTGATTTGGAGATTTCATGAAACAGGGGATTATTTGTCTGTAAAGAAAAAAAAAAATAAACAAATAAATAATAATAATCATGATGATGATAAAATAATAAATATGTTCTGTTACCACAATACAGCACTTTATTTTCCCCTTGTTCATCCCCTTTTTAATTTAGGTACATTTTATGATTAGTCAGTTTTTGACCACTTCCTGTTTAGCCCTTTGTAATTACCAGAACTGGCACAATAACCACAGGGTCAAAGAACATGGTTCCTACATTCTTATCCACCTAATTTCTACCCCCAAAATGATAGCATCACCAGTACATAACTTCTTAACCCTTCCTCTCTGCATTGGTCCCCTTTAATATTGTATTATTATTCAAACGTTTGTTTGAGGTAGCCACCCTTGTATACATTTATTCTTGTTGCAGTATTTCATCATGTAGAATTCCTTTCTTTCATGATGTGTTTACTGTTCCCACAGGAATGTATATGAGAGACAGACACATGCCTGGAGCCAGTAAAAATATTTACAATTACAAAGAGAGAGAAAAATAAATCAAATTTAAAATTTGAAATCATAATTTAATCTTTAATTTTCCAAGTGACATTAGGTCCCCACTGTGATAGTGCATTATTTAAACAAAGGTGTAGAGCAAAGATTGAATGCTAAGTTTTATAATTTTAACACTTTCACTGCTGCATTGTATTGAAAATAGCTGAACCTACCACAAAAATGGATATGGAACATTTACTTTCAACCAATGGTTTTCAATAAGTGAAGTCAACTTCAAAGTACAGAGCAAGAGGCTCAGACAGAGAGAAAGCCATGGAAGGAAGATAAATGGCTTTTTTTTTTTTCTTTTTTTTTTTTTTTTTAGATGAAGATGACAAGACAAAGAAAATTCTTATCAATAAAACTGAGCATCCTGCAAAAAGGCACACAGAGAAACAATGTGGGCTTCTGAGAACAAATAGGGCAAACAGCCACTGGATTGTGCATCGCCCCAACTCCTACTCACCTACACTTCATCTCTACTTCACTCGCTTATAGCAGTAGGTTACAAACAAAGAATATAATCTGGTTTATTGCTCAAAATTGTTTTGTTTTTTCACTCATGGGTAACAAACTGGCCAAAGGGCATTTATTAAAACAAAACATATGACTGGAAAAAACTGCACCCTGTCAATGAGCCCGGCGTTTGGTTTGAGCTGCAATGCAACAATTGTTACAGAATTGTTATCTGGCTGTGCTGGCCCATTTTAGGTAAAATAAGAAACTAACATTTACTGAAAAGAAATAACTATAAAGATAGTGATTTCTCATGAGCAAAGCCATTTTGGTTTCAATAGAATGCTTTGAAGTATAAACCAAAATAAAGGATACACCAACACAATATAATAAAGCATGGTTGAGTAATGGATAACAACTTAGATTGAAGAATCGGAGAGCCAAGTTTTGAATTCCAGTCAAGTTCATTACATTCACTTACATGTAAATACCATTGGAAAAGGTATGAATCCATCTCTTCTTTCCCCAGCTATGGGTAAATAACAGGACAGGTTGGGTCCTATAGCTTTGGGTAGCAGCTAGTCTAGGAGAAGGACAACTGTGGACACCCTAATCTTGAAGATTGTAATATCGTTTTAACTCTAAGCAACAATTACATGTGTTAACCCTACAAGACCACTATGGTAGCAGTGCAACATCCCCCCCGACACACCAAGGTACAAGTTAACAATGCCAGAGTCCTCTCTGTGCTACTATACAGCACCAAGACACGGCCTCTCAGCAAGACCCTTGCTTCCTGCATTCAAGTTCTGCACCCTCAGGTACATTAAAGGAGTGCACTGGTCCAATCTTGTATCCAATGAGCTCTGCTCAAGGACTGGTCAACCAAACATCCTCTGTACTCAGTGTTGTGTTCACTGACTCAGTCATGTACTGCAACAACTTCATGACCACCCTATCAAAGTCATTTACCAGTTTGACCTGCCATCTGCAAAATGGCAATGACCTCACAACAGGCCACACAGCTGTTGAAAAGACTTCATCCACCAGAACCTCCAGCAGATTATAATCTGGCACTGGAAGATGTTCTGATATTCTGCCAAGACCATGAGAGATGGAGAGACAGGATGGCTCTCATGGGCTCAATGTCTTCATGGCATTATTTAGCAGAAGTGGCAGCATCCATACAACAAATAGAAATTAAAGATATTTTTATAGCTATCTCTTCACACTATTATGATCTTCATATTTAACCATTTCATGCAAATATCCCAACATCTATGATACAAAAACAAAGTGACTTCAAATAAACGGGTGTTCCTTCAAAATGTAAACATACTTTAATAGCTGATAACTTCATTTTTCATTTCTTTTCAGATTTAATGCATTAGAAACAATGATGGCAGGCTCAGCTTTGAACAAAAGAAATTTATCCTAAAATGCTACTGGAAATTTAAAAACAACTACAGTGCAAAGACAGTTCAGGAGAGAGTTTCAAACAAATCCACCTACACAACTGATCACCTAAATTAAAGAGAAGTAAATGAAAAATTCTTGAAAGACTGCAGATATAGATGAGCACCCAAAAACAAGAAACGGTAATAGAAATGTATCATCAGAATTCAGGTAAATTTGTATAGCAATCAAGCTTTAGATAAGAATGATGAAGCTCGAAGTGTCGCTAGAGATATCTCAAAGGCATTCAACAGGATTCAACAAGCTGGCCTCAGACACAAGCTCAAGGGTTATAGTGTCCTGGAACATATATTTGGCTTAATCCAATAGAACCTAAACAATCAAATAATGAAGGGCATGATTCCAGATAATTTCATACCAATGCTTGAGTCCCCAAGACCTTTATCCTTGGACTTACGGTGTTTCTGGTCTTCATCCATGATCACCCTGATATCATCAGTTCCAAACTAGGTATTTATGCAGATGACACTACCATTTATGTCTTAGTAGCAAATCCAACCAATCCAACAAAGTAAACCTGGCAACTACTCTTGAAAAAGACCTTTAATCAGTGGTTAACTGGGGCAAGAAATGGCTTTTAAATTTCAATGGCTCCAAAACAAAACTGCTTACATTTAATCACCACAGAGAAGCTTTTCTGTCTAACATCAGAATGGCTAATGCTGAAGTCCAGGAGAGCAATCCCCTACACCTTCCTGGCCTCACATTTACCACTGACATGAAGCCAAGTAAGTTGCTACATCTGCTACAAGGAAGGTTGGTTCACTGTGTCGTGAACCAAAATCTTTCTCATCAGAATCCATCTTGCATATTTATAAATCTACCATTTTTCCATGTATTAAATACTGTTGCCATATCTGGTCTAGTGCTCATACTGTGCATCTTGAGATTCTTGGTGAAATCCAGAGAAGTGTCTGCAATACAATAGATCCTAACCAGGCATCTCATCTCCAGTCGTTTTCTCACCAATGTGACTTCTCTTTGTTCTACAAACATTTTCATGGCAACTGATGAGCTTTTTTCTCCTGGTGCCTCGATGACATGAATTTAAGCTAGATTAGTAAGTAGGTCTCACCATTTTATTGTTGAACTAACTAGATGTAACCACCACTTCTACTCTAACAGTTTTTTTTCTTGCACTTCCCACCTCTGAAACTCCCTTCCAATTTCTTGCTTCCCTGATAACTACAATCTTCAAAACTTTAAATGTAACATCAATTGCCATTTTCTATCTTCTTGAACTCTGTTCGCTTCTTTTTATTTTATTTTATTTTTGTCCTTTCCTCAATCATCTCCATTTTCAATCTTTTCATTCTCTTTCACTTTTCACTCCCTGTAACCCCCTGTATACTAGTGGCATTACCTATTGCTTGGAGTGAAACAATTAAAAAAAAAAAAAAAAAAGGAAAAAGTCATGAAATAGGAATTTCAGAATAAAGCATCCATCAATTTTTGTAGCACAATCATTAGAAAAGTTACATTGCAAGAATTGCCCATGGTCTCAAGGATGATGATCCTGACCAAAAAGTGAAATTTTGCAAGTGATAATTGTAGAGACATGTAGAAGCTGCACACTTGCTTGAAGTGATGTAGCTACATTTATATTAAATGGCTCATTTAACTGTCACAATTGCACCAACTGTATCTGAGAACCTGTATATTATGACAGCATATCATAGTAATTTAGCAGGAGCAACAACATGGCATGCTTTATCAATTCTTCTTTGACTGTACTGGAACTGGCTGCAACAGTCCGTCATGTCACAAAAGAAGACTTTGAGTATGATGATTTTTATTTGCAGCAAGATGTGGCACCCCCATATTACCATCATGATTTTACAGTCCTAACTTGATATTTTGCCAGGTGAATTGGACAAAAGGGTTCAGTAGAATACACTGTTCACCAGACCTCACACCACTAGAGGGGTTTTTTTATGGGGGATACTTAAAAAAAGGTTTACAGTACAAAACTGGCAAAAGTTGAAGAATGCACACAAATATTGAACAAGATATTTCTTGATGTTTGTGATCCTATTGTTTTCATTTTATCAACATTGCCCAGATAAGAAAGGTCATCATTTTGATAAAAGGTGTTTACAGAATAAAATTAAATCCTGTCTGCAGATTCTATTAGATTTTGAAAGTGAAATGTATTTTAATGAACACTGATTTGATAATCATTTAAAGTATATATACAATTTTTGTGGGACACTGATGGCAGCTGTAATACCACCTGATTTTTCTTAGTAATGAGAAACTGTGTTGTTATAACAGTGTTGTAGTAAAATTAACATTTGGGTTTTTCATGCATTTGTTATTTGAAACCAGTTCAGGGTTATTTTGGAATGGGGTCATATTGTTTTTGCATATATGCTAGCAAAGGATATCAATTGGAAACGGAATAAGTTAGAAAAGAGATAACATAAGAATTAGATATTTCACTTCTAACATGAATTCAATTGACATCTATAAATAGCTATATATTTGATTATGTATGGTTTGAAAGATTTCATATTTATAGTCCAAGAATCATTAATGTATACAGCATTCAAAATACAGCATCTATGGAAATCTATTAATAAAAGAACTAACAGGACAGAAGACATGCTTCAAAACATAACCAATGACAACTGTGTGACTTGTTGACAGTATATGAATCACAAAAGATCTGAAAAGTGAAAAACAAACTCTTCTAACAGATCTGAAAATTAAAAAATTTACAAACCTCAAACAAATAGTAAAGTAAAATACTCCATTCTCGCAGCACGCTTGTAATCTCAATTGCAATGGCTGGATCAGTAGGATGGATAATTTCTATTGACCTAAGAGAAAAGAAACAACAGTTGCAAATTTACTTAAATGTGTTACATAAAAAATAAAAATAAAAAAAAATGAAATAAAAAAAATAATTATACGAAGCTCAGTGAAGACAGATACAATTTATCAAATGTTATTCTACTTTATTTGCTTATTGATACAGATCATGTACTACTAAGTATCATTTTTAAATGCTGACAGTATAACAAATCTATACTATTTCAACTTATATAAGGGAATATGTTGACAAATTGTATTAATCATTACCATGGTGCAAGAAAATAGATGGTTAAGTTAGGTTGGTAATTTAATAACACACTGGCTAATTTAATGTTGAATTAAGTGATATACGACAAAAATAATAATGAATTAACAGAGGCAGGCACCAGTCCCTGCCTATGCCAGAGTCAAATGTTATAGCCTTCTCCAGCTTAATGAATATATAAAGGAGTCTTTATAAATATTTCAGGTAAACATTAAATGCCATTCATTTTTCAGTAGTTAATTATATAAAGGTTAATTTCAAAGTAATGGCAATGATGAGAACAACCGTTTCCATACAGGAAACTTTCAGCATTCATTGACTGAACAGTCAGCATTACTGTTTCATTAAAATGTATTTAAAAAGAGAAAGTTTTTCAGGAATTTAGACTTAAGTCCACTATTATTACATTTTATTTTATTGATTGGAGTTTCTTTCCTAACTTTTAAATTAAGGTAGTATAAAAGTTCAACATCTTGATTATACAGTGTGCAGCAGAAATACCTTCCATATAAGGATAAGACATTAGTGGCAATGGTGTCTTCATCTAGCAAATGTCTTACTATTATATGAGAAATATTTCTGCTGCACACTGTATCATTATTTTCATTTACTCTCCATTTTAATTGTTATTGTAAATTTTCAAGTGATATGACTTTTTTTATTTGGTAATGTTCTTTATTTGTAATTCTGTAGTGTCAGTCTATAACATGAAGGATTGTCTTCTTTAAAGACAAAAGGATTTATTCATTTGAAGTCATTTTTAATCATTGATCTGAGAAAACAGCTATATATATCTTATAGTCAAGAAATTTCTGAAGGAGTTAAATGCCATAAACAAAATTTAAATATTAATTTAAGTTTGAAGAAAAGCAAAATGTATCAGTAATTATACCTAGACAATGTAATTATAAACTCTTAAAAGGATGTAATACTGTTTTAACAGTAAGCAACAAAACATCAAATTATTTTCATGACTAAAATATTTCATAACAAAAAAGTTAAATAATTTTTTCACTACTTCAATTGATTGATTGATCAAATTGTTACTTTTTTTTTTTTTTTTTTTTTTTTTAAATCTTAACTTTTTTATGGGTTATTTATGGTTATTTAAAGCCAGAAAATATGTTTGAATTCTAATAATTTTTTTAAGATAATGTTTTACTGATAGAACTCCTGTTAATTAACCAATAGTTGGGGGGGGTGAATTCATACCTTTCCTAAGGGTATTTACACATAAGTTAATATAATGAACTAGAGGGTGATTGGAACTTGGCTCTCCTCCTTTGTGAAATTTAAATGATCACCTTCTTTAAATTCACTGTTCCAATGAGATTTAAATCAACTATACTACAAAGTCTAGTTGAAAAGCTCAAAAGTTTATAGTTTATGTGCTTAGTTAATTTAACATGAGAATTTTACATGTATATCATAATTTGTTATTTTAGTGCAATGACAAATGTTTCAACTTTTGCATGCCCTATTTTCAGTATCCTCCATGCATTCAGATCAGTATGTTCCTTTATAGTGTTAAAATATGCACTACACTCCTGAAAGTACAGTGTCAAGAAATTACAGCTTCTTAGTAAAACTTTAACATTCATATTTTTTTTAATTAAGCTGTTCATTTCTTTTGCTTGCTACTATTTGGTACTAAACAAATAATATATAGCTTAATTGTCACAATCAATAAAATAATTAGTATTTTAAGACATACAAATTATTAAATGTCAAACACTATTACAGCAATCAATGTTAATCTTAATTGATAAAATATAGTAACCATGTATCATATTTTGCAACAGGTAAAATATATAGGAAAAATAAAAATAGGATAAATTTTCTAGAGCCTCCTTCAGCTGAGAGAAATTTGTTAAACCCAAAATGACTCAAAGACTGGCCTTCACTGTCTATGATACTGGATTATTTTGAAGGTCAGGTTCTTAGAAAATGTCTTATATAACATAAAAGTGATCACCTTTGCTGTACACTTAAAATTAAGAATTTTTTTTTTTAAATGGACAAAAGCAGATCTATAATTAAGAATAATCATCATTAGACCCATGACTGGGTGTGGTCATGTGGTCAGTGCACAGCTAAGAGCACATGACCAGTTCACTCAACATATCATGTAGACCTAGCAAAGCCCATCTCAGGTTAAACTACAGCAAATGTTCTCAAATTGAAGGCTCACCTTGGGAACAGACACATGGCTGGTGATTGCATCAAGGCAACCCTCTACTCTGGCCATTGACTTGGCCATTATTCTAGGAAGCCCACCACCCAGCAATTCAGTGTCATCACTGCATTGGTTGTATGTATAGCTATGGAGCCCAGTCTACCCCAATGTGCTTAGATGACTGTTGACTCAACAAGAAGGTTTATCTGCACTTTGACAAATCTTGTTTATAATTTTGCTGGTTTTGTCACCCTCTTCACTAAAATGTCTAATGGGGAAACCAGTTTAGTCACTGAGCACCCAAATATGTGGCAGGTAGTACTGGCTTACATGATACCAGTAGTAGAGTGACCTGACATAATAACTTAGAATCATACAAGGGTAAATAAAAAATAAATAAATCACTTTTAGTATGAAAAAAAAAAAAAATTATTAGAATATGTTACAGTTTTCTAATTCATAAAAGGAGCTTTTGTTTATAGTAAAAGTGTAATCATGTATTGAACCAACAAACAAAAAAAGGGGAATTGATTTTGTGGTGACATAGAAACAAATCTTCTCATATAGAATACAGATGCCAATTTTCCAATAATGATGATGATGCAGTCAAAAAAGTCTATAAACAAGTGTTTTATTAAATTAAAGAGCAACATAAAATTTTTAAAAAGTATCAGTTAAAGAAAATATCAGTTTTTTATGTGATTTATCTTTCTCTGACTAAATCCATTTAACTGATCATTTAAAAATACTAGGTGTTATAATAAAAAATTAAGTATATTTGAAGGCATAAGATCAGTAAGGCAAACTGTAGAGGGAGTAGCTATGGTCAAATGCAAAATAAGTAACAGAACTGTCCAACAAATAGAATTGGCAAAGTTTGCAATATGTAATAAGAAAAGAACAGATCAAAAACTAATATAAAGCAAGCAAAAAATATATGTAAGGCAAATTAACAGTAATAAGGCAAAGCAACAGTAATATGGCAAAAGTTCACAAACTAAGAATTCAGGTTGACACACAAAAGCAAGTTCAGACAAGCAAATGTAGCATTCTGACTTCAAGACAAGACAAACCAGGACAGAGTCAGACGAAACTGAGAACCAGCCTATTTTATTGGATAGGAAAAAATCCCAGCATGCTTTTGTGTGCTTCTGCATATAAATTGAGGAGGGACAAGTGTTTTACCATCATTCCTATAAGGATTGAAAACAACACAGGCAAAGTCAATAATTGAGTAACCACAAGTATCCTTTTTGCCTTTTAAACAACCTCAAATGGCCCCATGCATAAAAGCGTTGGTTGATTGATCCAAAAAGTGACCTGACCCAAAGAGTTGTAAGTTCAATCACTGGCTTTAATGGAGAGAACAAAAACTTGGAGAATTATCAAAGTGAACTAACTAAAACTGAGATATCCAAGGCATGTCACGTGGAATTAGAACAATTTGCCCGAGTGGACTAAATAAAGGATTCGGTTTGAAATTCCAACAAATATCATCTAAAGAAGGTCGAAGTGTACAATCACTGAAACATTGTAAATGTGACAGTAAAGATGAGGACAACAACCTGAACAATGTAAATAGTTTAAAATTCAAATATATAACTTTTTACATCCTAATACATACCACCAGTCTTACAAGACCAAGTAATCAAAAATTCTAAAAAGAAAGTGAGAGAGAAAAAAATAAAATAAAATAAAAAATAAATAAAAAAACAGTTAACAGATAGATAAATAATGGCAATTTTGTGAGACGAATGAAAGCAAAGTGTAGACAATTACCGAAAAGGACATTACTACTATCATGTAAAGTTGAAATGTTTAATTACAGGTTTCTGACATTGTAATTTTTGGTGGAAGAAAGAGCTGTTGACATATGAATGCCAGGACGTAAGCCAGTAAATCTCTCTAAGTCATGCCTCTGGAATTTGTGCATCATGTTCTAAGCTTTTCAAGTAATATTAAAATATGTGCATTTTCTCTTCCTTTCCAGTGCACAGAAAGGAATATACAAGATTCAGGATGAAAGCTAATCTATCTCTTAAAAAAAAAAAAAAAAAAAAAAAAAAAAAATTAAAAAAGATATGCATAAAATATTTTATCCACAATTTTAAGAGATCTGTTTTCTTCTTTCAGTGCTTAAGTTCATCATCATAAAAAAAGATTTAAAAAATAAATAAAAAGATAAGCCTTTCCTTTAATTTTTAAGGAAAACTGGAATCACATGATTGTAGGAATTCCTAGATATTGACTGTAAGCAAATGAGCCGACTTTGAGAGTCAATTCAGCAGATTAGTCATTGGGATGAAGTTCAAGAAATAAGAGCTGGATCTAGATACTCCAGAACTGCAGCACAAAATAAACCATTAGCAAATTGCTCTTTGGATACATTTGTCGTCTTCTATGTGCCAAGAATCTTCAGGATGTAGGCAATCATGGATCTCGACAATTTCCTGTTCTTCCTAGCTCTTGATAAATTTTGTCTTTTCATTATCTCTCCTAAACCCTTTTCTACTACCTATTTATTAAAGCTCACTAGACAGATTATGCATTGCTTTCCTCTGTCCCTCTAGATTTCAATCTGTCCTGAGTATCAAATTTCCCAAGCCCTCTTCCTTCATTATGCACCCTAGAAATCTCAACTCTCCCATTCTGATGTTAAGTGCCTTTTTTTGTTTCCATTTTCTCTAAAACTATGTCATTGTTCACATGTTCAGTCTATGGTATTCTTAGTATCCTTCTGTAGAACCACATTTCTGTTGTGTAAAGTCTCTTCTTCATCCGTGAGGAGATTGTCCAGCATTCACTGCCATATACATAACAGTTCAGTACTCTTTCTTTGTTTTTAACAAAATTTTCCTATTTCTTAATACATTGCTTAGCATTTGGAAGGCATATTTTGCTATTCCAATACAACTTCAGATTTCAGGGTTGCACTTTCCACCCTACAGAAACAAAGAAAACTGCATACTGATTTATCAATGGCAGATGAACAGTCATAAAAGAGTGATGTTGTTAAGAAAAAAGAAAGCAAGTTATCTTGAAACATTCATGTATGCATATATGCATGCACACAAAAAAATTTCAATCATAATTATGTGCACAACTATGAATTTTGGATTAGAATCTGACAGAATGATAGGATAAGGAACAAAAAGGTAACATCTATAATTTTAGCACATTTTGCATTTATTTATGCTTCATCAGAAAATGAAATATAAAGGAGAAAAGAAAATTCTGGGATTTTTATTTTTCATTAGTTAAGCAGACTTCATGTGTATTCTGTCCTGTCAAGTAGCATACATTTGTATTAATTTATGAGTGCTTGTGTAGCACAATTTTAGTTGGTTTATGCAGAATTAAGTTGATAGTGTGTATTTGTTTGAGTGTCTATTGGGCATTTTTGTCTATGTCTGGTAGTTGTCCATATGTTAATTGGGGGGATGTTTTGTATGAGTGCGAAAGAATTTAAGTTACACCAGTTGTGGTTGTAGACAGGTCTTATATTATTTAAGTATAAATTTAATATACCATATTTGACAGCATATAAGGCGCACATATTTTTACTAAAAATATCTTTTGAAATTTCCCATTGACTTATATGCCATATGTAGATTTACTAATTTTACTAATTAGTAATTTTTTCTTGATTTGCCTTGCTGAAATTGGGGTGCATCTTATATGCCATCAAATATTGTGTGCGTGTGTGTGTATGCAGTAGTAGTAGTATAGCTGGCCACTCACATTAGGGCAGCTAGCCAATCCCTGTTGCAGACGCTTGCTCAGGCACATTGTGTTTATTCAACACCCACAGAGCCCACCTGTGCTTTATACTGCAACTATGCTGAGCAGACCTTAGTTACAGTTTCTGGGAAAGAGCGTGTTATCTAGCATGATCAACAATTTGAACAAGCACGCTCAAGGCCTCGGCCATGATGACTTGTGACTTCATGTTAGTACAGCTATCGACAACCCCCAAGGATTCTGTCTATCCAATTTCACTCACAAAGCTTGTGTCAACCCATGGTATCGTTTTCAGACACTTTCTAAAAGGTGCCACATGCTGGGATAGACCCTAGCAGTCCGATGACATCAGGAAGTCTCCTTCATAATGAATCGACCATGGTGAGATTCAAACTTGAGTCTTATGGTCAGAATGCGAACGTTCTAACTACTCAGAAATGTGCTTATATATATATATTAGTATATATATATATATATATATTAGTATATACACAACTTAAAAATATGGATCAAATCTAACAAAATGATAAGTAACAAGTTGTAAACTTTGTGAATTTAACATGTTTTACTATTCAGTTTTATCTGTAATTATTATACAGATCTTTAGATGAAAACAAAAATTGCTGTAAGAATAATAAAAAAAAAAAAAAACCTAAGATATCTAAACACATGGATCTACACTAATGTACCAACAGCCAGTGAACAGCAATATGTAATGTTAATGGTAGATTGTGCCACATTCCTGTGTTTCTTCATCATTAAAGAGCATCTTTCATGGCATATATGACTTTAAACTATTCTAGTGCAGTTCATCATAAATAGTTCTTTTGGTAATCAATATACCAGCAGTTGTCCATGCGATTTTGTTAATTTTCTTGAGGCTCCTTTTTGCTAGTCATTGCGGTTTGCTATTGAGTACTAATTCAGATATTTTACAGGGAGCACCACTTTTATGTGAATCATGCATACATTCTGCTAAACTATCAAATTCTAAAATAATATTTATTCTAAAATAATTATTTTATAAATACTGTTCAAATATTTTTTCTTTAATACCAATTATATTTTGTAAAAAAAAAAAAAAAAAAAAAAAAAAAAAAAAAACTTTTTTTTAGCAAATAAACATTTTGCAAAATACCCTCCCTTTACCCAATACATATAAAGTTTAATTTTAGGAAATGTATAAACTAAATCATTGTAGCCAGTTATACCTAATTTGCACTTAAGATACAAACTGACAGGACAATTAGCTTATTATAAGGTAGAAAAAACAGAAACTATATAAGCAAGACTTCTAAAAACCCATCAGAACTTATTTACATCAAATAAAATGCTTTCAAGTAATAACTTAAGAACTTGCTATGTATGACTAATTTCTTTAATGAGAATAAATTACAAGATTTCCACAAAGTACTTAATTTCCATTATCATTTCATTGCAATGGATAATTATACATTTATTAGCTAATCAATTTACTCCTCTGCTATTTTCTCCTTTCCCCCCATGTTTTCGTCATTTTTTTTTTTTCATGCTCCATAAAGGAGGAAATAATCTCAAAAATTACTATGAAGAAACAAGAAAAAAACAAAACCTAAAAAAATAGAGAATACTTTCATTCATAATCAACCAACTTCTTTAAACATGTTAAAAAGAACTTCCAAACTGCCAAATACTGAAATACTCATTCAGCTTATTTTTATCCACATTGCTTTTTTAAAAGATAGAATTCAAGTACATAAACACAAACTGAAACATGTGTTAACAAAAGTTTAAGCTATCTGCAACTAATAGATGATACAGGCGAAAAAATTCAGCCAGACAAAAGAAAAATCAGGTTTCTTGCTTATTCATAAATTACATTATTCTATTATTACTTATAGGCAGTGAAATGTCACAAAATAACATTGTTAACACAATGCTTTTAAATATATTAGGGTTGAATTACTGTATAAGTACAACAGTAGACTGAACTGATAAATATTTACCAACAAAATAAGCCCATAACATTACACAGAAAATATTAACATAGAATATTAAACTTAAATACAAAAGACAAAACTTTATTTTACCCAAGTGTTTCATCCCTTGAAAAAATTTTAACAAGGTAAATGTCCCTCAAGAATGAAACCCATTGATAAAGCCATTTACTTTTGTCTTTCATATATATATATATATATATATATATATATATATATATATAATGAAAACAAAAGGACCAAATTAATTCAAGCAAAGGAAGTGTGTTAAGTGTTAGATCCTATCAGCACACAAATGAAACAAACTTCTTGACCATTTGCCTTCTCATCTACCATTGAGCTTAAGTTGTGAATATTTAATGAATGAAAAATTCGTACCAATTTTTTTGATGTGCTAAAAAGTTATTCTGACTAATGTTTATATGGATCTGAAAGTTGCATAAAAATTATTCTAAAAATGAGAAAAGA
Organism: Acanthosepion lycidas; assembly: GCA_963932145.1. Taxonomy (NCBI): domain Eukaryota; kingdom Metazoa; phylum Mollusca; class Cephalopoda; order Sepiida; family Sepiidae; genus Acanthosepion; species Acanthosepion lycidas. The sequence continues at coordinate 55,689,257 of OZ010577.1, forward strand.
ACACTGATATTAAAAAAAAAAAAAAAAAAAGACTTGATTACTGGATTTAATAATTGGGAGTGTAGGAACAAACCTGGGTAAGCATTTGCAGCAGAAAATGCATCAGTAATTGCTACTGATGCAGGAGAATGCATGCAGCCTAGTGGCAAAGGACTTGATTCTACAATTTGCTATTTAGAAGTTACCATTAAAATTTATTTTATTTGCAAATTTGTGAATAATTGCATTCAATAAGTTATCACACTTAGATTTTATCAAATGTAAAATAAAAAAAGACAAAACAATTTAAAACAAAACAATGCAAAATATTAAAATACAAAATCAATACAAGCTATTTTTCATAAAATCAAGACATTTTCCAATAATACAATAAAATGGATGCACTGTTGTATTTGCCATTATGGATGAATGTTATTTTCACAGGACAGTTACATTTCTAAAATTTTGTGATATGGTCAACCACTCACACAGAGGTGAGAAAGCTCCAAGGAGGTTTGTGAGTGTTCAATTAACAGTGAAATGTACAAAAGTCCCAGTTTTATGTTAAAAAGCTGAGAAGAATGTAAGAAAAGGCTTAACTCTAGTTAATGAGTATGGGAATTAAATATTAAAAAAAAAAAAAAAAAAGAACCAATTAAAGAGGTTAATTAATTCTGTAACTACCCATTATAAATATGTAGCCCTGTATCTACCCATTATATTTGAGATAATGAACCTACACTTGACCATACAATTTTACTTAGAAAAAAAGAAAAAGATTAAAATTAATCTGTTCAGTAATTTGAATAATGTACAAAGCAAATATTGGTGAAAATATATATATAAAAAAACAGTCTAAGCAGATTTTTTAATCATTTCATCCCAAGCAAAGCAATAAAGTCACTAAGATACAAGAGGTATGAGAGAATACGAGAAAACAAAACACTCTTAAGAAGGGAGAACAATAAAAGAAAGATAACGATTGATATTGCATTTAAATTTTTGAAGATCAAGTTAATTGAGAAGCAAGAAGTCAGGAGATAGTTCCACAAACAAGAAATGTGAGAAAAGAAACCGTTAATATAAAACTTAGTTACAGACCTTGCTGCCAATTTAGTACTGCACTTAAATTCATAAAGTCTTGGTACCATAGAGGAAAGTTCATCAGAACAATTACCATGAAAATATTTACCTTCAGTGATCAATCACAAAATTTATAGTACAAGTAGGTGCTGAAAAGTTATTGTCCTAAACTATTTTCTAAAATCTGACTAAACAAACCAACAATTTTCTTTTGATCAGGCTGAGAATTTTTCAGCACAACCTCAAATTTCCTGACAGAATAATAGCTTTCAAAAATTAAAATTCCTTTTATGCAGAACAAATTAATCTTCAATAAAAATAAAAAAAAAAATTAAAGTCAGCAAAGGAGACAGCTGCCACATGAGACAATGAACAGCAGAAACATGAAAAATGTAGTGCCACCTCTTGACATCACGAAAGTATAATGAATGCTGTCAACAGGAAATTTCTTGACATTTCATCAACTATTTTGTATTCATTTTTTTAGATAAAGATGTTACTTATTTTTAAATTATCATTTGGAATTTTATTATCTGTGTGGAAAATCTTTACTGGTATATTCACAAACTTAAGATAAATTAGCCAATTATAACACAAAAAAAAACTAGGTTAAATAATACATACCAGCAGCAGGATTTTTTTTTTTTTTTTCTTCTCCACTTACTCAGACTTACTTTCTAACCAAATCCCCCAGGAAATTCCTCTTCATACAAAATCCTTCACAAACTACAATGTAAAGGCATTTGTACCACACAATGTCTTCAAATATGCCATGATTGATTCCATTTGATTTTTTGTAATAAAATTTTTATTCAGATTTTCCTTCATTTTCATATAAATTACATTATCAGATTCTTATAATTCAAAATTTTCTAACTTTACAGATTTGACCCATTTCCTGAATCTGTTTAGAGTAAATTAAAAATATAACAATTTGAAGTTTTTAAAAAAAATGCACATTTCCCAATTACATACACAAAAAGATAAACATATTCTAAAGAAATGTATTTTTATAAATGCTAATATCCTGAAATGTTAAAAAAAAAAAAATGTTTAATCAACACAGGCTACTGGAATAATCTGCAAACTGTGTTTGGATCAAATGGCTTTGATGTATATAATGAATTAATCAAATACACCAAAACAGAAGACTGACAAGTACAGGATGTTTTACTGGAATTATTTAATCTGTGTAGCAAGATGATTCTAAGAGAAATAGAAACTATGATTGGAGATATTGTCAGATATCACCTTAACAACATATTCTATGCAGATCTCAAAAAGTAGTAGAAAGGACTATTAATTAGAAAGATAAATGTATGGTGGTAAGCAAAACGGGTATCTTAAAATGTGAGTTACAAAGTGGGGGCATCAATAATAAAATAAATACAGAAATTCGCTGATAATGCAAACTGGCACAGAATTTTTAAGTTGCATAGTAGAAGACACTTTTTAGATCTTGAGTAAAGTACTAATGGATAGAAAAATAACATCAGAAAGGAAGAAAATAGTATGAGATGACTATCTGAAGTCAACCCTTCTTTATGAGAGTGAAGGCATATTTCCTCAAAAAAAAAAAAAAAAAAAAAAAAAAAAAAAAGGAAAAACAACTAAATTAAAAAAAAGGAAAAACAACTAAATTAAAAAAAAAGAAGGAAAAACAACTAAATTAAAAAAAAAGAAGGAAAAACAACTAAATTAAAAAAAAAGAAGGAAAAACAACTAAATTAAAAAAAAAGAAGGAAAAACAACTAAATTAAAAAAAAAGAAGGAAAAACAACTAAATTAAAAAAAAAGAAGGAAAAACAACTAAATTAAAAAAAAAGAAGGAAAAACAACTAAATTAAAAAAAAAAGAAGGAAAAACAAAAGAATTGAAGCAGTCAAGATGTGGTTCTACTGACAAATGTTGCAAATATCATGGACAGAGTGCAACAAATGAAGTTCTAGAGGAGAACTACAAAAAAACTACTCATAATAAAAAAAAAACAGCAGAAATTGAGATATATGAGAAAAGAAGGCATGATGAATTTAATACACACAGGACACATCAATGACAAGTGAAGCAAAGGAAAGCAATGACCTAGTTGACAATTTTGTGCAAATGAATGGTAGATCAAGTACCGCAAAAAGAAAAAGGAGTCATAATGAATAAAGTATTGCCAAGATCAACAAAAGACAGGAAGCTGTGAAGAGTAATCAGTGTCCTCATCCTGAAGAGGTGCAGAACACTAAGAGAAACTAAACTTGTTTTTATTAGTTTGATTTTGTGATGTAACAGCATTCTGAATTTACTTTGTCATGACATCATTAATATTAGGTTGGTGCAAAAATAATGTCGTTTTCTCACATAGTAACAAATGTGAGAAAACAACATTATTTTTGCACCAACCTAATATTAGTATAAAAGTAAAAATGGTATTGTAATTGTTTCAGTACACATGTTTACATGATAAACACATGTAAACTATTTACATTATTCAAACTATTGTCCTCATCTATGTTGCCACATTTATCACAATGTTTTGGCCATTGTACTTCTTCCTTAAGGACACATGGCACAGTGGATAAAAACAGTGGTTAGATCCAGTGACAGGACCCAAAGAGTTTTGAGTTCAATACCTGGTTAAAGCAGTGGAGAACTTGGAGAGGTGAATTAACCGCAGATAACTAATAAGTGACACCCATTAGACATGGCACGTGGAACTAGAGAAGTATACCCCAGCAAGCGAAATAAAGGGTTCAGTTCAACATTCCACTTGAAGAAGGCCGGAGCATACAACGGCCGAAACATTGTGATAAATATGGCAACAAAGATCATTACAATAGTCCAAATAATGTAAAGTGTATATAATACCTCATCTCAGAAATATAGACAGATACTGAAACACATGTAAATATATAAAACCAATTTCGTTAATATAGGAGAGATAACAGAAATACACTGATGTCCATACAATCTTCAGATACTGCAAAACAATCCTTATTTATATGCAGACTAGTCTCCTCATCTTCTAAGATGATGGCAATAGTCCACATGGAAATAATGATCATGCCTCACCACAGAAATTCAAACAGAAATCCTTATTTAGTATCTTCCTGTAAAGAAGAGAAATGAAATTCCCTGCATCCAAATCAGACATCTTTTTTAATCATGTTCTTTTTTTTAATATGCATGACTAACTTGAGAGAAAAAAAAAAAAAAAAAGACTACTTAACTAATGCTGATTTTCATAACTGTCAAAATAAACGCTCTAAACTTGCTATAAGACATGCTTCCTAATCCAATGTTTTTTCTCTTTCATTTTCGTATTAAGCTGAGTAAATATTAAAAAGTATAAGTAATTGGGGAAATTTAAAAAATTAAAGTAATATTTACAAGGTACTTTTAGTTGAACAACTTTAATAAAACTGATTACTTCCGCAAGTATGGAACATCTGAAGCTGCTGCAAAAGTTCCCAACATCATCTTTCACAAAAGGAAAGTCTTGAATGGGTCTTTGATGTTCCCTTAGCTGTTTACTATTTAATCAATTGATTGAAATACTGTCTACTAGACTTGGAAAATATTCGGAAACAAGGAAAATGGTTATGAAAACACTTGGTCAACAAACACTATACTTTCTTGTTGAGATTGAAATTTTAAAAAAAAAAAAAAAATATTTTTAGATTTTTTTGAAAAAAAAAAAAAACCCACTCTAAGCAAGGCACTAAGACACAGGTGGTTACTGAGAGTGAAAGACACTGCAAAATAGTTACTGTGGAGAAATGACAATAAAAAGAACAGGATGACATTGCATTTACATTTTTGAAGATCATATTTGAAAGGAAAGCAAGAAGCTGGAAGAGAGACCCACAAGCAAGAGAAGAATCCATTGAAATAGAACTTACAATTACACTTAGAATTTCGATAGTAAAAAGTGACAAGACTTAGCTGCCAATCTAGTATTGCACTTAAATTCATTAAGTTGAGGTACCAAAGAGGAAAACTTATGAGAACAATTACCATGAAAATATTTCAAGGTACAGTGAAGCTATGCTATGGCAGTGGGATAGTGATTGAAGCTGAGATGCCAGGTCAGGACTTATAGTATTGCAAATTCTATGGATTTTATCAAGAATCTCAAGATACATAGCAGAAGCACCAGGCTAGAGATGGTAACAATATTCAATGTACTGGTAGAGTTTTTATAAATGTGCAAGACAGATTCAGATGAGAACAATTATCTGACACAGTAAACCAACTTTCTTACTGGCGATGAAACAACTTATTACAAGAAACTAAAATGAAGAAAATTTTGGTTAGATCAATAACAGCTTTTAAAATATTAAACAGAATCTACAGTTTCTTTTCATTTTTTTTTTTTAACTGCATTTGGTAGGATTCCAAGGGAACTATTACAAATTGCTGGAACCTGAACAAACTGTACAATGCCACAGTGAGCAATTGACTTAATTGAACAGCAGTTGCAACAAGTTCAAGAAAAAATACCTTAAAGAATTCATCAAATCAAAATTAGAATCATTCTTTTATGACAATATACAATTTACCTGAAAGTTTGGGAAAATACTGATGATGAGAGTATGAAGAAAAGATTTTGTCAAAAAGCTGTAAAATTTTTCACACAAACTTGATATATACCTAGCAGAAACTTACCCTGAACTGGTAACTGTTGCTTCCTTAAGATGAACATAGATTTTTGGAAAAATTCCTCTTTCTTGCTTGTTTTTTGATTTGTAGCCTCTATACCAGCCTGAAAATAAAAAAGGAAAAAAAAAAGAAAAAAAATCAAAATTAATTACATTACTCGTAAATTAAGCTGATGAAGTTTTTCTCGGAAAATACAAAGAAAGAATACAAACAAATAAATATCTCAAGCAGTCTGGCATTAATACAAATAATGATAACATCTTTATTGATTACACTTATTCTGTCAATTAGTATGATCAGTGTTGATTACAATTCCCATAACAGTACTTTATTATCTAGTAATGACAATAATAATAATAATAATAATAACAGTATTAATGTTACAATAGCAGTTGTAATATCAGCATTATTTGTGGAAATGACTACTACATTGTTATTGTTACAAAGATAATTGCAATAGTATTTACTAAGAGTCATACAAGAAGCTTTATTGTATCAAAATTGATTGGTATCAACAAAGTCAAAGGGGGGAAAAGTATTAATGATCTGTAAAGACTTTTCAAGAAGACAGAGACAATGTAAAAAGGCTTATGAAGACAAAAAAGATGAGATTCTAGTGAAGAACGTTTCACTATAATTCATGGTCCATTTGATAATACAGAAACAAATTCAGAGATTTTACAGTTTGTTCCATAATGAAATTTAGTAATTAATGGGAAAAGGGAAGATGACCAAATAAAAAAACAATTTTGGAAGAATGAAATGAAGAAAGTTGAGAGAGAGAAACAAAAAGAATCAGATAAGAATTTTTGTTGGATGGATTGGTGGTGGTGGTTGGAGGGTGGTAAAGATCTTGAAATGGAAGAACTTTTTTTTCTTAGGCAATTTACATGCATGAATAGAAAATTATAAGAGGGAAGTGTTTTAATCACATTTTGAGGCACTAAAGCAAATATTTGTAAGAAATTTCTGCAAGGAAATTGAATTAATAAAAATTCTCTGAAAGATAATTTTATTAATTCTTCTACGAGGATTAATTCTTCTACGAGGATAAAATAGCTTCAGGAACCATCAGACTAAGTACCAAATTTCTCTCTTCTGTTGATTTTAAGGCATCTTATTTCACATCATTTTATTATTGATATATCGGAATTTTATTAAATATTTAGAGTGATATTATTCACATTTACACATGGACTATTGTCCTCATCTTTGTTGATCAGGACAATAATCTGCATGTAAATATTAATAACTCCTCATCCCAGAAATTAGAGTGATATGTTTATTGCTATTTCTCCTGAGTAAAACTAAATATATAAAAAGGAGAATCAGTTTTAATTTACTTTTCTAAAAATTGCCATAAGTTGTGGTGTACAAGTTGAGTTTTCAGGCCTAAAAAATCTTTCCAAAACTATGGGTCAACTTACGGTGGGTATAAAATGCAAGCATTTACCAGTGGCATACAAGTGAGACAGCACTCCTAACAATTACTGTACACCACTTACCATAACTCCAGCAGGTTGCCACAAATATATACCACTAAAACTTGTTTTTGGTGAACATATTTGCCATATTAACATACCAAATTAATATAAAATAATAAAATAATAACACAAATTCAGTATTCTATTAATGCTATGATGTGTAATCTATAGTATTAATATTTTATAGGAGTCGATGTTGACTTTATTTATCAATAGACCCGACGAATTTTAAATGTTCACTAAGTTATAACGATACAATATATGGTACCTACCAGTGTGTGTTGTAAGTTGTTTCCTATAGATGCATATAGAAAGAGATTACGGTTAGAGTTTCAATACAGGTAAGTGGTGTGACCATAAGCAATTTTGGCGCAGGTTATTGTATACTGTAGCCTAACTTCATTTACCAGTAGGCCTAGGTTTTGGGCCACTGGTAGCCTACCACACGTTTGGTGGTCAACTTAAAAGGCCTAACTCAGAATTTAAAAATGCTTATGTTTGATAAATAAATTGCTAGAAGAAATATCTAAAGTTGAAATGCAAAAATTGGTTAACACCTGTATAAAAAGTTAGAACAAATCTACGTACCTCTAAAATACCTAATCAATTATTATTCATTTTTGATTAATGATTCTTAATTTTAGTTACATTTTATCACACATCTTGGCTTTATGCTACAATTATTGTTGGGTTAGGCATGTTGTCGGGACACACTGAATCAAAAACCCCTACTGTGTTGCTAAGTGAAACACCTGCTTCCTCATGTTTTCAGCAGGTAACTTCTTAGGAATTCAAGTGCAGGTGAAAATGGAGGGCTGTCAGTGAAAAATGCATATTGTAGAAACTGAGGGTGCAATATAAGGTAAATTTTTGCACAGAAAAATATTGCTTATTTTTTCATGAGCAAGAGATTCCTTGTTTTAAAGCACAAAACAGAGCAAAATATACAAAAAAAATGTGACACATTATCACATTATCTTACATTTCCTTTTTGCTGCAACTATAACCCCTTCAAGTGGCCCAGCAGCTTGACCAAGTGTACTACACTGTTTCTGAACTATCTTAAATAGCTTTTTCTTTTCTTTGACCTACAGCTTCATCTCTATCCATTAGAAATCATAACAGATCCTGTTCATCTTCCATTCAGGGTCTCCAATTAATTTTGCCTTCAGTCAATCAAAGCCACAGACTGCTGCACATACTGTTACACCAGAGAGTCATCCCATAATTAACAAATAGAATCAGAAATAAAGAATAAACTTTCAAAGAGGCACAAAATCCTACTTTTTTGTTGCAACTGTAGATGAATAGGTGTGAAAAGCAAAAAGAAATAATCTTCAAACACAGCTCTACTTTAATATAATTTTATTACTGAGTGTAATTTTCTTTTTCGTTTAAGTTGAAAGAAACAAGTTATAAAGTCCCTCGTAGACGACCTACATACAAAAAATGTTTTTTTTTTGTTTTGTTTTTTACAACACAAAAAAAATTAATTTTGTTAGTATAGAGTGAAGTGTATGAGAGATTGTCACAGAAGCCAAAATCTACACTCCGTTATGTGTTTGTAGCATAAATATAGTAGCTAATATCAGCACAAATACAGCTAATGACAACTAAGCCTGAAATATGTTGTGATTTTTGTCTATTTTTCACTTGTGTATTTTCAAAATGCAAACTGGTTTTTAAAAATACTTTTAAAGAGAAATAATTTACAAAAGGAACTTTATCACTCAATTGAGGCGATGCTTGTGTAATCAGACTTTTTTTTTAAAGAATTTTTAAATGGATTCTACACAACTACCTGATTAGGCAAAAAAAGACCAACAGCCAACAATCACTAAAATTTACCCATGTGTGTGTGTGTATATATATATATATATATATATATATATATATATATATATATATATATATATATATATACACACACACACACACACACACACACGTGAACATTGAGGTCAACACCCAGTGGCAACAGTTTGTTTCATACTTAAACACAATCTTCAGGCCATGTGTGTTTGTTTTGGCTTAGCTATTTATATATTCTGGTCAATAGTACATTATGAGTAGAAGGTCTATTGTATTATCCTAACAGTTATTAGGTGGGTGGCAATGGTTATGTTTCTAATTATTGTAGAGGCTACTGAGTAGAACTAATTGTGGATCCAAATGTAGCGATTTTATAGTTTTGTTTGTTAACTTTTTACTAATTATTTATAAATAATTTTATTTTTTATTGATTATTACGTTTGTGTTTATGTGTTTCTGTGCATTCGCAATTTGTTTACTTATTTATTGATTTAGAGTTAAGGACAACATAACTAAAACGCACCAAAAACTACAGAAGGTGATATTAAAATGGAAGCTAAAAAGGAAATTAAAAAAAAACAATTTAAAAAACTAATTAAAAAAAAAAAAAAAAAAAAAAAAAAAATCACCCAAACATTAAACCTAGACAACTGTATTTTTATCATAGATTTTGAATTTCATAGGGTGAAGAAGTGTTAATTATTAATTTTTGATGAGTATTTTAATTTCAGTTACTTATTATTGCATAAAATTGATAAGCAGTTGTTATGCAACATCAAGCCTGGTCAGTACTAAGATTAGGGACTACATGGGAACACTGGGTACTGTAAGCAACATCCAACAATGTGAAATGTGTTTCAGCTTCAAATGATCCACAAAGGGTTGATAAGCCATAAAAACAAATCAATCAATCCCCAGTGTATAAATTACATGGAGTAACTACCTAATGGGGTGAGGAGGAGCAATGGAAATGCAATTGATAAAAACATCAGCAAATGCAGGTCTTCTCAAAATTTTACTTTTGATAGTTACTGCAGCATCTTGGTAAAAATTTATTAATTAAAAAAGATTTCTTAATTTACTGACAAAAAATACCTTTACCAATTTAACCCAAGATAACAGACAGGTAACTAAGTTGAAGATTGCAACCAAAATGATAACTTGATAATAACTGCTGTTGTTATAAAGTAAAAAGAAAGTTATTTCAAATCAGGATCATCAAGTGCTTCTTCGCCTCCAGAAAACCAGACCAATCTGGAAATCAATAATATAATAAAAATTAGAGGGCTAGAAATGAAAGCTAATTCTTAATAGTTCCCAGTAACAGACAATTTTTGTTAGATCTGCTACTCTATGTTCTGAGAATACTGGTCAGTGTTTTAGGTGTGTCTTAAAAATATCACTACAAAGAGTTTTTTTATTCAATTCCTGGAATAATTTTTTTCTTTTTGATTTCCATCTACATTTTTATGAACAGTGAATTAAATGTCTTGTACTATCCAATACCATTAAGCAAAACAACACTGCTTTAGGTTTTGTACATTCTGTAAAAAATTTAAATTTATATTAAAAAATGGAATTCTATATATTTTCCTCTCATTCCACGCTTTACGCAATATACAACATAGCAGTCTGAATATATTTTCTGCCAATCTTTTCTGTTTGAAGAAATAGACAAATAAGTGAGTCAATGTAATGTTCCAATATTCATTTTATTTGTTTTCAGCAGAATTACCTATATTTAGTAGTTCTGGGTATGACAATAAACTACATCCAGCAACAATGTCTCTGAACAGGAGATTGGAGGTTCTGAGGGGCCAATATCAATTATACAAGTATTTTTTAATTTGCATACAACAATATATATGGTTTCATATAATTTTGATGCTTATCTATACTTGCAGTGTACACCAAACTACATTAATTTATTGAGGCGACTTAACAAGCAAGCTCTTTCAGTTTCTCTTACATTGTCAGTCATTCAAGGACAAGTGCCTGCCTTATTTAAATGCCAGCTACTCAAAAAATGGCTTACTTCTACTAAATAAAAGAGAGCATGTTGCAAATTGTTAATATAAAGCAAGAAAATGAAATTTGACAGTTAACAATGATCCCAAAAGCCTCACATCAGTTTTTAACTGATAGTATTATGCTTAATAATAAGATAGACTTGTTGAATCACAAAATATAAAAGTGAACAGTAAGATCAACAACAAGCAGCAACAGTCTGTTTCATGGTTGAATGGAATCTTCAATGCAACTTCCAAACACATGTCCTCTTTTGCAGGAGAAACCATCAAAAGCATGTCTGATCTAATTGCTTTCTTGGTGTTTTGAATACGGAACTAAGCAGTTATGAACTTTTTAAGATTTGGGCAAGGTGTACTTTAGTGATTGGACAATACCAATATTTTTTACCGATTCCACAACATTTCCCAATACTGTTCTAAATTTCCAATTTTGATATGATTCCCAATATCTACAATGATTAAAATTCATTATTTTCAGGCCCTACAGTGGATTTGGAAAACTTAATGAACAAAATAAATTTATTAATAAAATATTTAGTAGAAAAATGAATATGAAACCTTATGAAATAAAGTTAAATCCTTTTTATTTAAACAATTGAGTAAGAGTTTAAACAAGAAAGAGAACAATTTCTTTACATAAATCACTTAAGTTAGCTACAGTTGACATATTGCTTTACTTTGATTACCATCAGAAATCTTTAAAAAAAAAAAAAAAAACTTCCAAACTTCACTTTCAGTTTGGTATTGGGTACACTTGCCATAATTGGGGTCTGAAAATAATAAAGAGTAAAAATTTAAATTTTTCACTGTTTCTAGTTTTCTAATGCGTATAATTTGTGAAGATTCAACTAATAATGGTTTACTATTAATTGTAAAATAAAAAAGGGTCTAATTTTTTGTTCACCTTTTAAGTTTTAACAAGCAAAGGCACCCTCTAAATATTATGCAATCTCTTTAAAATTTATATGTAGCATTTTTCAATGAATGGAACTAATTTAGGGGTGACAATTCAATTTCCACATGCATATAAAAAATAAGAAAACCATATATATATATATATATATATATATATATTGCAACAATAATACTGTAAGCAGAAAGACGTCATTCTATGTATTGTGGTTTGGATCATGCATATATTTTGATAATGTACAAGAAGTACCTAACCCTGCATAAAAATGAATAAAAATAAATGCAAATTTTACATTTGCTTACAGATGTTTTATAAGAATTAAATATGACTTATCCATGCAACTTAATAAATAATTAATAAATGGTCTTCAGTCTTATCTAAAAAAAAAAAAAAAAAAAAAAAGTTAATCACTAATAAATTTTACTAAAATAAATTTCTTACAACTAAAAAATTTAATTTCTATTTGAAAAAGAAAAATCAAATCAAAAGTGTTATTTTTGTTAAAAGAAAAAAAGAGTAAAAGTGCAACACAATAAAAACATATGCCTTGATTTTTTTTTTAAGAGATACAAGCAATTATAGCAAAGTTTACAAATTATTTTTTTAAATATTAGGAAGTTGAAAGCTAAATAATTCTGATATCCAATTTGATCATTTTATAAGGTATGAGATTCATTCGTTACAAAGCATTAAAATAAAAATAAGATTAAAAATTATTAAAATCTTGATAAGGATGAGAACAACTGTAAATGTGTATTTTTTTGGCATGGGATTGATTTTTCAGTTATCATTAAATTATTAGATGAAATTTTACTAGTTTTATTTTAAAAAATATTAAATCAAATCAGGTTAAAAGTGGGAAAAATCTATAGCTTAATCACGCCAGATAGAAATGGATAAAATAATTGTTTTTAACTTGTTTTTTAAACACACTTCTACTTATAAAAATTGTATCTCATTTGGCTCCAAGGCAGAATAAATGAGGAAAAAAGTTCAAAATATTTTAAATGCCATAATAATTTAACACAAGAAAGCTCAATTATGCAAAAAAAATATTAGTAAAATAAAATTAAATACAATTTTTGATAGAAATTAAATTTTAGGTTTTTTAATACAAACTTTTGTGTGAAAAAGCTTTTTTTAGGAAACTTCAAATAAATGTTTGTTTATTTTTTTTAAGTAAATATAAACGAAAATTTGTTTCAAAAGATAAAATTTTAAGAAATATATTGGATTTCATAGAAACAAATTTAAGTTTCATAAAAAGAGTGTTTACTTTTTTAAGTCTCAGTTATTGAAATGTTTTATTTTTGTTTATGCAGTATGCTAAATCTTTTCAATAACAGAGACTAAAAAAATGATTTTATGGATTAAAACTATTATAAAAACAGATTGTTGTAATTTAACTGCCTCACTATGAGGACAATTGGTGACAAAAGGTCATTTTTTTAAGTGAAGAAACCAAATGTGACATTGGTGGGAATTCTATACATTCATTATTTTTTTTTTTATAAATTAAAAATTAAAAAAATTCTCTTAAAAGATAGCCAGCCAGAATAACAACTTAATTTTGTCTTTATATAACATAATTTTGATCATAATTATTAAATTAATAATTTATATTAAATGGGTGAATTAACAATGTTTAAAAGAAATTAAAAATAAAATTTTTATTTTGAACTGAAACAGACTTTAAACTCATGAACTTTATGGAATGTTTGAGAACTAAGTAAAATCTTAGACAATCTCTTTTTTTTTTTTCTTTTTTTTTTTTTTAAAAAACACAAGTAAAATAAATTTACATCATACTTAACTTAGGTGTTATTATGACCTATAGATTTTAGTTTTACTGGTAGTTTAAAGTCAATAAATATTTATATCTTTTTAGCATTTAGTACTAGGAATGGAAAATTAAATTTTAAGCAAAAAAAAAAAAAAAAAAAAAAAAAAAAAATCCAAAGAATCATTTTTGAAATCAGAAATTAGGTTAAAAATTCTCCAATTCCGATACCCCAAAATGTTCTGATATTTGTGATTGTTGATTCCAATTCAGATTTATCATCTCATCACTACTTAAAAGGGAAAATAGGACCTCATTTAATGAACAAACTCTTTGTAACTGAGATGGTTAAAGTATGATAGATCTAATGACAGTTTCTCTAGCAAAGGATGATGCTGCTTCAAATCCTGCAAGTGGGCACAATTTTCCTCTAATAAGATTGTTTAGGCTGGTAGACGAAAAAAAAATACTGTTTAAAACATTAAATGGTGTCTAATCAAATATGTGCACCCACTAAAATAACAATGTAATGTAATAAAAATATAGTTTTATGGCTTGCTATATTTATGGGTAAAAGTTCTCAATATCAAGGATAGAGCATATGAAAATATAAAAGTGAACACTGCAGTCAATCCCCAGTACAGTGACAGTCTGTTTCATGCTTAAAAACAATGTTGAGGTCATGTGTGTTTGTTTTGGCTTGACTATATATGCTGGTCACTGGTGTATTATGGGTAGCAATGTCTATCGTATTATCCTAATAGATATTTGGTAGGTGGTAACAGTTATGTTCCAAATTATCCTAGAGGTTAATAAGTAGAAATAATTGTGATCTGAATACAACTATTTGTAGCTATTTTATAGTGTTGTTTGTTAACTTTTTGTTGTAATCTTAAAGAAGGTTACAAACAGACAAAGATGGTACTCAAGTGAAAGGAACAGCAACACTGGTGTAGATGAAAGAAAGACGTTTATTGTAAAGAGAATACACTACTGAAAGACAGGGAATCAGTTAGCAAGCTAGCAATTCCCAAAGCAAGTCCACCAGGTATATCCTGTGCTCACTATATATATATCTACTAATATAGTCAGTCCAGATATGTGATAGAGAGTGTGAGACATTCCGTTACAACACTTTTTATCATATATAATTGAGTATAGTGCAAGTTTTTATGACCAGTTTTTATATGCAAAATATAGGGGGTGATGCTATACACAGGTAATTTTTTTTTATGAAGAGGTTAAAAATCATACATTTTCAGTTAATGGTTGCACTATACATACTGTTAAGGTAAATTTTTCTGGAGGACTTAAAATTCATACATTTTCAGTGACCATAACTTAATTGGTAGGCCAATTATTGTGTTATCTTTGGCTAACCTTAACAGTACAGGTAAGCTCCTTTAGCATTATGTACCAGTAGTCCTAATAAAAAAAGGTTGTCATTAGAAAGGATGTAAACACTTACAAAATGAAGATGAATGGAAATTCCAAATAGGAAAAAATCAATTAATTCTTCATTTATATAAGATATTTATTAATTTTAAATGTCATACATAGTGGATGATGTTTTATTCTTCATGTAGTGACAAAGGAGAAGAAACTTGGACTACATAGGAGGCACACCTGGGGCAAATGAGCTACCACAGTCAGGTATGAATGCAAACGAAAGTACAGTACCTAAATCTTTGTATCAGATATTTTATAGTAAAAGGTTTTTCTTACCATTTCTGGATAGCTTTGTGCAAAAAGGTATGAAGACCATTTATTCTCTATAAAATATTCCAGGATGATTCCAATAGTGCAATATTTGACTATGAAAGGCTTACTAGTATTGTCCAGAAGCTAGGGTCATATTACACACAAGCTATTCAGATTTTTCACAAAAAAAAAAAAAAAAAAAAAAAAATGCAGGGGTCACACCATACATGAAGTATATACAGTACTCATTTATTATTGATTACTTAATTATTTGTTGTTGTTGATTATTATTATTATTATTATTACTACTACTACATTTACTTTTATATGTGCATTCATAGTTTTATATATAGGAACATGCAGAAGATGGGTACAGAGGGTGTGACGGCACCAGGCATCCAATCAAAGAGTGAAATAAAAAATTTAGTTTTTGAAATAAAGTGTTTATTTCATGTTTCATTTGTTTCTACATATTTAAAATGTCTACCTTTCTCACATTTCTCAGTACTAGGCCCTATAGTGCATCCCCCTCACCCATCCCTTGAGTTTTAGGCATATACAATCAAGGAGTTGGCCCTAGGCCTCACCATGCCACTGTGTGTGTGTGTACATATTTTCAGCAATTTCAACCTTTTAACTTGAAAGTATTACCTATTACAAACTGCACATGCATTATTCCATCATTAGACAAGCAGCTAAAAGAAGCTTATAAAAATGAATGGATCTCTCTTCTGGCATTGATAACCAACCAGTTCAATGTTACTTGTACAATTTGGAGAATTTACTGTTACTATACATGAGACTCAAGCAACCAAACATAAAACCACAATTATTTTCTTTTTATATACTTATTAAAAAAAAACAAAAAAAAAAAACATGCAATTCCATTAACATTAGTAATTGACTATCCATGATCAATGTTTTATTCAAATTTATAAAATTACAGCTTATCATATTGGATCCATATATATCATACCATATCATACTTCTTCAATATTTTCTAAAGACAATGTATTATTTTTAATCTGACATTTTTACTACTTCAAATGTTATGTTTAGTGGAAACCTGTATTTGAGTAGAACATCTTATCATTCAAACCATGTTTATTTCATCTATGAGTCCACTCATTCAAGAAAACTTAAATAAAATATCCCTTTTGGCAGGATGCAAACCCATGCCCCCTCCTCCTAACAGGAGGCACCACCATCTAATCCAGTGTACTTTAACCCACTCAGCCAGTGAGTGCCTCCCAGTATCAAATTATCATAAATATATATAAAATATATAATTACAATTATAAACAAAAGCAAACCTAAGTAACTAGAATGATAGACAAGGCCATCTATTTTTATTCTTATTCAATTTGTAAACAAATTATGGACAGTGACATGACAGCAAGATTTTTTTTTTTTATCTAAATGAATTCAAGTAAAAATCATGCAAATCATAAAATAATTTATTTCTTTAAGTCTGAGAGAAGGAAATAAACATCTGCTTTATGAATACCCAGTCTGTCTACAAGTTTTAAAAGACATGGTTGAAAGAGAAGCTGCTTTCACTGAATTATAAAAATGGAAATTAATGTTGTTTATAGAGTAATCTTCAACATAAACAGTTAATTCACCTAGAAAAGTGATTACTTGCATTCATCATGTACTACAGAATGCCATGTTGGCATTCCTTAGTTAAAGAATGTTCTCTGGATTAATCATTTATCTTTATATAGTGGAATATATTCTTTCCAACATATATGTTATGTTGGAAAGAAAGTCCTGTCACATGTTTTGCTATGATAACTTTAAAGTTCTTGTTTCATTATAAAGAGCCTAGTCATGCATATAAATTAGATATTTCTGCTTTCCTTTCAGGAATCCTTAGTGTCAAGATGAATAATTTTTGAGGTGACCTATAGAAACAAGTGGAGATGAGACCCACTTAAGAACGCTGCAGGTTTTACAAGTTCAAAAAAGGTTTCATCAACTTCAGAAGTGGCAAAAAAATAAGTAATAAAAGAAAAAGTATTAAGTGTCAGGAAATGCCAGCAATGGCTATTGTCAGTTTCCGTTGGGGAATTTTATCCTTAAAAATGCCCCTTGTTCAGGACAACCAGCTTCACTCAACAATCAGGTTCTTTTAACTCTTAATTGAAAAAAAATTCTAAGCTGACATGAGAAATAGCACAACAGCTCAATACTATCCATATAACACACATAACCCACTGCCATAAACTCTGTAAAGTGTGTGCCACCTAATCTGACCAACTCTCAACATAATCAGAGTCAGAATCTGTGAGTCATTGAAAACAAGACATGCTACTGAAACATTTCTGAAAAGGATCAGCCCCAGTATTGAAAAGTGGATCCTTTTGAATCAAATTACAATCAAGGGCCTGCACAAAATGTGGAGTAGGTAATGTTCTGTGTTTGGTGGTTTATATAGTACAGAGATTTCCAAACTGTGTTGTGCCAATTCAATGTATAATAATTTCATCAAACACCTAAACATTAAATCAAATATTTACATTATTCATATTGTTCGGACTATTGTCCTCGTTTTTACTGTCATATTCACAATGTTTCAGCCATTGTATACTCTGGCCTTCTTCAAGGGATATACACTGAAATTTCAAACCAAACCCTTTATTTCATCCATGGGATACATTATTTTAGTTCCACATGCCATGTCTTTTCTGGATATCTCAGTATCATTTATTTATCTTCAGTAACTCAAATCTCTAAGAGTTTGTTCATCTATGCTGTGGCCAGGTATTGAATTCACAACTCTTTGGGTCAACCAACACTTTTATCCACTGAGCCATAAGTGTCACCAGGCCCAGTGGATAAATGCATTGGTTAAAGTAATCCAGTGACTTGACATTCCAATAGTATATCACCTGAAGACTGGAGTGAACAACATCCAAAATATTGGGATTACGACAATAAAGATGAGGACAACAGTCCAAACAATGTAAATAGTTGCAATACCTATCTCAGAAATATAGACAGCTATTAAATCAAATCTTATTAATTTTTATCATTTCTTTTTCTATATACATATTAAATTACATATTGACTTGGCTAATAAAACTTTTGTGTCAAAAAACATTTTTAAACAATGTAGCACCAATGCAAGAAGTTTTGAATGCTCTGGTGTAGTTTATCATAAATGACTGAATTGTAATGAAGCAATCAAATATGGAAGATATCAACTGAAGTGCTACTACCTGTTTTTGTATTAAAAAAATAAAAAATAAAAAAAAAATAAAAAGCAAGATTCACTGATCAATGAGAAAAGTCGGTTATTCTTGCAAGGCTACATGTTGCAAAATATTTAGGCTCAGATATGAAAGGGTTTAACTAATCCAAACTTATTCCCTCAATTCAGATTCTTTACATTATTTCTTAGGCAGAAAACAGTACATTAATTATGATGAGGTTCAACTAAAAAAAAAAAAAAAAAAAGTTTTTACCTCAAAACCCCAAAAATTTTATGCTCGAGACATTAATAACTTGCCTGCTCAATGGGACCATACCATTGAAAATGAAGGAAGCAATGATGTTAATTGAATTTGATCACAGAATATAAGTCTCAAAAAGAAAAAGAAAAAGAAAAAAAAAAAAAAAAAAAAGCAAACAACAGAACTTTCTTCTCAATCTAATACTAAACTACTTTTGTCAAATCTTTTTATAAATAGCAGAGAGACACCAGAGATGAAAAAAAAAAATTCTGTAATAAAGAAATATGTGTAATATTTTATGAATACTGTTTGAAAACAGCATCCTGGATTTTGAAATGCAGCTGACTGCTTTGAACTTATGTAAAACGTATTTCACAAAAATAGGATTGGACAAATTTGAATTTTTACTATCATACTACATACAAAATGATCCGAGAGATTAATATGCAAGAGACGCTATAAAGTAAATTTCTACTTGAACACCTAACATTGCAATAATTCCTGTATTAGCAAACATTTTTTTTTTTAATCAAGTAAGCAAAAAAGTGAATATACTCAGTTTAAATTAACCAGCTTTCTTTAAAAATGTAAAAGAAAAAAAAATTAAAAGTATTCATTCAGCATAGTAACTTGAAAATGATTAAGTTAGCATGTATAATGAAAGGAGACAAGTCTTAATTCTATACTTCAATTTCTCATGAAGGTTGTTTTTTTTTGTTTTTTTGTAATCAATTCACCCCAAGCAAGGCAATAATGCCACAAAGACACAATGATCTACTGGGAATAAAGAAGAATAAAAATACTTCAGAAGGAATCGGAAACCCAATACTAAACAGGAAACCTGGGATAAACCTCTAATCCTGTTCAAAAGAATTTGGATATTTTAAAGTTTCATTAATGCTGTTTTCTTCTATCCCTTTTGCCTACAATGTATTCTGTGAGTGTAAATTTCCTAAGCTCTCTTTCCTCATTAAAGATTTAAATTAAGTCTCCTGCTTATCAGAACAAAAAATATTACTTTGATTTTAAGTAGTTATAAATAAAAGCAAAAGGAATTAAGTACGAATTAAGAAAAAAGTACAATGTTAAAATAATAAGACCTAAAGGAAGTTTTCTCTCTAATCTTTATTAATCTACCATTTTCCATTTTGTGCTTGTTATTTGACAGGAAAAAAATTAAATAAACATGTCTGATTCTATTCTGGGTAATATGAAACTTGCTGTACTCAAGAACCCAATGCTTGAATTTTACAAAATTATTTCTGCTTATTTTTTTTATCAATAGAAGCAAATAACTTAATAAATGAAATAAATAAAAGCATATATAAGACAGTAAAAACATTTTCTGGCATCACTGAATATCTTTCCAGCTCAATTAGATAAAGATACTAGCAGAATGTTAAGATGGTTATTCGTACCAATTAAGTTGGCCAACCACTCGTCACCAATTAAATTTGGTTTACCTTATTTGTATTATGCTTCATTACCAACTTTAATTTAGTAGAAAGCCACCTGCCAATCAGAATCTAACAGAGCCTATTACAATATCCAATTGTGCTAACTTCCTCAGAATTTCTATTCACCATTCTTATAATCATAGAATATTTTTGGCATTTACTTTGGAAGGCTTATGAATCAAGTATAATATTTTTTAACATCACCTGTATGAACTTAATTGAAAACAAAGAACAGCTCTTTGTAATTTTATTATGGAAAACACCTGTTAACCTTTACGTTATATGTATATCACAGATTTAAATTACTTCCAGATGAAAAGCTTCATTACCTTTCTGTTCATGATATGTTGTATTAACTTCAAATTTTTATTCAAATATGAAAATCAATTTAAATAACTTCAGAGGATTCAACAGACCCAAAATTATAAAATATCTATGTTTAATGCAAACAAAATGAATAGGTAACTTATATTAGTAATATAAATGTAATCTTTCTTCTACATTCTATATACTGGTTTTATAAGAATAGAATTTTTTTTTCTCTCAAATTTGTTCCTATGTTTCAACCTACATATTCTGCAAACAAAAATTAAACAAAAATCTGCCATTTTAACTTTTTTTGCTTTTTATTCTTCCTTAATTAAAGCAATATTGTTTTTTTGGATAGAAATAAGCAAATATAGTTTAATTTACTTGCTAGTTTCTTTGGGTTTGTTTTTTTTTTTTGGGGGGGGGGTAATCATTTCACCCTTAGCAAGGTAATAAAGCCACAAAGATGTAGTGGTGTTATTAAATGTGAAAGAATATAAGAAAGTGAAAACATTATTAAAGAGCAAGAACAAAAGGAAGTAAGAAGACAGAAGATATAAGAGTTTCGTAAGAGAGAAGTGCGATAGAAGAAATTGTTAGCAAAGAACTTGCAGTTACACCTAGCCCATTCTGCTATAAAATGATCAGACCTTGTTACTTATCTAGTACTGCAAAATTAATGTTTGATTTCATGGTGCACACTCATAACTGCAAAAGTTATTTGCTTTGCTTCTTTTCTAAGCTATAAGGACAATTAAATGGTTTGATGTCTACAGAAACAACTATCTATAAAATTTAAGAATATAAGTACCAAATATTAGTAATTTTGGTGTTTATGTATTTATTTATATTATAATCTAAATCTATAATTTTTTAATATATGCAGTAATTTTTACAAGAGCTACCTTTATTTTTTACTAGAAATTCCTACCATTAAAAAAAAATTTCAAAATAAATCACTTTTTTTTTATTTGATGTACTCAATTTTAATATAATTGAAATTTATATATTTCTAAAAAAATATGCATATCTACTAATTTTTCAAGACTATAATTCCTAACCTTAAGAAAAAAAAAAAAAAAAAAAAAAAAAAAGTAAAGCTCAATGTCAGAATTTTTAAAATGAGGAATTATTATTATGCTTCCCATTCAAATTCATAGAATCATATTTATATTCACAGGGTTTCAGCTGTTCCACTTTCCTACCTTCTTCAAGTTAACTGGGGCAAGAAATGACTTGTTAATTTTAATGCCTCCAAAATGAAACTACCTTTCTTTTTTTTTTTTTTTTTTTTTTTTTTTTTAACCATCTTAGGATATTTTTGCCTTCCATCAGCATGAGTAATGCTAACCTCCAGGAAAGTAACTCAGTGCACCTTTTCAGTCAAACATTTTCCAATGATATGATTTGGAATGATTATATCGAGTAAACTGCCATGTCTGCTGCAAAGAAAGTTGGCCCACTGTTTCATTCTTTGAATATTGCTGCTACATCAGGTCTGGTGCTTCTAGATATTCTTAACAAAATCCAAAGAAGAATCTGCAATGTTATCAGTCTTCACCTGACATTTTAGCATCAATCATTTTTCCTCTGCTGTAACACGATTTCCTTGTGCCTTTTCTATAAATATTTACATGATAATTGTTCTGATGAGCTGTCCTCTTTCATTCCTTAACTTCATGAATTTAAGCTCAGTACTAGATCAACATCTAGGTGTCATCATTTTACTATTGAAATTCCTAAGTGTAGCCGTAAATTTTATTCTAATAAATTTATTCTCTCTTACCTGTGAAACTGTCTTCCAGTTTCTTGTTTTCCTAGCAACTACAATCTTCAAGAGTTTGAATGTAACATCAATAATCATCATCATCATATGTCCCACTGAATCCTGTTCTTTTTATCATCCTTAGCAATGTTTTCTGTTTCCCTCACTTTTCCTTTTGTTTTGGTGACTTTATTGCCTTCCTTGGGGTGAAATGATTAGGGAAAAAACAAGTATCAGTCATACTTGGTAACAATCTCATAATTTTGAACCAATCTGTTTATTCAATCAATGATGAGTAAACTATTCTCATTCAACTTTTCATGCTTCAGGGGATATCTCATATCAGTTAATATGCCATAGTCATCTTTGTGCTGCTTGTTCAATACTTTCACTGAACCAAAGTATATGACTACTTGGACCAGGGATTGAAATCACAACTGCCAGAAAACCAGATATGAGATACAATGTCCCCCACTAGTGAAAGCAGTTATCACCATCAGCAAATACCAATAAAGTACTTCAGAAACAGTGCTGAACAAAGTTCGCAAATTTACCACCCCCAATCAAGTAATTCCCTTACTAAGACATTAAAGAGGCAGCATTGACAAGTCCTAAAGCTCAGGTTGATGCGATGAAAAGTGAATAAACCACTAAAGAAAGCTAAGCTTATCAAATCAAACATTGTATAAGAGGAAAAAATAAGCATCAAGACCCTGTAAAACAATATCAAATTAATCAATGTCATCAGACAAAAGCAACACAAAGGTAGTGATGGAAAAGTTGAAATACTGAGAAAAATTGGCTGGTCTAGTTGGGAATAGTAGCTTATAGCAAAGTAAAAAAAAAAAAAAAAAAATCTCTCTAAAAACGAAAAAGAAGCCTTCACAAATCCTAAATGAGAACAAAGATTACATCATGATGAATGAATACAGACAGATGACCCAACCAAAAATTTAACTGAGTAGTGTAATAACAATGGAAATGTGCATTGGAATAGCAAAAGTTGCCTTCCAAAAACTAAGCAAATTATTAAGGTATAGGAAAATATTGTTAAAACCAAAAAAATGAATGCTGAACAGATATATGAAATCTAATCTCCTATATGGCAGTGAATGCTAGACAATTTCCTCAAAGATGAAGAAGAGACTCAAGACAACAGAAATGTTGTCCTACTGGTAAGTGCTGAGAACACCATGAACTGAACGTGTGAGGAGATACATTCACCTATCATCCAATTTACACTCCTCCCTAGACTTTTGATTAGAAGTAAAGGTTTATCTCTTGTTTCCTGTTTAGGATTGAGTATCCAGTTCTTTCTAAAGTCTTCTCATTTTCTTTCACTCCTAGTAACAGGAGTTATAATCTTGCTTGGGGTGAATAGATTTATAAAAAAAAAAAAAAAAAAAAAAAAAAAAAAATTAAGACATTAATACTATTATTAGAGTAGTTGAAGTGGTTTCCTCTCAGTTTATAAAGAAAAATAAATTCACAAATCAAACTCAGAAATTTGTTTTTGTTGCTAGCAGCTGTCTTACATCATAGAGATTAGTCTTTTGTTCAGAGATTTGAGACTCCATATTTTAACCTGAAATGTTGCCAAGTTCCAATATATAGTAGAAAATCAATAGACACAAAAGTTACAACTTGACACATGACCTCAGAAGTTTTTGGATTTATTTACACATATTCATAACCAAATATATGGTTATTTGAATTTAATGAAATATAAGTTTACAACAGAATCACGTGATATTTATGAAGGCCGAGTGTATAGGTAAAAGCAGATAGTATAAACTGAAAATATTGGATATGTACATTGGATTACAAAGCATATTTTTTAATCATAAAATTCCTGACAATTTCATGATCACAAGACCCATAACCCATTAAAGTTTTAGGAGTAACATTGGCATGTCCTGGGCAAGACAGTCTGAGGGAGCCTAACACTTTCTAGGCTGGTTTGAATTCAAAGTTTTTCCTTATCCTAGATCCAAGGCTATAGGAATCAGTTTGCCCTTAGCTAGTAGTAGGGCAAAATGGATTCATAACTTTCCCAAGGATATCAGTATTAATGTTTGCTACCCATTTGGCACCAAGCAACCTTTTACTACATTTGTTATCCTTTCTTCTAGCCATGTGTCCTGCTCAGCTCTTTGCCTGTTATTCAATCCTTTCTATGATCTCTCTTATCTTAGTTCTTTAATTCATGTTAATTGCTTTCTTTTTCATAGATTATCCCAAGTATTGCACTTTCCACTGGTCAAACAATTTTATTCATTTCCACAGAGGGCTGAAGGGTAACTGAATCTTGTGAATGTAATGAACTCAACTGGAATTCAAACTCTACTCCCAATTCCTCATTCCAAGACTATCCATTACACCATCGTGCCTCGACAACTTAAGGACATGCAAATAAAAATTAAAGCTTTTCAACATTTTTTTTTTTCATGCTATTCAAGGAAGGATATAAAAGTTAATTGTAAATACAATGAACCACTTTTAACCCTGTATGACTTATGATAGAGATGACTGCAAATATTAATGCTAAAGAACAGTGAATATAGAAAAAAAGACATCCTATCACCTTTTATAATACAGGATTATATTTTATATCTATATTCTCAGAGTAACAAGGCGAGTAGGAGAGGTAACAATGAGATGAAAGACAAAAATGGTCTGTTTGCTATTTAAATAATATACGATATAACCTAAATAATTTGAAACATTAACGTACAATAAAGAAAAAGGATGTCTCTAATGCTCGATAATATTTTACAGGATTTAATTAACTTCTGATTTATAATGATTTTTCCCTTAGATTTTAAGGATTAATGATAATAAAACACAAAATAATTTGAATTCCATTCATATCTGACCGAAAGAAATGTCCTTTTTATCTTGATTCTAATTAAAGAATTCTCCAAATTATATTCATATTTAAAGATTTTTATCTTCAAACTTACAAAAAGTCTTCAGATCCTTTTCCTAGACAAGTCACAGCTTGAAGGCAGATGTGATACAGAAGAGGAATCAGATATTTCATGATATAGAGAAAAGGAAAGATTAACGTTTTTGCCACTAAAAATATACAATTTCAGTAAATGATTCAAGAATCAGAAAAAGAGAAACAGCTGAATCTAAAGAAAAAAAGAAGGAAATTATAAAGGCTTGCAGGCAATACTAGTTAAGAAAGAAAAATAATGACTAACCAAAAAGTAAAATTATTAATGGAAAAAAACAAAGCATTTTAACTTTTTAGTCTTGTTTTTGAAAATTATAATTACTTTTAATCAAATTCCAAATTATATTTATTATCAGATCAGGAATAAAATTGAAAATGTTTGCTTTCTCTATTCCCCTTTTGCATATTACTTTCTCAAGTTAGGAATTAATTTATATTTATATCTACACAAAAACTTTTTCCACTGTCATACATCTTTCCTCTAAAACAGTTCTTGAGATATAGATTATATATAGATATATATTAGCCCAGACTGCCTAAGAAAACTGTTCTTGATATATAAAATATATTTTTTAGTCCAGATCACCTGAAGATACCGATAGTAGTAGTATGATCGGCTGATCACCTAATTTTTTTAAAATTATGTATGTATGTATTAGTTATGAGGGCATGGTGGAGTAATGGGTTTGATTGAGAAATTGGAGATTCAAATTCATTACATTCACTTATATGTTAATTCCCTTGTGAAATATAAGAATCCATTTCTTCTCTCTCCAGTTATGGATAAATAGCAGGACAGATTGGATTCTATAGACTTGGGTGGCTACTGGCCTAAGAGAAGGACAACACCAAATCCAAAAACTTGCAAAGTGTCATTTAGGGACCTTGTGACATACTCTGCACCAGTTCTGTATTTGGCTCTTCCAAAACATATGGTTGGTTCTGCACAAGCTTTCACCAAAATAATTAAATGATACATTCAGGTAGCTGTTGGTTCTAAGAACTGAGCTGTTTGACCCTCATACATCAAAAACAACGAGAGAGTCCAGTACATATTATAGTTATATATATTGTTTTCAATAGGAGTAGATACATTCGCTTATCACCCAAACTATTTTAATTGACTGATTGTTTTTTATGCTTTGTCAACCCTTTTGTGGATTATTTACAAGCTGAAACGTTTGGGATTGTAAGAATAATTCTTTTTTTGTGAATGAATATTGCTTCTTTTTTTTTTTTTTTTTTTTTTTCCAAATACAGGTCTTACTATTTAACCCATAGCTGAAGGATAAAATGGATTCATACCTCTCCCAAAAGTATTTGCACATAAGTAAATGTTACAAACCCAAATGTAATTTGAACTCGCCTCTCCCAATTTCTCATGTCACCTGCACATCCAAACTATATTAAATATAAGTGCCAGCATGATTAAATTATTTTCTTCAAGTTTTATTGTTATCCTGGCACAGTGCTCATTTGGTACAGCAAACTTCTTTTTCAATACATTTCCCAGCACTATCATTCAAACCAGCATGTTTATTGAACTTATAAAAATTCTAGGAATAAGTTTATTTGAACTGGCATGCTTATTTTACAAGATGAAAAATTTCCATCAGTACGACTATTCCAGACCACACAAAAACACCATCTATCAATAACATTGCCAATTTAAAAAAAAATTTTTTAAATACATTCCACAAAGCATTTATAAAATTTTGACTCTTAATAATTTTGTAAAATACTAGGAATAAATGATTGATTGTTTTTTGTTGTTGTTTTTTTTAATTGAGTTCACCCCCAAGCAAAGCAGTAAAACCACTAAGACAAGGGCTAAAGAATATGAAAGCGTGAAAGAATTAGAAAACAGAAACATTACTAAGAAGTGTGAACAAAAGAAAAGTCAGGTAGTGATTGACGTTACATTTAAATTTTTGAAGATTAAAGTTAACTGGAAAGCATGGGCCAGTTGGTAGTTCCACAAGTGAGGAAAAAAAAAACTGTTAGCATAGAACTTAGTTACATCCAGCTAACTCATCTGTAAATTGATGAGACCTTGTCACCAGCCTAGAACTATGCTTAAATTCATAAAGTCTAAGTACAGAGCTCATCCAAACAATTACCATGAAAGTATTGATAGAAAAAGCACAGGAGGCAACATTACAGCAGTGGGATTCCTTTTTTTTTTATATCTATTAAATAAACCCAAATTCATATAAAACAAAGCCTGCATCAAATAAACAGTAACCTTATGATTAAGAAGAGTGGAAGTAATAACACTGAACACAAATGCATCAGCTGAAGGTTTGACAAAATAAGGTCAAGATTAAGAGAAAGAAAATTGCCTTTTTGTATCAATAAAATACTGAGAAGATATGAATGTCTCTTCTAAAAGTAGTTGAAAGCACAAGGAGAAAAAACACTTGAATCCAAGTGGCATTTACTTTGCTTTATTACGTCTAATTAATTATGAAGAAAAATAAATAAGGTGAGACTCATTGACAAGTTTATAATCTGTTAGCTGGGGAAAGGTAAAACATGTTATCACTTTTTCATTTTTTTTATGAGACTTTCATAAAAAAAAAAAAAGTAAAAAAAAAAATATTAAATAGAAATTTAAATTTCAGATCAGTTATAAAATAAGTTTAGAGCCACTCAGAATTTAACATTATTTGAAAATTTTCTAAGCAAGCAATTCATAATCTCTTTGGATTAGTTACTTTTCTTCCAGTTGGAAATTTTAAAACCTTCAAACAGAAATCAATACTTTACTGGAGCAAACCGAACATATGTTGTACTTATCCAGAAAACTATAAAAAGATAAAATAAAAAGTATCCGATGATTTTAATTCAAAGTTTTACTCAAATGTTTCTACTAATCATAAAAATAGATAGTGACTACATCAGACTAACATCTTCATCTTTGTTGTTATGATTCTGACATTTTAACTGTTATGCACTCTGACCTTCTTCAGATGTCTGTCAATCCAAATAACCTTCAGGTAATCTCAAACTGAACCCTTTACTCTGTCTATGGTGGTAAATTGTTCTCATTCCACTTTCAATGTCAATGGATATCTCATCTTTGTTAATGGTTCAGTTATTGCTCAACCCTGTTTCCACTGATTATATCCATACTACTTGGCCTAGGGATTGAACTCAGTTACTATGTTACCAAATTCTCTAACCAATGATGTAATACTCTAGGCCATCATCCCAATTAACCAATACAAAATATTGCTCGGCATAGACAGCAGAATAAGAATAATCTACCCCAATTTATTGAATAAAGGGCTCCATTTGAAATTCTCTGAAGGTTACCTGGATAACAGACACCTGAAAAAGGCCATGGAACAATGTCTAAAATATTGAGACCATAGCAAAGATTAAGATATTAGATATTAAGAATTATATTTCAACAGACAATTTCATTGTCAAAATTAATGTGAGAAACGATAATATTTATTCACATAACCTTCAGAATAATTACTCTAAAATGTTTTTTTCAGAAATATTGAAATATCAAATTTCTATTATAATTACAGTTGATTTATGTTTCTTCCCCCACCCTCAACAGAAAAATTAAGTTTATATTTCAATAAATGCATAAAATATAAACAAAAATTATAAAACAGAACTGGTGAGACTAACTATTTCCCTGCACCTATACTAGCAATGGTACTGTATTTACTTTAAGCTATTTAATGTCATTCTTGCCTGCAAGAAATGTAAATGAGATAACAGCACTAGGTAAAGAAATGACCAATGAACAAAACCCATTTAAAATAGGTTTAGTAATTATCAATTTACCTAAAATAATCATCTGACATAAAAAGTATTATATCACATAAAACCAAAATTAAATTGGTATATAATCCTTTTATTTTTTTGTTTTTCTCTAATTTTATTACTTATATAAGAACACATTCTTTGCCAACCACTCTGCACAAGAAAGAAAATTTACTAACTGGTAACAAAGCACTTCAGAGATTTCTTTCAAGAATTTTTTTTAACATATTCCATGAGCTTTCAAGATAAAACCCTCCAACTAAATTCATAAGAGTATCGTCTTCAATAAATTTCAAACCACAATAGCATCTTTTATCTTATGCGACTCCAAGTTACCTTTAAACAACATGTCTTCACACTAGTTGAGTAGACTTTTTACAAGTAATATTTTGAAGTTTAATAATCAGTATTTAAAATTTGAATGCTCTAGACTTTTCACCAAAACTTAGAAAAATAAAGAAAAATATTAAATGATGCAAAATTTAAGATATTTCATACTACAAATTAACAGAAATTACACATGGTTTAATATTATGAAGGCCAGAGAGCACAACTGCCAAAACATTGTGATACAACAATGATAAAGACAATATTCCACATGTAAACAAACTTATCAATATTATGTTCTAAGACAAAAGATACATTGCCCAGCTTACAAGTACTAGCATAAGCAAAAAATAACCAAAGATAGTGACACAGATGGTAAAGTATCATGTGACATTTTACTTCAGATAAAGCACATGACTAAATAACATACACAAGCTTTCATGCTTACAAATATATGACTAAATGTGAAAATCAAGACATTATGCTTAACTCAAAGAGTTTATCATTCTTCAGTGCTAAGGAAGTTTCTAAGTTTTAGAAATATCATCACTGCAGGAATTGATTTGGTAGATTGATAGGCCTTTGTTGGATTTTCAAAATGTGCAGCTGGTAGATAATGCAAAATGCAGCTAGAAAGAACTAGAGATAAAAATAGTTACTGTACTACTAAAAGACAATATATTGAGAAAAACATGCTATTTCTAAAGATGCAGGGGCAAAATGACAGCTGCAGAAACATCACAAGGTGCATATAAGATCTTTTCCCATATTAAGAGAGGAGTTACCAGTTTATGACATTTTCCAATTTTTACAATTATTACCAACATCTAAACACACAACAAAATCAGAGTATATGAATTGGTTCTAAAATTGAAATGGTTAATTCCAAGCTTTACAATTTCAGAAAAACCTCAGTTCTTAATCTCAAACTATAATACTAATGAGAAAAAAATATCACCATTCAATACAAAAACAGTGCCAGAATTTGCATATTTGTTTACTAAATTTCCCAAATTTTATTCAGACTCTGAAATACACATCTGATACATTCACATATACTAAAAAAAATAAAACTTCCCCTCATGCAACAAATGTCAAGTACCATTCCCAGTCAAACATATAATCATAAGTTGACATCATCTCAAACTTAAACAAAACATTAGCAAGCAAATACGAAAGAATTCTTTGAAACAAAGTTTGTTTGGTCAAACAACAAAATACTAATTTTGGGAAGTGAGTTGAACTGAAAACTTTTCAGCACCAATTTGTAGGATGTTGCACAAACCATCATTAAGAACTGATGTTTCATTTTACTTGAACTAAACTACTGAATTAGTATTCCATTTCACAATATACAAAAGCCAAACTATAATCACTATAAAAAAGTTAAACACTCCTCATTCATCAAGTACATGAAAAAAAAAAAAAAAAAAAAAAAAAATATATATATATATATAAGCACTTTCAACAAATATTTCCTGCTAAAAATGGGGATGGGGAATTTTAGTTTTTCTAGTAATCAGTATTCATTATAAGTGATGTTTTATCAAAGTCAGTTTCCACAGAAAAAAAAAAAATTTAATGAATTACTAAAATTTGTTTGTTTTCAGTCATCAAGTTACAAGACAAGTAACAGACCAATACACTTTTTTTAACAAATGCTAGCATCATGTAGATTTTTAACAGCAGATTCAGGTTAGGTAATGAAGTAAGACAGTTATCAGCTGTACCCATTGCATTTGTTTTTTTAATCAAGTTAACCTCAAGCAAGGCAGTAAAACCACTAAGAAACAAGAAGTTACTGGCTGTGGAAAAGTTAGAAACAAAAATATTGCTATGGAACAATAACAAAAATAACAGTAATCAGGGGGACAGTAGATTGCAAGGTGACATTGCACTGAAAAATCTTTACAGATTAAAGTTGGCTGGAAAGCAGGGAGCCGGAAGGAAGTTTCGTGAGTGGGATATACATGAAAAAAAAAAAAAAAAAAAATCTGTTAGCATAGAATTTATAGTTACAACTAGCCAACTCAACTATAAATTGATGAGACCTTGCCAGTTTAGTACTGTACTTAAATTTGAAAAGTCTAGGCACCATAGCAAAGAGCTCATCTGAATAATTACCATGAAAACATTTATAGAAGAGGCATAGGGAGGAAACCTTATAGCAGTGAGAAAGTGACTGAAGATCAGGGCTAATAATAATGCAGATTCTAAATAGCAGGAGTACCAAACCAGATGTGGCAGCAATATTCAAATGAATGGTAGACTTATAGATATGTAAAATAGATTCTGGGGTAAGCATATAAAAAAAAAAAATAATAAGCAAGCACAGAGAGTTATTTTTCTTGGTACAAATAGATGACAGGAAAAGCATGAAGGAATAATTGCATCAAATAAGATCTAAAAGCAAAGAAATTATAAATTTTAGCCTAACAAACAAATAAGGTTCCTCAAACATTATTAATCATTTCCTGGTGTATTAACAATTGTATGATTATGGAGCATAACAAATATCTTTTAGACTAGGTAACTCCACTTTTTCACTGAAAAATTGCATAGCATGATGAAAAAAAGCTCCAAACTTAATAAAATCAAAGTTTTATCATCAAAATGTTTACTGCACTGCTGTAATGTGAAAAGACATTATGAAACAAAGCATCGATCTTATGATAAATATGAAGGAGATATGCAGTTTTAAAAAATTAAGGAATTCAAGGTTAAGTTAATACAGCAACAGAGTTACTTCACAAAAATTCAGAAAGACAACGTTAGTTCTGTTACTGCTAGCTTTGAACTCTGCAAAATGATTGCCATCAGTGGAAACATCTTACAGTGAAGAAGATTTCATAAAGTGATGTCTTGTAAAATCAGCTGAAATTGTATGTCCAGAGAAGTCACACTTATTTCAAGACATTTCATTAAGCAGGAACACTGTTGCTGAACAGATTGATGAAATGGCAGGTGATTTGAGTCAGCCATTGAAGACTTTATCATCAAGTATTGAACATTTTTCTATTGATAATATGATTCTGTTGACATAGCTGGAATAGAACAGCTCACCGTTTTCATCAGGGCTTGTGACAATGAATTTCAAATTTATGAAGAACTAATTGAATTGGTCCCAATGCATGATATTACAACAAGCCAGGACATTTTTGAGGAAGTTGAACAGCTGCCAATATGGTTGGAAGACATAATGATGTTGCTGCCAAGTTAGGTACAAAAATAGAAAATATATATCCAGATTCAACATTCAAGCATTTTCACTGTATAATTCATCAACAGAGCTTATGTTCTAAGATTTTAAAATTAGATCATGTGTTCAGTTTTGTCATAAAAACAATGAACTATATCAGAGATCATGCTCTGCATCACCACCAGTTTAACTAGTTATTGGAAGATGTGAATAATCAGTTTACAAATGTCCCATTCTACACAGAAGTTCAGTGGTTTTCATGTCACAAGGTACTGAAAAAAATTTTTTTATTACGACACAAAATTGTTATGCTTTGAAGTTGAAGGGTCAAAGCACAGATGAAAGCTGGCTCTAAGATCTACCTTTTTCAGTGGATAATACAACCCATTTAAGTGACCATAATTTGAAATTACAAGGTAAAAATAAGCTCATCACTCAGTTATATGATGATATCAAGTGTTTCATTGCAAAATTAGCTTTATTGAAGTCTCACCTGTCACATGAAAACTTGATTCATTTTCCTATGTGCAAGGAGTTGAAAAAAACTGCCAATACTGAGTGTGTATTTATCTTTGCTAAGTATGGCAATTACCTGAATTGCTGTCAAAGGAATTTTAGCAAAGATTTTGTGATTTTTCATCTTGTGAATATCAATTTGCATTATTCTCAGCACCATTCACTTTTGATGGTTCTCAGGCAGAGGAAAGTCTACAGATGGAACTACTGACTCAACACTCAAGGGAAAGTACCTAGAAGTAGAGGTACATGGATTTTTTTCATACCTTCCCCAGACATTTAAGAACTTCAGAAACTTTGCCACAAAGATTATGGTGATGTTTGGTTCCACATATGTCTGTGAGCAGTTGTTTTTGTTTATGAAGGTATGAAGTCTGACATGCCTATTATAAATCATTTAAAATTCTGCATTACTTCAATCCTGTTAGGAGATATTGTTAAGTGAAAACTATATTTACAAATGAAAAATTGAAAAGCTCACAATTAAAGTCATTTATACCCAATATTTTGAAAATTTAAAAAAAAATTGTGTTTATAAAATATTACATAACTTGCCCCTGTTTGAAAGTATGGTCAACTATACATGACATAATCAGAAAATGCTAGTGATGACTATAGTAAATTTAAATTCAACATTCTTAAAATTAGATTACAGAAAATATTTTCCAACATTTTCAAGATTACTGAGTACTCAACAATTATATAAAAAATGCACTTATCCGTAATTTTCTTAAATTATGTTTTTACAGAAAGTCTCTGTAGAACAACAGTAAGTGTTGACAGATTTTATGATCACTTGTTAAGTGATCTACCAGTGACAAGCAACAGTGATAAGTGCATAAACGTTTCTCTGCTATTTTAAACTTCAAGTCAATATTTTTCTTTTCAAATCAGATTAATTATACTTTAATCAGCTAATATTCCTCAAATAAAGTTTCAGAAAAGTATATTTTATTTTTGGAAGATTTTTAAAACCAAGGAATTAACTTTTGCTTACAAATGCGTCAAAAATGGCCGATTTTGTGAAAGCAAGCAAAAAGCTGAGATTCCAATCAATATAATTCCTATTTGTAATACAGCAGAGTATTTTGCTCAATGGAAATAGTAAATTTAATCATTTAGCTTTCAATTAAAGCTAAAATGAAATTTTCAAGAATGCTTTTCCATTTTTAAAAATTCATTTTAAACCTTACGTATCAAAAATTCAGTAGAGGTACCTATTTTAGACTGATAAATAATTTAATTAACATACAAATGCAAAAAACTATTTCAGCCACATTTTAACTGATTACTAGTTATATTAGAAAAAAAAATGAGATATTTAACTTTAACATCTTGATGTATTTATAGGTTTCAAGGTATCACCATGTATTTTTGAGTGATTAAAAATTGCTACAGAAAGTTAATCTTATCATAATCTTTGTGCCAACAATAAGATTGGAGAAAAATATAAAACTTATTTATCCCCACAATATAGAACTGGAGATATTTTATTTGAAAAGTTGTTTAATCATTTTAATTGTCTGAGAGAACTCTTTAACTTCCATCAGTATGGCTGATGCTAACCTTCAAGAGAGTGACTCATTGCACCTTATCGAACTAACGTTTTGCACTAACATGAAGTGGAAAGATTATATTGAATCAATTGCTAGGTCTGCTGCTAGGAAAGTTGGTTCACTGTATTGTTCTAGACAAATTTCCCACCAGTATATTCAAAGCAAGAAGGAATAGTAGACTTATATAAGTCTATTCCTTCTTCCTTTGAATATTGCCGTCACACCTGGTCTGGTACTCCTGTCATGTATCCAATTTAATGCTAACAGTTTCTTGTATCATACTTCTTACTTGTGGAACTCTTTCAGCTTCTTACTTCCCTGACAACTTTGATCTTCAAAAATTTCTAATGTAATGTCAACCATTATCTTCTGTGTTCTTAATTCTTGTTCTTTTATTTTTCTCTCTCCTTAGTATTTTTTTTTTCTCATATTCTCTAACACTTGATAAGCCCTTGCATCTTAATGGCTTTATTGCCTTGCTTCGGGTGAAAGGATAAAAGAAAAAGAAATGTGACAACATGAGAATCTTTACAAAAAAAAAATAAATAAATAAAAAATAAAAAATTTTTTAATTCTTCCCAAACTTATCTAATAACTTGATTTCAATAAGATTTTTGGTTCATATTCCTTTATGAAAAAATTTAATTACGTGAAGGTATCTTGATAAAAGGTATGTGGAAATAGCTTTAAGGAACACAGATTTCATTAAAACATCTTTTAAAAGATAAAAATATTTACATTTATATAAGTCCCTGGAGAAATTAAATCAGTTGAAATTTTATTTGAAACTTCAACCAGAAATGTAGTAAATATATTCTGAATTTGAAAATAAAACTAAGAAAAATCTGAAAATAAATTTTGAAAATGTTTAAAAATGAACTGGAAATTTTAAATACTAAAATTATGTATTTATTTTATTATATACAGAAATTATATACTTAGTCTCTATGGAAGATGCTTAAGAAAATAAAATTATTCCTTTGAGTACTCTTAGCACTTTTTAGCATATGAGCTTTGCATACAGAGAAAACAAGATTTTGCCATTTTAGACACCCCTACATTCTGTAAGATACTTTAAAACTTAAACAGACTTTCATCAATCATAGTACCATTCATTTTAAATAACAAAAATCCATTCTAAAATCAGCTTTTGAATATATAAAACTTTTTTCTTTTCTTTTTCGGCAACTCTGTACTATTTCTTTGCAATCAAAACCAAAATTAAAACTTCAAAAAAGTATTTTAATTACTGCACCAGATTTTTTTTAAGCCATGAAGAAACCTAGGTTTATACCAGCAGTAGAAAAAAAAGTGAAAAACTTAAAAGGTTTCACTAAAAATGTCAATTTAATAATAACTACAAAAAAAAATAAATAAATAAAAAAAATAAAAAGAAATCACTTCAATCCATCTGCTTATAACTTGTAAGATCTGCAATAACAATGTAATACAAGCATTAGCTGGTGCTTTTCAACAAAATGAATTATGGCTGCTTGATAATTTAAAAATTCATTCAAGTACTCACCATCTGTTTCTTCTTCAATGCATACAGTATCACCAAGAGTTAGGCTTAATCTTTCTTCTTTATCTTCATGGTAACGATAAATTGCTAAAAAAAAAAAAAAAAAAAAAAAAAAAAAAGAAAAGAAAAAGAAAGTACATTAGTGAAATGCCATTAGTACAGAAGTTAAATAATCTTGTATTTAATGTTATTAAAAAATTAAAAATTACATGCAAAAAATGCAGCAACAACTGGTATTGCAGGATTTTTTTTAAAAATTACTGTTACGGTCAACATCAAAGAAAATATATTTATAAAGATACACTGTTGTGGCAAATTTCACTGCGATCTCAAAAATATGTTGTATACTGTGGGGAAAATGAAATAAAACCAATAAATAAAATAACAAATGCAAACATAAATAAATTCATTTTCCTATGATGTAAGTTATAAAGAAATTGGAAGGGGTTTCTGGTCACATGTACAATTTTATGACCCCACTTCCAGAAAGGACAGAATGTCTATTTTTACTTAGCTTCAAGATGTGAACCATATGATAATAGTGTTCCCACTGAGGGATGTTAGTCCCCCCCCTCTTCCCCCCCGGGTCCACTGACAGCTAACCTTTTTGCACTTACCAATGACATTGGATGTGTTTTAGTAGCCCTACTCATGGAGTAGAGATTCAGCCATCTGAACTCCGTGCAAACCTGACTTGAGCTTGACCATCTTTACCTGTTCTTATCCTTACTTCCCATAAATTATTTCTGAACCAAAAAGAAAAACAGGCATACTTAAGAAACATTTAACATTGTTTCAATACAATCAACATAAAAGAAATAAATGTCCATAACAGAAACTCAAGTTTTTTTGTATGCTTCTTCTTCTATCTTCTTTGTTTACATATTGAACACACACCTACTCCTAAAAACATATAAACCTTAAAATCCACAATACACAGGTTTAACCAGAAAATGACCATTACTGACCAGTAGAATAAAGAAAAGAGTACTGAACTGTTATGAGATATCTGTCCTCCTGTATGGCAGTGAATGCTGAACAATTTCTTCAAAGATGAAGAGACTTGAAGCAACAGAAATGTGGTTCTACAGAAAGATGCTGAGGATACCATGGACCAAACAAGAATTTAGAGAAAATGAAAACAAAAAGAAAACATATTTAACATCAGGAAGAGGCAGCTGAAATTTCTGGGGCATGTAATGAGGAAGGAGAGCTTGGAAAACCTGATACTCACAAAACAGATCGAGGGAAAGAGGGACAGAGGAAAACAGCACAAAACATACATGATGTGCTTGAGTAAATGGATTGTAGAACTGGGTTTGGGGGAAATAACAAAACAAAAGACAAAACTTATTAAAAGCTACAAGAGACAGGCAGATATGGAGGGCCATGATCGCCTACATCCTGAAGGGACATGGCACATAAAAAAAGAATAAAAAAAAAATAAGAGTACTGATTTTAAATGCACTTACAAATCAGTAAAGATACAAATTACTAATTCAAGAATCCCTTGATTGGTGTGGATTAGAGATGAGCGGTTTAACCGAAAAACCAACTTTTCTCAGTTTCATCTTCACACCGT
Source organism: Acanthosepion lycidas (assembly GCA_963932145.1). Taxonomy (NCBI): domain Eukaryota; kingdom Metazoa; phylum Mollusca; class Cephalopoda; order Sepiida; family Sepiidae; genus Acanthosepion; species Acanthosepion lycidas. The sequence goes on from OZ010577.1 coordinate 55,727,128, forward strand.
TAAAAGTAAAACCTATCAAATTTTTTTACAAAACTGAAATCGTTCGGTTTAAGTGCTATTACTACTCAATGACCATATCCAAAGAAACACTACAGAAAAAGACTTTCAGAGGTTAATAAAATTAAATTTTATCAACATTTATATCATTGTAATAAGAGAAAAAGATTAAACAAAAAAGAACATTTGTCTAGTTTTAGGAAATAAATGTGAAATCTATTTTTTTTTTACAAAAGAAATGAAGAAGAAAAGGGAATATGACATGATGTCTGAAATCTATTTGCTTCACTTAAAAAATAAAAAAAAAAAAATAAAAAATCTGACTAGTGAAACTGGCAACTAATTTTTTTTGTTAAGGGTTTTCTAGTAAGCCAGTAAGCCAATCACAAAATAAAGAAGTTGTTGTAAACAAGAAAAATGAATGAAGATATTAATTTTGGTAAATATTGGTTTTGTTACCCATGCGCTGATATCCCTTAAAAATTTTCCAAAATCGTCATAATCCCGTGCAAATGTGCATGCTAAACTCGAATTAACAATTAAATTATGAAGAAACCTTACCGCTTTGGAGTTATCAACAATAAAAAAAAAAAAAAATGGACTTCTTGTTGGTCATTCGTCCCCCATTACTGCCATCATGAATCTCGATTCAATGTGGGATACCTACGCCGGCGTAATAAGAAAATTTGGCCTATTTACTTCTTTTACAGACTTTCCTTGCAGAAAATCACTACGCACGGGTAACAAAACCAATATTTACCTTTTTTTTTTTTTTTTTTTTTTATAAATAAATTTGTTTTTTTTATCTAGGGAATGCATCTATATTAAGAATAATTAAAATAGTTTTTAATTTCACTTTTAAAATGTGTATATTTCCAGAGGTACAGTAGAGTGGGAGGACAGTGGAGTAATGGATAGCGGTTCAGAGTGAGAAATCAGAGAGCCAAGTTCAAATTCCAGTCGTATCCATTACATTCACTTACGTGCTAATACCCTTGGGAAAAATATGAATCCTCCTCTTCTCCCCCTAGCTATGGGTAAATAGCAGGAGAGACCTGGTTCTAAAGCCTTGGATAGCAAGTGAAAGTAATAGTGAAAGAAATGGCAACCTACTGCAGGAAAAAATGTGCCTCGTTAGTCATGTATCAAAACACGGCAGAGAAGAAATGAACATCTTCCTGGTTGTAGTTTAAAGTGTCTTCTAATTGGGTACAATTTCAAGAATATTGATAAAGATTGTTTTGCAAAATCAAAGTGACCAAAGTAACATGTAAAATTTAGTCTCAAAAAAAAAAAAAAAAAAAAAAAAAATGTCATTTTGCATTTTCCACTGTTCAAAGCAAAATACCGTTTTAACTTGTTGTAAAAAAATAATTTAATGAATAAAAGCACCTACAAATTACATATTTAGAAAGATTATCCATATTAATATTTTTAAGAGTGTACCAGAAATACTCAAGATATTGCAAGTTAAACGGACTAAGTTGCAAATTTATCAATCTCAAATGAAATTAGATATTGACTGGAAAGGCTATCATTACACAAGAAAATGAATGGCTTCCTTAGAAAACAAAAACGCTAAATTAAAAACCAAAAAACCTAATCAAAAACCATGGTATCAAGAAAAAAAAAACAGAAACCGATACCGAAACATAAATTGGCAAACCAACCAACTCTAGTGTGTAATTTGTACATCGGTAACTATAACAAAAAAAATTTTTTTCAGTTTTTCTATGGTTAAACTGAAGAATGTTTCATCACACTAATCAAATTTTCGTTTATGAAAATTTTAGCACACTGAACAAAAATGCATTAATCAAATGCACATTAATCAAGAGATGCCTATCCTGAAGTATAATCAGCCTTGTAGCAAAAATAGTTACATATCATTCATCAGAGGTTGTACAAGCCTAAGTAAATTCCAGAAGTTTAAAAACTTATTTTCTATGCATGAAAGCCCTCTTCAGTGAGAAAACTATCTTATCCTTATTTAACCTTGTGCTTAAGCTTAGTAAATATTTCACTTAAGAATGACTGATTTGTTTTGTTTGTTTTTGTTTTTGTTTTTTTTTGGGGGGGGGGTTACAGTTTATCAACTGTTTGTGCTTATTTAAAGCCAAAACCTTTTCAATTGCAAAAAATAATTGTTATTGTGAGTGAATATTACATCAATAATTTTTTTGAGAAAATGATTTTTCCAGATACAAGTCCTACTATTTAACTGGGAGGACAATATGGATAATGAACTTAACTGGATTTCAAACTCTGCTCTCTGATTTCTCATTCTGAACCACTATCCATTACACCACCTGCACATCCAAGAACAGCAGGTACTTTTAGCAATTTATGACTATGTGCCAAATTCAGCAAATCTTAAATAACTAGCAAAATGTAACCTGCCTCTCTGAGGCAGAAATAGTTTCACATATCTTACTGGATGTTAAAAGATTAATATTAAAAAAAGTAAAAAAAAAATTCTTTTTCAACTGGTCTATTTCAAAAATTTTTTTAAATCAATTTTGTTATGAGGTGTGTGTGTGTGTGTGTGTATATATATATATATATATATATATATATATCTCAAAATGGAAAAGGTTTGTTTGTTCACTATACATAACAGAAACAAAATCTTCTGTGCATAGCTCCTAAATTTGATAGGCATACTTACCAAACCCAGAGAAAAATGCTTTTGTTCATGAGGAAAGGAGGTGTTTACAGCTTTAATTTATTATTCAGAAATATCTTTTATAACAATAATTACCATTTGTTATTGTTAGGCATGAAATTATAATTTCTTTTATTAATGCATCCACTGCTGTGTATGTATTTAACTATACAAAACTTACATGTCTTGCTGTTGATGTATATAAACATTTTCAAAACACTTAAATGTCAGTCCCTAATGTTTGTTTTATAAACTAGTGATGGGTACTATTTCCAAACCAGCATAGACATATAGTAAAGTACAATACAACCTGTTTTATGTTGCGTTTTCATTATATTGTGTGTTGAGGGTGAGTGTCACTTAGCTTAGTCTGTACTGCAGAATATCCAATCAAAAACAAAATAATGGTGACCATGAGAAATCACCATGAGCATCTTTAGAGTCATTTATTTCCAGTAAATGGCAATTTCTTATTTTCCCCAAAACAGGCCAGTACAGCTAGGTAACAATGTTATAACAATGCAGAAGTGAATGTGTTAATGTCCAAGAAAAATTAATTTCATAAAACAATTTTTCTCCAAGAAATATAATTTCTATTTTCTAGTAACTGCTATATATACTGGTCATAACAATTGTCTTGAAAAATAAATATTGAATAATAAATTATTAATTGACAATGAAGATAGTGAAATATACATTTCTTAATAATACATTTCATTTCTATCACTTTATCAAAAGTTATGTGAGACTAATTTTACAGGACTAATATATATATAGCACTTTAGGATAACTTTAATATACTCTCACTATGTTATTAAAGAAATATTCTACTGTCTTAATAACCAGCTGGTACAGATGGGTACTTCAGCTAGTATAATAATTTGCATCTGTTGTCTTCATTACACCAATTAAAATATTTTACATAAATTCAAAAGAGAAAATTTAAAGAGCCAATTTAAAAAAATAAAAAATTCTTAAATGCACTCCAAATATTCAAGATAGAAAACAAATTAACAGTTAATTATACTGATGTGGCTGAAAGCATGACAAAGCATGACAACTGGCTGACCAGATAAACTGCATATCAACCATTATCACCATAATTGTTCAATAAAAAGAAAAAATAAAGGAAAAAGCAATATCAGTGCAAAATCATATTTCTTGGTAGCATTTGGGAAATTATGATGCAAATTACATAAACTTCAATAACTCAAATTTGCTTTGAACAATTTTTGTCAAAATTTAATCAGTTTTGATGTCCAAACAAAGCTAAGGTTATTTTTTACGTAGTTTTAACAAGTTTTATTTTAGTTACAGAATTTATTATAAAAACTGCAGTCTGAAGTTATTATGCAGATTAGTTTACTGGATTATGCAATATTAGTTTAAGGTATCTGAAATCTAATAAAAAGTTGTTTTTTTTTTTTTTTTTTTTTTTTTTCTTTGTTTTTTCCAATAATATACAGTGTAACCCAGATATAAGAGACTTCTTCTCCGGTCCCGACAACTCTCTTATATCCGGGTTACACTGTATGTTGAAATATCAGTAATGGAAAGGATCTAACAAATGCTGAAAAACAAAATAAAATTATTGAATAAGTGAATGCCCACATTGTATTCAAGCGTAAAAGATATATTATACTTTGCAAATTGGGATCTCCTAGGCAAATTCCTCTCGGTAATGCAAATATTTTAAAGAGTCAAAATTGGGCCAAGAAATACATGAAAATTGACTTTTCTAAAGTAATTTTCAGGGACAAATCTTGGGTGATACTTGATGAGCCAAAGGATAGATTTTATCTGATGCAGATGTGCCTGTGGCTAAAAGAAACAAGCAAGGAGGTGTAGTGTGATGATATGGGCTGAAATTATTAGCCAAAACATTACTGAATTATTTAAAGTCAATGAAAGAGTTAACCTAAACTACTATGGTTTTACAGACTAAATTTTTCTTTGAATGTTACAAGTACCAGCCTCACAGTTTCAAAGTGAAATGTGTATTTATGTACAACTATGATCCTTTTCCTGTATCTAAGGTTACCTATGAATTTTGGGAGTCTAAAAGGTTTTCAGAGGTGAAGATAATGGAATGGCCACTATCAAGTCTCGATCTGAATCCGATCAAAAATCTATGATCAATTGTGAATATGTAATTATATGAAGGTGGCAAACAATATGGCAACAAAGAAGGCACATGGAAAACAATTAAAACCGCCATGTCAGAAATTGAACCTGCTGAAGTAAAAAAAAAAAAAAAAAAAAATTGAACAAAATCAATGGATTTTATATTACTGGCTGTTATTGAAATGAAGGTTCAAGCAAATGCTTCAAAGATTTATTATATATTTTTGTCATTTGTTCTGTTATAGGTATTGATCAATTGTTGATTTTATTACCCTGTTATTAAAGGAAAAAGTGATTTTCTTGTTTTGCATAACTTATTTTTATAATAAATCCAGTAACTTTAATAAACATGTTGAAACTATCTGAAAATGTAACTTCATTTGGACATCTAAATTGTTTAAATTTTGACAAAAATTGTGAAAAGCAAATTCGAGTTAGTGAGGTTTATGTGATTTGCATAATAATTTCAAATGGACTGTATTTAGTTCCTTTTCTTTATAAATTAAATAAATAAAAGCAATCTCATAGAAATTCCAATATATCTGCATTTCTTTCTCAATTGACAAACAAAACAGATGCTACCATCTCAAATCAAGCAGTCCACTACATCTTGTGTTAAATAAAACTTCACCTTGCTGAACTTATTGGTCCAATACATCCCATAAATGCTCAATGGGATTGAAATCTGAGAATTCTGGTGACCAAGGCAGTGAAGTTGTCTTCAAATTCTTGAAAACATTCCCTTAATTTATGCAGTATAGAAGGTTACATTTTCCTGCTGAATGATATCACTGCCGTTGTAGGATACTGTTGCCATGAATGCATATATCTAGTCTTTCATGTTGTTGAGGTAAAAGATGCACAATATATAGGCATGGAAATAATTAGATCCTATAAATTTGCTTAGAACCTTTTCTTTGGCATATACAAATTGATGAAACTAAGTTAAAAAAAAAAAAAATACAAACATTTAAAATATACTTTAGCACAGATTTACTTTAAAATTTTAGCAATTTTTAACAAAAAAGAAACAAAAAATATCAAAAAATAATATTCTTACATAGAAATATTAGGTTGGTGCAAAAATAATGACGTAATAATGTTGTTTTTGACATTAAAAAATATGTCAAAAACAACATTATTACGTCATTATTTTTGCACCAACCTAATAAATATAAAACAGTCCTTTAAAGAACTCTAGCAATTTTAGGAAAGTTTTTTTTTCTGACAAAATTTAGACTGTGTCAACAAGAAATATGTTAGTCGTTGGTAGAACTTGGTTGATACACTTGAAAATACCACAAGGATATTTTTTTTTCTCAAAAAAAGAAAACTAAAATTTTGGTCTTAACTAATGAAATTTATAGTGTTAATGACATAGAAAAGAAGCTCTGATGAAGCAGAATTTGTAAGCAACTTACTTTAAAATCCTGAGATGTATGGCATCTGTAAATAAAGAGGAAGACCTCCAAAACTGATAGCAATTACATGAATATATGTACTTCAAGGAGCTTCTAAATGATGATCATGCTCCAAAGATATCCAGAAACAACTCCAGCTAAACATAACTCCCAAGTGGGTATGACAATTATTAAATGAATGTGATAATTTAGTTTGTCGGTCATGAGAAAAACACCATCTTTGACAACTTCATAAGAAAAAGTGTACTGAATATGTGAAAGAGAAAGTCTGTTGGGTCAATGAAAAATGGACTGATGTCGTATTTTCTGATGAAAAGAAGTTTTAAATGATCCAGACAGGATACAATTTTATTGGCATTATTTACATAAACAAGAATATATATTCTCAAAAATACCATTTGTTGATAATTCTGTTATGATTTGGGGAGCTTTTTCTGTCAAAAGAAATAAAATGAATTAGAAATAAGTATGTTAAAGTCTTTAAAAAGTATTTAATCCCTTTTGTTAGCTCCTATCACAACATTCATATTCCAATAAAGAATGCAGCCATCCATACAGCAAAAAATAAAAATTAGTTGAGAGCCAAGACATCATTTATTAAAGTGATCAGTTGAAAGATAAGTCATTTCAACCTTTATTAATTTATTGACTTGTCACACTAGTTCTTTATTGAGCATCTTCGACACAAATTCTGCTCACCTTGAAATACATTAAATTCTATTAATTTTACATATTTTCATAAGGGTTATTGTTACTATATGTAACAGAATTATTAGTCTTGTCCCAGAGTGAGTTAAGGATTATTTTTTTATTTTTATTTTTTTACACTTTATCAACCTTTTACAGGTGATAAAGCCAAAATATTTTTAGATTGTAATAATTTTTTGCCGATAACTATAGCTGGGGAGAGGAGAAAAGGAGGATTCATACCTTTGCCAAGGGTATTTGCACATATGAATATAATGAACCCAACTAAAATTGGAATTAGGCTCTCTGATTTCTCATTCAGAACCATTATCCATTATAACAATTGCATATCCAAGCTTACAGCACTTGATCACTCATCTAGGTACTGACTAAGCTCAACATTGCTTAACTTTGGTAATCATACAAGAATCAGTGTTTCAACATGATATGGCTGTAAGCTTCAGACTAAGCTAATCTCAGTGAATATCTATTAAAAAATTACAGACTGATAAATTATATATCCATTTTTGGAATGACCTAGATATGAATCAGGTCTGATTCTTATTAGTATAAATATCTACATTCATTATTAATGTTTTCAAAGGCAAAGCAGAGGAGATCTTGAAGTTTTGAAGGGGGTGTAGTAATAGTCAATCTCTCATTTGGTAACTTGGCAATGCAGATATGAACAAAGAGAGAATAGCTAAATAAACACAAGTGTATATTAACAGATATAGATTAAATGAGAAAATAAGAGGATCCTTTTCAATGAAACAGGCTAAAGGATTAGGTAGGATCATGACCCTGATGTTCACAAAGGAAAATATAAGCCAGAAGAGGATACTCAAGGCTAAAAAAAAAAAAAAATACAATAGTGTTTCTTATCAGAGGGACATTCTTAAGTATTAATTGGCAAATACTTACTGAGATATTAAGACGATGATTAGCCTTCAATCATTTTTTCCTGAAACCACTTTAAGTGAAAGTTGTGTTTTCATAGTTTTAGTGAACTGCTAATAATCTCCTTTTAAGCTGCCCAAAAATAATATTCAAGTTTGATGTATGTAAACTTTGAGAACATTCATCTTTTGCAACCACAACAAGACACAGATCAACTTTCATCAGTACTTTGAAAATACACCCAGAAATTAACAAATTATGTTTTTTTTTATCAAAGTAAATTATAACAGGAATTAGCATCTTATAATTCAAAATAGTTGTTCATTAAAAATGACAACAAAAAAAAGTTTAAAGAAACTTGCTGTATCTCATACTTGTAAGCAAGAGATGGAGGAATGTGTGGAAACTCCATATTTTTTAAAAGTATCTATGATAAAAATCAAAGAAATTGTATAACTGATATACCAGTCTGTCAAATGTTTTTGATGGGCATAAATGACCTATACACAGAAACTTATACCAGATTTTTTATATATAAACTTAATTAATAACATTTTCTTTTTCTTTGTAACAACTTATAATTAACACTGGACTTTAATTTTTATAATTAATACCAGAATTTACAGTGGCCACTAATTGCTTAACAGATTTAAAAAAAAAAAAAAAAAAAAATCTTTTGTTTGGTATTTTGGCCAGATTCTGGTAAATGAATGTGTAGAACTCTCTGCACCCCTTGTATATTAAGGACACCTGCTAGGGTCCCACAGAATATTTACTATACAAATTAAATTACCTATAGACAATTTATACAAACATTTCAGGATGGTACAAATAATTGGCAATTTGAGTATGGGTCAGGTTCAATACCAAAAAAGGTAGGTAAATCTGTAATTGGGACATTTTCAGAATATTTTTAATTGTTTTAAAATTGAGATTTCTGTATAATTTCATTCAATAGTGGTTGAGCATAAATACTTCCCAACTTTACACAACAAGTGGAAAACATCAGTTCTTATTAACCAAAATAAAAGAAAACACACACATATATATATATATATATATATATATATATATATATATATATATATGATTTACAAAACAATCTCAAGTGGAGATTCTTTCAAGCTACTGTAGAGGTGGTTTTAATATATGATGCCACTGCCTGGACATTAACTAAAACCCTACAGTCTAAGCTTGATGAAACCTATACTCAGATGCAGAGAGCTACACTTAACATGTCCTAGGAACAATATCCAACTAAATCACAGGTCTATGGACCTACCCTGATATTTCTACAATCTTACACAAACACAGAATGCACTTTGCAGGGCACTGCTGGCAAGCAAAACAAGAACTAGCAAGTGATCTACTATTCTGAACACCTAGCCATGGAGCAAGACAAGTTGGTCACCCAGCAACCACATCCACATGCCTCCTTAATGGTCTTCTGATCTTAATGTAGGACCATGATGGTTGGTGTGACAGACTCATGAATGCTCAAACTAACTCAACCAAACATATGATAAAAATATATTTTCAAGGTATGCTATATTTATAGATAAAATTGCAATATCAGAGAGAGAGAGAGAGAGAGAGAGAGAATATGTATGTAAATATAAATGTGGACACCAAGGTCAACCCCAATTGGTAACAGTGTTTCATGCTTGAATGCAATCTCATGGCCTAAAGATTATGTTAAAGCATAAAAGATTGCTGCTGTTTAATGTTGACCTCAGCCTGCACTCATATATATATATATATATATATATATAATAAAAATGATGGGTAATAATACAAGCAAATAAAATACGGAAGTTCCTCTGGTTACAGAAGACCTGGTGAATAGTGTTTCGTGGTGGCGCCATCTCCCATAATATTATACATAATCACACGCCACTATATGAAGAAGACAGCATCGTTTCTTCACTGGTTGTACCCCATATTGGATTGTGCCACAGTCACTATCTCTCAATTGTGTCATTTTGTTTAGGAATTTTTGCCCTTCATTATGACTCCCAAGTGTAAGGCAGACTTGTGAGTGTTTATGTAGGCGAGTTCCAACCTATGTTGAAAATCAGGTTACTTTGTACCATAGGAATGGATCTCTGATGCAAGTTGAGGACCCCCTGTATGCAAAATTATCAAATTTAATGTATATCAAATGTAACAGAATTTCTGCTAATAAAATGGTCAATATAAAACTAAAGCAAAAATGCATGTCAGTACAGCAATAAATCACCAGCCCAATCATGAAAAAAATTATTTTACACAATGAAGATTAACTTTATTAGCAAACCTCAAAAATGCACACATTCAGCTTGAATTTTTTACTCTCTTGTTAATGCACATAACTCAGTGATTAATATTAAACACATAGCCCAAACATTACAATGAAACTTTGAAATCAAAATTCAGGTACTAACTTTGTCAAGTTTATTGAATTCCTCTCAGGAATGTAAAAATATACCTTTTACACTCTGCACAAAAATGCAAATACTAAAAATTACTAAATGCAAATACAATGGAGAGTATTTAATAATTAAGTTCAGTCAATTATATATATACAAAGTAGCAGATTTTGCAGAACTAGCCAAAAATATACAACTTCTACAAAGATAAAAATATCACTATTTGTTACAAAAAAAAATTACAAATATGTAATGAATAAGTAAAATCTATATACATACAAACATAAATAACAGTGACATGTATTGTAGCTATAAATATTAGGTTGGTGCAAAAATAATGTCGGTTTTTGACGTATTTTTTAACGGCAAAAACCGACATTATTTTTGCACCAACCTATTAGTAGTACAGATTGATTATCACTTATCTGAAATTCAAAGCTCTGAAAACCTCCAATATTTTTTTCAGGTACTGACATGACTTGCCACAAATGGAAAATTTCAGAAAACCCAGCCACGTAGCAATCGTCAAAACACCACTTTTATTCATGGATGTTTTATGCTCAGTAAAGATATTCAAAATGTCGAAAAGTCCTGCATTTATATATTTTTTGTAAATAGTAATCATGTTTTTTGTACACGTTCAAAAAGTACAAAACATTATTTTTACATGAAATCTTAATTTCACCACTTAAAAATCTGGCTGAACATTACATGACTAATGTCATTACCTGTATCTGTATGTACACAAAATTGATTAAATTTGATATAAAATTACCTTCAGGGTATATGTTGTTTATATAAAACTACTTTCCGCTGTGTTATGAAATGTAAATGTTTATGCTTGAGTTCCATTCCCAAACTGCCCAATTACATATATATATATATATATTATATATATACCTGTATTCCAAAATAAAAAAAAAATCTGCAAACCAAACCACTTCTGGTCCCAAGAATTTTGGATAAAGGTTTCTCAATCTGGATATACAAAAAATATCAAGGAAATCAGTACCAAAAGTTTTTGATTTTAATTAATAAGAAATTAAGAAAAAAAACACATGTAAATCATGGTGAAGTAATTTTCTTGAACACATCAAACACTAACCCAGTAACTTTATTTTCTCTTACAACTCTACTAACATTAAAACTGTACTTATTTTACATAGGAAATGTCAAATGGAGAGGAAAAGAGATCATTACCAATGCATATGAAGGCCTTTTTAAATCTAAAAATAACTGATATAGAAACAATGTCAGTATTTCTAGCTGAATATTTTCTGTTATAACCTCGAAACTCAAACAGCCTCTATTATAAATGTTCACAAAATTAAACAAAATACATTTAAAGAATATGAACAAAATATTCTTGTAGATTTTGATTGTCATGTATTTTCTTGGATTGCTGGAAGCATATTTTTTATTTCATCCTGGTCAAGTAAGATATACCTTTGAATATTTCAGTTTAGTTAATTCACCTTGATAACTCTCCTAGTTTTAGTTCTCTCCAATGAAGCCAGGGATTGAACTCTTTGGGTCAAGTCACTTTTTGAATAAATCAACCAACGCTTTTTTCCATTGGGCCATGTGTCCTTGGTACATGGAATTAGAACAATATCCCCACATAGACTAATTTTAAGAAGAAAACCAAGCCTATTACTTTTCAGCAACCCTCATGAATGGTAGTCATTGTTTTAATGAAAATATATTCTATATAAAAATCTAATAAAAATACAGGACATTTGAAAATTATTACTATAATAATATCAAGCTATATGCCAAACTACTTACAAAACAAATCATTGTGTTTAATTCACAGCTATATAATTTCATTGTACATTCAAGATTTTAAAATCACATGGACAGGAGCTAATTGGCACATAAATATACAGAAAAGTCAACGTTTCAAAAGCAAGGATAAAATGTATAAAACTTTATAGCCACATTTTCTATCCTATTTATTATCCTTAATTTTGGGGGCAAAATAGACCAAAAGATACAACTTTTGAAAAGGAGGGATAAAATAGGTTTTAAAATTTCTGTTACTGACATCATTTTGTGTGCTTGTTCTAGAGGAAGGCATGATCCCAATCCTTCCTGTCCTACAGTTATTCATCTTTATACTAGTAGAGAGATTTATCAAACATCAAGCTCTGACGACCAGTTTCAAAGCAAATCTCTTGAGTCAGCTAACCAAATAAGTCACTTGAACTTTTGATTTTTTGAATACTACTACTGCTCAGGAGAAAAAAAAACTTACTAAAAACACAAATATCAATTCTCGACCCTAAGAATATGCTTTTAAAAATAAAAAGTGTTTACACTTAAATGACAGTTAAACATTGTTTAAAAATTTAAATTTGATATCTAAAAATTAAAAACAACTCCTCAAATAAATTGGTCAGTCATTATTTCACATGGAAAAAAAAATGAAAATATTTTAATTTTAATTTGTATTTCTTGTATAATTGAATAAGGATAAAAAAATAAAAAAAAATTAAAAAAATATGAAAGCATTCTTTAAAAGCCCAAGACAAGAAGTGGACTGAAATAAATACAAACTGTACCACCCTCTCCCCACCCTTTTCTACACCCACATAAGAGAAAGCCCAAGAATGTTAGAATTCAGTAGAAGTCTGAATTCACATTTCTCAAAGAAAAAAAAACAGTGGGGACATAATAAATCAATACAGGAAGTTGAGCAGGCAAAGATGAAGGCAAGAAGATTAAGAACAATATTTTTTATAAAAATATGAGTCAAAAAGCAAACTTTTCAATGAAAATACATGAGTTGATAGAGTGTGCACATAGAAAACTATTCAATAATACAGAAAATGAAAATAGCAAACCAACAAATACATAAACACTAACATATCTAATGGTTTTTCTTTTGGTTTTTTTAAGTATCATCATTCAGATTATTTTTGCTACAAATTCAACTTTATTGTACACTAATCCAATATTATTAACTAATTAGATAACTTCAATTAATTCAGTAGTATCCAAATACTATGTAGCAACATTGTCCAAAGAAATTATGTAATAGAACTAATCTTACACAAAAAGTTATTTCAAATAACTTTAGAGCAGAAAGTTAAAATGGTTAATCCAGATTTATAGTATCTGCCATTGATTCCTTCATTTTTCTATGGCTTACCAACCCTTTGCAGGTTAAAGCCAGAATTTTTTTTTTTTTTTTTTTTTTTTTTTTAGATTGTAAGAATTTTTTGTGGAGGAAATAATAATGGTTTAGTGATACAAGTTTTACTAATTATTTTTGCACCAACCTAATAACTCTTATCTTTATGGGTAAGAGGTGGATTCATACATTTCCCAAGGATATTTGCATGTAAATGAATATAATTAACCCAATTGGAATTGGAACTCTTCTCTCCAATTAACAATTTGGAGCCATTATCCATTACACCACCCACACATTCAAGCTTATAACACCTGGTATTCCAAAATGGTCACCCATCTAAGTACTAACTACATTCAATGTTGCTTAACTTCAATGATCACATGGGAAGCAGTGTTTCAACATGATGTAGCTGTAAGCCTATAGTATCTATGACACACCACTAAAATATCAACATAGCTAATCTGAGTCATCAAACATTTTAAGCATAAACTGAATATATAGAAAACCAGTGGGATTAAGAGAATATATGCATTTTATCAGAACAAGTTTCTTACTAAAACAAAATGCAAAATCAATGAGCAAATTAAAAAAAAAAAAAAAAAAAATGGAATGATTTATAAGAAAAATAAAAAATAAAATTAGGGGAAATTGTATCAATACTCAACATTGTGAAAAATTAAAACAATTCCATTTCAGTAAAGTTATGTGATGAAAAAAAAATCCTTTATTTTTATAGCTATTCTATATTTTGTGCAAAGATTAAAAATTTGATAGCATCTCTCTAATTATATACATATATTAATTAATACAAAATAAGCTAAAACTTGAATGGGAGATTTACTCTATCACCTATAATAACTGGCACAAGGAATACATAGGAGAAACCTCAGGTAATTTAAATAAAAGATTTTGTCAACACAAAAGAGATCCTTTACAAAACAATATACTCAATATCTTAGTTGCTTACCATAACAAGTCTGACCATAATTTTAATTTAAAAAATGCTCCTTGAATTAAAAGAGGAAACAATTTACTAAGGTGAAAGTGTACAGAAAGTGCTTTGATTGCTAAATCATCCACAGTAAGTTTGTCTCCCACTTCTTACACTTCACTTTTCTTGGTAGATCTTCTATTATTACAATGTGAGAAGCTTAATAATAAAAGTGATAAAAGCAAAACCATAAACAAAACAAAAGAATAAGGAAACTAAAGGAAATTTGCTAGAACCCCACCCAAATTTTAGATTAAAAATTTTAGTTCCAACATCTTCAGTGTTTTTTATCAGTACATAATTATAACTGACGTTTGTGTTTTTATATCTTCCTCTCCCCATCCTACACATTTATAATTCTATCAACAAAATATTTTAGTCTGATGAAGTCCTTTGAGAGAACGAAACATGTTACACAGAATATTTTCCACTTTGTCATTCATTTGTCTAAAATTATTCTGATATATAGAAATATTTGCATGGATCTGGCATGCTTACACCATAATAGAAAAAAAAACAAAGCCTGACCATAGATGAAGTAAATATTGTTTTGTGTAAAATTTCAGAATTTTGTAAAGTAATTCTTTAAATTTTGAATGAGTGATGCTTACATTTATCAATTCAAACATTTTTTGTTTTGTCCAAACAGTCTGTCTTAACTAACCAATATCATAGTGTAATAAAGTGTTGGTTGAAGTGTCAAGTTGGTGACATAGTAATTGTGAATTCAATCCTTAGTCCAAGTAGTATGTATTTGGACTCGGTGAAATAACTGAGCAGTGAGCAGTACTAAATAAAAACTAGATAAGATCGAGACATGGTCAGCAGGACAAGAACACTACCATTAATACAATACAGTATTTTCTTGAACTTTGCTGAACTTTCTAGGAACTCTATGTTCTATAATCTTATCTGGTATACAAGTGGGTGCCGAAAAGTTCTGTGGGTGCCAAAGAAAATGACCTCTGGCAATGAAACTTATATACTATTCCATATATTCACCTCTGCAGGTAAATACACATTTTTCAACATTTTCTTTTTTAAACAAAGAAAAAATTGTTTGGTCATTTTATTAGACTTGAGGAAATTGGTTGAGCTAAGAACTTTTCAACAACCCACACAAATTACTTTAAAAAAAATTCATTTTTCATTCATGTCAAAGTTGAACTTATACAATTACAGTTAGAATAACAGTTAATGTGACATCTGTGATAAACTCTGTCACTAGAAATAAAAGTGACACCTGTGATAATTGCATTACTTAACTGAGGACAATACCTTCTAAAAGTCCAATGAAAAATTACTTCCTACTGATTACCATCATAAAAAAACTTATGTTAAAAAAAAATTTTTTTTAAAGATATAGAAGCTTTCTACCTTTTATTTATTAAATAATGTGTGTTTGTCTGTCCATCTAAAAAATATACTTGCATTTTGGAATCTTTTTTTTCTATTTGTTGGTGAAAAATGACAAACATTTTGCAAAATTCATATTAATTCATAGTAAACAATATCTCAAATAAAACAAAGTTGAAATACTGAAGCAGCAAAATTATTTCAAATACAATGACCAATGTTGGTGTTGGTTCCAATCTACAGTAGGAATGACTACAAAAACACCCACCTCTCCAAATGCATGCTTGGATTTTTTTTCCCCAAGCCAACAAGATAATCTGATGAGATTGGGAAGTGGCCTAAGTTCTGTTCTTTCTTGTCTTGAAGCCAAAATGCTGCAATCGCTTGTCTGTATCCCTTTTGTGTGTTAACACCATTGTTAGTTTGTAAACTTTTTACTTTATTGTTGTTGTTTTGCTTTATATATAGTTTTTTTTTTTTCAATATCATTTTTTGCCCTGTTCTTCTCTTTTCTTTATCTTGTTATTGTTTATTGCAAACTTTCCGACAATTACATTTAATCATGGCCAATTACTCTACATAACCTATTAATGTCCACCATAAAATCTAATATTAATTATGAAAATAAAAATAAAAATCCAGTATTAATTATAGGTTTCTACCTATAACCCATCCATGCAAGCCTTCCCAAAATGAGACAGTAGGCATTAATGGATTAATTTAATACATTATCAAGTATTATAATCTATAATAAAAACAAAACTTATGAGATTAGAAGAATTTTTCCAAGGTATAACCATTGATAGTTCATACTTTGATACTCAAAGGTTGAGCAACAAAGTTTAAGTAACAATGCCAAAACCAATGGAAAGAAAGTCATCATCTCTAGAGAGAAACACTTCAAATGTAAAAAGGATGAAGAGTGAGAAGTTCATTCAGACCCAAATTTTTGCCAGCTCACACAATATCCAGGCCCACCAAAAGTGATGTCAAAATGAAGCATGCAGAAAGCAAAAGCAGATATGCAACACCCAAGTCCACCAGGAGTGATAGAAAAATGAAATGTACAGATAGCAGGAGCAGCTGTGCAACACTTAAGCAAGAAAAATGCATAGGCAGAACCAGATTCTCATAGCTGCTGCTGCTGCTGCAACTGATATTTCTGAATTTGATGAATCATTTTCCCCTCAAAGAGAAATGTCATTCCCTTCCTGGCATCTTTCGGTTAGGCTGTAATTGTAATTTCAGTCATCCACTTTGCCAGAAAGCAAGAGAGGCCTAATTTTACTGTGGAAAACAAAGATTTCACAAGAACTCCTAAATGAATTCCCAGCAATCTTGAATTTGTCTGAGACCTGATTTTCTGGAGTACATCCAAGTCAAAAACAATTCCTTTGTCATTTCATCAATTAGAATCAAGAAAGATTGACTCTAAAATTGAGAATTGTTATGGATATTCAACAAAAAATTCCTACAAAAGAATAGGTTCACAGGTACTATCTACTAACAACCAGAAAGGTGGCTTTCATAATGCCAAGAGAAGAAGGTAACTCGGACATCATCTTGTAAGAATACAGTTACAATCAATTAAATGCATCACATTTACAATCACTCTCCCCTATACCCTGTTGTTTCCTTTATGGAAGATAGCTTCATGATTAAGATGAGTCTTGCAAGTGAAAGAAGCAAAATGCCACCAAGTTTGCTTAATATTTTCAGGTCAGAGATCTTGATCACTATTTCAAGCAACATCTATGGGCCAAGAGAAGCAATATACCTGTGCTCAGTTTACAAATGCTGAAAAAGCCAACAAGAAATTTTGATAATTCTACACCCAATTCATAAGGGACATGCTGAAAAGTATCCGGAACTCCTGGATGCTGTTAATAGTCTGACTAGTCAGAAAGTAATCCTCCGTACAACTATCTACTGCTTACCACAATGGGTGAAGAATGTTATCTACAGTTCAAAGAGCCTCATAAGGTTTGGGACCAGGAACTTGAAGAATTTTCAGGTAGAACAATTCAGCCTGACTTTGAGTAAAGTTGATAATTGGATTGCATATCCAAATTTTGTTCCTTTCTTGTCTGCACTGATTGCACCTATTCCTTCATGCATTCGTAACTGATATTTGTAAGTCGACCATTTGTCCATGCATTGAATATTGCTGCCACACTTAGTCTAGTGGTGGAGACTCTTAATAAAATACCAAGAAGAATCTGCAATATTATTGGTCCTAACTAGGCATCGTGACCAGTCACTTTTGCACTGCTGTAACAGCTTCCCTGTGCCTTTTCTATAAATATTTTCATGGTAATTTTTCTGATGAGCTTTCCTTTTTGGTACCTTAGACTTTATGAATTTAAACATATTACCAGATTTATTTCCTTGCTTAGGGTGAAATGATTTAAAAAAAAAAAAAAAAAAAAAAAAAATATGCATACCCCATTTTTTAGTGCTTGTAGATATCTGATATATGACATTGGCCTCTGCATCAGTGGTATGAAAAGTTCAAGAAAACTTTGATTTATCAAGAGAGGGCCTCTGATAGCTGAATTCCTTGCTTGGTCAAACAGAAATCAAACTAATTACTCACCTTCCAAGTACAAATGAATCTCTTGAACTGGTGGATACTCAAGCTGAACTTGAAACTCCTACAGTACTCATCAGATACACCAATGTAGTGAACAATAAAGAATTGCTTAACTTCATGTCTTCTTTTGTTTTTCATTTCCTTATGATATATTTGCAAATGTAAATATATTCCATGCTAATAGGAATATATACTTGAAAAACAAGGTGGATAAAATTATTAAAAGTTTATTGTAAAACCAGTACAATAAGAATAAAGGTAACAGTTATGCACAAGGTTGTCACAAGTCAATCCAGTAGCGAGTGCTACTATTGGAAGGTCGGTAGTTCTCACGTGAGTGAGTTATACTCAACAGATCTCAGCTAGTCTCTGTAGTTCATTGACTTACAGATGCCTATAGTGTAGTCACTCATGGGTGTGACAGGTTATTTCTTTACATCAGTAAATTTTTCATGCAACCAACTAGGCTGCATACCAAGCACTTAGATACTTAGAGGATGAGTTTGGAATTGACAGCTTCATTCATTTTAGTCAATCCTTATAAATCATCTTTGCTATGACTTTCTCCATTCAGCTATCCCATGTTACTGTAATCAGAACTTAGAATTGTTTGTGGAGTATCTTACAAGAGTAGCCTTGAACATGCAAATAACCAGACAATTACCGATGCTCTTCTTCATAACCAGTCTATAGCACAACAGAATGGCTATTAACTCTTTCATCATTTCATTCCATTATTTGACTCAATCCAGAAGGATCAACATACAGGAGTAGAGAAATTATGCAGGCCAGAAGCTCAACAGAACTAATGAGGAACAAAGAGTCACGTACAATGCAATCATATAGGCAGTAACAAATTGGCTTTGACATTTAAGCCAGTGATGTTCTAAGTGGAACAAGGTAAACTTTTCTCTGGAATCTGCTGCTGAGAAAAGTACAATCAGAGAAAAAGAAATGGTGGTACTAGGTACATTCAGAGGAAACGACTGATGCCATTAGATATATTCAGGGAGGAAAAGGTAACACTAGCCATAGTCACAAATTTCATAAGTATAATTTTTTGGCTATATTTCTGAGATGAAGTATTGTAACTATATCATTCAAACTGTTGTCTTCATCTTTATTGCCATATTACGATGGTTTGGCCATTGTTCCCCAAGTACACAAAAGTGAATAAAAGCGATGGTTGAGTAATTCAAAAAGTGACTTGATCCAAAGAGTTGCGAGTTCAATACAGCAAAGGTGAACAAAAAATTTGAGATTTGAGTTACTAAAGAGAATTCACTGATACTGAGATATCCAAAAAAAAAAAAAAAAAAGTATGGCATGTAGAATTAGAATAATTTAAGGGCACTAAATAAAAGGTTCAGTCAGAACTTACAATGACGAAAACACCATAAATATGGCAATAAAGATGAGGACAACAGTCCAAACAATGCAAATAGTGTAAACAGTATAATTTTTTTTTCTTTCTAAATACTTCAAAATATCACAATTTATCAAAAAATATGACTTGGGTAACTGAGATTGAATCATGATGGATCCTAAATTTTTTTTTTTTTGTATGCTTACTGCTTACAAATCTTAATATTACTGCAAAAGTTACAAATGTCTCTACATCTATTAGAGAAAATGGTTGCTGCTATTTCCTTATTTTGTGGCAATGTATTTACGTTATGTATTTGGTTGTGTTTTGAATGACTGACACCCACCTCATGCGTTTGAGAATGTTTCCCATTTTGAAAAAAGTGAGTACACTAATGAAAAGTGTTACTTCTTCCATATGTTTTCAACAGGCAAATTTTTAAAATCAAAAAATAACTTAAAAATTCAAATTTATATCAAAAAAAAATAAATAAATAAAAAAATAAAAAATTTAGAATAAATAAATTAAAATAAACAGAAAATATTTCTCTGTAATATTCTCTGTAAAAGAAATAAGACAGAATTCTTTCAAATTTTCCAACTAATGACACAGACAATAAGCAATATTTTTTATTTATTAAAAATACATTTTCCTACAAAAACACACAAAATCAATTTTCTGCCTATTAATTAACTTTTTTAAAGAGAAATAAAATTTTCAATTCAAACTTTCAGCTTAAATGACTTAACCTGAGAAGCCACAAACTGACATTAATGTTTTATATACAACAGAAAATTTTATTACTGCAACAAAAAATAATAGAATGTTCAATTATTTGAGAAAATCTTTAAAATTAATTAAAAAGAAGGGAATAATACAGGAAAAAAAAAAACACTTTTCATTTGAAAGTGGCATTATAAGAAAAAAAAGAAAAAATTCAGCATTTTATTTTATTATTTTTTTTTTTATTGGTCCTTTTTAGTTTTTCTACACCAGCTCACATATTTATGTCAGGTAAAAAACTGAAATCTTTTATCACAAATATGATTTGGCTTACTATAGCACTGGTGCTTTCTCTTTTGATGTTTTAAACTGCTTTAAGTATTTACTTTGCCTAATGATTACTTTAGACCAGTAGACACCTTAGCAACAGAATTTTAATTTGTGTGCAATATTGAATGTTTTTAGATATCAAAAGACTAAATTTGACAGTATTTTTAAAGTTTTACATAAATTTTTCTTTATGCCTAAAAACAAACCCAAAGAAAGGCCTAACTTGAAAATCTCAAATGTGTTCAAGAAAATAAAAATTAAAAATTCGGGATAACTTTAACAGTTTTCCAGGAAATGGCCTGAATATATGCCCCCCAACAGTGTGTATGTGGGTGTGTGTGTATATAAGTGAACACTTAGAAGTGACAGGCTGTTTCATGCTAGACGCAATCAGACCACCCTGAGGTGGCCTGACGATTGTGTCTAGCATGAAACAGCCTGTCACCTCTAAGTGTTGATTTCAATGGTCACTTTTATATTTACACAGGATCTATCTCTGATATTGAGCACTTTATCCCATGAACATAGCACACCTTAAGAGTGTGTGTGTGTATATATATATATATCTCACCCAAACAAGTTTGATTAAAAAGAAATGACAAGATCTTGCTGTTTAATTTTTATTTATTATATTTTCCCAATTTTTGGAGAAGGTGATAACTGTCCAAAGTTCATATTTTGTTATTTTCATTCAAGTACTTCCAAATATTGTAGTCATTATCAAGAACCAATGTGGTATCTGCCTGGTAGTTAAAATTAATTTCTCATATATAAGTAACTGGTTGAGAATTTTAGTTTAGGCTCATTAATTGGTAAGAGTACAACCCTACTCCAAATTGTGGGATCAAATCAAAGTCATGAAATTGACAAATTTCAGCTTGATGGTGGCACAGACATGCTTTGCAGCTAAATTGCTTCAGGTGGAAAATTCCTTGAAGAGCCAGAACCACAAGATTAAGCAATTAGACCAGTTGGAAGATCTCTGCAGTAACATCTATGGAGGCATTGACAACACAATGATCATAAATGGCATGGCAGTCAAGCCATACTGTGTGAATAAGACCAACTATGTTACTTTGGTAACTTACAGGTAATGAGGTAATGTTACTTTGGTAACTTACAGGTAATGAGGTAATGTTACTTTGGTAACTTACAGGTAATGAGGTAATGTTACTTTGGTAACTTACAGGTAATGAGGTAATGTTACTTTGGTAACTTACAGGTAATGAGGTAATGTTACTTTGGTAACTTACAGGTAATGAGGTAATGTTACTTTGGTAACTTACAGGTAATGAGGTAATGTTACTTTGGTAACTTACAGGTAATGAGGTAATGTTACTTTGGTAACTTACAGGTAATGAGGTAATGTTACTTTGGTAACTTACAGGTAATGAGGTAATGTTACTTTGGTAACTTACAGGTAATGAGGTAATGTTACTTTGGTAACTTACAGGTAATGAGGTAATGTTACTTTGGTAACTTACAGGTAATGTACAGGTTGGTCAGGATGTTGCTTCTTCTATATACTTTTATATAGAAGAAGCAACATCCTGACCAACCTGTACATAACCAGAATTCCTAAATAGTACCTGTGCATCTGGAATGCCACCAAAAGTGGTATTAGAAATGTTGTCCCATCATGTTGTTATATAACTTTATTCAATCAATGGAACTCATTATGTAATAATTAATTTCATGGATTATGTGATCGACAGAAGACTGGCCACTGGATCACAAATTGTTTCTTTCGTCATGAAATACAGAGAGTTCCCAACTCAAATTTTGGAATGTCTATAAACAAAGCATGGGACAAGTTCTTTCCTAGAATGGCATCTACCAAAAAAGCAACTACTTCCGGTTTTATATAGCCATGAACATATTTTGCAATCCTGAAAGGTTATGAACACTAAAAAGTGAAAGAAAAAGGAGAATAAATAAATTACAATATTAACTATCCAAAGGTTTTTTTCATAATGAAAGCATCTGTGGTATTAGATTCTGAATGCAAGATGTACTTTAGGCCTAAATAATTGAAGAATTGCAATACAGAATACATTATACTCAATCACTTTTTGGCTTATGCTCCTTTCAAGTTATATAAATCTTTATTGATTTTTATAATTTGGAAGAATGGACAATATCAACCACTTGGTTAAGAAGCAGTTGATGCTTTAAACTGAAGTCACTAAACAGTTTTCATCCAAATGATGAACATCATTGACTATGTTAAATATAGATAAATTCAGAAATTTTATATAAATTATAAGCAATATAACTCTGCAATTATCAATTCATTTAAAATACATCGTCTGCATATTAACATCAAATCACTTGAATTAGAGATGATATATATATCGCCCCCCCCCCACCTCTGCCTTTCATCAGCATGTCTGACGCTAACCTCCAGGAAAATGACTCATTGCTGTAATGTTCTCTGCTGAAATGAAGTGGAAAGACTATATTAAATCCATTGCTAGGTCAGCTGCAAAGAAAGTTGGTTCACTGTGTCATGCGAGACAATTTTTCTCTCCAGAATATATCTTACATATCTATAAGTCTACAAATATCTTTCATCCATGCTTAGAATATTGCTGCTACATGTAGTCCAGTCTCCCTACTATTTACTTTGAGCTCCTTGATAAAATCCAAAGAAGAATCAACAATATTATTGGTCCTGATCTGGTGGCTTGGCTTCAGTCACTTTCCTATCGACCTAAGGTTGCCTCTCTATACTTTTTCTATAAATACTTTCATGGTAATTGTTCAGATGAGCACTTCGCTATGGTACCTAGACTTTTTTTTAAATTTAAGTACAATACTAGACTGGCATCAAGATTTCATCAATTTACAGTTGAGCTAGCTGGGTGTAGCCATAAGCTCTATGCTAACAGTTTCTTTTCTTGTACTTTTTCGCTTGGGGAACTTCCTTCTGGCCAACTTTAATCGAAAAAAATTTAATGAAATGTCAATCACTATCTACTGTCCTCTTGTGTCTTAGTAGTTTTACAGCCTTGCAGGAGGTGATAACAATTAAAATTTTTTTTTTTTTTCTTTTTTTAACGGCATATCAACCTCAATGGGTCATTTAATGCCGACAACGTTTTTTTTTTTTTCCTGGTAATATTTTTGTTTTGTCAAAACTATTTCTGTTAATATTTTTTTTACTCAAAAATGTATAGCTGGTAGTATAATTTTTCCAAAAACGTATAGCTGGTAATAGTATTTTTTTCCAAAAAATGTACAGCTGGTAATATTATTTTTTTCAAACCGTATAAAAGGCAACAGTTTTTTTTTGGTTTTTTTTTAAAAAAAACGTATTGTTGGTAATAGTTTGTTTTTTTTCTTTAAAAATGTATTGCTGGTAATATTTTATGTTGCTTTTACCTCAGTTTCGGGGTTAACTATATTCTCATAGCTGGGTTGGTTGGTTGGGTTTTATGGCATATCAACCACTGTAGGTCATTTAATGCCAAATAAAGTTATATATATATATATATATATATTAAATATACAGTACTATTAAATGCATAGCTGGCAACATTATTTTTACGAAAACATTATCTGAGGCCTTGCTGTTGGACATAGTTTCTCGCCATATCCAGGATGCGAATGTAGTTTATCGCCATACCCAGGACGTGGGTAA
Organism: Acanthosepion lycidas; assembly: GCA_963932145.1. NCBI lineage: Eukaryota > Metazoa > Mollusca > Cephalopoda > Sepiida > Sepiidae > Acanthosepion > Acanthosepion lycidas. The sequence continues at coordinate 55,751,471 of OZ010577.1, forward strand.
GAGCTGGAAAAACTAGGAGTTCCCTATTTGCCCATAGCTGGGACCCTAACAGGTGCTACCACCCCAGGTCAAGTTGGACCTGGGAACACCAGCAATTAAGAGGTGGTCCCATGCTCCTCAAAACCTCCTGATCAGAGGCCTTGCTGTTGGATGCAGTTTAACGTCATACCCAGAACTAAAATATATATATGATAAAAATATATTTTTGAGGTATACTATATTTATGGGTTAATATCAGAAATAGTGTGTGTGTCTTGTGTAAATATAAATGTGAACACCAAGGTCAATACCTTCTTTTTTTTTTCCTCTCCCTTTCGTCTGGATAAATTGACTACATTTATAAAAAAAAAAAACTTTGGACTGAAGAGATGAATATTTGTATATTCATGGAATAAATTATAACTGAATGGATTTTTAAAGATCGTCTGTACTCATTATATATATATATATCTTGCACATTGAGCTGGTGTTAATAAAACAGTGTTCGATGTATAATGACATAGCTAAAATTTATACTAGTAATAAATATACATTTATTTCCTCCCTGGTCTCACAATGATACAAACTTGTAATACTGGTGATAAAATGTGTGTGTGTGTTATATATATATATATATATATATATATATATAAAGGTTGGGTCATAAGTTATTCCCACTTTTGGGAACAAACTATAATGAAGTATCTTCCTAACTATTAATCATGTGTAGCAATTAAGAATAAATTTAATTTTGATTATATTAACATAGATTTGTCTTTGCATGGCAATAGCAGTGTACACAGTGAATGTTCAAAATTGTTCTCTTCCAAGACTATGCAAGCTGCATGGTCAGTTCTACCCCACCCACCATAATAACCTGACCATGACTCAACAATTAACTTTTTCAATCACTGCAAAAAACTTTGATGAGGAAATTTTATAGAAAAGCAGATTCAAAAGTTCTTTGAAAACTTTTTCACATCAAATGCTGCAGAATTTGACTCAAAATGTATCAAAGAGTTGCCAGGTAAGTGGTTATAAGTCATTGTAAATAATATTGAATATATAGCTGAATTAAATTTTAATTGTACTTTATTTTTGAAGAATAAAGTTGATAAAGAAATTGTTTTATGAATGGTTTCTATAGTTATAGGAAGGTTTTATTTTACAAACATGGTCAGCACATGAATAAAAAATAAAACATTCCTATAACTATAGATACATACATAAAACAATCCATACATCCAAATTAAAGTTAAAATAAAATCATCCTTGGTAATGGCTAAAAGTATAGCCAAAAGTGCTCAGACATACAAAACATTTGGAGAATTTCTACATAATTTACGTCCAGAACAAAAGAAAATCATAAGAACACAAGAGAAATTAAATTAAAAAAAAAAAAAAAAAAAAAAAAAAAAAATTATCTGCAGTACCTTGTCAGTCATTTTTAATGAAATTTGTATAAAAGAGTGATTGCTGCCCAAATACACAATTTTATATATATGTGTGTGTGTGTACACACTTTTTTATAGGCATAAGGAAATCTACATGTAAGCATAAGTTTATTGGTACTGATAACTGCAAAAATAAAAAATAAAAAAAAAAACACTTATGAGCAATTCCGAATTAGCTGAAAGTAAGTGTAATCTATCACAAAGTAAAAACAAACCAAATATAAAATAGCAGTTACAGCTACATTGACTTAAAGTTTAATTAAATCAAGGAACAACTGAATTATAGTTAATGAATTTCATGCAACTAACAATTAATAATAAAAGGAAAACAATTAGAGCAAAAATGTGTGTCAAATAAGCAGAAATAGTTCAAATAGAAAATAGCATTCATGAAGAAAAGTTGCTTTTCAATTGTTAGTGGAATTTACATTTCAGTGTAGGGAACTAAACTTGAGTATCCATAATTTTCCTCAAATATTTTTTTCAGTTCAAACTTTAATACAAATGTAGAGTAGGCAAATAAAAAATACAAGTTCTGAATGATATAGAAGTGAGACTGGTGGTAGATGTATGTTAAAAGTATTGCCACTTTTTTTATATCCCTGCGGAAAAGGGATAGAGCAAAATACAGTGTAGAACTAGAGGAGGAGGGGCATGCAAAGACAATCAGCATGTGAACAGGATTTTATTATAAACATGACATGGAAGTATTTAGATTGGGTAATAAAATTTATACTGCAAATTTGGGAACCACTAAGACTTTTTGGGTGGGGGGGTTATAATTCCACCCACCATATACAGCAAAAACTGAAATTATAAAAGCCCGATTTTAAAATCAGAAGTCAGTAGATAAGCATTTTACAAAACCTGTGCTGCTGGTTTTTTTGGGTTTTTTTTGTTTTTTGTTTTTTTTTTAGATATTTGACAACAAACATGTTTTTGTTTTTTTTTAACTGACTGATTGCAAAATTAAAAAAATACAAGCCAATAATTTTGGTGTAAAAATTACTGGCAATTTGCTGAATCAACAGTGAATACATATTAAAATCAAGACAAGCCGCTATAACATGCATTTAGAGATTCATCACGACTTAATGGTATAGAAACGTTTCTACAAATTGAAAAATATGGGGTAGGGATGTTAAACCAAATGTTGAAAGTGGTGGGGCCAAATCAGATATTAAGTTTTAAAGATTCCTGATTCTATATATTTTATCCAATTCTTTCATAAAATGAGATTTTTTTTTTTTTTTTAGATGTTCTTCTAGTGTCATTTTTGGGTTTTGAATTTAAATACACATTTTCTTTTATTTACTTTTTAGTACTTATTTTCTAGTATGATTTCTAGACTGTTTTTCTTGTTTAAGAGTTAAAAGAAGCTAATGTCTCAAAAAGAGGAAACTGGAAATAAACTTTTCCGATTTATTTTGAAAATTAATGGCAGTAATAATTTTAGAAAAAGGATACAGTAACAGATTGAAACCAAGAAGACAAATTTAGTCTTGTTTAGTTTTCAGCTTCAGCAAAGTGATAGGGTCTGAGCCACCACAAACACTCATATAAAATGCTACAAAAATATTTTGCCACAATATTCTTTACTTACACTTTACAATGGTAATAAAATTTTTCTTGCACACCACTACCTACAGGAAGCGATAGGTAAATTATCACAATTTTTTATTTTTTATTTTCACGTATGCATGTGTGTTTTTGATTTTGTCAACTGCACAGTATAATAGGGTCAGTTGGACACTGTGAGAAAAAGAGCACCATGACAATTCACACCACTAGAATTTTGGAAATGGCACGCTGTTCTCCTTGGCATTCACACCAAAAGCTCCAATAGAAACATTTCAGAGGGTTTGGGTGTCAACCTGAGGACAGTGCAGAGAATTTGGAAAGAGTTGGATGTGTTTAATTGTGATTACGAAAGTGTTTGGAGTGATCACTAGTGATGGCGATGTTATACCTCAATTCATCTTCCCACAGAGCCTCAGACTCAACACAGACCTACATCAAGTGCTTCCAGAAGGTAGTGCTGCCCTGGGTCAAGAGGGTGGTTTCTGGAAGATCCTATGTCTGGCAACAGGACCCTGCACCATGACACACAAGCAGAAGAACCTAGTCATGGCTGTCAGACAATTTTTGCGACTACATCACCCCTTACATCTGGCCACTTAACTCCCCAGATTACAATCCCCTTGATTATTATGTGTGGGCACAGTTGAGAGAGAGACCAACAAAACTCCTTGTAAGACCAAAGATGAACTGGATGCAAGGATCATGGAAGCATTCACCAATTTAAATGACGAGACTGTTCAGAAGAGTTACAAGAAATTCTGAAGTCATCTGGAGATCATGGTTGAAGCCAATTTACTCTTTAGTATTTTCAAGATATTTTTGTGTAATTTTGGTAAATATCAGTGATGATATCAATATTTTTACTGATTACGATACAATTCCCAATACTCTAATTTCTGATACTTACAATGGTTGAAATTCATTATTTTCAGACCCTACTGTTGTTTTGGGAAACTTAATGAACAAAGTACATTTATTAATACGAAATTTAGTAGAAAAATGAATACAAAAGCTTATGAAATAAAGTTACATATCCTTTTTATTTAAAAAAAATTGGGTAAGAGTTTAAACAATAGAGAGCAATTCCTTTACATAAATCATTTAAGTATCTAGCTTCAGTTGACATATTACTTTACTTTGGTTATCAGAAATTTTAAAAAAACTTCTAAACTGAAATTAATAAACATCAATTAAAATTAATTTTTTCACTGTTAGAGGAAAAATGTTTCTAGTTTTCTAATGCGTATAATTTGTAAAGAGTCAACTAATAATGGTTTGTTAATTGTAAAATAAAAAAAGGGTCTACTTTTTTGTCCACCTTTTAAGTTTTAACAAGCAAAGGCAGCCTCTAAATATTATGCAATCTCCTTAAAATTTGATATGTGGCATTTTTCAAAAAATGCAAAAAATTTAAGGGTGACAATTCAATTTCAGCATACACTTCAAAAACAAGAGACACCCTTATATATATATATATATATATATATATATATATATATATACACACACACACACACACACAATATTGCAACAATAATACTCTAAGCAGAAAGGCATCATTCTATATATTGTGGTTTAACTCATGCATATATCTTCATAGTACCTAATCCTGCAGAACAGTGAATAAAAAATAATGCAAATTTTAAATTTGCTTACAGATGTTTAATAAGAATTAAATATGAATTATCACAACAACTTAATAAATAATAAAGGATCTTCAATCTTATCTAAAAAATTTAATCACTAATAAGCTTTACTGTCTAAAATAAAAAAAATTTTCACAACTAAAGAGTTTAATTTCTAAAAAGTATCAAAATGTGCTTTATTTTTATTAAAAGAAAGAAGTAAAAGTGCAACAATAACAGTCCACTTTTTTGGTGAGTAGGCAGCATTGGCTGATAAAAAAAGGACCCCAAACTTAATAAAAAAAAAAACAAAATTTTAGCATCAAAATGTTTGCTATTAAGATGAAAGACCAAAGTTGTTTTTTTTTTATTATTTTATTGAATATTTTAATCCTTACTAGCATGTCTGACATAACATTTACAATTAGTGTTTTTGAATTTATTTCCTGTGAGAAACACATTAATTTCAAAATTCTTGAAAAAAAAAAAAAAAAAAAAAAAAAAAAAAAAATAAAATAATTGTTGGATTTTAATGAAACTTTTAGGACTTATTCACAAATAAATGCAATTATTTTTTTAAATTGTTTTTTTCTTTTTTTTTTTTTTCTTTTTTTTTGCACGTTACCCCCTACATACACACTTAATTTCATGAAATATCAAGAAATTAAATTTTCATTAGAAAATTTATTAGTTAAAAGCAGGACTCCTTAGATTAGAAAATATAAATCGACAATTTTTTTTTTTTAAATCTTCTATTCATTTCCCAAAAATATGCACCAAATCATAAAATAAAAAAATGCAATAAAACTACTATGACATTATTTAATTAGAAAAGCTTTTAATTGCTTTTACAAATAAGATTTATTAAGGACCCTATTGTCTTAAGAAAACATTTTTTTCAGTAAATAATGAATTTTTACAAGAATTTTTTTTTTTAATTTTTTATTATCATAATTAAAAAACTTAAAATTCTGTATTTCTCTTTTAGATAATATTGTTATTAAGTGAAGACTATATTTACTAATCAAAAAATTGAAAAGCTTTATACAAAATATTTTGTGCCAAGATTTTTAATATAATTTTTAATTCTTTTTATTTTTATAAAATATTACATAATATGCACCTGTTTGAAAGTATAGTCAACCATTCACATTATCAGACAATACTATAGTATTTACTATAGTAAATTTGAAGCCAACATTCCTAAAATTAGATCACAGAGAATATTTTCCAACATTTTTAAGAGTACTTAAAAATTATATAAAAAAGGTGTTCATCTGTCATTTTCTTAAATTCTGTTTTAACAGATAGTCTCCATACACTTGTCAACACCTTATCAGTGCTTGTTAAGTGATTGACAAGAAATGAAAAGCATGTAAATCACTGCTACTGTTTGTTTTAAAAATCCATTTCTCTGTTATTTTCAACTTAAAGTAAATAATATTTGTTTCAAATCAAATTAATTCTACTTTAATCAACTAATACTCCTCAAAGTTTCAGAAAAGTATATTTTACTTTTGAAAGGTTTTTAAAACCAAGAATTAACTTTTGTTTACAAATCTGTCAAAAATGCCCGATTTTAATGAAAGCAACCAAAAAGTTGAGATTCCAATTGATATAATTTGTATTTGAAATACATCAGGGTATTTTACATACTAGAAATAATAAATTTAATTTTTTAGCTTCCAATTAAAGCAAAAAAGAAAGTTTCAAGAAAACTTTTTCACTTTTAGAAATTCATTCTAAGCCACAGGTACGAAAAATTAGTGGAGGTAACTAGAAAAACATATCCCTTGATTTTCTTTTTTAAAGAGAAATAAGCAATCTTAGCAAACCTTATTTTTTTTTAAATATTAGGAAGTTGAAAGCTAAATAACACTGATATCCAACTTGATCATTTTATGAGATATGAGATTCAACTGTTACAAAGCATTAAAATAAAAATAAGATCTTCATAAGGATAAGAACAACTGTAAATGTGTATTTTTTGCATGGGATCAGTTTTTTTCAGTTATTTATTAGATTATTAAAAGATGAAATTTTACTAGTTTTAAAAATATTAAAACAAATATGTTAAAAGTGGAAAAAACTACAGCTTAATCACACCAGATAAAAACAGTATAAAAATACCTATTTTTAACTTTTTTTATACACTTCTGCTTATAAAACTTGCATCTCATTTGGCTGTGAGGAGGAATAAATGAGAAAAAAAAGTTCAAAATATTTTAAATACTTTTGTAATTTAACACAAAGTTCACTTATGCCAAAAAAAAATATTAGTAAAATTAAATACAATTTTTGATGGAAATTAAATTTTAGGTGTTTTAATACAAATTTTTAGTTTTTTTTCAGGAAACTTCAAATAAAAGTTTGTTTATTTTTTTTTTTAAGTAAATAAAGATGAAAAATCCGTTTCAAAAGCGATAAAATTTTAAGAAATAAATTTGTTTCCATGAAATTAATGTAAATTTTATATAAAAAGAATGTTTACTCTTTTAAGTCTTGGTTAAAGGAAAGATGTATTTTTGTTTATACAGTATACTATGTAAACAAAAATAAATCTTTTCAATAACCAAGATTAAAAAATTGATTTTATAGATAAAAACTATTATCAAAACAAACTGTTGTAATTTAACTGCTTCACCACAAGGACAATTTGTGACAAAGGGTCAATTTTTTATCTAAAGAAATCAAATGTGACATTGACAGGAATTCCATACATTCATTTTTTTTATTTTTTTTGTCTTTGTTATAAATTAAGAAAAAAAAAAATTGTCTTAAAAGAGAGCATGGCAGAACAACGATGGGCATTTATTTTGTGTTTATATTACATAATTTTGATTATAATTAATAAAATTAATAATTTATAATATTAAATGGTTGAATTAACAATGTTTAAGAAGAAATTAAAAATAATTTTATTTTGAACTGCTACAAACTTTATAGAAAGTTTGAGAGCTGAGTAGAAACTTGCACTTTTTTTCTTTTTTAAAAACATAAGTAAAATATATTTACATCATACTAACTTAAGTGTTATCAGGGTCTATAGACTTTAGTGTTAGTGATAGTCTAAAATCAATAAATATTTATATCCTTTTATCATTAGTACCAGGAATGGAAAATTAAGTTTTAAACAAAAAAAAAAAAAAAAATGTCAAAGAATTGTTTTTGGAATCACAAATTAGGTTAAAATTCTCCAATTGCAACACCCTGAAAAATTATGATATTTCCAATTCTCAATTCATCATCCCACCACTAGTAAACATATCTGGTAATATGAGATGTCAATGTTAGTTTCATTTTTGCATAATTTAGACGACAATTTATCCATCGCACACTGTATATGGTTCATACAGAACTCATTCATTATCACTGGATGCTCCCTACTATCATTCTTGCGCCACATCTAAGCTATACTTAGTTCAGGCTCTTCTACAAAGTGTAATGGTTAGTTAGTTTGTCTTACTATATCAATTACGACTAAAGAGTTCAATCCTCACTAGGTGCTCCATACTTTTGGCTTTGCGGAACATCTAAGCTATGCTTAGTAAATCACTGTAGTACTCATTATTTGTGTTTTGTTCATAAAATCAACAAACGGATGATGATAATGTTAACAGTTGCTACCCTTTTTAAGTTAGCATATGGAGAGTTGTATATTTGGAATTTACTAAGTTTGTTTTCCTAGCAAACATATCCAGGAGTCATTTGAAGTCTCAATTCTAATCAATTTTACTCACAAACCTTGAGTCAAACAGTGCTATGGTTTTCAGCATAAATGTTATAAAGCTTTTGCTAGTGTATATTTATTTAGGTGGAAAATTTTGAATATATATATATATAATTATTTATTTAAAAATATGATTCCAACTCGCTACATAAGAGGTCTCATGTTTCAAAACAATATTTGAATTAACTTGAGTTAAAGTAGGCTCTGTTCCATCTTCAAGCGAAATTTTTTGGGAAGCAAATTTTCGCTTGAAGATGGAACAGAGCCTACTTTAACTAAAGTTAATTCAAATATTATTTTGAAGTTTTCGGCTCTTGTTTTGAAACATGAGACCTCTTATGTAGCGAGTTGGAATCATATTTTTAAATAAATAATTATATTTATGCTCTACTTTCGTATCGAGCACTATTTTTTAAAAATAATTACAAAAATACTAAGGAACTTTGGATTATTTACCAAACCAGTTTCTTTCCTATTTTCTACAATATTTTCACACACACACACACACACACACACACACATATATATATATACACGGTAGAGTGGTTAGAACATTCACTTCACTTTCCAACCATGTAAAATAGGTTCGAATCTCACCATGGTCAATTTGTCAGGAAGGTGGTTTCTTGATGTTATATGTCTGGGGGAGGTGATCCTAGTGTGCAACACCTTTGGAAAGTGCCTGAAAACCCTCCTACAGTTTGACTCATAGAAAACTACAGTTTCAAATACAAATTTAGTTTGTGTAACAATAATTATTTTTCCAATAAACGCCATACAACTTATTTACCTGACTTCAGATATTTAAATGATACATGAAATGAAATTGTTTACTTAATTCCCTCCTGCCGCTGATACCGGACTTGGTTTAATACAAGAAAATGTAAATTTGAAATTTCAGTCTAAGTAGACTATATAACAGATTTACATATTCAACAAGAGAAATGGAATAAATATGTCTTGCAAATTCATCATAGTGCAAAATAAACAAACCTCTCTCAAGTATTAAGTTCTAAGCCAAGAAAGAGATAAGCAAAGTTAGATTAGTTCTCCACAACTGTTTCTCACCCACTAGAGAGAGGGACTTTTTTTTTTTTTATCAGTAAGTGGCACAAACATCTGGGAAGACAAGATCAAGATTTGTACAGTGTAGAGGAAGTTTTCACTTGTCCACTCAGCAGAGAAACTACTTAGAAACAAGGGACAATAATGGAAGAGTATAAGAAAAAGGCAGCACCATGAAAGTAAGAAAGAATATCAATAAAAACAGAAAGGAAGAGATAAAATCTTAGTCTCCAAATCTAACTGAAAGCTGCCAACAAAAATGTTTATTTTTTAATTATATATTATGGACAATATGTAGTGTACTTGACCTATTTCAAATGTACTTAAGGTGACTGCAAGTAGTCACCCATCAACACCAATCAAATTGACAAGCAATGCAAAACCTTCAATACACACATTTACAAATGTACACATTCAACACAGATGGACATAACTTTGATTCAACAAAGATCAAAACATTTAATGTGTACATCTACAATCAAAAGGTACTATTTAAACTGATTATGAAAAAAAGGGTTCTAAAAGTTTTAAATTCAATAGGATAAAAAAAAAAAAACAAAAACTAGCAGAACCTCCCAAATAAAATGTGTAACAACTTCTTATAAGAAATAATTTTAACCAAGTACAGATAAGTGCAAATACATTCTTATCTAATAAGCCATTGTCATATGTGATAAGTAAATAATATCATATAACACAATCTGAATTTTGCGTGCTATAATAGTAGATACCTTCATACATTTTCTGGAGGAAAAAAAAAAAAAAAAAAAAAAAAGTCCAAAACTTATTTAAAAGTAAATTTTAAAGTCATTAGTAAAGAATAAATAGTGAAGAAAAATCATTTATGTCCAATGCTATAGATGTAATCTTTCAGGTCAGCAACTATTTCAATATATTTGCCTCCTAATGATCGTGCCCAAATATGGCTGCCACGTGGTGGATTCGACTGAAAGCACTATGGCACTGAACAATTTACATATTAACACTATTCACTGTCTTAATTTATTTTTACATTTCACTATACTTAAGCATTACTAATAGTGACCTACAGATACTCTCTTGGAATGGTAGCTTGAGTTGCTGTGAATGATCCACTCAAGAAATATTAATCATTTTTCTATTTAGCAGATCTTATAGCTCAGCAACATCCATCATTAGTCTTCTGTCTTTGACACCTTTAAATGAGTGTAGAGCATATATCAATTTCTTGTTATCTAGCATTTAATTCAAACAGAAGACTAACGTGACATCTTCAATATGATAGAGGCAATATAAACTACTGGCTCCACTTACTCAGGTAATGCTGTTGTTTTTACTGATAAGGTTGATCTGACAACTAGTCCAATTTTTTTCATTTCCTAGTAAATAGGACAATCTTGACCTTTCTTGTTAAAGTAGACTCAAAGAATCACCAGGAAAAGCGACTCTGGAGAAATATCATGAACTTTTATTGAGTTCCATATGCCAAACACATTTCGATCAGCAGGTGTGACAAGGAGGTTTAGCCATAATAAATGAGTAAAAGCATTGGCTTCTTGTTACTGGCAAACTGGAGGTAAAGTTCAATGTTATATTCAGCACCTTGACTTTTTCATAGATTAATTTTTTGCAATTGTTCAATCCACTCTTCAGGTTTCAACAATTATAGATAGTTAATTTTTTGGTATGCTCTATTTATGGGTATATTGAGCACTGTGGTCAACACTGAATAGCAACAGTATTCTATCCTTGCAGATTGCATACAAACATAAAAAACTGTGGCCACTTGGTGTTGGACTCGGTGTCCACTTACACACACACTATATATATATATATATATATATATATATAACAATTACATTTCTCATTTAAAAATATTAAGAGAGCTCAAGAGCCTGCATTGGAAGGATTAACAAATGAAGCATCTAAATAATGCAAGTAAACAGAATTCAATTGAATGGCACTTAAAGAAAAATAATTTTATATTATTAGTCACGCAGGTATAAATAACTAACAGTTGCTTTGATATGAAATATACCTAATTCACATGTATCACAGGCAATATCAGATCTCTAGTAAGTAGTTATTCAGTTGAGCTAATCAGAGTGAGGCAATCAACTTTTTCCAATTCAGTTCCTTAGTCTTCTGCACAACATGGTGACAAATGATAACAGAGGGGAGAGAGAAGGGATGCATATTGAAATTGGTCTAGAGTTAGACTAGACAAGATAAGATAAGATAATGTTAAAGGATGTAGATACAGAATTTATCAACAAAACTTTAATGCAACAGTTCCAGCCCATAGGAAATCCTCAATATAAATGTAAATAATTCCTTCAAATCTATCATTACCATAACAAATCATAACGGAAAATAAGGTCATCTCTAACACACAGAACTAGAAGCATCATATAAACCAGACACTGTTTTATTTTGTAATTTCCATTGCTAGTAAAAAAAAGAAAAAAAAAAAAAAACAAAGAAAAAGAAAAAAAAAAGAAAAAGAAAAAAAAAAAGAAAAAAGGAAAAAAAAAAAAAAAGAAAAAGAAAAAAAAAAAAGAAAAAAGGAAAAAAAAAAAAAAGAAAATTTAAAAAAAAAAAGTCTCATTCAATTTTCTTAATGTGCAGCCATGCCTTTAACAGTATGACAAATCCATTGATTATAAAAAGCCAGTAAGGCAAACTGCTTCTTTTGAACACATTGGAAAATCTTTATATAGACTGACCATATCTTCTTTAAATACATGAGATACCAGCCTAATTTTAATTATAACATTGCTATTATCTTTTTCAAGAATAACCCATCTCACAGACTTGAGACAATGACCTTCAATATCATCACATACATAATTATTTTCAGTTCTTATATTTCATTTTCCTTGGCTGCTGTACTTTGATGACTATTACACATCACAATCATTTCCAAATGAGCAGGCAGTGAAACCCATCCAACTAGTACCGATATTGGAGTCATATATTTAATAGTAGCTCAAAAGCTGTAGTCTGTGTGTATTTTTAAGCTAGCTCCTGCAGAGGGCTAATTGGACCTCCACAACCCCAAACTAAAGAGACCTCTGGTCCAGATTAGAAAACAGCAATGATAATTTTGAAGACATAACTTTGAATTCCTCAATTCACTCCATGGGACTTCAAAACCTCACTTTAGCCCTGATTCAAACTATAAGGTCCAACTCTGACCCTGTTATGATGTTGATTTGGGGTTAGTAGATACAAACGCCAAATAACACGTAACAATAAAAGGGGTTTTAATAGGCTGGTAAAAAGGTACAGAAATCGCCTGAGTAGTCAATAACTAGCTCAGCTAAGAACTTCTCTGTCTCTCGGTCTCTCTCATGTCAACTGACATGCCACTATTTAAAGTCTTTGTTCACAGACGCAGATAAGTTCATCTTCAAGAGGGGTGGTAGGTTTCCGACACAACACCTCTCCTTGAGATTAATTCTGGAGGAATTAATATCTTTTTCTTTTGGGATCTGGACAACCGTTCCACCCTAGTTCTTTTTCTTTTGCTTGTCCTTCTTTGGACAACTGTTTCAGGCAATGGTGGAGTTGGTATATTGAATAAATCATATAATACCTCCATTGGTTCTTCATTTTCTTTACTTATTTCTTCAATGATTCTTTTCCTTAATTGGTTCAAATGTCTTTTGTGCGTCCATTTTTTACTTCTTATGTATAACATCTTACCAATTCTTTGAGTTACCACTCCATCTTGCCAAAATTCCTTCCCATTTTTGTAATTTAAAAAAAAAAAAAAACTATCTCCGGCAGCAACCTATTGAATACAAATCTAATTTTTCTAGCAAACATCAGTTCAGCTGGAGGCATCCCTAATACTGCGTTTGGATTTGGTGTTATTCTGTATATACTTAAAAACTGTTGTATATTACCATCATCTGTATTAGTACCATTTGTTTTTTTAAGGGCTCTCTTGAACGTATCAACAAACCGTTCAGCCTGTCCATTTGACCTAGGATGGTACGGTGAAGTCGTGATGTGGTCAATTCCCAGAGTCTTACAAAACGTCTTAAATTCACTTCCTGTGAATTGAGTTCCATTGTCGGTGACAATTTTTTCTGGTACTCCAAAACTTGCAAACAGTCCTGTAAGAAAATCTTTTGTTACAGAAGCAGTTGGTCTTTTGCACTTAAAAATTTCAGGCCACTTGGAATAGCTATCCACAACTATCAAGTAGAAATTACCATTCATGGGTCCAGCATAATCTATGTGGAGTCTGGTCCATGGAACATCTGTTTTTGGCCATGGTGTGTATTTTACTGGCGGTGCTTTCGCTGCCATTTGACACCCTCTACAAGTTTTAACTACCTGTTCAATGTCTTTGTCCATATTTGGCCAATAAATGTAACTCCTCATCAGGGCTTTCATATGTCCAATACCAGGATGCCCCTGATGAAATTCCTTCAAAATCCGCTTTTGTAGTACAACCAGTATCACGACTCTTCCAGCATATAACAGCACTTCATCACATATTGAATATGCTGGTGAAGAAGTTTTATACTTTTCTGAAGTTACAACTTCTTTCATTTTTCTAATAAAAATGTCGTTTTCTGCTTTTAATTTTATTTCATCTAATGTCACCAGTAATTCTTTTACTGTATTATACATTACTTCAACCAATTCATTTTCTGCTTGTAATGCCGCTATCACCGTATCTTCTAGCGGTTCCGAAGACGTTGGGATCAGTCTAGATAAACCATCAGCATGGCTTAATTTTTTAGATGATAAAAATTCCATTTTGAAATTGTAATTCAACAAAATGGTTCCCCATCGTTGCAAACCGTTTGCCATATGAGTAGGTATACCCTTCTTCGAACCATAGATTGAAAGCAGCGGGTGATGGTCGGTCTGCAATATAAACCTTCTTCCATGTATGTACTTATAGAATTTTTTACAAGCATAGATGATAGCTAAGCTTTCTTTCTCAGTTTGAGAGTACTTCTTTTCTGCGTGTAATAATGTCCTTGATGCATGTGCCACTGGCTTCGTATTGCCGTCTCTGAATTTATGCAGAATTACCGCACCTATTCCGTACTCGCTTGCGTCCGATGCCACTATAATTTCCTGTTTAGGGTCATAATGTGTTAGTGATAATTCCGACGTCAAAATATTCTTTATTTTGTCAAACGCCTTCTGACACACTTCTGACCATTCCCACTTTGCTCCCTTTTTAAGCAAGTTATTTAATGGAGCCGTAAGGCTGCACATATAAGAAATATATATCCCATAATAGTTAGCAAGTCCTAAGAACGCTTGTAGCGTTACAACATTTTTGGGAGTTGGCATGCTTTTGATCGCTTCTGTCCTCACCGGATCTGGTCTTCTTCCATCAGAGTCTATTATCTGCCCCAAAAACTTAATTTCACTCATAAAAAATTCACATTTTTCAGCTCCAAGTTTGAATCCGTATTCTTCAATTTTTTCAAAAACCTGATTAATTTGTTTCAAAATGTTCATTTCGATCTTTACTTTTTATCAAAATATCATCAAGATATGCAATGGCGAAGTCCAACCATGCCAGCACAGTGTCCATAATTTGCTGAAAAATACTAGGGGATACTTTTAAACCAAAAGGCAGACAGTTTAATTTGTATAAACCCTTGTGTGTATTGATAGTCAACAATTTAGAACATTCTTCGTCCACTTTCACTTGGAGATAGGCATTCAATTTAGAGAATATTTTTCCTCCATTTAAACTTGCAAAAATGTCTTCTGGTGAAGGCAAAGGATATGTGTGGTCTTTTAAGCAATCATTTAGACCCATAGAGAAATTGGCACACATCCGAATTTTATTATTCTTTTTCTTAACATATACAACAGGGCAGGCCCACTCTGAAAATTCAATGCGTGAAATAACTTCTAAATTTTCAAGCTCCAATTCTTTGTTAATCTGTTCCAAAACACCAAATGGCACATTTCTTTTCCACTTGAAAATAGGTTTTACATTTTCCTTCACTTCAAATTTTGCCTTCGTCTTTTTGCAACATCCAAGACCTTCTGAAAATACTTGTGGAAATTTTATTTTCAGATCTTTCACCAAATTTTCTGTAACCCGATTTTTACATGGAGAAGAAACATTAATTCTATTGCAAAAAGAATTTATAGGGAGTTCCCATAAATTAAAAAGTATAATCCAATCTGTTCCAAATAAATTTGAAGCATTTTGTAGCACATACACTTTAGTGTCTTACCAACAAATGAAATATTACAAGAAAATTCACCTTGAAAATGCAATTTTCTTCCAGAAATCCCGCGAGCCACTTTTTCAGTCTTTTTAAGCAAAGGTCTGCCTATTTTAATCCATGTTGTTGTATTAATAATGGAAATATCACTTCCAGTATCTAGCTGTAGTTTAACATTTTTTCCATTAATTTTTACCTGTACGAATTTTCTTTTCTGTCCCTCTGACGTGACAACACAATATTCACATTATCTTTTTTCAACTTAAATTTTTTTCTTTTGTTTTTACAATGAGTACTTATATGGCCTTTATTGCCACACAAATAGCAATTTTTGTCATGAAAAAAACATTCACTTTTAAAATGACCACCACCGCATCCAAAGCACGTTGGTTTTTTAACGTTTTTATTAACTATTCCCGTTTTTGGTCGAATAGCATGGACACGGGATATGTCTTTTTCTTCAATTTGCGTATTTTCATGTTTTAAGTTTTCAATTCTTTGACACTCTTCCGTAACCTTCTGCAAAGTGATCTCGGAATTTTGTTCGAGTTTTGCCAATATTCGGGACCTTATGTCCTTATCTTTGCTAGAAGTCAAGCCTTGAACGAATATCAAACATTTAAATCGATCAATTGAAAGATCATGTAACATAAAACGTTCACACATTCTGTTAACATTTCCAGCATACGTAACAACATCCTCATCGTCACGCTTTACCATATTCAAACATGAGAAACGAGTATGAAACAAACTAACTCATTCGCCAAAAATACTAGATAAAGTATTAACAGTTTCTTCGAAAGAAATGTCACCAGTTTTTCTTGGAAGGACAAAATTTGTATACTTATTATTTTCATCTGTACCCAACTTTTGTAAAAGTAAACTCACTTTTTGTTCATCAGTCACAGTCATTGTTCACATTTTTTTTCAAATATTGTTTCAAATCTTCTGAAATATGCAGGAAATGTTATGCCCTCCTCTGGGTTAAATTTGAACTCAGTAATAGAATTAGCAATACCTTCGGCCATAAATGACGAATTTACTGGATTCTTAAGTAAAATTGCTTCATAAAGCCTTTGTGTCTTTTCGCTGCTGAACTTGTAAATCCAATAGTTGTCCCCGAAACAATTTTTGTTGCTCTTGTTGCTGAATTTGACTTTGCACTAGAGTTTTCGTTAATGCAATCAAATCTTCCATTATGCGTAGATTACACAAAACACTTTTCGAAAACAGTCAAAAAGGGAAAAACACGTATATATCCACAATAAGCACAAGTCTTACTTCTTTTTGGCACGTTGAAATCCCATTTCTTCGTGAAGAACAAAGTTCGACGTATTTTGTTTTGTTTTTTGTTTTTTTTTTCAGAGCAAGAAAGAAAAAAAAATTTTATATAGTCCACCTAGAGTTGAAAAATTCTCCACTCAGCGTGATGAATGAATCTCTCGTCGCCACTGTTATGATGCTGATTTGGGGTTAGTAGATACAAACGCCAAATAACACGTAACAATAAAAGGGGTTTTAATAGGCTGGTAAAAAGGTACAGAAATCGCCTGAGTAGTCAATAACTAGCTCAGCTAAGAACTTCTCTGTCTCTCGGTCTCCCTCACGTCAACTGACATGCCACTATTTAAAGTCTTTGTTTACAGATGCAGATAAGTTCATCTTCAAGAGGGGTGGTAGGTTTCCGACACAACAGACCCTAAGATTAGTTCGGGCTGAAATTACAATACAGGTCAAAAATTGAGTTCTTTCAATCATAAACTCCGTGGAACTTCAAAACCTCACGTCACAAAACCTCTCACTTTAACTCTGATTTCTTGGCATTTTGAAGAAATAAAATTGATTTCTTCAATTCAAAGTTTTGGAGATATTTTAAACTGAATTTAAAACAAAAAATTTTAAATTCAAAGTTTTTGTGTTACTTTAAACTCAATATAAATTAAAAAGTTAAAAATCACTAATTTTTTTCAGTTATTTTAAAATTTGAATTTTTAACTGTTCCCACCTCATCCACATATAAATTCCAATGCTGCATGTTCAGGCACCAGATGATGGGCAGATTTTTAATCCCAGGATTATCCTAATTCCAAAAAGGTATAATATATTGATGTATAGTAGATGTGGCCTTAATTAGGAGTTTGACACACAGACTTAATTTAAATAAACAGCAAATTCTAATTGTTTATATTTGCCATTAGTTTTTTTCCAGCTCTACTCAATGTTACCAGCACCAGTATCAGAGTTTATTCTTTGAAAACTTCCACTTTCCCTTGATTTTCCTTGAAATGGTTCCCTAGCAACATGCAAATTTTGTTTTTCATTGCTTTTTACTTCAACTCAAACTACATTGTTATCATTAATACCAATATAATCTCTATTCTATATAATTTTCATCGGCAAGAGGAAAATGAGTGCAATAATCATTATTATTCACATTCTTGATTTCATTTATCAGACATCATGAATAAATAAATAGCTATCCATACTGTTCCAATATTTGCTTTCTGTCCAATCACAACACTTGGCCTATGCCATTCATGATTGTCACTTCTCTTGTAGGATACTTTGTCCCCATTAAATAAGTTTTCTATATTAATATTGTGAATATTATTTTTTCAATTTTCTTGTTGGATTCAATTTTTTCTAAATTCTTAAATGGGACAAATGCAATGCATTCAAATTTCTTCTCACTACAATAGATACAATTATGGGTTCTAACGCAAGAGTATTACTACTGAAGATATCAGGAGCAGCCAGAATAAAATGAAAAATCCCAAATTGTTAATAAGTACATTGTGAGTAGAAACTGTCCAATGCTAAGCTACTTCCAAATCAGATAGAATAGCTGCAAAAATCATGTTTACCAAGTTACCAATGACTACATTAAATCTTTCACATAAAGTGCTGTTTTGGAGATTTTCTATTCCTGTTGTCATCACTTTCAAGTTAAAAATATCACCCAGTTCCTGTATGAAACTGTTGTTAAATTCATCACTATTGTTAGAAAGAGAAAAAGTTGGGGAGCACCAAAAATCATTTTCTAATGTAAAAAGAAAAAAAAATTATTAAGAGTTTGTTATTAATCACAGTTACTGCACAAAAACAAATTGCCAGAACTACACTCATAATCAAAATGTTCAAAGCCACAGTTTCATTAAATTTAGTCACTAACAACAGTATTGGAAGGAGTTTCTTAAATTTAACAAATTGCATACTGTTCCTCCTAGAGAATTAAAGTTTAAATTCACATATATCTCCAGTGGTAGTTTTACTTCTAAAGATTCACAGAGGGTGACATTAGAGATAAATCTTCATGATCCATATATTTCACATCTCTAAACAAAAGAGCCTGTCTCTCTTAAAGTTGATTCAACCATCGGTATTGTTAATTGCTTTGAGTTTAACTGTTTCTAAAAATTAAAATAAGTTTTACACTGTTCTCATATAAAATTAATTTCAATTTCACAATTGTTAATACCTATATTACAAATAAATTTAATAAGATTTTTGGAATTAGTGTAACTAAACTGCTTACGTAATTTCCCAGCTTTTTGTGAGCATCACTGATTTTGGAGGATAATTAAAAACCACTTGACTACTTATCTAGTTATAAATGGAGATGTAAGGAATAATGATTTGAAGTAATTAATTGCAGTTTTAATTGTCTTCATCTTCACATTCTCAAAATTAAAAATCATTTTTCCTTTCTTCATAGATTACACATTTAAAAGCAATAAAGCTGTTACATTCAACAACATCAATAGTTATATCAGCCCTTCTATCTCCAGTTTAACAAAGAGTCACTTATGTTGTAGATGACACTGTGACATGATCCTCAAAAGTTAATGTTAAAGCAGAGGACTGTTCAGTGGTTGTTTCACATTCTTCACCAAAAACTGCAATTCTGTGTTTAAAGGACCATAAACAATCACAACATGACATAACCTCTGATGTAACCTTTCCTACCAGACATTGCTTATTGTTCTCAATTGCACAAATATATTTATAAGCCCAATGTAACTGAGGCACAAACAATGGATCTTATCATATGCACATTGCAACCAACAAGTTTGCTCTTTAATGTCTCCATGACAGCACTAAATAATGACTCGCTGCAACCCTAACACTCTTACTTTGATTAGCTCAGCCAGTTAAGGTGTGCAGATGTACCACCTGCATGCAAACTTAGAGAACTGTACCAATACTTATTCCTATAACACCATTGGATAATTGATTTTCAGTACAAAATGCAGGTTCAACTTTAACCTCGAGTGGAGGTGGAAAAACACTTGATGCTTCACTGATCAAAAAGGTCATATCCAAATACACTTTAAGGACAACTTTATGTTGTAACAATTCACATTTAAAGTGACATTTTCCACAAAAGACATCTTGTATAAATTTAAAATACATGTGCTGAAACTCATCAAAGTTTACACTACCAAGACTATGCAAATTGTAGATGCTGTGAAAAATAGTAAACTGTCAGAAAAAAAAAAAAAAAAACCCACCATGTTTTCTTTCCACCTGTTTCTTCAAATCAGTATCAAACTTTAGATAATGCTCTAACCCCATCAATTAAAGAAAAGTGAATTGCCAATGCTTGTTCTTTTGTAGCAATTCAATAAGTCCACACTAAATGTTAGCATCATATTTCCAATTCATATAACTTTCATCCACAAGTTTAGGAAGCCACTTGTAAGAATAACAGAGTATTTATGTCCTGTTATCAGTATTAGATATGTAAGCTCAGATCAGTAACTATTGCAGTATGATACAATAAAATGGCACAAAAATGGTGTTGGCCTTCACTAACTTATCACCACAGTCATGCAACATTCACCCACCTTTTGCCAAAGTCTGCTGAGAATATATATTTATCTCGGCCTCAAGTTAAGGCTTACAGAAAGCAACCAGTTTGTGCAAAAGAGAAATCACCATAGATTTCTATCACTTTGTCCATACTACTATAAATGCCAAGTAAACACAGAAACAGAGCCACATACTGAGAACTGGTTTCCAGAACAAAAAACATGCAGACTATATAAGTTTCAACAAACTTACAACCAAACAATGAATAAAATAAAGGCATGTTCAACAGACTCCTCCACATTTCTACAAAGGATACATTCTAGTGAATCAACTAGGCCCACACTGAAAAACTTTTTGCCAACCCTGAGCACATTACTGATCACCAACTAAGTGAGGGATGCCTTGTCATTACTTAAGCATTTCACCTCAGGCACTCAACAATATAGGAAGCAATATGTCTTGATTAGGTAAAACACTTCAATCAGATGGTCTCATATGCCTCCCAACACTTGCACTAATATTTAACATGCATTTCTTGACAATGGGTGCTTTTCAGAGATACCAGCCTTCACCTAAGAGAAGATTCATTCATGATATTACACACATTGAAGAAATGCTCATTTACAAGCAAAAAACCACCATCAACATAAGCAGAGTACTTGGTTGAAGTGCTAGCATCAGAGTGACCTAAAAAAAAAAAAAACAAAAAAAAAAAAAAAAACAGAAATCCTCTCATTCTATATAGAATATGCTTTCTTTAATTTACAAATCATTTTGTCAGTATCAAATCATTTTCATCAGTTGACAATAGTATATCCAACATGGAAAAGACTGTACTTTTTACAGCTTCTTGGAACCTTATCCCAAAACTCAATAATTTAACTGATTTGTCTGTAGTTTTGACAATATTGTTTTTCCTGACAGTCAAACAAAATGTTCTTTATCGCATCCGTCAATTTCTTGGGATCAATCAGTAGCTTATTGTTTTTAACAAGGTAGGTACATTGTTCTGCACATGGCATGAATTCTGTGACAACAAACATTGGCTGTTCCAAATATTTTGAGGACAGTCCACATTTGTTCCCATTTTTCTTTTTTCATGAAAACCTCTTCAGAATAAGGCCTTTGTGGCTTTCCTGACTTGTGAGATAGGTTTATAAAAAAAAAAAAAAAAAAAAAAAAAAAAAGAGTAAGAATAAAGTGTATTACTTTTAAAACCAATTGTAAACACTCTGAATATCTATGTTAAGAATAGTGCACATAAAAAATACTTCTTAACCAAGCAATATTTTTCATTTCTTCTAAATCAACAAGCTTTTCATTTTCTTTATTAGAGCATAAAAAAATTGTCTAAATATATGACTTTCTGGTTTATTGGGATAATATTAAAAGCTTTTACAGTAGCAAATGTATTGATAATCAACACATTTGTCACTTTCTCAGATACCAAAATTGAGCCCCAGAATGTAATGAAAGGGTTTCATCAATGACAAAAATTTGAATATTTGTAATAAAAATGCTTTTTTTTTTTAAATTACTATTTTAGGATAATGTTTTCATTAATTTCTCTTTATTACTGATTTAAAATCTAGAAAAAAGACTGCCGCTAAGTATCAGTCATACAAACTAATAGAAATTTGAAAAACACTTCTTCAAAAAAAGAGAAAATACTTAACACAAAGCAAAAAATCAATCTAAAAAGCATGGCAAAAAGATTTAAAGAAATAGTTAAATGCTTTTCAGACAATGCACAATTCTTAAGCATAATTATTTTTTAAAGTAATGACTAGCTGGTTGCTAATTTCCAAGTATGCCTGTCTGCTGGAATGGCTAGCTTGTTAAAGCAAAAAACAAAACAAGAAAGAAAAGAGAAGAGGAAAGAGACTACTAACTGGATGATAATTGTCGAAATTCGCAGGAAAGTGGACTGAAAGTTTGAGAAGAAAATTAAAAATGAAATGCGTTGAAAAATTGTTTCAAAATAACAAAATGAAATCCCAAACAGTTCCAAGGCAAATCAGACCCAAATTTAATTAGACAGAACTCAGTAAGAAAATGCAAAACCAAAACTACCTGTCCTTAAACACATCCTGTCAATAAGAAAGAGACAATGTATCACTGAAGTTGCTAATTTTCCTGGGAAATAGAAAAACCCGTTGTTGATAAAGTGGGGGGCACTGAAATAACATCAAAAATTGTTCTGGACAAACAGCCAGGGAAAACATCTAGTTTGAATTGGCCATCCAGAAGAAAAATATCCCTACAAAAGTAGAGATTAACGCCAGTTTGCTCATTTTAATTCCTGTGACATTCATCAAAATTTTTATGGCCACCATTATTTTGGATTCATTTGGATACAAGTGATGAAGAAAAATTAATTACTAGCTCTGGAGTGACCATAGGTGACCAGCTGTATGACCTTGTTGATAGAGAAATCACTTAAAACAACCAGCATGAGACAAGCTGATAAAGAAAGATTAATTAATGGAAATCCCCTTTATGCATTCTAAAAGTTCAGATTCATCACAAAGATACTGTACCAGTCCTTGGAGTAGGTTGTGGTTGGATGCTGAGAAAGTGGGAGAAAAAAGAGAGATTAGCACCACCTCTATGGAGTGATGGTGTGAGATGTGACGTGAAAGGAGTTGAAGTCAAAAGGTGGCTTGATTCCTTTGACTACTCTTAAAAGGGGGGCTGGACAACCCCTAAATTTGGAAAATTACTTGAGTAAACATATTTTGAAAATATGGGATTTTAGAAAAAGGTTGATATTAAGGGTGGAAGATAACTGAAACCCAAATCCTGGTCAAGCCCATACTTGCCAGACACAGGACTATATATAAGCTGGAGGTTTGAACAACTTGAAGAGTCCCCCACATTACTGCTACTGGAATCCACATTGTTTGCTGAGACCTCCTGACCAAGACATTGTGCCAGCCATGATGACCAGAACTTAGAAATTTAAATTACTACAAAGAGGCCATAAACTCCAAAAAGGGATTCCAGTGTCATTTGATTATAATAGTAAGTGGGAAGGTTTAGAACCACTGTATACAACAAATATATAAACTAAATCATTGTTACATTTTTAACCAGAGTTGATTCTTTATTCCAAAGAATTCTTTTTTATGTAGCTCCTTGCTGTTGAGCTGGCCTTCACTTCAGTTTACTGCATCGTCGATTTTCTCACCCTCTGAGATCAAAAATATAATGGGACAAAGGAGTAAAGGATCATGAAGGAGACAAACACCAGCTAGATCGAGTGGAACTGTGCTCATCAACATGGATACCAGCAATAAATCAGCAATGCGTTAACGAATAAGGAGTCAGCTGGATAGTAACCATGGTGGTCTGAAGGAACCTGAAGACCAATACAAGGGACAGGGTTACAAGCTAATCCCTGTTACAGATGCCTACTCAGGTACATTTCCATTTCTTCAACACCAACATAGTTGCATTATAAACTACGGGTTGACTATGTTGAACAGCACTTGTTATGCAAAAACTAATTTTACTATAAACATTCCAAATCCTAATATTACAGTGATCAGAAAGTATTTCAATACTAAATTTTAAGTCAAACAGCCAAAGCAGAACCAGAATAGTAGTAAACTGTGTCTTGAATTAGTTTATCATTTTTTCTTTATGACAGTGTGTTGTTTATAATGCAATTAAGAGTTTGATTGGGAAAACTTCCCAAATAGGAATCTGGGTTCCTCATTATTTTTTGCTTGAGAACCAAACTAACTTCCACTAATTTTAACTAGGTATCATTTTCATTTTTGCATCACATAGTTACAGATGATGAAAATGGGTTTGACATGTCAAGAGAAAACAATAAAAAAAATCCATTGGTTATCACAAAATGAAAGACCAGTGCCACCACCAAAAGCAGGACTCCATCTACAAAATCCTTGCTTTGTGACTTCTGGAATTTGAAAGATGTTGGTTTATTACAAACTCCTGAAACATGGAAGGACAATCACTGCAGGCATTTATTGCCAGCAATTTGATCAGGTAACTGAAGCCTTATGTTGAAAGTATTCTGCTTTACTAAACAGAAAACCTGACAAAGCAAGGGCAATCACCATCCCCAATAGGATCATTAGGATGGGAGGTTCTTCCATTCTCTATACACACCATATTTATCATTTACATAATTTTTTTTTTTTTTGATCACAAGAAAATTTCATAATTGGCAGAACATTCAGAAACAAAGAAGTTGAAAACAGTCTTTCAAAATTTTTTCCAGGTGGGGAGGGAGGAAATTGATTTTCAAAGGTGAAATTTAAAACTTGCCTTTTTACCTGGGCAGCAGTTGTTGGAAATGAAGGTGAGTGATTACATTTCTGTTAAATAATATTTAAGTAAAATTAACTTACATTTGTTTTGCTTTTTTATCCTTTCTGTACTTACCTTAGCTAAATGTAATTGTAAGTTTTTTTGCTAACAGTTTCTTTTCTCGCACTTCTCACTTGTGGAACTCTCTTCCAGCTTCTTGCTTTCCAGTAAACTTTGATATTCAAAAATTGAAATGCAATGTCAATCATTATCTACTGTCTTGTAGATTCTTTTATTGTTCTCACTCCTTAATGTTTTTCTTTTTCTTGTTCTTTCACACTCGGTAACCCTTTGTGTCTTAGTGGATTTATTACCTTACTTATGGTGAAATGATTAAAAAATATAAATTATTTTAAATATAGCTATTCTTTAAAGAAAAAATAGAACAATGAAACAAATATAGAAAGATTGTGCTTGCAACAAATAAGCGAGTTATTTTATTGTGTAAATAAAAATAAAATAAATAACTTGTGTTATTGTATACCGCAGTTGGATTCTCCAATAAATATGAAGATATATTATAAGTTTGAGGGAAGGAGTTTACTTAATGGTGCAAATGTTCCAGAAAGCAAATAACTGACACTGATAATTTCATTAATTACTATTCTTTAAGAGGGTTTAATGTAGCTAAATTGTTTACAAATATCCACTTAAAGAAAGGAAATAAAGTAACCATTTATATTAAGACTAATTAATCATTACTGTAATAGCGAAAAATGTTTGACAGCATTAAAGTGCACTTTCTTTTCAATTAAAGAACTTGTAAAATCTAACAAAAAGTATATCTCTGAAAGTACATTCTGAACCAGAATACGTTTAGTGAATGAAACAATAAGAATCAAAAATGCTTTTCAGTTTAAAAGTTGCCGGTGATTCATAAAATAAAATAAAAAATTAAATCAACAAAATCTATATATAAAATTCTGTGACTTATGTTAGTTCATCCATCCATCACACCCTATAGTTATACACTGATCAAGCAAAACCAAATTTTTGGAAGAAACAAACAGGTAAGGAGTACAAAGTACAGTTGGTTTTACTAAAGTGTGTAAAAACCATGAAGTAGGCTTTTTGTCAAAGTATTTTTCCAAACAAATCAGCTTATTTAAATTTCATCGATTGGTTTGTTAAATTGAACAAAACAGTTTGTAAATCTCAACAAAAATGTTAGCAATAACTTCAACAATGCTAAATACGGTTAAGGTATCAGCACACATCAACAAGTTGCAAAAAAATTCTAGTAATGAAAAAATGAACTTCTATGATAGCAAAATTTTGGATGTCACATAAAATTATATATACACAGTCTATTTTTATGAAAGTTATACATTAAAATAAAAAAATCTCTCAACATCTTTTTAATTAAACACAGTAAATCAGAATCAAGCAAAATATCTTAAAAAATAAAAAAAAATAAAATAAAAAATAAGAAACTGGAAATTAAAAATCCATAAGTAGATTATCCCAAAAATTAAAATCAATGACAAATATTTGGGTTTTATCAAATTTATTTTTTTAAAAGAATAATCTGTATAAAAAAAATTAATAAAAAAGACATTTTTGATAAGATGCTTATTTTTTAGTTTTTTAAAATAAAGTAAGTATTGCAAAAACATTTTTAGAAAAGTGCATTTAGATTAGAACTTATATCTATTAGATAATGGCCTAGTATATTTCTTTGCATGTTGATTATGATTACAAATAGTTTTAAGTATTTAAATAATTTATATGTTAATAATGATAAAGTGCGTATAATCCATTCACTACTGATCCAGAAAGTTAAACAGTTAAAAAATAAGGCTATATTATCTGCCTGAATAAAATAGTCAAAATTAGAGCATTGATTCATCAAAGATTATTCATAGCAGTACTGAGAAAATGTAAAATTCTTAAAGAGTGCTTTAGAAAAGCAATTTTATGTCAAAGTTTAATGAGTCCAAATTCTAGTTTGTTTATTTTTTATATATATATGTGTGTGTGTGTGTGTGTATATAAACAAACAGATGAAGTATTCAGATTCTAAATAGTAATCTTATGAAACAGATTTCCATCAGAAAAACACAAGATACTAAGAATCTAGAGCAGAATCAAGTAATATTTGGAAAGGTAAATCAGATGTATGATTGAGTTAGTATTCATTTGATATTAGTTGGTTCATCAAAAGGCTTTAGAACTGAAAGTGTTAGGAAACAAAAAATATCAATGGTGTACCTGTAACTATACCTTACACAAGAAATATAATAAATATGACCATTTCTTTTTGTTGGTATATTCATACTCGAATGAATGAGAAACAAGTAATATAAGTTCGCATTTCTATTTTCATTCAGATAACTTACCAAAAATCAATAATAAATGATGATCCCCAATTGGTTTTTCACACTGCTAGTACAAGGTGCAAGACCATAAGACAAAACAAAATATAACCACTATATAGTGTGCTAACAGGTTTTATTAAATTTATTAAAAATAAAAAAAAATTAAGAAAAATTATGTTTTTGTGTGAATCTAAACAAAAAAGAAATCTTTGAAAACAGTACCAAATAGGATAATAAGCATTGCACATGAGAGCTATAGTCATTTCTGTTTAAATTATTATTATTATATGCTTTGCTATTTAAACCAGCACACTTATCTTGATTGTTATACTCACAACATTTTGACCACAGTATTTTCCAGCCTCTTCAAGTCTATCTGTGAGAGAAAATAGCAACAGAGATGTTCAGTTCTAAAATCAAAAATTCATGGTCATAATTCCAACGGTCATAAATGAGTTTCACAAATCCAAAGTCAAAAATGCCAGAGGCATAACTCAAAGGTCGGGT
This sequence comes from Acanthosepion lycidas, assembly GCA_963932145.1. Taxonomy (NCBI): domain Eukaryota; kingdom Metazoa; phylum Mollusca; class Cephalopoda; order Sepiida; family Sepiidae; genus Acanthosepion; species Acanthosepion lycidas. The sequence goes on from OZ010577.1 coordinate 55,779,083, forward strand.
CAAAAATCTGTATTCAAAATGAGCAACTACCTTCATCACTCACAAAGAAGTCAGACTTTCAGTCATCCAAAATAGCATTCTTTTATTGGGGTAAGAAAAATTGGGATTGGTCAAGACTGGTAGGAAAATGTAAACAATTACCATATTCCAAGGCCTACTAAAGTCAACCAAATCTTTTTACTGATTTTCTTTTTCAACAGTGAGCACAGAGAACACATTCTTTTTTTTTTTTAAGGTAAGACTGTTTTCTCCTCCATCCTCACAGTGTCTTCATGGGTTTGGTAGTGCTGAAAAGTCACACACATTGGATTAAGTAGAAGAAACAAAATTTGAATTAGACTGGTAAGTATTATTAACTGAGATGAAATATTAACTAAGTATGGAAAACAGAAACAGAACAAAACAGATACCTGAAGATGACTGGAGATAATGACAGCTGAAATATTGTGAGAGTAACAACCAAGAACATGCTGATCCAAATAGCAAAGCATATAATAATGAAAATGCTTCATCTCAAAAATTATCTCTTGAAATTTTAAAAATTCAACTTAAAAAATAATTGCACAAGCCAATAAAAAGGCTTTTTTTATTGTCTGTTTAGAGCTTTGAAAAAAATAAAGTTGTCCAAGTGATATGGAAATAAATTGTTTTAACTTTTAAATTTGCCAAGAAATAACAAAAAAAAAATTATAATTTTATTTATTAACTGTCTGACATTACCATCTACAATATCCTGACCTACTGTGAAATATTTACTCTACTATACACAGGTGGTAGTGATACTTGTTCAGCAATAACACCCACTCAAACATTACATTCAATGAGTCAAACCTATATTTGACCAATTACTGTGAAATGACTGTTCCCAATTGAAAGTCACATTGACCAACATTTCAATGTCAAAGTCACTTTGAGTTGGTATTTCATTTATGTATTTCTTTATGAACTAAAGTTGGTAAATAAAATATGCACCCATATTCTTCCTTAGTATGGTTAATATCCCCAAGTTTCAGCTGATCCATATCCTTATAAAAACAAGTTGAGTACTGAAAAGAGATTTAACTGTGGGCAGATTCTGCTGAAGATGATCTAACAAAATTATCAGAATAGAAGTGGTTTTATTTTTTTTTTTAATTAGGCAATAATTTAAAGCTAGGTAATAAACAACTGATGAGAAACTTTTTACCATCTTTACTATTACAATTTCTATTTCTAATGAGTTGATAAAAAAATGCAAGTCAGTAAGTAAAAAGTTGAAGTAATGACTGATACAGAATGAATGTCATAGAAGTGGTTCTACTTGCTGACAATTGTGGTAAAGTTTTTGATTTTATATGCATGAAAACTATCCAACCAGTTATCCTTTTTATGTATGCAAATACATAAGTTTATATTTTAGCCCACCAGCATGCCGGACATTTTTTTAACTGTATAAAATAGATGTCAGCAAAATCAACATTTAAGGTTGATACTTTATATATTCTGATCATTTTAAAGCTAAGATCCAGAAAAAGAGAAAATTAATCAAACTTCAGTATATTTTTATTATATTTTGAAACTAAATTCATTTGTCATGATTTTATTAATACTGCATTATTCAATGATTTAATTAAATGATGAGATTGTATTTATATTGCTTTATATTTGTTTACTTCGACATTAAAGTGTATTTTTCTATTGTACTTGGTTGTGGTTATATTATTTTAAACATTATAGCACCCCTTAGCAATGTCATCATTATATTTTAGAATGATATACTGGTGTATATAAAAATAAAACTCTCTATCCAATCCTAAGTTTGAGGAATATTTCTTTAAAGGTTGAAATATGAACTTCAATATTACACACACACATTCTATGAGTGTAGTGAAAAGTTATTGGCAAGATCCACTCTTCAAAATCTGACCAAATATTCCAATTTGTGTAAGGATATTCTTTTCATACATATACACAAAACAAAACAAACAAACAAAAAAAACGACTTTCTTTCATTACTGTGAGTAGAAAAATGAAATCAAACTTACTATATTTTGCTTAAGACACATTTTTTTCTATAAATATCTCCAAAATCCAGCACGAATTGTATAAATCTAATGTTGATAATAGGAGTTAACTTCTTTTCTAACTATTACATTCTAAATAATTACCATAAATTTGGTACTTTTTGATCTGCGTTGAAGTTGTCATGATTAGTCAGGTTTCATGCTGAAATGTTATTCAAGGTGTAAAACAAGAGATAGTGGGGAGGGCTATGAAGTACAAGGAAAACATTTTTTTTCTGATTTCTTCCTTCAAAATTTGGGGATGGTCAAATGCATGGGAGCCTTTTATAAGCTGCAAAATACAGTATAAGTTGTATCACCAATATACTAGTAGTACTTAAAACATCACAAGCAGTATTAAACAAATTCAACTAAAGCTATTGTGTAATGGTCAAATATAATCAAAATTATGTGAATTGCTAGCTTCAGACAAGATGAAAGTCCAAAACCCGTTTAGAGTAACTATATCCATTTCAAATTACTAATATTTAAAACTATATATTGACTATGTGGTAATCATTACATTAAATAGAATATTGGTTCTTGTAGCTAACTGCACAAGAACAGAATCAAACTTCTGCAATATTCAATCCTTTTTATGAAAATCCATTTAAAAGAAATGAGTGCTTATATTAAGGATCAAAATTTGTAATCCCAATGTGTTCTGCCTAAACAGAATCCATTGTATATGCATAATGTAAACTACCAACCTTCAATTCTTTTCAACTTAATCCTTATTAACTTCCGTCATGAGCTACATATCAAATCATAACTTTGAATAATTTCAGTAATATTAGGTTGGTGCAAAAAATAATGACGTAATAATGTTGTTTTTTGACGTTAAAAAATACATCAAAAACCAACATTATTACGTCATTATTTTTGCACCAACCTAATAATTAACTATTCTAGAAGCAGAGAGTGAATAGTCTTTGTTCTAAAGATGAAAAATATCCCATTTTAGAAAATAAATTTTAATTTCTTCCATGATAAATTTGGAAACAGAGTTAAAAGACTTCTATATATCCATACTTGACACATTTTTACTTTTTCATGAATTTTAAGAAAGCCCTATATTAGCTTTAATTATTTTTTTTTCAGGTGTGTCTTCATTATAATGCATTCAAGAAATTACTTGAATGTTTATTGCCCTATACAACTGATAAACTTTGTCTACTGAATACATGCAAAATACATGGAATCTCACCAATCCTGTCAGTTAGAATAGATACCCATGTAAATTATGTCTTTGCATCAACAATTTATTCAAAATGAAGCTAATATCAACAAGGTATAAAATGCTAAATTATCTCTTGCAAACTGATTATTTCAATGCATCTACATCTATACAAATATCTAAGCAAATATAAACAAAACAACCAGTTTCAAAATTCAAGCCTGTAGGCAAATTGGTCAATCCTACCATGACTCAATGTAAGTGGAGCTTTCACAAACTTAGCTATATTTAATATGGCCATATCACATTGAAACAGCAGTTCCCATATGATCAAATACACCTCTTCCCCCAGCTATGGGTTAATTAGTAAGACTTGTATCACTAAATCATATCAATAAAAACTAAAATAATTTTTTAAAATTTTACAATCTAAAAATATTTTCTGGCTTTAAATAAATAACCTGCAAAGAGTTGAAGTTATGGAAAATGAATTAATCTTTCTGAACCTAAGTATAAATATCAGACTTGTTCTTAAATCTTCATTAGTCACATGTTCCATCCATGAAGCATTCTATAGAACTACATCTGTTACCTGAAGTCTCCTCTTCATTTGTAAGGAAATTGTTTAGCATTCACTGCCATATATAGGTAGGTTTATATTACCTAGCAGTTGGGCACCTTTGTCTTTAGTTTCCAATGAATTTTTCCAATTTCTTCAAATTTTGTTTAGTTTCTGGATGACATCTTTTGCTATGTGTCTTTGGATTTCTGTGTCACATTTTCTATCATCTGTTATGACAATCTCCAGGTAGTTAAATTTCTGTACTTGCTTTGTTTTGATGTCTCCAATTTATAGTTTCCCTCTTGCTAGCAATTGCTAATCACAATATATAATCACAAATTGAGGATTAGGCTTCTCTCCAGGCTTTCCTTTACTACCTTGTCTAGAAGTATCTACAGTTTTCTTTATGTCAGCCATCTATATAATATAATCTTCATATCTTATGTTGTTGACGTTGTATCTGCCAATAAGAAATTTCATTTATATTTAAAATGTTTGACAATCTTTTATGCATTATGTTAAGTTCGATGATATTATGAATTGGTTTATAAGGATGTTAAGGTAGAAAACTTTGGATTTATACTAACTGATTGATTCATTTTTTTTTTACAGCTTATCAACACTTTGCAGGTTATTTAAAGCCAGAAAATATTTTTTAGATTGTAAGATTTTTTCTACTATATTCTGTTGAAACAAAATATAAAAATAACTTTACTGTTATGGCTAACTCATTTCAATAAATCTTTAAGAATTATTTTCCAACCTGTCTCTCACAGGCAGGATGTGGCAAGTCTCTTACTGCCCTACTGCTACTTCCATGGAAAGTTCTCAGACAAACTACATATCTTGGTCTAACCTTCACGACTACGACCCACCATGCCACTTACATTGTAGCAAACCACCCACATTCTCTCAGTATTTCACTGGAACAGCTTCTTCCCGTAGAACAGATTCCCAAAAAAAGTCAGACTCAAAAACGGTAAAAATCTAGTGCTTCATCTACTTATAAAATATGCCATGCTTAAAACTACTACATAAATTATTTCCAATGTACAACAATTATTTCTTGCAAACTGATTACACACACAAAACAATAATACTATACAGCAATTTAACAATCCATGATAGACAACATTGATTATTAAAATGTTTTTTAATCTATTTGGAATTGTTAGAATATTTTCCAACCTTATAAGATATGTTTGATAAGAAACTTTTTTTTTGTTGAGGATTGATACTTATAAGATTCAGTCAATGTTAACATTTTTGCAATAGTTATTTTTCTTTTCATAAAAAAAGTAATAAAAAATAAAAGATAATAAAACAGGAAACTAGTTAAAAAAAAAAAAAATTCATACTGCATTTCCTTCCAAATAGGTCAAAAAATAATACTATAGAACTCTGATAGAACTATGAGGTACATCAGGAGTCAGCAGATTACAAATTGCAAGCCAAATCCAGCTTATCATATGGGATATATCATTATTATGAAATCATTGTTGCTACTATGTATAAATCTATAATTTAAAAAAAAAAAAAAAAAAAAAAATTTGTTTATGCATTACTGACATTCCCTAACATCAGATCTATAACCAAAAATGATCAAACTAATATCCAAGGTCTTTATGATAAACAAAGTGCATGGATTTTTGCAAATTCACCACACACACACAAATCCAATGAACAATATTCTGCTTTAAAATCTTTTATTATTACACAAATTTGTATTAAAAAATCTAAAATTTAATTTCCATCAAAAATCGTATTTTTAATTTTATTTTACTAATATTTTTCTCTGGCATAATTGAATTTTTCTGTGTTAAATTATTATGGCATTTAAAATATTTTGAACTTTTTTCTCATTTATTCCTCCTCGGAGCCAAACAAGATGCAAATTTTATAAGTAGAAGTGTATAAAAAAAAAAAATTTAAAAACGAGTATTTTATCACATTTTTATCTAGTGTGATTAAGCTGTAGTTTTTTTCCACTTTTAACACATTTGTTTTAATATTTTTAAAATAAAACTAGTAAAATTTCATCTTCTAATAATCTAATAACTGGGGGGGGGGAATCAATCTCATTCAAAAAGTACACATTTACAGTTCTTATCCTTAATCATTTTTTAATCAGTTTTAATATTTTTATTTCAATGCTTTGTAACAGTTGAATCCTATACCTTGTAAAATGATCAAGTTGGATATCAACTTTATTTAGCTTTCAATGCCCTAATATGTTTTTAAATTTATTGTAAAGTTTGCTAAAATTGCTTATAACTCAAAAAAAAAGAAAAAAAAAAAAAAAAAAAAAATCAAGTATATGTTTTTATTGCATTGTTCCACTTTCACTCTTTTTTTCTTTTAACAAAAATAAAACACTTTTTGATTCTGTTTAGAAATTATTAAATTTTCTTAGTTGTGAGGAATTTATTTTAGACAGTGAAACTTAAATTTTTGGATAAGATTGAAGACTCTTTATTATTTATTTATTAAGTTACCGTGATAATTCATATTTAATTCTTATTAAAATATCTGTGAGCAAATTTAAAATTTGCATTATTTTTTTAGTCACTGTCCTGCAGGTTACTTGTACTTTCTCAAAATATATGCAGGAGTTAAATCACAAGACAATGCCTTATTAATCATTCCAAGTACTGCTTTTCAGTTGAACCCTTTTATAATATTGATATTGTTACCACAATGTTTATCATTTGTACACTTGAAGAAAGCCAGAGAAGGGATCACCAAAAAACATAATATTAACAATACAAAGAAACTTAAATATCCAAACAAAATTTGAAACATATTGGATCATAACAAATATTTGTAGAATTTTAAAGTGAATTTCAGAGACAATATTTAGAATGGAGGGGGTTAACTTCATTTTCACTAGAGGCTTTTATGCTCCACGTTGTTGTACCCAGGTTTCATTGCCTGTGAGTGTTCTTTTCAAAAATAAGTGCTTTTTCTTGCATCTGAGCAGAGAATCACAGAAATTTTTCCACTAAATCAAGAGGCACCTAAACATCATAGCAATTCATATATTTTCAAATACATAACACTCATATCAGATATGTAGAGTATCGCTGATGTCCATTGTCATGTGACCAGGATTATTTTAAATAACCGTTTCCATTTGGTCACCAACAAATGAGCCTGCCAGAACATTTTCTGTATTACAGATAAAAATTTCTACTTTCAAACTACTTACAAATAGCATTCTCAGCTCAGAAATATGTGCCATTTATGAAGATGGTACATCTTCATAAATGGCACATATTTCTTGCTGTTTGTACAATGATTTTTTTTCCTTTCTGAAAATAAAATAGGATCAAATGACAAAACTGCATCTCATTCTTCATCATTTCCACATTTAATTTATTTCTGTCACATGTGAAATGAAATAACATGTTCAAATGCCACCTATAGAAAAATGGAACAATCTTTTCTCCAACAATATTTATTCAAGTTTACATAATAAAGTCATACAATACACATCAAAACAGTATTATTTGTCTTATAAACAATTTATACAAAATTAGAACATTTACACAATACATTTTTTTTCTTAGAACACTTCAAAATCTATGTTAGTTTGCAATTACAAATTTCAAAACCAAGTAATTTTCAATTCTGAAACTCCCCGAAGAATGCATTTTAAATAAAAAAATTATAGCAATCACTAATATACAAAACATTAATGAATTTTTGTCTATTCCATGCAAATCCATAGATTATATACTTGGATGAACTATATTTTAAAATATTTTTATTTAGACGAAATTTCTAGCATTTTTTTGTAGAGGGAGCGATTTGATGCAATGTAATGGTTAGCAAGTTTGTCGTGTTGGATCAATTACAATTGAATAGTGTGTTTGATCCTCATTGGGTGCCCCATACTATTGGCTTTGTGCCACATCTAAGCTACTCTTAGAAAAGGGTATTTGACATGGTGCAATGATTAGCAAATTTGTCTCACTAAACTAATTACAACTGAATAGTGAATTCAATCCTCAACTGGATGTTCCATACTTTCAACCTTGTACCACATCTAAGCTACACTTAGAAAATCACCATAATTTTTGACTTTTTTTATAGTTTGCATATATGTATATAAAAAAAAGATAGAAGAGAGGAATAGGAAGCTGTATATTAGCTGAAATCTTATATATATTTACAAATAATTCACTACAATGGCACAACTTACAAAATCAATGGAAATGATCTGATTAGTAACAGACAATATTTTAATGTAAATAATGTAATAGTGAAATTAAATCAAAAGATTTTCAAAGGGGGGAATGGGAAAGTGGAGGAAGGGGGAAAGGGTGAAGAAAAAGTGTGGGAAAGAAAAAGGGAAAAAAGAAAAAGGGGGGGAAGAAAAAGAAAAGGGAGGGGGAAGAAGCGAGGAAAAGGGGGGAAGGGGGAGGGGAAAAAAGAGAAAAAAAAAAAAAAAAAAAGGAGAGAAAAAGAGTAAAAAGGAAAATGGAAAAAAAAAAAAAAAAATTATTATCCTTTAAATAAAAATTCAGCATTTCAAATATTCATCTACTTTTGTTTTAACCTGCTGGCTATAGCTACCTACTTTACAAAACCTATCCTATTTTGTTGAAGAATTACCTCTTTATTATTCAGAAAAAAGTAGTCATTTAGCCCATTTTGATATCAATTTCTGTCTGAAGAAACTGTAAAAAGCCAATGATAAAATGCATAAATCATTTTCCATTAAAATTATTACATTTCTCTTGTGTGTAAAGAAATAAAATTTCATAATTTTACAATGATTATATAAACATGAGTACTAACAGTCAGGTTCGAAGTGAACAATCTAGTTGTTAGCTATATTCTTTATTTCAAATTATTTAAGTTATCTGTAAATATTGACAATGCAAACAAAAAATGCTTCATATCTTTAATTAAGTTGGCAGAAGAATGAATGATATTCGCAATTTATTATCAAAGAATTTCTATAATTAAACATCAAAGTCTGATGTCAGTCCTAAGGGTTCCTAGTGATGTAAGCACTATTATAATCAGCAGTTTAATCATGGCTCTAAAAGGTCGTCTTGCACAGAAAAGGGCTTGCTGTGCACATCTCAAAGGGAGACATGTTTTTGTTTAGCAGATTGAGGAGAAGAGGTACTCTAACCAAAACAGTGTCTCAGTGTTTGAGGAATGTAGATCACAAACAATGAGACAGAAAGCAATTACACAAAGAAAAGCAGTTGAAAATGATGATGATGAGACAATAGACAATGTCTCTTATATAGCAATTACATGTACAGGGTATATGCCTAGGTCCAGACAATTAAATACATTAAATATATAACCAACCGCTGTATGATACATTTGAACATCAGATTTGATTTTTAATGACAGTAGCATTTATGGGGACCACAAGCATTATTTACAAGTTCCCTTTTAAGGGGTCTTAATTTATATAAAAAGTAAGAAAACTGTATTCATAAGAAAAAGACTAACTGACCAAAAGACCAAACAAAATAAATTTAAATGAGGATTCAAACTATATAGAAAATAAAATTATATTTAAGAAAGTAGAAATGTTTTAACTTAATTTTTTTTTTAATTTTGCCTCTCTTTAGAACATGCATTGTCATAATTCTTCACATCTTCCTTTTCTCTTAATATCCATGTATTATCATGATAATGTAGTGGTTTTCCAATCATTTTCTACAAATCTTCTAAACTTGGGGTTGTCCTCATGACTACCACTCAATTTTAAGATCCCAGTCTGTCCTGCTATTTAACCTATTTAGAGCTGGGGGGGACATATTCATGCCTTTCCCAAGGTCATAAGTGCATAGACTCTCCTAAACTATTCATATACAATAATGCTTGTAAAGAGAAAACAATATACTTTTCTTCACAAGTATTATCATGCAAACTGATATACATTGCAGGTCACATATACTTCAAGTTGTACCCTGATCCTACAAATTTTAAACACTTAGAGTTCAAAGAAATATGGATTCCTTGCATGCTGACAACTACAAGGATCACCATTTTTCCAGAGTCACCACCACTAACTGTGTAGTTTTTCCAGTGATGAACAAGAGCCTGCATTTCACACTTGTAAAAATCTGCACAATACTGATGTTATCAATACGAAAATGCATTAATCTGCTCTCACGTTAACTGTTTGGTCTCCATAAATATTCAGTAAGTATTGATAAATGTTAATATGATATTTTCTGCATATATAGATTCATGCTAAAAGTAATTTTACCAGCCATATGTAAAAAGGCAATTTTTTTTGCAAAAGAAGGTTTAACCTCTACTACAATCAACATCCTTCCCCCAGGTACCATGGGTCAACATAAAATAGAAAGCATTTCTTTTGGGGCACTGTGTGTGTAAAAGATTAATAGATAAGAAAATTTTTAAAGCTCTTTATATGATATTTCTTTTTAACATACAAGAGAACCTGTCTCAATCCAGTGAATGTAAATATTGTTCAAATGTTTGATTCACAGCAGGAGTGGCCAAATTTGCTTAATATAAGAGCCGCATACAATTAAGTTCAGATGTTTCAGAGACACAAGATATGAACAAAATTTACACATACATTTTTGTGACATACACATTAACATTAAACTTACATTTTAATCTAATGACGCTTGAATTCAGACCCAGTAAATAATCATAAGACTTGAAATTTTACTTATCTTTTATATTAACTGTGATGAAAAAAGGAGCTCAGTCAACATATTTTATTGAGCCACATATTAGATGTCCATGAGCCGCATTTGACTCATAAGCCACAGTTTGTCTACACACAATTAGAGTTTTGTCTACTTTGATAATGACCAGAAGTAATTTGGCTATTATCAAGATCAGGGAAAACTATGGTTATTTTCATACAGGCAAAAGAGTTCATACACACACGGTGTGATTGACACCTATTTTTTTTTTTTTTAATTTCATGCATGCACATTGTTTTTGATTTTGCTGACTGCCAGAGTATAGTAGGGTCAGTTGGGAGACATCTGTGAGAAAAAGAGCACCATGACACAATTCACTCTGCCGAAAATTTAGAAATGGCATGCTGGAAGCTACAATACATTCATGCCGGAAGCTACAATACAAACATTTGAGAGTGCTTGGGTGTCAATCTGAGGACAGTGCAGAGGATTTAGAAAAAGCTGGATGAGTAATGGTGATTACAAAGGTACAGCAGGTTGGAAAACTTGCTCTGATCATTCTGATGAGAAAAGAACTGAATTTGTTGGTGAGGGCCTCTGTTGAGGCCCACATCAAATGCCTTGAGAAGGTAATGCTGCCTTGGGTCAAGAGGGTGACTGCTGGAAGAACTTATGTCTGGCAACAGGACTTTGCACCATGCTACACAAGCAGGAGAACCCAGTCATGACTATCAGTCAATTTCTGTGACCACATCACCCCTTACATCTGGCCACCTAACTCCCCAGACCCCCAGACTGATTATTATGTGGGACGCACAGTTGAGTGAGCGACCAACAAAACTCCTTGTAATAAAATGAACTGAAAGCAAAGATTATGAAATCATTCACCAACTTAAACAAGGACACTGTCCAGAAGACATGCACAAGATTACGAAGTCATCTGAAGGCCATGGTTGAAACCAATGGCAATTTTATTGAATAAATTTATACTAGTATTTAAAGATATTTTTGTGTAATTTTGGTAAATATACCTGCTAAAATGAGATGTCAGTGTTATTTTCATTTTTGCATAATTTAGACCACATTGCACACTATATATTATTTATTTTAGGACATTAAAACAAAAACAAGTTAAAAACCACTACACAATAGCAACTGTTTCAATGCTACAAATGTGTCTCCTCAGGCAATGGTAAACTACTGGTGAGTGAACAATTAATTTAACTTCAAAAGCAGAATACTACCTCTTCTTTAGAGAAGAAAAAAAAAAAAACAGAATTAAAAATACGTTGCGTACTTTACCGTGATTAACCAATCAAATGTGACTGATGCTAAATTCAAACTCACCAAATGTTTTTTTTTTTTTTTTTTTTTAAATATAAGTCATGACATGAAATTGTCCACATAAATCCTAGACAATTTCATTATGGACAGATACAAATGGTTACATTATTTCATAAGATGTATAGAACTCTGGCGTTCAACTTTCCTAAGAAGTAAAAGCGAAAGAGGTAGGAATATGCTCGGTCAGCTTCCTATATAAAATTTTGTAGTTGATAAATAAAAGGCCCCTGCTTTTGAAATTAAATTAATTATTTACTTGCCAGTAGCTTACCATCACCCAAGGAGACACATTTGTAGTGTCGAAACACAATTGCCATTGTGTAGTGATTTTTAACATGTTTTTGCTTAAATATCATAAAATAAATAATATTTAGCTCTACTCTGTATTGAGCCCACTTTTAAGCTATATGTCACAAACAGTGGAATTATACTCTATTTGTTCTCAATATATACACAAAATAAAATAATAAAAAAAATAAATGTTGATACCGGATCAGATTTTGAGAAGTGAATTGGGCCAAAAAAGAAAGCAAGATAGACAAATTTGTTATTAAATAACTATACCTGTTTCAATTGCACTCATTAAAAGTTAAACAAGGTAAATGCAATCATTAGCAACATGAAGATAAGTTGTATTGTCTAAAAGCTAACATTTTGATAACTGCATATCAATAGGCTGAAAAAGAAATAGAAAGTACAAGAAAACCTTTATATCTGTTCCTGACTAGCAGCCTGAAAACTATAACTCTTCAGATAATATCAATTCCTTACATCACCTGGGTTTTAAGCAAGAGCAGTAGTAGCTACTCTTACCACAAAAGGGACTTACTTCTGTTCTACTGCTTAGGAAACTTTTTTTAACACTACAAAATGATTAACTGGATATAGTCTAACAACTTGAAAGGGTCAGCCCATGTTTAAAAAAATAAAAAAAAATGAAAAAAAAAATAAAAAAAGAGAGAGAGAGAGAGATAGAAAAGATTGGAAGCAAGGGGTTTTTACTTTGTGAATTATTCCCTTTGTTTAAGAAATACAGTAACTGCATCAGAACTCTATCCATCACCATGGAAATGAGGGACCAAAGGCAATGGAAACCCCCTTGTTCTATAAATTTAGATTCAGCAAAGGTGGTAGTGAGCCCCACCCATCTGACTACAGGGTATAACAAAGAATAAATACTGCACTCAAGAATTAGCTATTAGGTAACGTGTCATTAACTCAAAGAGGAAAGAAATAGAAACCCTACAATAATAACAGAACAATAACATTGTTTTAAGAATATTTTGTAGGTCAAGGAGTAGCAAAGGTGAAAGGAAGCTGATTTTGACTATTTTGTACAAAACTAGGAAATAGAAAAGAAAACGTCATCATATTTATGGGAAAACAGTGAACTGAACACAAATGCAAAAGAAAATATTAAGTTTTTATATAATAAATAAGCTGTTCAAATAGAATTACAAATTCTCAAGTTTTCAGTAATGATTCTCTTACTTTGATAAAAATTACTTTAAAACTAAAATATTAAACAGAAAATGTCTAATAGATTCGAGACCTAAATTCAAGTAATTAATAAAAAAAAAAAAAGATTTTTGTATACTTTTTAGATTTGTAATTTTTCATCTTTCTAATATTTTGCCAGAAAAATGTGGAATTAAAAAAATATTGTGACAAACCTGTATTTTTCCATTTCTATATTAAAATATATCAGTATATTATGAAGAAACAATATCTTGTTTGTTTTTTTCCTCATAGCTTACATCATAAATCAAGTAATATACAAAAACGTTACATTTTTTTCTCTGCATATTCAAATTAAATTTCATCAGTAGATTTGTTTTAATATATTTGATATACATTGATTACAAGAAAATAAATATTGAATTCTTGTACGATGATTTCAATTATTTAATAACTGCAAAAAAAAGTTAACTCAAATTTTAAAATTTATATACAACTATATAACATTAAATAAACATCTTTTAACACCAACACATTGTTATTATGAAAAAAGTTTAAATTTTTTATTAAAAAGAAATAAATACATAAAAATCACTAAATTAAGAACAGAAATTACTGATCTGATCTCATTTTATTAATGTATAAAGAATTATTTTTTGAATAAGATCTTTAGTTTTTAGCAAGCATTCAATATAGACCACACTCACTTCTTGAGATTTCATGAACATATCAGCTCAAATTGTCTGTTTAATATAACTAAGAGTAAGACCTATCAACAATTTAATGTTTGTTGAATTCCCAGGTCATAGTCACAGAAACCTAGAAAGTTAAAAATAACCTAGCTTCACATATCTAAATAGATCTATTCTTTGTGACTTAAGCAAGTTGACTCCTGGATCGTGTTTTCCTGACACACAAAATAAACATTGTAAACATGAGAGAAAGAAGCAAAAATGCTATATTACTTAATACCTGAAAAGTAAGTTTGCCAGCTGACTCAGTAACATTCATTATAATATTTAAATTACAAATTAAAAATTTTTTTTTCTGGGGAAATACTGTGATTGTTCTTGCTCAGTTATAAAATCTTCAACCTGCTAAGTAAAACATCACAAAAATAAAGATTATGCTTGTTTGCTTTAATGAATACTGTTAAGGAGCAAAACATTTACCTAAATATACAAAAAATAAATAAAGCAGAGTAAAAGCAAGATCTGAGGGAAGGGGAAAGAGAAAGACAGGAGTTTTAAAAAAAAAAAAAAAAAAAAAAAAAAAACAGAAGATGAGAGAGAGAGAG
>OZ010577.1:55798621-55851121 GCA_963932145.1 Acanthosepion lycidas
TAAATGCATTTTAGATACTTAATAAAATAAATTATCCCAGAAATTAAAACATATTCATGAGTATAAACTACTGAATTTTCTTTTTTAACTTTTTTTTTTTTTTTTTTTACTATAACTTTTCATAAATTAGTAATCTCTGTTCTGTATGAGTTTGTGTTATTCTCTTGGCTTGCTTGTCTGTTTGTTTTCTTTCACCAGTAAAAAGTTTAGCAGATGATCGTGTCCCTGATGAGATTGACACAATGGTCTTAATGATGACACTAAAAGTTACTAATGAACCGTTATAAAAACCCATTTGATAATGGATCTAAATTAATTCTTTCTACATAAGCAATGCACCATTTTTACTATACAATTAACTATTGATGCACGTCATTTTACACAGTAAGTAAAACTATCAAAAAAAGTTAACATAAGAACATAATACCTGATCTCATTATGGTTACCTGGAGTGGTGTCATTATTTCAAACAGGGAACATCAGGAGTGTGACTGATAAATATATAAAGTCATTTTAAATAGAATAGATGATGAATATTTATATTCATGAGTTATGCTCTTTAAATATTTTTAATCTAAAACCATTCAGAAATAATTAATCTGCTGAGGTTCAAGATTAAATTTAATTTGATCCAGTTTGCTACAGATTATAAATGATTATAAAGTTTACAGAATGATACATTCAATTTTCTTTAGACAATATTTGTTGGGCCAACAATAATGTTCTTTTTATCTATTTTTATTAATTCTTAACGCATACAGCATAAAAAAAAAAAAAAGAAACAAAAAAAAGCCTATTGTGCAGTTCACAATCCTCTCGAGAAGAGGAGTAGGTTTATCCCTAGTTTCCTATTTAGGACCGTGTTTCCAGTTCCCTCTAAAGTCTTTTCATGGTCTTTCACTCCACAAAAAAAAAAAAAAAAAAAAAAAAAATATATATGCACATAAAAGGAAAAGTCATCAGAAAAATGCCCCAGCCCCTGCAATTGTTGGTGGCGGTGGTATCAGTATATAGCCCCACTCTTTAGTGTAATGATTGAGGTACTGCCACAGGCAGCTGCTTCTCAGACACCTCTCAATATTTTCAGTTACGTCCCATCTGCAAATAGAGATGAAACGTAGTTTATCTGCCCTTGGGTAGATACTACACTTTGATCCTAGCTAAGAAGTTATGGCAACTGCAATAAAAATGCCATTTTTCAGAGACAGTATCAAATGATGGAAACAAAGTAAGGCAATCACCAAAACTCCAATTACAATAAATTAAATAACTTCTTTTTTTTTTTAGCGTTTCACTCCAAGCAAGGCGGGAAGCCACTAGGACGCAAGGGGTTACAGAAGATTTGGAGCAAGATCAGATAGGAGTGATAGCGGAAAGGATGAGAAGAAGGATAGTGGATAGATCAAGGCAACTGGAGATGTCGATTGACATTACATTTGAATAGTTGGAGATTATAGCTCTCAGGGAAACTGGAATAGGGAAGGGAGTTCCACAGGCGAAAGGTGTGAGATATGAAGCTATTGGAGTAGAAGAGACGGCTACATTTAATAGTTTTGACAATGAAAAGGTGAAAGCGGGATGCCAGGCTCGTAGGGCGCTTGAATTCATGAAGTCTGGGAGCCAGTGAATCTTGAATTGTTTTAAAATTATTATACATAAAACACGGGATTTGGCTAGAAAGAAAGAAAGAAATAAAGGGAGATAAAAGTGTTTAAAGGCTCCTGGCAATAACTCCTAAATAATGCAGCAATCCATTTTGATCACATGGAAAGAAGGGAAAAGACACTACCTGATTTCAGTGAAAAAAATGAAAGAAAGGAAGAAATAAAGAATAAATAATAGAAGTGTTTAAAGTAGAGTTGCCAATTTCAAATCTTCTCATTTCTACCCATTTATATTTATGATTGTTATTACAATATTTTGTTAAAATTGTTAAGCTCTAAACTATATGATGTATATATAGATGGTATATACATGCCCCATTTTCAATAACTTTCAAATATACTAAAATGCATATTTTGTTCCTATAGTATAGCCTCCTTAAAAAGGAGAGCTCTCAAAATAACCAGAATCATACATACTTGCTGTATCAATTGATAGTGGGTATATTTGGTCCAATAAAACATTGTCTATGATGATAACTATGCTTAAAGAGATGTCATCTCAATGTATAGAGATAAGACAGGCTGATATATAAACCTAAGAAGGAAAGTCTACTGAAACCAGTAAGATAGGGAGTAAGATCAACTAGACTTCCCAAGGTAATTACAAACTTAAGTATCATATATCAAAGTAGCATCCAGCAAAAACAGAGCAGGGAGAGTGTCTTTAAGTAGTCAAAATAGTAAAGAGAGATAAGATTTTATGCAAGTACTTGCTTTCAAGTTAAAGCTGCTTAGAATCTTCTATGTGCAGTATTGCTACAGAACATAGGTGATCATGGCTCTCCAATGCTTCCTATCTTTTGTAGCCTTTAGCATTGTTTCTCTCTTTGCCAGACCTAACACACCCTGGTCCTTGCTGCCTTCTATCTCTCTTACACTCCATATACCCTGCGAGGGATAAGTTTTCTGAGCCTTCTTCATGGTGTATCCAAGAATTTCAGATATCTTTTTCTGATTCCGAGTATAACTATTCTTTCTGTTGACATTTTCTTTAAGACTTCCTCCTCACTCAGCCCATGGAGTTCTCAGTATCTTCCTGTAGAATCACATTTTGGTTGCCTCCAGTTTTCTCTTCATCCATGGCAAGATTGTTCAGCATTTACCACCACATAAGAGGATGGATATCACATAGTAACCCAATGCTCTTTCTAACAAATTCCTTTTTGTTTCTTAGTACTTTGCTTAGCTTTCAGTGTCACATTTTCCACCCTTTGTTAAAACACTTCCCATTGCATAGCTGCTTAGGAAAAAAAAAAAAAAAAAAAAAAAAAAAAATATATATATATATATATATATATAAAAACAGAGTCTCTGTGATACCTTTTCACTTGAGATCCATCCAATCAATATTGACCAATGTAAGTGATAGGTTCTTAGTGTAACAAAAAAAAAAAAAAAAAAAAAAAAAAAAAAAAAATCAATTTTAAAAAAAAAAATCAATAATCGATTAAACAAAAAAAAAAAAAAAAAAAAAAAATCAATAAATTCAACTTTTTCCTCAGATTTCATTCAAACTCAGTATGTAGGTTATTTACATCATGATGAGCTCAACAATACCTCATTTTTATTTTTACACCACTGTGTTTAGTGAAAAACAAAAAGTCGATTTCAACACAAATTTTAAACTAAAAACTCCCTCAACAATAGCCAACAATAAGTTGATTGTTTAACAGCCACTGAACTTGATAATTGAGTCCACCCATATAGTGAAAACCATGTAAATAGCAAAAAAATGGCAATTTTTACTAGTTTCTTTCTTATTTTTTGTTGATCTTTAAACCAATTTTCATCAAACTTGGCAATTGCTTTATAAATGTATCCCCTTTTACATCCCTGGTAGCACACTGACAAATTGAATTTAAAAAAACTCCCAAGTAATTGTGGTCTGAAGTGGGTCTTCATGTGGCCTGTTTTACCCCTTCACGTCCTCGGCTAACTTCGATTGAATAAATACAGGCTACTTCTGTTATATTAGTTTACTGCATTAATTCAAAATGTTTTTTAATGAAAGTACTTTAATGTAATTGAAGATAGACTGTTACATCTAAACATGATGCTGTTTTTGCTCCATTCTAATTGAACGTTTTTCTGATCGACCAGCTGGGTATGGCTGCTTGTCTGATATATTTATACCAGATATGAACTAAGTTGAACCCATTGTATCTGAAACCACTTGTAACCATTTAATTAAATAGTTTTAGATTTTGGATAATGAGTAAAAGAGAAGCAATCATTGGATTGCTGAATGTATATGTAGTCAAATTTAACTTGTCTTTCTGATGTGAACACTAAAATATAGCATCTAATCTAGAAACTGTAATCTAAGCACAATGTTCCAGGCTTTTCAAAACAGCATCTGATAGGGATGCCACTGTACAGGCATAGAAAATTGAAATCTACAGATCTTTTAGACACTCATCATTTCATTTTAATCCTGTAAAAATAAATTTATTTAGTAAATATACATTATTGATGAAGTGAGAAAAGAAATCAAAATTAGTTTTATAGTAATGTAAATAATCTGTCGCATTAAAATAAGTTCACATTTTACTGCAAATAAATATAAAAGCATTACAAATTAATAGGAATCATTAAAAACTGAAGTTATCAAGGGCCACCAATATTTAAAACCTAAAATAATCTATTAATTAAACATAAAAATGCATTCAACTCTGTATATTTACAACACATGACTACCTCCTGCTGACAAAGAAAAGGATTTTGTAGTATGTTGGCAATATTTCCAACTTTACTGATAGAAGTAAGAATCAACATCAAAATGAGTGACACTCAACAAATATGCAAGGTCAACAGGTCATTTGGCAAGCAATTCATCTGCCGATCTAGAATCAATACAATTTGAACAGCAACAGTTTTCTACAGAGAGGCCTTGGTTAGCCAAATTCAGCTGTATGAAAGAAAGAAAATGACTAAGCTGAAAAGTTTCATACTTGAATGCAGGTATTGTAATAGTTGTCCTAATCAATTATCTCTTGTTGAAAGCTTGCCAATAAAACATAAGTAGATATGTAAGACTAATTCATCAGTAGTTCCATTAACAGAAATATTCAACTGTTTCAGTCTTTATTCCATCAGTTATACAAGTAAAATTCAGTTATATCTTGTTAAACCTCAGTAGTTCAAACCAAGAAAACACCTGCTAATTGTTATGTCAACCTAGTAGACATAGTGAAATGACTTATAGCCATATCACATTGAAACACAGTTCTTGTATAATCACCAAAGTTAAGCAACATCAAGCCTTGTTAGTACCAAGATGGGTGACCACTTGTAATACCAAGAGCTGAAAGCTTGAATGTATAGCTGGTGTAATAGATAACGGTTAGGGATTGGATAATCAGAGAGCAGAGTTCCAATTCCAGTCAGGTTTCTTATATTCACTTGTGTGCAAATGTCCTAAGGAAAGATATGAAGCCATCTCTTCTCCACCTTGCTATGGGTTAATTAGGACTTGTATCAGTAAATCATTGTCTCCAAAAAAATTCTTACATTCTAAAAATATTTGCTAGCTTTAAATGACCTGTAAAAGGTTGATAAACTGTAAAAAACAATTCAATCAATCACAATGAAATAAAAGGCTAGAGCCCCACCACATTAGGTGTTGCTACTCTGGTTTCCACAGTAAGTAGAATTTTTATGTAGTGGAACTGCTACCATCATGCCTAAATGGTTTGGAATCCAGAGATGTCCTTCTAGACTGGTTGCCAACCAAAGCTAGAAAGCCCAGTCTGTTCTGCTATTAACCTCTAGATGGAAGGAGAGGTTCATACCTTTTCAAGGGTATTTGTGTGAAAGCAAATGTAACAGCTTCAGCTGAAATTTGAATTCAACCTGCCAATCCCAATTTTCATGCTACAAACACATCCAGAAAAATACATAGGAAATGAATATTTATGCTGCAGGAAAATTTACAAGCTCTCATCTATCCACCCATCCAATACTCTTGTTTTGAACTTCGTTTCAATTTTCTGCCAGCTAAAAATATCCAGTTCAGTTTTTTTTTTTTTTTTCATTTAACAGAATTACAAAGATGAGCTGCACACCTGATAATGATGCTAAAATACTTCCCCCAAAAGGTTAACAAACTTCACAAGTAAATTACAAAAAAAAATAATTGCATTCCACTGAGTCCATTAATCCTTACAGAAATCCAAATATACTTAAAGATGAAGTGTGAAACTTCTTATTCATAAACCACATGTGTAAATCAGAAATGAAGTTTAGATGAAATTACTCAGGTTGCATTGAACAAAGTTTATACATACACAATACTTTGATGATAAATATCATAAGCCCAATGTAAGTATAAAAGGAAAAACTTAAAGATTTCAAATTTAAAATAAACAAGCAAATTCAAATTTTATCAAAGTAGTGTATATTAAAATTATCATTGCATTTTAAAAATTTTGTCAATATACTTAAGCATTTTTTATTTTAATCCAGCAGATTCAAATCCAAATTCTGGGCCTTCTCACTGCTGTTTGAGGAACTCCTCCCTGACTGAACATGTCTTCAAAGTACTCACCATGCTTGGCCATATGCAGGTTGGTGAGGTTATTTAAACACATGGTTGGAGGTTCTGAATTCAGAGTTGTCCTTCTCCTAGATCAGTTGCCACCCAAGGCTATAGGAGCCCAGTCTGTCCTGCTATTTACTCTTAGCACGGGGGTCATACTTTTCCCAAGGGTATGTACACATAAATGAATATAACAAACTTGACTGGAATTACACCCTGGCTCTCTAATTCCTCAATCCAAGCCACTATCCATTATTCCACCATGACTCCCAGCAGATATACACATTTTTAAAAGTTTCATTCTTAAATTTTTATCTCATTTTTCAAACCAATGCTACTCCTTTTATGGATAAAAAACTTTCAATCTTTTATGACTAAGACTTAACAAGTCTTATCTTACTCCAATAAGCATATAGAAACATTCTGCTTCTGACAGTTAAGAAACAAATTCTTTTACTAAAACTATAATTGGTAGTTCTGATGATGCAACACATTATTAAAAATACAGATATTAATAATGGGAACTGTTTATGACATGAAAGGTGTGGGTGTTTTTTTATTTAATCTGCAACAGGCAATCAGAATAAGCAAAACACTACACTCAATGGTTATTAATATAGATAAAACTAAGAAAATTGATAAACAATAACATTTTGAAGAAAAAAAACATTGAAAACTAACACAGGATAAAATAAGCAACATCATTAAACAAGACTTGGTAGCAGTGATGTTGTGATGTTTGGTGATGCTCAGGGCTATCTCCTTGACCATATGCCCCTAAGACTCAAGTGGGGTGGGGGCTATACAGCCTAGCACTGAAAAATGTGAAAAGGAAGATATATAAAAACAGATGAAACATGAAATAAACACTTTATTCAAATTAAATATAAACTAAATTTTTATTTCACTCTTTGATTGGATGCCCTCCTGATATGTATGCCTGGGGACCATCACACCCTCTGCCCCAACTTCTGAACACTACTGCTTGGTAGCTACCAGAGTTAACTATTTAAAATAAATAAAATAAAACTGGGGTGTAATACTATAATTTAGATGCATGCTTAATTTCACAAATGACAAACATTTTCAGATATATTCAATATACAATTACAAATGGATCTTTCTTTTAATACTTAAATCAAAAGAGCAATTAATGTAATAGTATAAAAGATGGAGTAGATTAAGTATGATTTATGAACATGAATATAGTGCACAAATCTTTAAGAGACATCATAGAATTAAATGCTATCCAATTTATTAATAAACTATCATCCAAAAAATGTTCATCAACATGTGCATTCCTAGCCTTATCCAGGAGGTAATAATTTTACTTTATCTGATCTTGCAAGGAGATTGAATTAACACCCACTTCATAGATACACTGAACAAAAATCCGACTTCAAATTAAGGCAATTAAGGTCTCATCATTTTACTGTAGAAATACCTGGATGTAACTATAAGTTCTATTCTAATAGTTACTTTTCTCAAACTTCTCACCTGTGGAACTCTTTCAATTTCTTGCTTCACTGCCATTTACAATCTTCAAAAATTTAAATGCAATGCCAATTGCCATCTGTCTTCCTGAATCATGTTATTTTATTGTCCTTTCTCCTCACTTCAGCTTTCTTATTCTCTCCTGCTCCCAGTAACCCCTTGCATCTTAGTGACATTATCACCTTGGTTGAGTCAAAAAACAAAAAGGACAACTTTTTGATACAAATGAAATGCAATGAACCAAATAAGTATTTTACAAGGATTCTATAATTTTACTAAGTTTTGATATTTTTTTATCATTTGAGATTAAAGATTGTGTTTCTAAACAGAAACAATGATGGTAGAAATGCCAGATATTTATACAAAGAAAGAAGAAATCTGTTTCCTACATTCAAATGATAAAAAAAAAAGAAAACAATTCTGCATATTTCCTATTAATGCCTAGAATAATATTTCCTATTACAGAAATTATTAGCTTAAGTGATAATAGTAGTAGGCATTAACATCTAAATATAATAGTATGTAAAATATGGAATCATGCATGTGAGGTATTCTATTTTAATTGAATTTTTAAACTTTAAATGAAGATTTAAGATAAAAAAAAAATAAACTTCATATATCTGAAAATAGATCATCTAACTTCATGTGTTATTGAATGCAAAAAGAAAAGTAATATGATGCTTGGCAAACAATATTTAGCAAATAAGTTGTTTTATTGTTGTATTAAATCCATATTCAAAATAGGAAATATTCCTAACAGACATAAATGAAACATGAAAATTTACCAATCAATATAATATTCTTGATCTGCAAAAGGTAGTGAAAGGATTATTTTATTAGTGTTGCAATATTTCATTTCCAAATTTAAAGTGAACAATACTCCAAAAATAATCTCTTCTGTTATGTTGGCCTACAACATCAGAAGTCAATGGGGATGCTATGACAACAGAGGTTGAACCAATAACCCAATTCATTTTTGGTCTTGCTACAGATAGAAACTGTGTGGCAGTCTGGTAAAAATGGTATCTAATAATAATATGGAAGTGCAAACAAAAGAGATGCATCATTGAATTCATCCATGCAAAAAAATAAAAATTGGGCCAATTTGTATTCATTAATACTTGCTCAATGTTCACAGAAACAAAACAGTGGATGTGAACATAGATAGTGGGTAAGTCCAGCAATGTGTGCAGCAAGCTACATTCCAGAGAATTCTGCACAGCTGACAACCCACAAAATGATGAGCTCTTGCACATCACTGGCAAAAACAAGTAGTCAATGAGGATAAAAAGGGAAAACAACAATGGTAGTTTAATACAAAAAGGAGAAAATAATAATAAAAGAGAATAAGAGAATGAGGCAACTGGTTATCACTCCTCATTCATCAAAACCCCATCAAGGAAAGTAAAATTTATGCATATAACTGACTAAAAAAGGAAACAAAATAAAAAATACAAGCATATCAATAATATGATATCAATTATAATATTGTTATTGATATGCATGTATTTTCTGTTTCCTTTTAAGTTGGTTGCGCACAAAATTATACTTTCCTTGATCGAGTTTTGATGAGGAGCAATAACTGGTTAACTCCGGATTCTGCTATTTTCTTTGTTTGTTTTTATTTTATTTTTGCATTAAACTGTCACAGTCGTTTTCCGTTTTTGTCTTTTAATCATGTCTGTTCTTTCTGCTATAATTTTGAACCTATAATATGATCTTCAAATAGTCAATGATGATGACTGCAGAAAATAATATTTTGCAGCTGAAAACTTGCTGTATTCAACAGTGTTCTCATGCTCTTTGTATATGCTGTATTTTCCATGAAAATGAACAAAAGGTATCACTTATAAAGCAAACCCTTGTATTAAATAGCTAAATTTTCTAGTTAACTTAAAACAAAAACAAAAAATGGAAAACATTACAGTATTTTAAAAACTAATTGGTTGGCAAATTTCTATAGAATCTAGTCTACTATGCAAATTTGTTAACTAAAAATAACTCCTTACATAAAAGGAAGGTGTTATTTTAGTTATCAAACTTAAAATATCCTTATAGCCATGAACTATTTCAGAGATGATAAGTGAAAGTCAATGTGAAGCATTTGTGCTTGTTAAATTTGTTCAGGATATTCTTTTATTAAGGAGAAAAAAAAATAAAAATAGAACAGGTTTATTTCATTTGAACTCCTGAAGCTTGATTAATTAAAATTTGAATAATAACATCTGCAGCTCCTGCAATATATCTAGATATTCTTGAGAAAATCTAAAGAAGAGCCTATAGTAATATTATCAGTTGTAACCTAGCATTTTGACTTCAGTTACTTTCTCATCACTGTGAGATGTTTTGCCTCTCTTTTCTATAGATATTTTCATGGTAACTGTTCTTAGCTCTCCTCTTTGGAATCTTGTCCACGTCAATTTAAGCATACTACTAGATTGGCAACTAGGTCACATCATTTTATTGTTAAAATAGACAGATTTAATCACAAGTTCTGTTCTAATAGTTTCTTTTCACGCATTTTTCATCTGTTGAACTCTCTTCCATTTTCTTGCTTCCCCTGCCACCTAAAATCTTAAAAAATTTAAATGCAACATCAATCGCTATCTTCTGTCTTCCTGAATCTTGTTCTATTACTGTTTCCCCACACTAAAATCTTCTCATTCTCAGTAACCCCTGGCATCTTAGTAGAATTATCACTTTGCTTGCAGTGAAACAATTGATTGATTCATTTTCAACCCTTTGTAGGTTATATAACACTAGAAAATATTTTTAGATTGCAAGAATTTTTTTTTTCAGAGAAAATAATGATTTAGTGATACAAGTCTTACTAATTAACTCAGTTGGGGGGGGGGGGAGATGAGGTGGATTCATACCTTTCCCAAGCCTAATATAACAAACCCGATGGGAATTGGAACTCTACTCTCCAATTAAGTCATTATACCACCAATACATCCAAGCTTACAGCTAAACAACATACTTGAAAGAATTCATTATAAGGTATTTTTTCTTAATTATAAACCTCTGAACAAGATTTTCTTTCTTGAATTATCACAGAAATAAAAGAAAATGTAGTAGAGAATACACAATAAAATAACATGTACATTTTGAATTGTGAGCTTTTTCATACACATTATCAGGCATAGAGATTCCTTTTTATCCTCAATGTACATATTCTGAAAATTAGACACCAATTTTTAATAGTCATACGGAATATAGCTTAATTTTAGGTATCAAAATACTGACAAACTCTTGAAAACTAAATAGTACAAAAGAAAACAATCAATAAAACTACTTGAATTATGTCTTATTCCATGAAACATTTGCACCCCCCACTCCAAAAAAAAAAAAAAAAAAAAAAAAATACAGTGAAAGATATACTGCAGTTTAAGAATACCATGATATATATTGTAATTATAGAAATTTATTTTATTTTGAATAGAAAAAAGGTACCACAAAAAAAAAAAAAAAGACTACAATTTGGAGTTGAATGTAATTAGCATCATTGTTCTTAGATGCAGAAATATCAATATAAAAATCAGTTTTCATTTTCGAGGTTGTAAAGCAAAAAGAATTTGATTATTTAAAAAAGTTATTTCAAGTGCTGCTAAATTATGGCCAATCATTAGAAGCAAACATTTGTATTAACACAAAATTTAAAATGTCAACAAATAGTGATAAAATATATAAGAAATGAAGTATTAACATCTCACATGAACAAATATCAAACAATATTTTGTTTTACTCAATATCTATGTTGATAATAATACAAACTATGGTGAAATATTGATCAATACAATTCTTGATTTTACATAGCTTATATTTTGCACTCAATTTTAGGATAAGCATAGTTACAAGATTTAAAATTTATGAATAATACATTTATTTTTGTCTGAATTTCCCAGTGGAAATTATTGGGTCATGAATTTGGTGGTATAGTAACTGTGAGTTCAATCCCTGGGCAGGATAGTACAGACTTAGACTCAGTGGAAAAAAGGCGAGTAGTACTTAATTAGAACACAGAAGGACAACCTATTCCCATTAATTAAATATAGTGTTCATTTCAAAATTCCCTGAAAGTTATTACCCAAATCAACAGATACCTAAAAAAAAGCATGACAGTTTAAACATTGTGATAATAAGAAAAGATGAGAACAAAATTTGAATGTAAATAATGTAATACATTTATTGTATACAAATTTGGTTAGTACAGAACTCTTGCAAGCTATGACCTGAACTGATAACCTTTTAAATTAAGGGAGAGAGTGTTATATTTTTTTTTTTTTTTTTTTTTTTTTTTTTAAATGAAGATAGAGAGAGACCTTTGATAAGCAAAATTCCCTACCATTTAAATAAATTTATTAAAAAGACAACTTTAAAAAACTAAGGTCACCTTGTGAGACATGTATCTATAAGCAAGAAGATATATCAAAGACAGATGAATACATCCTGTATTAGTATCCTCATCAGAAGAGGACAAATGGTAATGAAAACTGGATCATATTTCTCAATGGAAAGTATGGTTTCCTGCCATGAAGAATAGGTCAGCAACAGCTATTATCCAATCATTATCAGGTTTTCTTTTATAGAAACTATAGAACTTATCAGGTTAACAGGTCAAGGATAATGTGATAGAAATTATTTGACAAATTCTCATAGCAATTGATGAAAGTCAACAATAACCGAAAGATTTTTATATTTCTAAATTTTATAAAAATTTATTTGAAAAGAACAATACTGTCATTCTCTTTGATGTAAATAGTATATGAAAAGTAATCTGTTTTTCTTTTCTTTGGGAAAAAAAAAGAACCCATCAAATTATACACAAGTCAAATGGCATACAAACATCTTCAAAACTATTTAGTAATATCTTGTATCAAAGAAACTGAATTAAATATGAAGTTTATGTAAAAAGATTTTAAATTTGTAGAAAATAAAATATTTTCCAAAAATCCTACCTTAATCCTAAAATGGTTTCATTAGCATCAAATTACTTTTCAATAGGATTCATAAAATTATTTTTTTCTGCTTCTACCTGAGTAAAGTTGACTTAAAAGAATTAAATGCTCCATGATACTGATTTAGTTATTGATTTTCATCAGTAAAATGAACAACATTCAGACACTGGACCTCGGCTTTCCTCAGCCAGATATAAAGATAAAAAAAATTAGTTTCCTATTATAAACCTTTTCTTTTGTACAAATCACAATATTGAGAACTGACATGCATTCACAAATAACTAATCATTTGAATATTTTTAATGTGAAAAAAATAACCAGTTTTTCTTTTCTATAGACCAACCAATTGAAAATGGCTCAACATCTGAAAGAATCTATTTCAAAAGTTTATTTAGTACCAACTCCAAATTTGAAAAAACTTTGGGGAAAAAATAAAGCTTAAAAATAGAAAATAAATCAAACCTTCCTTTAATATTAAATGTGCTAGGAGTCATTTTTCATGTAAAAAGGTTTCATTGATTTTGGTGGTTCCAATCTAGTTGAAATGAATGAATATTTATTGTATTTTTATGATACAAAAAAAGACCAAAAAAGGGGGGGGGATGAGGATGGTTGGACATCACTGGTCTAACTTTAACTAAACTAACCATATTCACTGACCCAAGCATACTTATATTAAACCTTTCACCACAATATCACATTTATGCAGAATACACATCCATAACATGATTACCAAAACAATGCATAATCTCTATAAGATACTAAACTAATTTCTCATATTTACAAACATGTGGTGGGGGAATGTTTTTATTTACATAATAATAAAAAAATAACCTAATGAAAAAAAATATACAATGAAAATGCTAGTATAAGCCCTCCCCACGGCTAATTGTGGCAGAAAAGCAAATTATCTCATCAAAGTGCGAACGTGTAGAAAAAAATAAAGTAAAAAAAACAAAAACAAAATGATCCCACTGCTCCAGAGTACTATGTCTTATGTCAGCTAAAGAAGGTGTGGGAGGAGGAATGAAAATGGAAAATGTTGGGGACTAAAAAAGCAAAAAAAAAAAAAAAAAAGTTGGGGCTTATGACCATTCACTACTTTGCAAAGTTAACCAATTCTCAGGAAAAAACACAAAAACTTCTACACTAGACTAACTGGGTTGGGCAGGAATATCTTTCCCAGAAAAACAACTCCTTTAACCAGATAGCTCAAGATGCTACTCATTTAAAAACATTCACAGTCTTGCTACAGTCACCCACCTTTCAGCAAAGTCTTTGGAAGAAAGATTCTCCCTCTCTACCCTATCTTGACCTTCAGCTGGTGCTTGAAGACTGCAACCAGGTGATGGGAAGAGAGAGAGAGAGAGAGAATGTCCTGTGAACTTCTTTCATCCTCATCATCCATTTCAGCATTCTTATCATGGCTAGCAAACCCAGAAGCACAAAGTGCTTCCTCCAGTCCAACAATGTTGCTACAAACAGAATTAGCATAAAGGACAAAGAATCATGCAAACTATGTAGCCTTTAATAAGTTTGCACAATGGGAAGTGAAAGAAGATATGCACAATGGATTCCTCCATTCTAGTATGCCAGATGCATTCAGGTAAATCAACTAGACCCACTGCAAAATACTTTTTTGCTGACCCAGAGTGCATTTCAAATCAGGTTAGTCCAAGGACATATGAAGCACCCCCACCCACTCTTCATCAAAGTACCTCAATTGGATCATTGTGAATGGCCCCATTGACTAACACCTGATATAAAGCCTGTCAACAACAGCCAGATCATAGATAGACCTGCCTGTATCTGAGAAAGAACCTTCAGTGCATGACAACATTCACAGTAGGAGCACTCACTTCGGGGCAAAGGGTGGGCCTCTCCTCAACCTAGTGCACGCCCCTCAAAGATGGGGAAAGATATTTTGGCATCTTCCTTCCAGAAAGTGCTGTTCCTGTCATACAGTATACTCATTCGATCCCAGGAAATGCAGCTGTAAAGACTATGTTCAGCATTCCTAGACCACCCTTGGACAGATGGAAGCAGCAGACCTCACGACGCACCATAGAAGCTTTGCCACCCCAGAGGAGGAAAAACAAAGCGCACTCTCTCTCTCAACTAGAGTGGCAGGAAGGAGTGACAGAACTGAAATATGATTGATTGATTGATTGTTTTAATTGTTTTGTTTTATGACATATCAACATCAGTGGGTCATTTAATGCCAACAAAATTTTTTGAAATAGATTCATAACGATAGTTTGGTAAAAAAAAAAAAAAAAAAGTTTATATATACATATATATTTAAACCATTTTTCAATTACTCATATTTTTGAGTACAATCCAACTTCTTTTAGGAAATTTACAATCTTGGATGGTTTTATTTTCATAAAAAGTTTTTTTTTTTTTTTAAATTGGTAATAATTTGTTCGTACAAGATCAAAATCTGCACACTCTAACAGTATATGTTTCACTGTAAATTTTAATTATTGCTGATAATAATTTTTCCTTCAAAAATTATTGCTGGTAATAAAAAGATTTTATTACAAAGTATTTTTGGTATTAAAACCTAACAGGTGCTACTACCCCGGGTCAGAGTGAACCTGGAACACCAGCAATTAAGAGGTGGTTCCACACTCCTCAAAACCTCCTGATCAGAGGCCTTGCTGTTGGATGTAGTTTATCATCTTACCCAAGACGCAGATGTAGTTTATTGTCATACCAAGGACGGAGAACTGAAATAGGAGAAGAGATGAGGGGTAGATGTACGGAAGAGAAGCTCCCACACACACACACAAAAAAAAAAAAAAAAAAAAAAAAAAAAGAAAACACAGACTACAAACCCAAATATTATACTGAAAAAGACATCTGCCATGTGGATCCAGACATAGGCAAGAGAGATTTACAGCAGCAGTGTCCGAAAGATCTGAGGGTCCTTAACTTATAAAAGATAAATGGTAAAAGTGTGAAGGACCAAAAAAATTTCCCATATACTCAGAGGTTCTTAACTGTTGCTCAAGTAGGTCTAGACTCGCAGAAAATTTGGTCAATGCTGGGGGAGGATAATTCAGCCACAGAATCATCAACTCCACTGGTCTTGAGGGAAAATGAAATGGTGAAATTACAAAAAGTTTTGCTCTGGGAAGGTCCTTGTTTTTATGCACACTTCCCTGTCAAATTAACTTTTCCTAAAAACATTGATAAGCTGTCCCAAGATGGCTCCATTAAAAATGAAATGGGCCAAGGCTCTATGGAATAAACCATCAGTTTCCCAGGCATTTTCATCTCAGAAGTGCAAAGCCAGTAAGCATGGATCAGGTCTCTCTGGTTAACAAGCTTGAATAGCCAAGGGTTGAGGTCTGAGTCTAAAAGGGATAGTGTCTCTCATGGTCTTCAATACGTCGGCATTAATATCTGTTATATACAGGAAACCCACCCTATTGCAAGTGACTATGAGTGTGGATGGTCGAAGAGGATCCAACCCATCTCAATATATTTTGATAGCAGTTTGAGGAATGTTTCCTGACTAATAAGTCATTCTTTGAATATTTTTTGTTTGCTTGTCTTAGCAGGTCCAGTGTGTGGATGTTAAAGGGTGTTAGCATTCCAAATCATTAGGGTTTATGCTTTTATTATACTCTCAATGTTTTGTATGTCTCTACTCGTCATGTAATCTTCAGGGTGTTGGCAATAAAATATCCCCTTATAAGGAAATCTTTCTCCTTCACAATCTGCTGAATGCTGACACCCAAGTCCGCCAACAGATTAATTATACAATCCTTTTAAGATGTGGCAATTTTATTTAGTCTTTTATCTACTACAAAAACAGAAGGATTCTATTCTCAACAGCTTTGAGTTTGGACAGGTTTATTATTATGCTGTGTGGAGTTACCAGATGAGCATATTTTTTGCTTCTTTAATAAATTCTTTCACTGATGATTCACATAGGTGGTGTGTTCCATGAGGAAGATGTTCTAGTCTTGTCATTAAGATCTTGTCTCAGGACACATTTGCCTTTCCTTTTAAAGTTGTACCATTTTTGGGTGTTTGGCTGTTTTATCCTTCTCCTGTTCATCGTGGTTTTATTTTTTTGGTGTTGCAAATAGGGATTTCACAGCCCTACTAATATCCTCCTCATCCATTTGTACAGGGAAAGAAAGGGTAATCACAATGCAAGATAAGCTTGTCTTGCAAAAAAGTCTTAGAAAAATACATGTTTCAGAATTTTGTCTGTAAAAGAAATTCACTCGCAATCACTACACAATAACAAAAAAAGCCAATCTAGTTAGTTGTGACTGCAAAAACATCCCCCTCTCCAAATTTATAGACAAATCGTACAGATGCAGGATGAGATTTCTTTCTAGTCAATAAGATTGGCTACTTCTAAAGTCTCATCTGCCATATTCTTGTTCTTTCTTGTCTTGAAATCAGAATGCTGCAAATACTTGTCTGTATTCCTTTTGTGTTAACACATTTCTTAGTTTGTGAATATTTTGCCTTATTACTGTTGCTTTGCCTAATTTTGTGATACACACACATATAATTATACATTTTACCAGTTTGTGACTGAAAGAGATAATTCAGAGGAGGATATAAATCCATGGAGAGCTCAATGTAGACTACAAACCATTATAATAAGACGACGGAGATTTTAATTATCCATTTCAGCGAGGAAATGGACTACTACGAACCACTAATCTCCTAGCCCTATCTTTATCCAACCCTTGCCTCTCACCTTTCCTCCCCACTACCAATCCAAAGTGTCTGTCCAGTGTACTTTCTCCATTTGCGGAAAAGGATTCATTCTGATGAGCTAAACATTTTGGTGCTCACAAAATAAAAATTATAAATGAAATGAATAAGTAAAGTCTCAGTCTTATTATATATATATATATATAATATATATATACACACACACACTGTTTGCTTTGTATTATTTTTGCCCTATTCTTTTGTTAAATGATTATAACAGAATCTGAATTTTTGTTGTAAAAATATGATAATGATCTAAAAGTAACTTTTATGATAATATGCTTTTCTATTCAAACACATACACATCTTGGTTGTTAAACACACAAGGTTTTGGCTCTTTTATCCCCCACCCTTCTTCAGGTGTCTATCATTGTACTCAGTAATCTTTTAAAATTTCAAACTGAACCCTTTATTTAATTAATTAGAGTGGAGCTAAATTGTACTAATTCCCCTTTATGTTTAGAGAATATTTCATAAAAGGTCATACTCACAAGTCTTATTGACTTTTGTGTTGCTTGTCTTTTCCTTCTACTGACTCCTATGTGACTTTTCAGCACTACCAGACCCAAGAATTGAACTCACAGGGAACCAGATCTGATTTAATCAACATCTTAATGCTTTTGGCCATATGTCACTTGAACTTCAAGAAAATCAATGGGTACAGTAGCCAAGACATTGTGAGCGTAACAACCAAAATGAACATGTTGGTCCAAATACTAAAATAACTCATCTAAAAAATTTGAACTAAATTAACCAAGTTAAATCCAGAAGGTTTAAAAGGTAAGAATTTTTTTTAATAATGCAAGAAAAAGAGTTCATGCATAATAATAGTCCAAATATTGTTTGACAATAAATGTAATAATGACAGTTATAGGGAGATATCAAAATTTATACTTCCAAGAGGAAACAAGATAATTCCTTACATCTTCTGCCTGAATTTCTGGGATGAGAAGTTATCATTGATTTACAGTATTTACACAGAATATTGTCCCCAGTCTTTGATGTTGCTATCATATTTTACCTAGTGTGCCCTTCAAACAATGATCAGGTGCTTGTTGATCTGGGTAATCTTCATGGAATTTCAAACTGAAACATTTCTTCAATCTATATGGTTGACACTGGAAGATCAATGCATTAGTTCATAAATTTGCTAACACTAACAGCGTGAGTTCAATCCCTGGTTTGGGCAGTGTGTACTTGACCACAGTGGAAATGGAGCAAGCAGTAACTGAGCAGTACTAAATAAGAACTAAACAAAGATATGAGTAGTGAAATGAGAATGTAACTCTGTAGATTAAATAAAGAGTTCAGTTCAAAAAACATTGCAGAAAAGGGGAAATTTCTTTTCAACTGGTCAGGTCTTCAGGCAATGCTTACACTTATTAAAACAGTTGGTTAAATCAAGGAGGCTTTGCACATAAAGAATTGTAATCAGATTTTGGATGAAAAGATCAAAGACTACTGAAAAACGAGCAAGAGCATCAGCAAAGTTTTCAAAAAGACAATAATTCTTCTTAGTCCTACCTTCTTTTGGCTTTATATGATCTGTCTTAGAGCATACTTTGATCTTTAGTGTATATCTATACAGATGATACAACAGTATATGGGTGCACCTCCAAAAATCTAGATCAAAGCCTGACAAATGATCACTCTTCTGACCCAGCTCTAACAGTTCAATGGTGGAAAAACTGGCTTATCACATTCAATACCTCAAAAACCAAATTAGTAACATTCCACTAAGCAGACCCTAAATTTTTGCCTATCACAATAAAGATGTTCTCTCAAGGAAGCCCCTTCCCTTGAATGTTTACTGGGACTTAAGCTCAGCTCAGACCTCAAGTAGAACTCATATATTCACACCATCACTAAAAATGATGGAAAAATGGTTAGTTCCTTGTACTACTCCAGTGAGTACACTACTTGCTACAAGAATCATATCAGACCAAAAATAGTTCTGCTGCCATATGTGAACTGGAACTGCTGTCTTCACTTTCCAGTCTTGATAGAATTCAAAGTGTCTACACAAGATGTATTATTTTTCACCCTACAATTGCTTTCCCCACAGATGAAACATTGCAAGCATCTTGCTATTATATCAATATTTCCGGTGAAGATGTTCCACCAATTTCAACTCTCACAACTAAGACCCACAATGCTACGTACACAAAATCAAACGATCCTCATTCTCTTCATATTCCATTAGTAAAAAGGAAGTTCCACTCAAAGAACTTCCCATGAACCAAAGTCAAAGAGTTGCCTGAGAAATAATTTATTGACATTATTATCAATGTTTTTAGTGATCAAGCCGGAGTCCACTAGACTTTAACCCAATTGAGAATTTATGAACAGATCTGAAGACACATACGATAGGAAACATACCAATTTTAAGGAACTAGGGACCTTAGCAAAAGGCAGGCAAACAGTTCTCAGAATGTGGTGAAGAAATATAAAGAAAAGTTACAAATTGTGATAACTAATAAAGGCTTAGCAATTGATTACTAAGGTTTGGGTATGAATAATTTTCATCCTGCCTGTTGTGAACATATTGCAAGTAATACCTCAATGAAATAGTTTTTCTCTATATTTCTCATATAATGTTCCTTTCACTCTGTCTTTATATAAAATTTGGTTCCGTCAGTGCAAGGGAGACATTTAAATTTTTTTTTTTTAAATGTGGAAAAATAGTAAAAATGTGGAAAAATAGTAAAAGTATTAAAAAAAAAAAAAAAAAAAATCTTACCTGTGGAAGACAAAATGCATATTCTTTCTATTGTATGAACTGGACAGAAGAATTGTGTACACTTTATTCAAATCACTATTAATTACTATATTACAAAAAGATTGCTCAAAAAGAAAAATTAAATTAAAAAAATTCTCCAATTAAGAAGTCTGATTATTGCCATAACAACAGATATCTATACAAAATTTGAAACATAAAAATTCAAAATTGATTAAAGTGTTAATTTTTTTTTTTTTAAATGAACCATTGATTCAGGAAAAATTTAAACTGTAAACATGTCACTGGAATTGTATATCATCTCAAGATACATACAAAGACACTTCACTTCGGCTTAAAGATGACAATTTCCAAAGAGTTTTATTTACATTAAAGAAACTAAAATATTTAGGGCCCACATCAATATAGTAAAGCTCAACAAAGTTATCCTGCAATTTTGAATTAACTTTGACCAGAGGACATAATCTTAATATTACTATTATCAATATTTCTAGGTTTATTCACTTGCAAACCCATTAAAAAATAATAATTCTCAGGTTATTTTCAATAACTGAAAAATTTAAAAAAAAAAAAAAAAAAAAAAAACTCTTTATTTTCTACTGCTTAATCCTAATGAAGAAAGTTTTTTTAAAAAAATGAAAAGAATTGTTAAAAAGTGTCTTCCTGAACACAATCAAGAATTATATCCTGTAATTTCCATTTCAGAATACAGATACAATATTTTTAAACTAATGCTAACTCAAAAAAAAAAAAAAAAAAAAAAAGTCAATAATGTTATGTAACTGACATCAAATGGGACTCAAAAAGGGATTAATATGGAAAGAGAAATCAGCAGATAATATTTTTTAACTTTTTTTTGTACAAAGTTAATTTTTACTACAAAATATATTCCTTCAATTCCAAACGTGTCACACTTGGCTGATTTTCATCTCCCACTTGTTAATTATCAAAGAAAATGACTCCATAGTGCCTAACTTAAAATAAGAAATTGGTATCAAATTTGTAAGGGAAGAGTTAAGAAATTTACAATTGATATAACTAAAAATAAATCCTGTATTTTTAGCTTTATACAAAACAGTAATTTTCAATTTGTCATTGCTTTCCTCAAAAATTTTTTTCCACAAAGATACTTAATAAAAAAACAAAAATTTAATCTCAATTCTCCATAAAGAAAATGTTCTGCATAGTTCCTGTCAAACAAGTAACCATTTAGGAAATAGGAAACAGGTTTTTGTACATCTCTAGAAACCTATTTTGGATAATAACAGAAAATGCTTAGCTTTATATAAAAGTAGAAAGTTATTTATGAAGTACCATGATAGCTAAAATTGATAATATTTTTTATGGCTACTACACATTTCAGCAATAAGCATAGAGTAAAAAATTTTAACACTTGTTCTTACAATACTTAGTACATGTAGTACAGTGATTGTTATATTAGGCTTGCACCAAAAGTAATGCTTCCTATTTTATTATGTTGGCAATTAAGTCTGAGTTTTCCCACAAGTAACCCATAATAATTTTGTCTTATAACAGCAGCCTGAAAGAAGTTGGGCAAAATTATCTGCAAAGATGTATCATGGAATTCTTCCATAAAAGAGAAAAAATAAGAACCCATTGACATTTATCAGTCCTAGATGAACATCTACAGGGAACAAACAGTGGATGTGAGCACAATTTGGCAGAAGGTAATGTATTTCAGTAGAGATAACAATGTGTATGAAAGCTACATTCTTGGCAGCCAGCCATAGCTGTCAACCCATGCAATGATGACAGCTCTTGTTCATTGGCTAAAATACATGACCAAAAGTGTTGATTATATGAAGGAGAAAAAAAAAAGTGTTTTGTAGCTGAAAACTTGCTCTATCCAACCATATCATCGTGATCATTGTATGTGCATCAATGGCCAAGTTAAATAGTACTTAAACAGATTTTTCTCCAGCTATCGAAAGACATATCTGCTCAGTTTCGTATACTAACATAGACAAAGCAATTTCTAAAGAAAGGGGATGGATTTGTTATTTATTAATCCAACAGGTTTTTATTACTTAAGCAATTTTTTTTTGGTGGGGGGAATATTCGTATTTGAGTAGAAACTCCATTTATTAAACAGTAAATTTATTTTTGTCTACCAGCCTGAATATTTAAGAAATCTTATTAGAGAAAACTATGCACATCATTGTATGTGTCATGACTTCCATGAAAATAAATAAGAAACATTGTTCAGAGATGAATTCATCAGTATAATTTATATTCCTTATTTAACTCTTAACTATATTTTATTACTCTCATCCAATAGGAGAGTTACAAATTATGAAATAGACAATATGTATGGATAAGCACATAAGCTTTTATACCATAACACAATTTTATTTAAATTCTAATGCAAAACAAAATTTGAAAGTAAGAATTAGTTTGATACAAACTGACTGATTTTATATACATATATCACCGAGTGGTTAGAATGTTTGCTTTCTGACCATGAGACACAGGTTTGAATGTCACCATGGTTGATTTGACAGGAAGGCAAGTTCTTGATGATATCAGACTGGATCGAGGTTGATTCCAGCATGCAGCACCTTTGGAAAGTGTCTGAAAACCATACCACGGGTTGACCCAAGCTTTGTGAGTGAAATTGCGTAGACGGAACTCGTGGGCCTTCAATAGCTGTGCTAGCACAAAGCCACAAGTCATCGTGGTTGAGGGCTTGAGTATGCTGCCCTTGTTCAAATTGTTCATCATACTAGATAACATGCTCTCTCCCAGAAACTGTAACTAAGATCTGCTCAGTATAGTTGCAGTATAAACCACAGGTTGGCTCTGTGGGTGTTGAATAAACACAAATGCACCCGAGCATGCATCTGCAATAGGGATTGGCTAGCTGTCCTAGTAGATGGGTATCCTTGAATATAAGTGGCCAGCTATTATTATATCTCCATGCATAGAAATGATAACAGAATCTACAAAAATATGATAAACTGAATAGGATTCTAACCAACAAACAAACTATCTAATCTAGTCGGATCCTTTTCTATTGATAAATAATACTTTATTGCATCAGTCACATTGCTTATATATAGATATTCAAATATAAATTTACTTCTAATTCAATGTGGCCATAGTGACACACAAATTCTTACATAAAATCATGATGAAAATTCTTTAACAATAATAATTTCACCACAGATATTTATGCACACTTAATCTATTATATCCGAGGAATATCTTAAAGCACAAAGCAAGTAGAATATTTATCAATTTTTAATTGTTGTCAATATCAAGGAAACTTGAATGGACTCAAATCAACGTGAATCACCTTGACTCAAACTGATTTATCAACATAATTTAGAATTTGAGTAGACAGGACTTAAAGAAGGAATTCATTTTATAAAGTTATTACACATTAAAAACACTTGGATTTTAGTAGTTTATACTGAATAAAACATTTGAAGTAGACTTTAAAAATTATTGAATAGAATCAATTTATACTATTCTTTATCACTTATTTTCAAAACAAACAAATGTTTTTAAAACTCCAGATTCCTTATCGTGACACTAGTTGAATGTATGAATATAGATACCCACAAAATATTAATTTGAATTATTACATCACACAAACTGACAAATATAATTTTGAACTTAACAGATGTGATAAAGACACACCCAAAATAAACATTGTAATTTGATAAAATAGGACAGAGAGTGCCCCAGAAATTTTAACTGAGGTAAGTTACGAGGTCTAGATACTAGATCTACAGCTGACATTTCCAAAATGAAAGTACTTTGTCAGCTATGAGAAAAATAAGGTCACATATGCAATAGTCCTGGTGGGATTAAAATAGCAAACATTTTTATTAAAAATGACTTGAGAAAAACTTTCAATAAGATTATTGAAAGACTGCAGTGTGAGAACAACTGCTGAAGTATATTTCAGTATGTTTTTTTTTTATATATTTAAAATTTGCTATATTTATAGAAGAGTGCTCAATATCAGAGACAATATTTATAGACTTGATCTAAAAGATGGCACTGAAGTGTGAAACAGACAGCAAGCTATGCTGATTTTTATGTTCATATTGAGTGCGTAATTTTGTGCTTAACTTTATATGTCATCACACAAAGTTAAGCACAAAATTATTCATACACCTGTTTATGATTTTTTTTTTTTAATATCTTCATTAAAAGGAATGCTTATTTTTTGGCCCTAAATTGATATATAAAGAAAGAGTGAAAGTAAAAATACATGGGAAATATGGAGAAAAACTATTTCATTAAAATATTACTTGCAATATGTTCACTAAAGACAGGTTAAAAATTATTTATACCCAAACCTTAGTAATCAATTGCAAAGCCTTTATTAGTTATCACAACTTGTTCTTATACTACTTCTCCATATTCTGAGAACTCTCGACAAGTCTTTTGTTAAAGGTTCCCACAGTTCCTTAAAACTGGTATAATTCCTATCATAAATGTCTTTAGCGCTGTCCATAAATTCTTAAATGGTAATTGACCATTGATATTATTGGGAATAAATAATTTCTCAGCCAACTTTGACATGTCAATCAAACTTCCTAAAAATGTTAATAGAGACGTATATAAAGAAATAATCTAAGGTTTTCTATTTTGTAATGCTTCCAATGCCTTTCTTCCATCATCCTTAGAAATAACTAAGGAAAAACTCCTGTTGTCTAGACACTGAGCATTCTTTTATAAATGAGAAATGTGTTTTATGGTAAAAAATTATTAGTGTTCATAGATAAGATATATAACAGAGCTATATAGGCAATTGAAAAATCATAAAAGCAAGGTAACTCACATCTGTTTATAATTTGTGGATTAGTAAAAATAAAATGTGTAAATATGCATTTTAGGGTTGAAAACGTGTCTAGGGAATTGAAATAACATCTGATAAATTCTACATAATTGTACATTGTTAATTAATGTTTTCAGAATTCAATTTTTAAAGTTACCTCCCCCCTTAGATTAGCAATTTTCTAAGCAGCCATTCACTTTTTTTTTTTTGTTTATTAGGTTGGTGCAAAAATAATGACGTAATAATGTCGTTTTTTGACGTTAAAAAATATGTCAAAAAAAACGACATTATTACGTCATTATTTTTGCACAAACCTAATACTTTAGATCAACCTGTTAGAATTCAGCTTGTTATGTGACATATGGGGTCATATAATACTAGTTGGCCATGATCGAGCTAATGCCTTACCATTATGTGGGGGTATTTCTGCCACATACACTGTATAATAGAGGTCAGCACCTTGACCTTAAATTTGTATAGACATATTTCAATACCATCAATTAATTTAATTCAGTTTAAACATTGAAATCTATACTTAAATATGATCAGGTTTCTAGTCCAACAACAATATTAAAAAAAAAAAAAAAAAAAAAAATACAATGGTAGTATAGTCCCTCCTATAGGGAGATTACTTTATTTAACATCTCAGACCAATAAGTCTGGTCCCAAATAACAATCAGTAATCATTATTTTAAAACAATTGAAGGCGTTACAATTAAAATGAATTCCATGCAGTAATTATAATTCAAGGCATAACATACAACTGAGAAATATAGTGTCAATAAGCATCACTGTATATGACCATATTGTTTTCACCACACACACCCACATAACAGTAATATGAAATAAGTAGAATTCACTCCCAACAGAGCCTAAGTTGTTTGGATTTTTCTTTGGAGTGCTTAAAAATAGAGCAACTAACAAGTCAATAAGTAGCTACTAATCTTTGTATGAGTGACTGCATTAACTGTACCCCAAAATAATCTAGAAACAAATCAACTGACAATTCAAAGAATCTGGTTTAGTCTAGGCAATACCTTTTACATTGTTGATTTAAAAACATTTGTCAGTATATTTAAAAAAATATTAATACATTTAATAAAAGTACTTTTCAAAAGTTATTAATAACAATATACAGAAACACTCATCCTAGCATAGCATTCATATAATCATATAAGTATGCTTTTCATCATGATACTCTTCATGTCCAGAACTCTGCAATGCTTAGTTAATTTTCATACCAAAAAGAATTTTATACCATGCAAGAGGATTTCAAATTCATGTCAAGTAAGTTTATATATAAAAGTACCTTAAAACCAACAAAATAAAGTTCTAACAAAGTAATAAAATTAAAATAACAAAATGTTTATTTAACTTAAACTTTAGTATAATTGATGGTATATGCAAATATACAATACCTACCAATTTTATTAGGGCAGATAAAAAAAAAAAATAATTCTTTCACATTCAACTAGATATCTCGAAACACTTGCTATCTTGTGTCAGCAAGTTGACCAAAGATTAGTATGGGAAATTTAGGGTCTTTTTTTTTTTTGCAGTAAAAAACATTTTGTTTCGGAAATTCTTGCACAAACCAAATAATTCTTCAGTTTGAATGAAATTATTTTTGAAAGTTTTTTTTTTTACATCTGTTACCCCAACTTAATTTTATTCAATTTTGAGAAATTAAAATTCCATCCTCTTCATATATATATTATTTAAAAGTAGGACTCCTTGGAGAATTTAAATCATCAATTTGTTTTTGTTAAACAGAAACACTATTTACCAAAAATCTGCTCTGAATTGTAAAATAAAAAAAATGCAATATGACATTATGTAATTGCTTTTATAAATAAGATAAAAGGACACTATTACCTTAAGAAAAATTTTTTTCCAATCAATTTTTACAAGAACAGTTTTCATTTTTTAATTTTAATTAAAATAATTAAGTTTTAAATCTTAAAATTCTGTATTTTTTTTGCATGTGCATAAACATGCCAATTTTTGTAGATACAGTCTACATCCATACACAACATTATCAGAGAATAAGAGCAATGACTATAGTAAATTTAAAGCCAGAAAGTATCTAAAATTCAATAAAACATCAGATTACGGAGAACATTTTCTTAAATTTTTAAGATTAGCAAGTACTTACAAATTATATATGAATGATGCTCATACTATATTCAATTATTTTTTATGGCTAAAGCCGTCATAGAACAAAATTAGATAATCAAACTGTCAAATATGTCAACAGCTTAAATAAACATTCACCACTGTGTTAAGATGCATTTCTGCTATTGTTTAAACTTAAAAGTAAATAATATTTGTTTCAAATACTTATTTATTCCTCAAATAAGGTTTCAAATACTTATTTATTCCTCAAATAAGGTTTCAAATACTTATTTATTCCTCAAATAAGGTTTCAAATACTTATTTATTCCTCAAATAAGGTTTCAAATACTTATTTATTCCTCAAATAAGGTTTCAAATACTTATTTATTCCTCAAATAAGGTTTCAAATACTTATTTATTCCTCAAATAAGGTTTCAAATACTTATTTATTCCTCAAATAAGGTTTCAAATACTTATTTATTCCTCAAATAAGGTTTCAAATACTTATTTATTCCTCAAATAAGGTTTCAAATACTTATTTATTCCTCAAATAAGGTTTCAAATACTTATTTATTCCTCAAATAAGGTTTCAAATACTTATTTATTCCTCAAATAAGGTTTCAAATACTTATTTATTCCTCAAATAAGGTTTCAGAAAAAAAGCACATTTTATTTTTGCAAGACTTTTTAATAAAATGAATTATATTGCAATGAAAGACGACTAAAAAAGGGTGCTAATCAGCTATTTCAGCAACAAAAAAAACAAAACTGCTACCAGTAAATTTAACTTAGTTTTTGAAATGCAGCAAAGTATTTTGCTTATAGGAAATATTAAATTTAGTCTATTAGCTTGAAATTAAAACTAAAATAAGATTCAAAAAAGATTTTTCATAGTCTGTCTATATTTCTGAGGTGAGGTATTATGTACATTATTTACATTATTCGGACTATTGTCCTCATGGTGACAAAGATGAGGACAATAGTCTGAATAATGGAAATAATGTAAGATTTTTCATTTTTAAAAATTAATTTTAAACCTTAGGTATTGTGTTTTCTGTGGTGCTACCTACATATAACCAATTTTATTTGAAATGTTTATTTCATACTTTGATGAAAAAGTCTTTAATAAAAGATCAAAGAATTTTTTTTTAATAACTATGAATATATTCATCTTTTATTATCTTACAATAAATTTAGGTTAGATTTAGTTTTCTGTTTAATTTAGCATTAACTCAAGTCTACAGTGTGTTTTACATTTTCAAAAAGTTCTTTTTCCTTGTCTTTATCTCATTTTGTTAATGAAGCAGGAACATTTCTTTCAAAAGGGACATTCAGATTAATTAGAAGATAAACAAATAACATTGAGTTCAAGCAAATCTTCATTAAAGTGATAAGAAAATCATGCAGTCTTTCTGGCAGCAATCAACTGAACATTTATTTGATGAAGAATCTTTGTTCAGTTTTGTGAAAATCAAAAAGGTTCACAGTTGCAGCTATTTATAAATTATAATAATTAATGATTTTACAAGTACAAGTCTGCTAAAAAAAGAGCTTTTCCATTCTGCTGCAGTAAAAATTAACTAGAGGTAAATTAATAAATTTGGAATGGAACCTGAAACCATTCGAGTGAACTAGTGATCAGACTGAAATATAATTTCAGAATTTCCTACCATCTAACTTCTGAAGTTAGTGTTGAAAAAAAAAAAAAAAAAAAAAAAAGATAAATTATTTTATAACAATTACATCATTTTGATTATCAACCAAGTAATCCAGTTGAATAATTAGAAAGAATTTAAATTACCACATTCAATTATTTGATTGTTTCAGAATCTGAAAAGCCATAAGTACCTAGCATTTATTTTATTTATCATTTGCTTCTAAGGTATAAGGAGCAAATAAAGAGAGAATTGCAACATTTTTTAGAATAAGGTAACATTGAGATATGCACACAAGTGTTTCATGATAAAAAAAAAATTCTTGTGGTAATAGTCAAAAGTAAATAAATTCAAATCTCTCTAAAATCTAATCAAATTTTAGAAACTTCATTTTCTTTTTAATAGAAAAGAGTACATTAGATCAATTTTGCACTGTGACAGTCAGAGATGCGATTGAAGAATTTATTGCTTGATCATGACAACATTCTTTAGAAAACAATTGTCATTTGTATATTAAAATGAAGACTGAAGTTAAAAATTCAAGTTTATCAGGATACATTTGAACCTTTAGAGGAGAGAACAAATACTTTCATTTCAATTAGACAACAGCAAGCTGACAAACGGGCACTTCTTTGAAAATGGTTTACTCAAGTATTTTAAAATTACTTTATCCCATAAAAATACAAGAGATTTCCAGAAATTATGCAACAAATTCATCTATATAATAAAATGTTAATATCAGTGTGTCACACTTTTTCAACTTTATTCCTAGAGGCCATAGCCTGATTCTAAAATGGTATATGTTGGGCTAACTCCAGGAGGAAATTAAAAAAAGATTCCAGGCCAGATCCAAATTTGCAATGCTAAGCAATGTTTTGTGACAAATTATTTTGTACAACATTTTTTATAACTTGGAAATAAATTTTGGAATAATTGAAATTGCAAAATCCAGCAAAAGTCACCCATGAGATAAAAATAATTGTTTATACAGTAAGGACCTATGTACATCAAACTGTCTTTAAATTAAGTAACAGCAGAAGAATTATCAAC
This sequence comes from Acanthosepion lycidas, assembly GCA_963932145.1. Lineage (NCBI taxonomy): Eukaryota > Metazoa > Mollusca > Cephalopoda > Sepiida > Sepiidae > Acanthosepion > Acanthosepion lycidas. The sequence continues at coordinate 55,828,394 of OZ010577.1, forward strand.
GAAACAGTAAGCTTAAATATTAATGCAATAGTTAAATGCAGTGATCAAGGCCCAATGAAGAGCTCTCTGCAGGAGCTAGCTTAAATGTCACCCAATCGGGTGGCTTTTAAACTAGTAAAAGATATCTGAATGGAATTGATAACTTCTGAAAAAGATTAAAAAATATGCTTAATATACACAAAGATAGATACCAATTTAATAAAACCTAGAGTTGGTTAATTTTTACATGCAAAACATTTTTTTTTTAACAATTCCATGTTATTTTATATTGATGATCTGGAATTAGATGACATCTAAAATGGATCTTAATTCCATTCCCTAATATCTTAACAGTTACTAAGAATAATTAACTTTTTTTGATTATTTTGATATTAAGGTAACCACACTAAACTTCCATATAAAACAAACACACACAGAATTAGTGCTTACACTTTCTTTTAACTAGACTCATATTCTGAGCAATCCTTTAAATTTGAAAAATTTTGCATCAGGAAAAAAAAAAATGCCAAAAATCACAATATGTATTTGCATTATTTATATTATTCAGACTTATCCTCACCTTCACTGCCATATTCACAACATTTCAATCGTTGTACACTTCAGCCTTCTTCAGTTGATTGGAATTTCAAACCAAACACTTTATTTCGTCCCCCAGGGTAGATCGTTCTAGTTCCACATGCCATGCCTCTTCCCGATGTCTCAGTTATTTCCCTTTCACTCAAGGACACATGGCCCAGTGGATAAAGATCTTGGTTAGATCCAGTAACTAAACCCAAAGCATTGTGAGTTCAATACCAGGCCACAGCAGTGGTGAAACAAAATTTTCTTAGGGATTGGAATGGCTCAAGTTCAAAAGTGGCATCAAAATACAAAACTAGTTAAAAAAAAAAAAAAAATTTTGAACTAAACCCTTTATTTAATTGGGGATAGATTATTCTTGTTTCACTACCCATGTATACTAAAGAACTAAACCAGATATCCCTAGACATGTGGAGTGGAAAAAGAACAGTCTGCCCACCCCTGAATTAAATAAACAGTTCAGTTTGAAATTCCATGTAGGTTACTCAGAATGACATACACCTGACAAAGGTCAGAGACCACAACAAATAAAACATTGTGATAACAACAAAGATGAGGAAAATAGTCCACATTAAAATAATGATAACTTCTCATCCCAGAAATCAGGACAGAAATTCAGTGTTTGTTACGTAGAAATTGTTTAAAGTGATAACTTCTGATCACTCTATATTTTAGAAGACAATAAACATACTTATATAGCCCCAGGTTTTATATATATTCAATCTACTTAGCTACACCAGTGAAACAACTATGTTGCCTTCTTTTCCAATGTATTCACATTTATATTAAAGCTAATGTTAAGAGAATCATTATACGTTTTTTTAATTTATTAAACTCGTAAAAAGTTATAGCTTTTATAAATAAAATTTAAATTCATTATATAAAGTCCAATAAACAAAATGAAAAAAAAAACAAAAAAAACAAAAAAAAACTATTAAATGCTTCATGTCATTGTTATGCTTGCAAATATGACAGAAGCATATTTAAAAAAAAATACAAAAGTTAACAATGAAATAACACTTTCATTTCAATTAGATGACACAATAATTACTACAATCCTCTAAGCTGACAAGTAGAGGTCTGGTGATTACAGTCATTAGAAAACAATTGTCATTTGTATATTGCAATCAAGACTAGTCAAGCACAAATTCAAGTTTAGCAGGCTACAGTTGGACTTGTAGAGGAGAGAATATTATTCTACTGAAAGAATCACTTTCTGATTAAAAAAAAAAAAAAAAAAAAAAAAATCAAAATACATTCACAAAATATTAAGATCTTACATTTAAAGTAATAAAAAAAAAAAAAAAGGAAGAGAGAAACAAATGGTTCTTCAAAATTTAATCCATTTTATATATATATGTGTGTGTGTGTGTGTGTGTGTGTGTGTGTGTGTGTGTGTGTGTGTGTGCGCGCAACAATTGAGGAGTAATGTGTAAAATTTTCACATGAAAAACACAGAAGTCAAGACCCCATTTACGCTAAAAGCTACTGCACTGAAAACTACAAAGAGACTGCCCCCAAATAATGCCAACACAGTTAGAATTTAGTTCTTACTGTGAACTATCTCTTGTGTCCCCACTGTTACTACTAAGAAGCATGCACACACGTACAGATTCTTTCACACAAACAATGACCCACCGGCCCAAATTCAAATTATATTTGTTTTTGAAAAAAAAACAAACAACAATATTTCAGTTTCTCACATACATACATAAACTATAATTATTTATTTCTTCCTAGTTAACCCTAAAAAAGGAAATAAAATAAAGTTAAATTCGTAAAACAAATATTCAACGCAACTAATATTGTCTGTAACTCATAATTTTTATTTAACTAAAGTTCTTTTTTTTTCTTTTCAAAAACAAATATAACTTGAATTTGGGAGGGTGGGTCATTGTTATTTTGCACACTTCCCCTCAATTGTTACAGAGAAAAAAAATTGTACTTAAAGCAAAAATTACTTACAATATAACACATTACTTATAACACATTCCTTCTTGCTGTCAATTCTGACGGCATGAGTAAACTAGTAACATATATGTATTTGTACAAACATTACTTGTTTCATAATATTTGTTATATTTGTATACACATTTTATACACTAAATGTAACAACTATGATTGATTCATTCATTTTCAACAGCTTATTAACTCGCTGTGTAATTTAATGCCAGAAAATATTTTTAAATTGTAAGAATTTTTTTTTTTTGGTTGGGGACATAATGGTTTAGTGATACATGTCTTACTAATTAATCCATAGCTGCGGGGAGAAGAGGTGGATTCATTCATACCTTTTCCAAAGGCATGTAAATGAATATAAAGCCAAGGAAAATTGGAATTCTATTCTCCAATTAACAATTCCAAGCCATCCACACATCCCAGCTTACAGCATCTGGTATTCCCATGTTGTCACCCATCTAGGTACTGACAAGTCTCAATGTTGCCATAAATTGTAACAACTATTATGGGATAGAGTGTATTAAATACAGTATAAGATACTTAACTCATTCAATACAAGGTCAAAATTTATTAGCACAATAAAAGACCACCTTTGTAACAAAATTGTATCCGATAGTTAAGAATAAGATACATATTAAACTGGTAGTAATGTAATATTCAAAAGAACCATCTTGTGTGCATCAGAAATCAATGTTGAAAGTAAAACTGTAATAATTAAGGTTTTAGCATAAACAGTATACTTCATAAAAGATAGCTGGAGTTTTCACACTTTATTGAAGTTAACTACAAATTCTTTAACAAGAAATACTAACAACTGTGAATGGGTGGGCACAATCAAAACTAGGATACATGCAAGAACACAATGATGTACATGAGCAATAGGATTGCCTAAATTGCTATCAGCAATGTCAATTAGTTTTGACAGCTGATTAAAAACTATCTCTAAACTGATACAAAAAAAAAAAAAAAAAAAGTTTTTGTACTTGATCACACCTAATTGTGAAATAAAACAGAACTAAATAAAAACATTTGCTGCCTGACAAAAAATACATACTCAAAATATTGTAAGATTTCAATAGAAAAAGTTCAGAGTAGACATTTGGATTCAAATTCCTTACAATATTAAAAAGCAAATGATACTACTTCCTTATCACAAGTGTTAATGTTACTTGAAACCTTACAAGTGCCCAAGTTGAATCTTAGCAACCATAATAAACTTACATGTTCGTAAAAAAAATGTCACTTTAATTAGTGACAGGTTTTAATATTTGCAGAAAATAAAAGAAAATAAAAGAAAAGAAAAAGTTTTAAATCTGATAACTGCTCCCTCTAGTCTAAGCAGAAAAATTAATATACAATGATTAAATATATGAGCTAGACACCAAAAATTTTTTATCACAATTTTGTATGTTAATTTTTTTTTAAAAGGAGAAGGATACTTTTATAGCCTACATTAGAAAGCATTTAATTAATCCAAATGTTTCTTGTGTTGCCTTTTAGCAACTGAAGTTGACAAGGGAGATATCCTTCCCTATATTATGAAACTGAACAATTCAGGACCATCAAAAATCATGTCAAAAGTATGACATCTTCAATTTATTTGACCATCAACAATAATAATGAATGAAAAAATAAAAAGGAGCCTTTAGTTTAAACTAACATCATTTATAAAAATTCTAAAGCTGTCATATCAGCATAGATTTTTTAAATTCTCAAAATTCATAGTTTGCATAAAACAATATAGTTTTAAGTTATTTTTGTCTCATAATATAAAATAGTTCACAATTTTATTTTTATTTTTTCATGTTACTTACCAGTCTTTTCTAGCCTTTATTAAATATTTCCCTTTTATAAGGGACTTATTGGGTTTACCAGTACAGAAACTGTCAATATTCTTTTCCAGTGCTCTTCTCTTGCCATCATCACAAACAATAAAAAATAAATAAATAAAAATCTGTTGTTATCAGGCCTGTCAGGAATTAAACACTTTTCAAGGGTGGACTTTGACGATCATCTCTGTTCATTAGCATTTAGCTTCTTTGCGATGTTTACACAAACATTGTAAATGAAATATTTTGATATTAATTCTACTTGGCTTATCATCCAAAAATATTTTTCTAGATTTTCTATAGCATCTCTTTCAATTCTGTGTCCAGTCTGCTCAGAAAGCTTTATTTTTTTCCCAGTTCACTTCTGTGCTAAGCCACAAATATCAGGCTTCCTCAAGAAGTTGCAGACCACTGTGACAGACCAGAATTCTGCTAACTTTTGTAGTACACAGCTTTGCAGAAGAATCTTGGAGATCCATTATCACCCAGTTCTCCAAGAATATTTTTCTTATGATACAAATAAGGAACGTTTTGGAATTTTTTTCACTGTTAGACCCAAGAAAAGCATAAAAATTCACAAGATACTTTATACTTGATGGATATCAAAAACTGATCTTACAAAAATTGAACTCATTTGGCCATTAATCATGAAATAAATTTTAGAAGTATATTTAATAACCTTTGAAAGTTAAGAACTGTACAATCTTTAACAGTTTTATTCAGTTTTGCAAATAAAAAAATTATTTATAAGGATAATCACAGGATTCAGGTAATAGTTATATTCAAATGAAATTAAAACGGAACAATTTGGTATCTTTTTCTCATGGGATGAGTACTAGAAATTTCTAAAAATTTCAGTAATAAGCCAAGACAAAGTCTGTATGAAAGAGCATTAAAATTTGAGCTTCCAACAAATTCTATTATTGAAGAGTTGACTATTTCATTGTTCACCATTTTTACAAGTAGTTCATGAAATTCATATAAATTAAAATATTTTAGCCAATGGTTTTTTCATGGAGATTTTGTACAATTTTTATGCTCATCAACAAGGAAATTCCATTTTGTCTTTATAACAAATTCAATTGCATTTACTATCAAATGAAGAGTACATGTATTATGTTAATTACTAGTCCACCTCTAAAGTCAAAAAAAAAAAAAAAAAAAACGGCGGGGGGGGGGGGCAATATTTTAAGTAATTTTGCAATTGTATAATACATATATTTTTTCTTGCTTATGTAAAGTATTTTGTGAATATTAAACTAAAAAATAAAAAACATTTCATTCACCAATAAATAATTATGTAGAAATTTCAGTTGTAGAAAAATGTTTGAATGTGTGTGTGTGTGTGTGTGTGTGTGTGTGTATCCATGCATTATATTTCTAAAGTTTTAATGGATTTATTTTTAATCTACCATTTTTATTACTTCAGACATTATTATAGTGGATTTTTATTTTATTTTTAAACAGTCTATGTTATGGCTATGAGCCTGTGCACTTGCAAAATCTCAAAGAAAATCTGCTCTCCAACAGGTATCAAATCTGCATATATAGTTTACATACATGGATTATTATATATCTAGTGTCACATGATATTTTATAATCTAAGGTTCTATTTAATGTTAGAATTCAAATGTCTCCTGTACTTACGACATCTTCTTGAGAAATGATGATCATAAAATGAACTTTTTAAAATATTAAAAGTTAAAAAAAAAAAAAAAAAAAAAAAAAAAAAAAAATCAAAAGGTTAGATAGCAATGCTTGTAAAAAGATTCTTCTATTATGGTAACAGGAGACAATCATTTTCAGTGGCCTAAAGTAATGTCTATAACAATAGCTTAGTGAGACCAGGTTGCATGATCAATAAGTTACACTGTTTCACATTTAAAATTCACTTAATACATTTTATCAGTCCTTAGTTAAAAAGTGAAATTTTAAGTCAAGCATGGAATTTTTGAGAAGAGGAATTATAATAAATGGATTTATTCAGACTAGTATCCTCATCTTGATTGTTATAGTGGCAACATTCCAGTTATTGTACCCCTCCCAGCCACCTTTAAGTTCCTGTTGTAGCTGATAACCTATGACATTTGGATGCAAACTCTTTATTCACTTCATGAGGGTAAATTCTTCTCACTCCCATTTGCCCATGCTAAAAATTACCTTCTGTTAAATTTTTCTACTGAAGTTCCTCCTAGTGATGCCATTTTAACCACATTTTTATTTACTAAACAATGTATCCATCCATGCTATAAATTTAATACTGTTTGTTTCTTCAGTTGAATCATTTTATCCTACCTGCCTATGAGGCATATTGCAAATATTTAGATTTATGGTCTATACAGCATAAGGACATTATTCAATAGTTTCACCTCTTGAAGACACCTCTTTCAGAGAACATGAGCAAGAACTGTGAAACAACACAGTTTCAATAGGGTTTGACATAAGTATATATCAGCAGGAAGAAGGCTTGGCTTTGGGTTCGTTGTTATCTCTTATTATGGCAAACATATACATGGAGTACTTTGAGGAAGTGACTTTAAGGACACCACTAAATCCAACTGTACAGCTGAGATACATAGATGACACCTTCATAATCTGACCTCACCCAGATGTGAACTCCATGTAAGCCCTTTAATACAATCCACAACAAAAAAAGAAGAGGGAGATAAATCAGCCTTGATGAATAGGTTCAAACCATCCATATATTGTGAGTCAACATTTATCAGAAAATAGCTGAACATAAATTCTCTTCATACATACAGTGTAAAGAAAGCAACTGCCTACAACACCAAACAAAAGTTTACCCAGACACATTCCAACTAGGGATAGTTAGCATTTGAAACACCATTCAAAAGCAACAATTACCATGCAAGTATATAACATAGCTGATGCTTTTTGGCTGAAGGCTTTGTTAAGGTTGATGAAATGCACTCAGATTTATTTTTATTCTATATTTGATTTTATTTATCCAAATGTATTCATTTTTGAATGGGTAAATGTATATTTTGGCTTGTAATCATCTTTTGCTAGGCAAAATAGCCTGGCCAAATTTTGGCATATATCTCACAATTCTTGTACATTGTCTTTTTTCACAAAAGAAAAAAAAATGTTCAAATAATGTTAATTCCCTGCTTGATTTTATTTGATAAAGGATATTTGAACATAAGTTAAAACTTAAGAGATGATATCATACTGTCAGCTCCATAACTCTACCCAAATGCATACATTCGAAGCTAATCACCATACAGGAACTCTGAAATTTCATTCACTAATTATTTATTTTATTCTACTTTTATTTCTCTCTCCCACCAATAGCAGCAGATGGGTTTGCCTGTAGTCTGGTTCACACTACCCACCAGTCTTTTGAACAGGAGTAGAGGTTTTATCCCATGTTTTCTGTTTAGGATTGGGTTTTCAGTTCCTTCTAAAGTCTGCTTCAGCACTATGCTCCTAACACTTGTTTGTTCCTATGCTAATAAAACTCCATACAATAACCCTTGAGTGGATCTTGGGCCTTGTATTGGGTGAACATTAGTATATAAAAAAAAAAAGTTCCATAAGCAGTAATATAACAGTTGAAAACAACAGTCAGAAAACTGCCACTTTATATAAGAGTTATATTGGAAAAAAATTAAGAAAATTTGAGAGTATACAAAATAGTTCTACCCTCTGGAGACATCACCCTAAAACCAAGCCTCCCTTAGAAGTAACATGAGCAAGAACCAGGTATATCCTATTATGGCTGAAAATACAAAAGACTAACCACTTCCTACAAGTAAGACAAGAGAAACAACAGAAAGCCATAACTTAAAAGAGGAGATGGAATTAGGGATGGCTGATCATGTGCTGAGGACGTCACTGGTGACTGAAATAATCAATACACATGCTAAGCTCTCATAACTTTTTTAGTAGGTCTAGCATAGAAACGAACAGCATGTAGAAGCCTTTAATTAAGAAAATACATTAGATCAAAAACTCAAATTCCATCACTCAATGACAGAAGTATGTATTTTCGGTGTGCCCACATCACTATCCAATATGACATAAGGTCAGTTTAAAATGGGTTTAATGGCAATGAGAAATAATAAATACCATGAGAAAATTGCTCAAGCCTCCTCGGCACTTCCCCTTTTGGGGAGACCTCAGCCTCCTCCTGAAGGAAAGGTACTGCCTAGGGGAATGGCTCTTTGGGGCTTGACCCTAATATTAATTTCAAATCAGAAGCAAAGCAAGTATAATTTTTTAAATGATTTTCTAAGCATAACTAGTGACACAAGGCACTAGTGTGGAGCACCTAGTAAGGACTGAACTCACAAGTCAATTGTAATTGATCTAGCGAAACAAGCTTACTAATCATTACACCATGTTGAAATGCCCCCAAATGACACTAGAGGTAGTTTTAAAAAAAATCATATACACTACTAGTTCAATTACAGGCAGACAAGCAGCATTAGATTTATTTAAGGCTCCAAACTTCTGCCACTGAATTATCCTATAGGAGACACATCCTAATAAAAAACGTCGGTTAAGAAGCAGGTCTAGCTAGTTAGTTGGTAGTTGTGAGTTCAATCTCTGGACTGCATTGTAAAAAAAAAAAAAAAAAAATCAATCTGTCCTGTATAAAAGTTTCCAAGCCTTCTTTCCTCTTTATGTGCTGCAGAAATTTCGACTGTCTCTTTCTGGTGCTATGTATAAGTGTCCCTTTCCTTTAAAACTTTGTCATTATTCGGTTCTGGGTATTTCAGAATCTTTCTTTAGAAGATACAATGACGACCAACTTTAACAGCCAAGTTGAGATCAGTCAACAAAGTAAACCCATGTACTATAAACAAGTTTAAAAATCTTTAGAAAGTAAATTTTTTTAATCCCACTCCATTTATTTAAGAGAACAACATTGTTTTGTGTGTAAAAAAATAGAACAGATTTTATTCCAAAATGTGACTGCAATAATCCTAAGAATTTTTTGTTATTCTTGTATTGTAATAAATACGATGCAAATTTACTAAAAAAAAAATCTCAACTGGAGAAAAGAAAATGCTATTTATTACATAAGAAATTTTCACTTACCCTCGCTAGTCATAAAGTATACTATAAAGAAAGACAAATGGGGGGGGGAGCAATGATAGAAACATTTGAAACAATTTGGATTGGACTGACGAAATAGGGCAATCGACATCAAATATTCGACTGGAAGAATGAGGCGAGCCTATGAAAAGGCCAGAACGGTACGGGAAATTCTCAGAATTTTTAATTTTAAATTAGGGATGTTTTGTCTTTTTGCATTTTACTTTGCTTCATATTCAACAAAAACTTTAAAAGAATTTACTAAATAAAAAAAAAGACATTATTTTTCTCAACATAAAGGAAATATAGTGTTGTAATTGTAAAATAAAAACCGTACAGTTTTTAAACTTTAAGAGAAAATATTTGGTCACATCATAAAATGTGCTGAAGATAAGCTGATAAATGTCATGTTTGTTGTTTTTATTTATTTTTTTTTTTTTTGTTATTTTGCTATTATAGAAAAAATGGTAACGTCATGAAAAATTAACGTGATATTGAACACCTACAAAAAAAATGAAACTGAAATATAATTGGACGACTTTTTATCGTAGTTAGTTTTCTAACAAATTAAAATAATGCGAAAAAAAAAAAAAAAAAAATAAAAATAAAAAATTTAAATTCAATCAAACAAAACTATAAAATAATCACTTGACATTTAATTTTAAAAGATGAGCTCATTATGTCGTTGAAACTTAACTTTTTGTTCGAGTCACTTTCTCCGTAATACTCGGATGAAAAAAAAATATATAAATCTCACAGAAATGTTATCGCCAATTGAATCTTTATAATTTCTCTATTTTCTTGACCATGTGAAATATTTTTAAGCCCGCTTTTTCAAGGAAATATTTTATCAGCAGTATAATCATTTCCAATTTGAATCAACTAAAAAAATTCCTCTCCAAGAGAGCAAAAAACACAAAAAGATCAATGCAAATAGGGGCTGAACTATAATTCCTGTTTAAAATATCTTTACTGCAAAATGACAAACTGTTCTAAGACAACCTCAAACAATATACTCAAAAAAATGGAACTATTCCTTTTTCAACAATAAAATCTTTGATAAAAAAAAGGGATGACACTTTCTTTCAAGCCTGATTATTTGCTGCTTTTATCGACCGATGGCTTCATAGACTTTAAAAAAAAAAAAAAATGTATTATTTACATCGGTATTTGTGACATGCACATTTATTTACGTAGGCATTTTCTAAATCTAATCCATAGAAAAACGAGACCAGAATCATAGCTGCTTCGATATTACTGAAAAATAAAATGCTGTCATTGCTTCCGTATCCAAAATCCTTTCTTGTTTAAGAACCGTTGTTACTCCTCCTCCTCCCGTCTCATTCCCAATGTGCTTTAGCAAGGAACTCCTTTAAACAATGATTTCTCTCCGTTAAAAACGGAGACGTTTAAATATTCAACTTAAAATTAATATACGTCATCTTCACTGGAAACTGGACAGAAAGTAGATTTGGTTGACTTTTTGTCTCGATGTACATATGCCAAGTGCTTCATTATATACAAAAATGTCCCTCCCCTACCACCACCAAAAAAAGAAATCAAGCCAGGCCAAGTACAAAGAAAACAGCTGCATCTGGAGGGAGGTACGAATACTACTACTACGAGAGAGAGAGAGAGAGAAATCGTGGAAAATTATAGACAATCACAGCAAGTACTTTGTAGTAATTAAAAAGAAAGAGAAAAAAAATAATCAAGCATAATTTTTGTTTGTCTAAGGTTCACTGTCAGTGTCGACTAAAAAGTCAGAGCCTTAGGGCGAAACTGTCATATTAAGATTTGTAACCCAAAACATCAAAACTAAGTTCACACGCAGAAATAATGGTCTTTATTTTAACTTTTAGGTTTTCATAACAAGACAGTGAATGAAGAAAGGGATAATTTTTTTTTTAATAATTTTTCTACTACATTAACAATTCTTTAACTGACGAATGTGACCCCACGTTTTCTTCGTCACTAAGAAAACTCAGAATTGTTGAGTCCTTTTTACAACCTTCGAAATCTCATACCTTAATTTAAAAATTCTACCAAAAAAATGTATCTTGTTTCAGCTTTTCATAAAATTTTAATTCTAACAGTATATTTACTTTTTTTTTTACATTCTTAATCTTTGCGAACCGAAATATTTGAAAGGAAAATAAAATAGTTTTTACTTTAAATTTAAGCAGTGGACAGTGTTTTGCTTAAGTTTAAAAAATTGTTTTTTTACTACAACTGCTAAAGAAATAGCCAAGAAATGGATTTAAAACAGAAACACAAAAAATGCTAAGAAAAAAATACGAGACTCAAATAAATTGACATTGACAATAAAGATTTCAAAACATTTAAATTTAAAAATAGAAAAGGATTGGTTCGCCGAGTAAAAATTGTTTTAGCATTCTTTTGATGAAAAATAAAAGATTGAAAATTAAAATTTAAAATGAATCTTACAGCGTGTTTAGGGCCTAAAAATAATTTGCTAATTTTTCAATAATAAAATAAAATTTATTGAAAGAATAAAGTTGCCTTTTTTCTTACTGATCATGCGACAAGAAGATACAATCGAACAATCCTTTTTGGATTGGCAGAATGTTATTTATCAAAACACGCCAACACAGACGGTCAGTGTCGGCGTGTTTTAGCAAATAAAAAATCTGACAAAAAGGAAAATAAATCAAACCTTACAGTACCTGATCAGTAAAAAAAAAAAAAAGGACCCTCTTTTTTTTAAATAAAAAATTATACCATAAAAATAGAGTCAAGACATTTTTAGTGGGGAAAACTGACGAAAAAGTTTGTTTATGATAAAAAAAAAAAAAAGTTTCCATTTTTATTGGTTTTCAGAACTTTAGCAAAAATCAACGTTAGATTTAAAAAAATAAATTAATTAAAAAGGGAAAAAACATTTTGTCTTCAAAATTTAAATAATTAACATGTGACACTAAAAAATATTTAGCAAATTATATTAAGAAAAATATCGGAATTGCAAAACAATTCGATTAACAAATCAATAAAAAAAATTTTTTTTTAAGTATTTATTTTTTACGCTTTTTAAACTTTTGCTATTATTCATGATTATGATAAAAGTACACACAAATTACAAATTCATAAACAAACAATTAAAGAAAAAAAAACAAATAAACTGAATGATCCAATTTTATAACCGAATTTTCAAGTTCCCTGTGAAGGGATCAGTTTTTAGTAGTCAGCCTCTATTAAAACGAACACCGTCTTTATGGCACCATGACAAACAAACTTTTCATTACTTAGGCGAAACAAACAAAAACAGAAAACGTTTGCGGAAAAGTGAACAGAAAAAGTTTTCGAACACATTTTAAAATGAATAAAAGAGGAAACATGCTTAAAGAAAAACATCTGATGAGTATACAAATATAAAAAAAAAAGAAGTGTACGGTGGGAAAACGGTCGGGACCTGACTATCTTTGATAACAAAAAGAAATAGAACCAAAAGGGACTTACCAACGGCGTAGCGTGTGTCCGAATCTACCTTGCACCACACGCCCATGATTAGTGGTGCATTAAGGTAAAATAGTAAGCAGATTTATATCCGTTTCCCCCCAGAAAATAATCCAGTTTGCATCGACAAATGTCTATGATAACAATCAATAGAAGACACAAGATGTTAAATAATCAGAAACGAGCGCCAGTCGGCTATCAGACAGACGGCCTCTTACCTACAGCGCCATGTTGGCTAGCAGCTCACGTGACCTAGCACCCGGCCAGAAGCGTCATTGACGTCACATCCGGAAACACATGCGCAATATGAATCGTCTACCGCACTTCTTTGAAGTCTCCATGGATACATCCAAATACACAACAAATACTACTCACATGTTTGTTGGTTCATTGCACTGCCACACTAGTCATTGTGTTTGGAATACTTTTATATTTTATTTAAATTCAAATAAAAGAGGATAATTTCTTTCTACGCGCAGAAAACAAACCCGAATTATTCTTCTCTTAAATTTATCTCAACTGTGAAATTTGGATGTCGCTGTCTTTCAAGAAAAATCATTTTTCTCTATCAAAATAAGCATAAGGTAAGTCAATAATTTCCTCATTAAATTCTTCCTTTTTCTGTGCAGTATCCATATATAACAAAGGTGGATATATCGTTAAAAACAAATAGGAAATATATTTCACTATTCAAAAAAGTTTGGAGTTTGAATGATATCCCTTTTTTTATCAACTATTGAAATTTAGGAGTAAAAAGTAAAACTCTCTAAATATCAAGAAAAAGAGTGGGCATCTAATTAAATGTTATATTTTCAGAATTTTCATGTTGATGTTTCAAAATATTGCCAATTTTCAGACATAAATTACATAAGAAATCATGGGAATATACATTTTTATCCAATATAATAGAAAAAAAAGTTATGTAATGGTTAATTTTCTGAAAGATCAATTCCAATTTGGATCTCATTTAAAATAACTTTGAATGAGTTTAGGACTTCATTGGACTAAAAAGTGATGTCTGTTTAGTTTACATTGACGAAACTACACATTCGCATGAAGAAGAGAGGATACTGAAATTTTTTCCACTTTGTTAGCAGTTTTCCTAATATTGTTCTGGTATATAAAAAATGTATATATAATTTTCTCCAATATATATATTATGAAATAGATTAAGTTCTACAATTATGTTATATTTTCCATTTATGCGTCATTTATAACTTATTTAAGTAAGTGCTCTGTTTTTTTAATTAAACAGTAATAATTACATTTATTTACTGGCCTGAATGTCCGAGAAATTTTGTAGAAAACATGTGCTTCTCTGACAGGAGTCAAACCTGTAACCTTTAAATTCATTCATTAATTCATTCAGGCCGGGAAATGTAATTAATACTGTTTAATTAAAAGACAGAGCATTTACCTAAATAAATTTTATTTATAAAAAATAACGTATAAACAAAAAATATAAGATAATTGTAAGACTTAAATCCATTTCATAACATGTTGTTAAGATGTTGTGCGAGAAGATATGATCAATCGAGAAAAATTGTCGAAAGTGTAAAAAACTAAACAGAAATTTGGACTTTGTTAATCAGACATTTCCTTGTTTAAACAGCACGCCAAATAAAAATGATGGTTCCCATAGGGTTACACTACAGGTTTGATTCCTGTTGGAAAAGAATATATTTTATACGAAATTTCTTGGACACTCAGGCCACTAAATGTAATTAATACTGTTTAATTAAAATGAGCATTTACTTAAATAAGTTCATAAATAAATAAATATCTCTATAAAAATAACGTATACATGGAAAATACATTATACATGCTACTTACATTGTACCAAACCACCCACATTCCCCCCATATTCCATGAGTAAGAAGTAAGTTCCACTCAAACAGCTTCTTCCTACGAATCACTGCTCTGTGGAACAAACTCCCAAGAGCATGTTTCCCTGATCATTACAATCTTAATCTGTTCAAGCCTAGAGTTAACCATTACCTTCCCTTCCTATCCTATCCATATAAACTACTCCTTAAAGTAACACTCTACCTTAAGTGGTTCCGGGCCTTATATAGGGTGAACCTTCTAAAAAGATATATATATATATATATATATATATATATATAAAGAAATATAGTTTTAAGGTATGCTATATTTATGGGATAAAGTGCTCAATATCAGATTAAATATCAATATCATGTAAATATAAAAGTGAACACTGAAGTCAACACTCAGAGGCCATATATATATATATATAATAAACTGGACTAAGTTCAACAATTATTTTAATATATTTTCTATGTATACATTATTTTTATAGATAAAATATTTAAGTAAATGCTTGTAGCTAAATAGTATGGAATGTGTCAGGCCAAATGACAGTTCTTTGTAGGATGCAGGTTTGATTCCTGTCGGAGGACACATATTTTCTATGAAATTTCTTGGCTGATTAATGTAGTTAATACTGTTTATTATAAACAGAATATTTACTTAAATATTTGTATCCATAAAAATAATGTATGAACAGAAAATATATTAAAATAATTGTCAGACTCAGTAAATTTCATAATATATGTTGTCATTTGTTTACGTTAAGATACACTTCAAGCAGATATGATCATTTGAGAAAAATCATGGGAAATTTGTTGTTTAAAAAAAGTAAATTGACTTTGCTAACCAGATGCTCACTCTGTAGCTAAATGGTATAGCACATTAGACCAAATGATGGTTCTATGTAGGATACAGGTTCAATTCCTGTTAGAGGACATATATATATATATATATAAATCCATAAGTAAATAATCCAAGTGAATCCTAATAATATAAAATATTAAAACTGATCCACAAAGAGAGCTCAATGCATTTATATAAACAGATCATAAATAAATAAATTACATATAAGAGAAATTCAAAAATACCCTATATATATAGCTATTTCACCCCACAAGAACAACTTTGCAGGATTGTCAACACGAAGGGGTTAGGAAATAATTATTAGTTTTATTTCCTAACCTCTTGGTGTTGACAATCCTGCAAGGTTGTTCTTGTGAGATGAAATAGCTATACATATTGAGTTATTTTTCAATTTCTCTCTTATATATATATATATATATAGATAGATAGATAGATACTTACATATAGGTCTGTGATTGTATATTTATTAATATATATCTTTGCTCTGTCTACTCACATCGTGCACTGTTATGTTTACACCCCATGAATAAATTTTATGATTATTTATTTGCTTGCCTGTCTATGCATGCCAACATGTGCGTATACAATTGCTTATATATGGTCATTTGATTTATTCAAATGTATACATATCTATATATATATATATATATATATATATTGTTTAGACTATTGACCTCATCTTTGTTGTTGTAACCTCCAGCCTTTCCCAGGTGCATATCAATCTGGGTAACCTACAGGTAATTCTAAACTGAGCCCTTTGTTTAATCTACACAGCTGGAGTGTTCTTGTTTGTGTTATATTCTGAGCTAATAGGAATATATACTTGACGGTGGATAAATAAGTAAAGGTTTATTGTAAAAACCAGTACAATTAGAATAAAGGTAACAGTTATACACAAGGTCATTGCAGTAGCAAGTGTTACTATTGGAAAGTCACTAGTTCTCATGTAAGTCTGAGTCATACTCAACAGATCCTTGTTAGACTCAATAGTCCAGTGACTTACCAATACTTATATGTAGTTACTATTTATAGTTACTCATGGGAGTGACAGGTTATTCCATTACATCAGTTTAACTGCTCATTTCTAGGATATCATTTAGTTCATATTTTTATTTAGTACCGATTATTTACTGCTTGCCCATTTCCACTGAATGCAAATACAGACTCCCCAGCCCAGGGATTGAACTCACAATCACTATATCAACAAATTTTGCTTTAATCCACTAGGCCATTTGGTGACATAGGGATTATCTAGGAGAGCAGTTTTGTTTTAGAGGCATCAAAATCACTTTTTGCCCCAGTTAACAACAGATTGTCGGTCATTTTCAAGATCAGCTGCCAATTTGATGATATCAAACTTATCAGATTTGCTATTAAGACAGGAGTAAATAGTTGTGTCATCAGCATAGATACCAAGTCAGGAACTGATGACATCAGGAAGTTTGTTGATGAAAATAAAAAACAGTATAGATCCAAAAGTAGATCCCTGGGGCACAGAGAATCCATCTTGTGTTCATTCAAATAGAATAAATAATTAACCAATCAAATAGTTCTATTTAGTTTTCAAAACCTCTAAGCCTCATAGCCAGAAGTTAATCTGAAGACAAATCAAAAGCAAGGTGGTAACCTGAAAAAGCCAGTAGTAGAAAATTCACTTGTATCAAAAGAACTGACTTGTACTGCTGCAACTTCAAATGAACCCAGCTGACTGCTACCTACAAAACCTACCAATTATAAACCCAGTTGCTAATTTACTACCTTCCTTCTTTCCTTCCTTCCTGTATATACATGTGCAAATCTCCTCTTTCATATTCACATATACTCTTCCTATGGGGAATATGGGGGGAAAAAAGCACTATTAAGGAGAGAGAACAATAAAAGAACAAGAATTAAGAAGATAACAATTGACATTGTGTTTAAACTTGTGAAGATTAAAATTAATTGGAAAATAAGAACCTGGAAGAGAGTTCCACAAGCAAAAAGTGCAAGAGAAGAAAATGTTAGCATAAAACTTACAGTTACATCTAGTAATTTCAACTGTAAAATGATGAGATCTTATTGCCAATCTAGTACTTCACATTAATTCATAAAGTTTAGGTACCATAGAGGAAAGTTCATCGGAACAATTACCATGAAAGTATTTATAGAAAAGGCATTATGATGGTGAGAAAGTGACTGAAGCTGAGATGCCAAGTCAGGACCAATAATATTGCAGATTCTTGTTTGGATTTTATCAAGAATCTCTAAATACATGACAAAAATACCAGATCATATGTAGCATCAATATTCAAAGCATAGACTAATGGTAGATTTGTAAATGTGTAAGATAGAAAAATTGTCTAACATGATACAGTGAACCAACTTTCCAAGCAGCAGGCCTAGCAATTGATTCAATATCATCTTTCCAGATCATGTCAGTGGAAAATGTTAGCCCAAGAACGTACAATGAATCACTCACCTGGAAGTTAGCATAAGGCATGCTGATGGAAGGCAAAAAAGGTTCTCTCAGGTGATAATAACAGATAATGCTTAATCATAATTGATCTTTGCAGATATCAGATTTAATGCAAGACAAGTAGTACTCAGTGATATATAGATATAGTTGACTTTTATTGTTATTTATCTGCATTATACAAAGCACATTGACATCATTCATGCACCTGCTAGCACTGTGGCATCACTCTTGTGGAGCATGTCATGGATGGATTTTTTTCTAACAGAAAATGTTCTACAGTCCAAAGAAGATTGTAAACACATTATAAAAAAAAATAACATTTTCTGGTTTGTCATTTATTAATTTAACACATATACTCACAAAACTCTTTTAATTAACCTAAAGTCAAACTTAAAACTGAATGATAAACGTTTTTCAAGTGCCTTTTTATACCTGTTTGTAAATACCGTTTATATAATTTTTATTGCTAATTTATATATATATATCTCTATATATATATTTATGATTGTTATTTACCATATATACAATTTTATGTTATTGCCCATTCTTGATATGGTTAGAAACTAAACTCTCTTCCTAATTCTGTTAGAGGACTTAAGTTTAATATCATATATACTATCACGCTCAATATTAATCTTGGATCACCTACAATTTTCAAACAATTTAAAATGAATGAAGATAATTCAACAGTCAAAAAACAAAGAAATACCTCAGGACTACTTATTTCATGACATAATTTTAGAATAAGTATATGTTCTAAATAATTTTCTTTAGTAATATTTGGCAACTTCTCACTTCTAAAATTACTTGATGAAAAGTATAATCCATACAAATATTTTGCTTAATCTTTTTAGAAAACATCTCAAATCAAAAATTATTTATATATTTTTTTATTATTACATTCAACATTATTATAGTAGATACTCATATTTGAAATATATGTGCCATTTTTATTTTTACTTTAAAGAGTGTGTATTATGTTTATCAGCCTGTATATTCGAGAAATCCTGATAAAGAAAATATGCTCTTTGGCAGAAATTAAAACTGTATCCCACTTTGTAGAAGAAACCACTGTTTGATCTGATGTGCTTTACCACTCGGCCATGAAGAGTGTCACAGTACAGCCAGGCCAGGCCTTTTGAAGAAAGCGCACATCCTTGCCAAGATATTTTTCTTGAAAATTCTATATCTGCTGAGTTTCATACCCGAGACCTAAACAAAGCAACTTCTAAAGAATTAATGAATTTATTTTTAATCCAACACTTTTATCACTTCAAACATTGTGGTTCCTCCTACAAATGGTAGGGGTGCAAGTTCAATTCCTGCTGGAGACTACATTTTCTTTGTTATGATTTCACAAATATGCAGTCTAATAGGTGTAATACACACTGTTTAAAGCAATTTGTAAAGAAAGGTGATGAATATTTTTTTATTTATTAATCTGACAGATTTTTATTACTTAAATGTTATTTTTAGTGGCTACTCATATTTGAGTTTACACACTTTGTTTATGTATTAAACAGTATGTTTATTTATTTTCATTTACAAGCCTAAATAATTGAGAAATCTTAGAGAAAATATGTGCTGTCCGGCAGGATTTCAATCTGTGTTCCCCTAGAGGCAATCATCATAGACTTGACATGCTTTGACCTCTAGCTTACAGACTGCATTGATGACCAATGAAAATAAAAATTGGGCATCTATTTTAAATACAAGTGATAATGATGTTTGAAGTAATAAAAATAGCAGATTAAAAATAAATATATTTTTTCTATATTATAAGAATTTAATCTTAATTTCTGTTCATCTCTATAACTAAGTGTACAAGGTACAATGGATAAATTGAAATCTAAATTTCGCAAAAAGGAAAATAAAACTGACATCATATTTTAACAGATATATTTGCCAAAATTACATAAAAATATCTTGAAATGTTAAAGAGTAAATTTATTCAATAAAATCACCAATGGCTTCAACCACGACCTCCAGACATCTTCAGAATCCCCTTCAAGTCTTCTGGGCGGTCTCCTTTTTTAAGTTGGTGAATGCTGTCATAATCCTTTTCTTCAGTTCATCTTTTGTATTACAAGGAATTTTGTTGGTTTCTCACTCAACTGTGACCCACACATAACAATCAAGAGTGTTGCAGTCTGAGGAATTAAGTGGCCAAATGTAAAGGGTGATGTGGTCACAGAAATTGTCTAACAGCCATAACTGGGTTCTTCTGCTTGTGTGGCATGGTGCAGAGTCCTGTTGGCGAACATAGGGTTTTCCAGCATCCAACCTCTTAACCCAGGGCAGTACTACCTCCTTAAGACACTTGATGTAGGCTTCCATGTTGAGTCTGAGCAAATTCAGGAGTTCTTTTCTAATCAGAACAATCAGAGTGAGTTTTCTGAGCTGCTGTACCTTTGTAATCACTTTTAGACTCATCCAACTCTTTCCAAATCCTCTGCACTGTCCTCAGATTGACACCCAAACACTCTGAAATGTTCATATTGGAGCTTCCAGTGTGAATGTCATGCAGTACAGCATGCCATTTCCAAATTTCTGGCAAAGTGAATTGCATCATGGTGTTCTTTTTCTCACAGACAGGTCCCAACTGACCCTACTATACTGTACAGTAAACAAAATAAAAAACAAACAACATACATGCATGAAATTAAAAATATAAAATGACAACAATTTCCTCATTACACCCTGTATTTCAAAGTGAAGTATTTTCTACTAACAAGAATATAAGAAAATAATCAAAGTTGAAAGAATCTATAAGCATAAAATTTATTTGAAATTCATTCTAAAAGACTATCACCACTCTCTCTCTCTCTCTCTCTCTCTCTCTCTCTCTCTCACTCTAGTCTTGGATCTGAATATCATTTCCCCATCCTGTGCAATTAAAGAGGCACTAGGGAAACAACTAGGTGTTTTATTACAAGCAACTTTTATAATAGCCATAGGTTGCTGACTGAATACACTCATTAGAAACAGTTAACCCTTCAATCATCCTTAATGTTTATTCAGCCCACACTTAGCCAACACTAGTAATCAAAACAAAAGGAAAAATAGATAATGAAATGTGTTGTATGACAGATACAATTTCAGTGCAGGGCAACTTCAATTTATTGCATTTTTATATAACATTCTCAAAAAGCTGTTTGATGATTGACAAAAATGTTAAGCAATTAAAATTTGATTATATTAAATGTAAATATAAAGTCTATTTGAAATTTTCCTTTAAATGTTCATTTAAATAAATTTAGAAAACTCTTTAAATAGAAATAAAATGTGTTAGTAAAATAGATATTAATAAAATTATTTGAATTTATTATTAAATTATTTAAAATTTATCTTATTAAAATCATTAAATCAATAAAATAAATTAAAATACATTCATAAATAATAAAATTCAGTTGAACTGCAAAATTAAAATTTCAAACATGAATTTAATTTTTTAAGGGGTAAACAATAACTATAAAATATTGCCCCATCAGCCTTTTGAATTTTTTTGTCGTTGGTGGCGGTGGTAGCCGTGTTGTTGTTGTTGGTAGTGGTGGTAGTGTTGTTGTTGATGGTGGTCGTGATCATCATAATAGTGGTATCCAAACTTTCTCAGATTAATGATTAAAAATGGCTTTGAACAATTGAAATCTGTAGGTCTTATCAAGGACCATATTTTTTCAAACATTGCAGACTGATGCTACAGAATCACAAAGAACTGTACCAAAAAGCAGGAACCACATCATTTGATGACTTTCAACAGCAACTAAAATGGATAGTACATGTAACACAAAGAGAAAATAATGACATAACCAAAATGCTGACATTCCGCATAACTTCTAACAAAATGTGAAGAAGGAAGGCTCCATCAATACTGGAAAGAACAATAAAAGTGGATGTAAGAAAAGCTATTTTCCTGAAAAATTGTTTTAATAGAAAAATTTTATAAATTTCAACCAGCAATAGCACTGGCTGCTCAGTCAATGGCTACCAAATATTTACTTATAATATTACCATTATCATTATAGTCTAAGCTGACCATGGTTTCATTTCTGAGTGGTGCTGCAGCTGTGTTTTTAAAGATACAACACAAGCTAATACAACATTATAAGGAAAAATAAAAGATAAAATATGAATCAATGTAATTGTAGGGTAGTGGTTCCCAACGTTTTTTACATGGCGGCACACTATTGAGTTCTTTAAATTTTCAAGACACACGTATCACAAAAAATAAATATTTTCCACTCATAAAGCCTTTTTACAATAAAATAATAAAAAACAAAGAATATTATATAAGAAGAATTTTTATTCACATAAATCAACATATCCTGTATTCAATATCGGGTATAAAATAATAATGGTGAATATCAGTGGGACAGTTGTGCCTGGTGCTTCTTGACTACTGCTGCAATATTTGGGTGAATGTGAGAGAGACACACACTCTTAACTCTTTTTCAATATTTTTAAGTCTTTCACGTTTTTTTATTTTTAATGATGTTTAGGTAAGAAAATCCCAGTTCACATAGGTACGAAGTTGAGAATTGCAGTAAAATTTTGATGGTTTTTTTTACTGAGAGTTGGATACTCTTCCATAACAGAAATACAAAAAGCGTCCAATGGCAGTTGTGCGTACTTCAATTTGAGACCACGATCCCTGGAAAAGCTTGTTAATTCTTC
>OZ010577.1:55856121-55868621 GCA_963932145.1 Acanthosepion lycidas
GTATTTAGTCTCTAGATTTTTTTTTTTTTTTTTTTTTTAATCAGTATTTATTTTTTATTAGTATCACACAAGGTAGTAAAGCTACCAAGACACAAGGGGTTACAGGGTGTGGAATAATTTGGAACAGAAACATTAATAATGCAGAGGAAGAGAAAAGAGTAATCAGGAGGACAGTAGATAGCGATTGACACTGCATTTAAATTTTTGCAGATTAAAGTTGGCTGGAAAGGATGGAGCCAGAAGGAAGTTCCACAAGTGAAAATTGCAAGAGAAGAAACTGTTAGCATAGAATTTACAGTTACATCTAGCCAGCTCAACTGTAAATTGATGAGATCTCAATGTCAGTCTTGTACTGCACTTAAATTAAAAGATTCTAGGTACCATAGTGAAGAGTTCATCCAAACAATTACCATGAAAGTATTCATAGAAAAGGCAGAGAGAGGCAACCTTATGGTGATGGGAAAGTGACTGAAGCCAAGCCATCAGATCAGGACCAATAATATTGCTGATTCTTCTTTGGATTTTATCAAGGAGCTCCAAGTAGGGGCACTGGACCATATGTGGTAGAAATATTCTATTGTATCATATTGTTGATTTTATCACAGCATTTCAGCCATTATACCCTTCAGCTTTTATTTGATTGATGAGAATATATTATTCTCATTCCTGTGTCTGTCTCCTTCTTAAGGAATATCAGAACTGTCAACTGTATTTCAGACAACATCAGAATAGTATTCAAAAGTAGTTCTGCTCTGTGCCAACACCCTAACAGAATTAAACCTCTACTGGAAGAACTATGTGTATAACACATAGTTCTTTCAGTATCAAAAACTGTGTGTCTATATGGTATTGACAGTGTTATCTGTTATGGATGTATTGTTTATCTTATGACAACGTTCATTCCCACCATATAATGCTATATTTGGTTTGGGTTTATATTGGCAATGTGTAATGATTAAAAGAAAATACAGTGTTGATAAATACAAAATAAATCTTTATATAACCCAATATAATAATAATACAGATGAATAAGGTGAAAGTTGATAGAAAGAGAGAGAGTCCAGGGGGAAATAAATATATATGTGTATGTATATATCCAAATGTATTAGTTGCCACTTGACAATATATTAAAGGAAGATATGTTTGTTTGCAATGTATCAAGGATCGGTTAGTCATCTAAGGACACCAGCTAATCATGCAAATGTTACATTTCAGCCCTGGGTATGTTATGATGACCACATCATCGGTGAATGGACATGAAAATGCACAGTATTGATAAATACAAAATAAATCTTTATATAACCCAATATAATAATACAGAAGAATAAGGTAAAAGTTGATAAAGAGAGAGAGAGTCCAGGGGGAAAGAGTCTAGGAGGGAATCAAATCAAGTCAAGATCTGGAGCTTTGATTATACTGCTGTGGGTTTCCCCAGTGATTGGGGTAGGCAGCAGTCAGCTAGTTCTCACTCCTTCTTTCCAAGCATCCCTGTCAAGCAGGCTAATGTGCGCAAGGCCGCATTCTCGCACATCCTTCCCAATGCAATACTTCTACATCTTCATAAGTCTACCTCAGCCTCTGTGACCAG
The DNA here is from genome assembly GCA_963932145.1 of Acanthosepion lycidas. NCBI lineage: Eukaryota > Metazoa > Mollusca > Cephalopoda > Sepiida > Sepiidae > Acanthosepion > Acanthosepion lycidas. Next base: position 55,857,710 of record OZ010577.1, read on the forward strand.
GAATCCTGAACTTCGAGTCAGTCCTGATGCAAGACAAAGCTCATTGGATGTGACCAAACCATCTAAGACAACTGGTATGCAGTACTGATGTTATATCCTCAATAGCAAGCCTTGTTAACAACTCAGATGAGGAGGGTTTCATAAACAGAAATGAATATATATATATATATATATATATATATATCAAAATGTATTAGCTGCTATTTGACCATGTGGTGAAGAAAGGTACGTTTGTTTTCAATGAAGCAAGGATGGGTAAGCCATCTAAGAATAACAGCTAGTCACACAAATCTTATATTTTGTCTCTGGATATGTTATAATGAGCAGTGAATGGACAAAATTAATTTATCAACTCTGATTTTGGTTGATTTTCCATGAGCTTATATACACCTCTATAGATCCACTTTGAAAAGGCTGTTCAATTCACTTTGGCTCACTGTCTTAGATTCTGGTTGTAAAAGCTTTCTCATTGGTTTGTTGAACTATCTATTTTTAGAGATGGTGAAATTTTGGTATCCTTATTATTTGTTTGTTTCTTTTCTTCATTCTAGTTGTGAAAGCTTTCTGATTGGTTGGTCAAACTATCGCTTTGTTTGTTTGGTAATTTTTATTATCTGTTTATTTTTAGAGAAGGTGAAATTTTGGTCTTCTTGCTATTTATTTTTATTTATTTATTTCTCTATCACCAGAAGGAAAAACTATGTGTATAATATGCCCATGTGGCAGAGAATATAAAGGAGAGGCTAGCCTCTCTGTAACAATAAGATTTTTACGAATAATACATTACTATAAATCTAGTGAGAGACTCTTTGAAATCAGCTGAGACTAATCATATATAAAGAAAAAAGAAGACACACCAACCCTCTATAATTTGGAAAAAGTAGCAGACATGAAATTTTTAAATAATCTAGTCAGTAAGACAGAGATATCTGAATTATATGGAAGCCACTAAATAGGAAAGAATAGACATTACATTTAAAGCTCCAAGAATCACTGTCTGGGTGTCTTACGTGCCATACTGGAAAGGAAGACTGATATTATAAGGAAGACTTGACATAAAAGTTTTAAAATTTCCAAAGAAGGGCATCAACATGAGGATATAGAGGATGAAATCTGTAAAGAAAAGAAAACAGATCAAATGAATAAATTATATAATAGTAATGCACAACTTAGCTCAGATATTCAGACAAAAATATTCTTTGCTTTAAAATCTTTCAAGAATCCATCAACAATCTTATTTTGATGTCTAGCTTGCAAACAATTAACAAAGAAAGTAATTTTATTGTCAGAAGAAAAACATATCAACTTATTCAAAAAAGAAACAGTTTACATTAAATATGTATTTGCAGAAATTCCACATCAAATTATCTAAGAGAAAATATTAAATCATACAAATACATTTATATCTTATTCATAAAACTGATTTGAAAACAATTTTCTATTTTTTTTTCTAATCTCTTACTAAAAATTATAGATTTTCTTTGCTTTTATTATAATTTTCCTTTTAAATGGGAGTTTTATATTTGTCTGATAAAATTTCTTTTCTTTTTTCTTATTGTTTTATTTGATTTTACTAAATATAACAACTTTTATCTCCTAAAAGAACAATTACCTAATTAAATGTAAGTATTATTTGCAAAATGGCCATTTATTTAAACATCTGATTTGCTTTATTCTGATCTCAAAACTCTTACATGTTGTACAATAAAATTTTAGTTGTTTTCTTAAACATTTTCAACAAATCTTTCAAATATCCAAAAATGCAATTGTTCTATTTTTACTGTTTATCTTTTTGCAGAATTCTTTGTAACATTGTTTTTTTTCCCCTAATCCCCACAGTTTTATTTAATTTAAAATAAAGATGCTTATAAAATTGATAAGCCATAGATGAACATGTAATATTGTTAATGTTGTTATAGTTTTTTTCCACAAGTAACTGTTTTCCCAGCAAAGTTAACAGCTGTGACAATGAAACTGTTGAAACACCAAAGTATAACCTTTAGTTTTATCAATAATTTTACTTTGATCTTCAGATTTCATTATTATTAATGAAAGCATTTTTTTAAAAAAAGAGGTATATTTATACTCACTAGGAATGATGATAGAACAAATATTAAAAATTTGTAAAAATTTATCTTGTTTGTCAAAGGATTTTCTTACCTTGTTTTTCAAAGGAATTTGAGAGAAAAGCCTGATTTAAGATGATATTGTTTAAAGGAATCCATTTTAGTGTGTTGGGTACTTCTATAATTAATGTATGAGGTTTCTACAAGAATATTTTACATGAATTAATGGTGATGAAAAGGTAAATGCACAAAATAATAGAGACTGCAAGATGACATTTATTTAACAAAAATAACAAAATAATTTTTAAGAGTTTCTTTTCCTAGAAATAAAAATGGAATACACAACAAAAATTATTAATGAATATATTTGTATGTGACTTGCCTGTGTAGGTGTGTTTGAGTATGATGCATCCACAGCCCTTTTTGGTTCAGTGTGAAAAGTTGATGGCACACGCTTTGAAAGGAGGGAAAACAAGGAAAGAGAGTTACTTACTGGTTTGCCTGTTTTTACACTCTCAGGGCTACTGCTGATAATATGTTTATCAAGGCACTACAGCACCCTTTTCAAGTGAGATAATTGTACAACAATCTCAAGAATGAGTATTTCTATTATGTCAGGTAAAAAAATAATTTCTTAGGGGTTCACCTGGCTTTATACCCTCAGGGTTGCTGCTGATAATATGTTTTATAAGGCAGTATAGTACCACATTTCAGGTGAGATAGTTGTACAACAATCTCAAAAACAAGAATTTCTATTATATCATGTAAGAAAATAGTTTCTTAGGGGTTTGCCTGTTTTTATACTCTAAGGGATGCTGCTGATAATATGTTTATTAAGGAACTACACTAGGAAATTTATGATATTGTTTAAATTTTGTAATTTCATAAGATTGTCATATTCTCAAAAGAAAAATAATTAACATTAATCCCAATAACCATTTGGAAAAATGGCCATTATATACATATCATTACTTCCAATGACTGGTCTTTACAGTTAAAAGAGGAGTTCAGGAATTTTATGATTCTGTTGGGATCTGTCTACCCAGGTTTTTGTTGCTATCTATGTGTCAGCATTCTAAACTTTTAACAACAACAATATATCTTTTAAATGAAATATATATAAAAGGCTATTTTCTGGAGGAAAAGTAAAAGCGGAATGTCAGTTGAAATAACATTTACATATTCTTTTATGTTTGGGAGTTCATAGACAAAGGCTTAGTAGGCAGTTGCTGGTTAATTTCTTCTATTGTGTGTGTGGATAAATCCTGAGTTGGCAATTGCTGACTGTTTCTCTTCCATTGTGTGCATGTGTGTGGGTGCATGTGTGTGTATGCATTTGTAGATCAATCTAGCCTCTGTAATTGTTGTGAGTCTCAAGAAGCGATAGGTTTCTATTTTTATATACATAAGGGATTCAAAATTTTATTTCACATAGAGGTGTGAACTTTTTGAATACAAAGTTTTCATTGGTTAGAATATAATTTCACACTGGCTCAAAATATCTTTTTCTCAGATTTGCAGGAGTGGTGAAGGGAGTTATTGTTATTTTATAAATGGTCCAAAAATGTGATAGGTCAACAATTATGTACACAAATATTTTGGCAGTATTTTTCCTTGTAATGATTGTTTATCAAACAAACCTTCTGATGAGATTTTATTGTTTGAAAAGATATATATAGAATTTAATTCCTATAATTCTGCTGAGTCTACTTGAATCTCTAAGCCCATCACTTATACCTGAGCATCCACTATTAAAAATTCATTCAAAGTATTTCAATCATCAAATATACATTTTTTTCCTTAGTTATTAAGGTTTATTTATAGCAGTGCATTACACATGATGATAACAAATTTAACATTATTTTATAACTTGTGTTATATCCTTACACAACCAAAATCCCTAACCACACACATTTTACACTTTTGCTGACTGCAAGAACAATTAGGTCAGACAGGCTGATGACATAACAACAGGTCTAAGCAAGATCTAAAAAGAGATTCTCACACATACTGAATCACATGATCCAGTACAAAATGTGGGAAGAAAATAACAAAAGGAAGTTATTGGAATCTGAGTCTTGAATGAGTAACATCTCCTTTCACTTGTTACTGTCAAGCAAAGGAAATCATGCAATGGAGATGAGTTCCAATTCAACTCAACTTGACACACTATGCTACATATATCAAATACACATGTGAATTACTAAATGTGATAATCACCTAAGACAGGCATGTATGACCCACTCAAATGGATGCAGGCTAAGACTTGTACAGCACCCAATCTTCCTCCCCGAATGATGAATTCTACATCACTGAATACATGAAGAAATGAGTAAACAACCAATTCTTGTGGCCAAAACTCATAACAATGAAGAAAGAATAATATATCAAAATATATCACTGTATGAGCAAAACAAACTGAACTGAAAGTAAAAAGAGCTAATAGTAAATATAAAACAAAAGAAAGAAAGAGAAAAGGAAAAAGAGAAAACTCTATTTTATTTCAGGTGAATGACTAAAGTGAAGTGGGCTTTATTCATATCAGATATATAACGCATACATCTTGCCACACAGAAACGTATGGCAAACATATTTCCACGGACTATCTTGCATTAATATTTTCATGTATCATCTGGTTATAATTAAATCTTATTAAATTATATATATTGGCATTTGTTGTTCATTACTGTTAATTGTTTCTCCTCCTCCATGTATTTGAACCTGTAAAAGAATCCTTCTACTACAGAATGGTAAACCTTGGTCATCTCCTTTGGCAACCAATTGTTTTTTTTTTCATCTTTTCTTTTTAAATTTTGTGTTGTGGCAATTAGTCTGTAACATTTGTAAGAGTAAATGATCAAAATGTTTTGTAATTCAATGTATTATTCTGAGTACTAAGCCCCCACATCTGTTGTTTCAATCATTGCATTTTTTACTGTTGAGCTTGAATCAGTTATTTTTACTCATTAACAATATTTTTCTCACAATACACACACTCTCACTCTTCATACATGCACCCAGATAAACACACATACATACACATACACATATAAATACTACTTGTGAGTCTCTGAAAATATATAAAATATTCACAGCTCCTGTAACAAAATAATTGATACTACAAATACTTGATAGATTTTTTTCAAACCAATTTTACTGAGAACTCATTTCTTTAGGAAAACTACTTGCTTCCTTTGATTTGGGATTTTCAAATAGGGAACATCACCAATGCACATTCTTCAAACTTCTACAGAAGTTTGCTGCATTTTTTCTCATCACTTCTGAACATTTTTAGATAAAATAATAATATATCATGGAACAGAATTTATTTAACCTATGAAACTGAATTTGTAGAATTATTTAATTGTAATCTTGTAATCTACACAACTTTTAAAAAAACACTTTTATAAAATATTCTTAAATTAGTGATAGAGGAAACCATAGCTGACAAAATGATACAATTTTATTTTTGCAATTTTTTTTTCTTTAAAAGCTTGAAAAACTTAACTTACACCATAATGAGGGGGATTTATTTATATATTGTAAACAAAGCAGTTTAGTTAAATTCTTCAGTATTTGCATGATAATGATTAACACATTCACTGTTGAATTGGCTAGATGTAAGCATAAGTTTTATGCTAATAGTTTCTTCTCTCATACTTTTCATCTGGGGAACTCTCTTCTGGCTTCTTGCTTTCTTGTCAACTATGATATTCAAAAATTATCAATAATATTCTGCCAATTTCTTTAACACTAAGTAACCCCTTTCATCTTTGTGGCTTTTATCACTTTAAGTCAGTCAGTCAGTCTCTTTCAATTCATGATTGACTAGGCAGAAGATTTTCCCTGCAATAGGTTGCCATTTCTTTCTGTGGTAGACTGGTTTCCAACTAAGGCTATGAGACTCAATCTGCCCAGCAATTCAGTCTACAGCTAGAGGGAGAAGAGATGGATTCATTCCTTTCCCAAAGGTATTTGTGAGTAAATGAATGTAATGAACTGGACTGAAATTCAAGCTCAGCTCTTAGGAAGAAGCTGACGGGATAGAACTTCCTTCTTGCCATTGAAATTTGAAAGGAATGTAGATGATTAATGGTGGCTTCCATCCTGACAAGGTATTTCTTAGTAAATCACTTAGTAAATAGTGACTGCATTTTGTTTTTTATTTTTATGATATATTTATTTATTTGGTAGGGGGAGTTTTTTGTTGGTTTGTTTTTTTTGTTTGTTTTTTCAAATTCTTTCTACCTTATTTTTCTTTGATATTATACTTTTAGGAATTTTTTTTTATCGCTGCCTCTCTTATTTATTTTTCTTTCTCCCTCTTTTGGTTAATGTATTTCATTCTTTTGTTCTTTTTGAATTGAATAAACTCCTGAATAGTAATTAAGTTAAATTTAACTAATTCAGTATGATATCCTTCCATTTTTCTCTACATTAAAAATAAATCAGACAGTTAAATGCCATACATGATGTCCGCTTGGGTGATCATGTTTCTTACACTACATGAATGACTAGGCAGAAGATTTTCCCGCAGTAGGTTGACACTTCTTTCTGCAGTAGACTGGTTGCCAACCAAGGCTATAGAACTCAATCTGCCCTGCTATTCAATCCAAGGGTATTTGTGCATAAGTGAATGCAATGAACTCAACTGGAATTCAAACTCAACTCTCCAATTTTTCATGCCAAGAGTAGTTATCCATTACACCACATCCTTAACACCTTGAAATGGGGTGAAAATGATTAAAAAAAAAATGATGAATTGAGCAGTAGCAGATGTTAGTCCCACATGTATTCTGATGTCTATATTGACAGGAAGCACTAAAATACATTTAATATAAACATATGTATATTTACTTCAGTGATTTAAAAATAAATAAACGTTATACAGTGATCATCAAAATTATTGGTACATTTCAATAAAAGATAGGTGAGAAAAATTAAATTTTAACATGTTAAATAAAAAAGAAAAAGCAAAGCTTTGATAAATTTAAAAGATAATTAAATATTAAATATTTAAATATTAATAATAAAAATATTAAAAAAGACATTTAATATAAAATATTTTGACTATAAAAAGCATTTAATATAAACACACACACACACACATATATATATATATATTTACTTTAAGTGATTTAAAAATAAATAAATACCATGCAGGAAATATTTGTTGAGAAATAGATATCAGATTCTCTAATTAAAAACTAATTATATTCTTTTCAATAATAAATCTAAAAACAAAGTGCTTTACAACTATGAATTCATGCTTGTGGCATATTAACAATATGTTTCATATAAAATAATTGTCTCTTTATAACAATCAGTCAGACAATAGCAATTCATTGGTTTTATTAGTCAAAAAGAATTATGATTAAAGACAGAAAATACACAATGATATTAATTGAATATTAAAAATAATCACTAATGACAATTTCTGTCTGAATTTCTGGGATGAGGAGTTATTGTTATTTATACTATTTACATTCAGACTATTGTTCTCATCTTTGTTGTTGTTATCACAATGTTTCAGCCATTGTGTTCTCCGGCCTTCATCAGGTACGTATTGATCTGGGTTACCTACAGGGAATTCTAAACTGAAGCCCTCATTTACGGGGGATAGACTGTTCTCATTCCACTGCCCATGTTTATGGATTTCTCATCTAGTTCTTATTTTTAGTACTGCTCAATTATTGCTTGCTCTATTTCCACTGTACACACAGCCTGGTCCAGAAATTGGACTCACAATTAATATATCACCAAATTCATGAACCAATGCTATAATCCACTAAGCTATTGTCTGTATTGTCACCTGTTGAAGGCCAGAGGGAACAATGATCAAAATGTTGTGATAATAACAAAAATGAGGACAATAGTCTGAATGTAAATAGTGTAAATAATAATGATAATTTATTATGAATTTCAAAACTTTATTTTTTTTCCTATTTTTACTTTGATGTTTATTTCTTTGCTACTAAATAGGATCACAGTTTTATTGTGGTCTAAAAAAACATTAATAAATGACTTGGCAATAAAGAATAGCCTTTGTAGTGGAAAAGGGTTAGCATTTGTTTGGCATAATATTTCAACATTTTTAAATAAGAGAATTCAATATATAAAAGGCTTTTAAATATATTTATATGATTTATATATATATATATATATATATATATATATATATATATATATATATATATATATATATATATATATACATATTTATATACAGAATGGTATCAATAACCTAGAAAAAGGAGAGAATTAATTGTTTAAATGATTAGCTGTAGTAGAGATGTTATTTTCATTTGAGGTTTTTCTGGAAGAGAGATAATGTAGTGTGTTTATGCTACACATTGTTAACTATACAATAAATGATATGCTTGGGAATTCAATTTCCAAGTGTGGAAACAAGACTCGTCTTGTCACCACAGCATCCTATAGTTGAAGAATGAAAGAAGAAAAAGAAGATTTATATAATTTCTTTTTTATACTGCTTTATACAATACTAGTGGATGTTAAGAGAAGTCTTCTGGTAGACAAATTGAAGTAATCCCACACCTTTATCAATCACTCTTTATTATTCATATTCCTGTTATTTTTTCTGAAAAAGTTTTGAAAATTTTCTATGCATTCTTAAAGTTAAAGGTTATTTGAATTTTAGTTTTAAACTTGTTTTATTCATCAAATTTTGCAAATCAAAATTAAATGAATTCTCTACATTGTGAAATACAGGTATTTGTTAAGCTTAATCTGTGAAATCAACAAGTATATCTTATCTAATCTTATCTAGCTATCTATCTATCTAATTATCCAGTTTCATGGCTGAACAAGTTATCAATGTTAAATACTGGCAAAAGCCAGAATTTTGTAGACTAATTTTCAAGGTACAGGGATCTTAGAAGAGTGATGCAATCTTAATCATCATACAGCAACTTCATTTGTTTACTCATAAAACCTGTCACACATACAGTTGTACACAAAAGTATTTGATCACTTAGATTAATTTCCTTATTTTTTCTGAGTAACCAATCTGAATTTCATTGTTGACATTTATTTACTAAATTTGTGCTAAACATTCTGGCAAGCAAAAGGGACAGCCCAAGATTTGAGTTACATATTAGGGATGTCAAAATTAAACAAATGTAGAAATTCATTGCTCTTGATAGTTTAATAACAGATGATGGAAAGTGTGAGACAGAAATTCAAAGATGCATAAGAATAATGAAAGACATATTACAGAAAATAAGCAAAGTATTAAGGATTAAAAAATAACTTTAGAAATGCAGTGCTAGACTGCTATATGATATCTACCTTCTGAAAGAACAATGAAAGTTGGGACAAATGGGAAAAAAACTTAAAATGAAGATGTGTTTTTACTGATGAATATTGAGAGCATGTAAGAAATAAGGAAGTTCTAAGGAGAATAGGAACTGCAAAGGAACTGCAAAGGAACTATTCATAACAATCACAGAGCAACAACTTTTTAAAATTTTGGATACACAAAATATAAAACAAAAGCTTGACAAATTTAGTATTCACATGATACATAAAAGTCAAAAGAAGAAGAGAAAGTCTTTATGAATTTAGGCACAGTACTAGCTTGGCAGTTATATCTCATGACTTTACAGCTCAAATTTATATATATATATAACTGTAAGTTCTATGTTAACAGTTTCTTCTCTGGCACTTCTCACTTGTCCTTTTGCTTTCCAGTCAACTTTGATCTTCAAAAATTTAAATGTAATGTCAATTGTTATGCTCCATCTTCTTAAATCCTGTTCTTTTATTGTTTCTCTCCTTAAAAATGTTTCTCATATTCTTTCACATTCAGTAACTTCTTGCATCTTAGTGGCTTTATTGCCTTGCTTGAGGTGAAATAAGTAAAAAAAATAAATAAATAAAAAAAATAATGTCTAACATATTTGAAAAGTTTGTGCAAATGAATGGAGAGGTATGTACCACAAAGAGAAAGAGAATTTATAAAAGAGAAACTATTGCTACAAAGATAGAAAGTTATGGAGAGACATGATTCCTTATATCCTGAAGGAAGACAGCACATACAGAGAGCAAGCACCCATATATACATTCATATGTTTGAATCTTATCTATCAAGGTTTTAGTGGATGGGTACATTGATGAAGGAGGAAGCTATCAGCATTTTCACTGACTTTAAAGTGAACAGTAATGCTATAAACATCTTGGTCAAGGACAAGGTGTTTTGAAAGTGATGGCTACTGGTTTCTACTCTGGGAATACATGGTAGAAGATAAATTGCATTAGATACATTTAAGTGAAAGATGGTTGAATATCTTCAGATTGTGACATACATGCTTGTATACTAAAGCTAAACTATTTTTAATGCCATGTTGTATAATCGGCATTGTGACCAGAAGTAATCATTTTTTCTAATTTTTTTCATATTACTATAGATACATAAAATATATAAAACAAATATAAAAACTAATATAAAATAATATAAGAATGAACAAATATAAAAAAATTATTAAATTTTATAGAAGTTAATAAATCACTATGTAAATTCATTGTAAATTGAAAGTTTATGTTGCAGCTTATGTGTCTTTCAAACATTCTGAAGCTTTACTCTCATGAGAGCATGCACTCCTCTTTCCATTACTCATTGTATTCTCCTGGAACTGACCAATGTCTTAATTGATAAGCCACATGTAAATAATATAAATAATGATAACTCTTCATCCCAGAAATTTAGACAGATAATTATTCATGCTAATTTTAACCTGTGAAAATTTCAGTTTTCCTATTTGAAATTTCTAATAAATCTTAAATTCTCAAGTTAATTGTTGAATAAGTGTGCTCATGGAGAGAGC
>OZ010577.1:55879828-55919828 GCA_963932145.1 Acanthosepion lycidas
TTGCATATATATTTATATACATTTATATGTATATAAAGATATATATTTTTTATATATATCTTATTATGCACAATCAAAATTCTTTTCATTCTTCCAAAGTTCCTAAGAATCAAATACGAAGATAACAGTTAAGCGGAGAGCAAATATCAATTTGATCAATTTATTACAATTTTGAGCATGTAAAAATTATAAAAAGTGAAACAAAATTTATGTTTAAATTGTAAAATAAAATTTGTAAAATCAAAGACCATTAAATCATATTTTCAGTCAAATATGTGCCTTTTCTATAAATAGTTTCATGGTAATTGTTCTGATAAACTTTCTTCTATAGTAGCTAGATTTTATGAAAGTACTATATTGGTAGCAAAATCTCGTGATCTTACAGTTGAAATGCCTAGAAATAACTGTAAGTTTTATGCTAATAGTTTCTTCTCTTCCACTTCTTGCTTGTGGAACTCTCTTCTGACTTCTTGCTTTCCAGTCAAGTATGATCTTCAAAAACTTAAATGCAATGTCAACTATTATAATCTGACTTCTTAATTCCTGTTCTTTTATTGTTCTCACTTTGTAATAGTTTTTTCTCATATTCTCTCTTACTCTACTAATCCCTTGCAGCTTAGTGGCTTTATTGCTTTGCTTGGGATGTAAAGATTTTTAAAAATGTATTTACAAAGAAGATACATATACAGGAATAGACACACATCAGTATTGGTACTTTATTCTTTAAAGTTACTTATGCCCAATAGCAAGCAGATGAACTGTAGTCAGTCATCATAAAGATCATTGGTAAAGGCCAGTCCTCTGAAGTACCTGAGATCAATGCTGACAGCCCCCAGGACTCTCTCCAAATTCCTACCCTCTTTTTGCTTTAAATTAATGATCTGCCTAAGAACATTATCAGATCATTAATAAATATATATGCAGATGATACCACTCTACCTTAAGTAGCACATGGGCCTTTCTTTTGAACGAACTAACAGTAAAAAAAAAAGTTGGTAGATACTTGTACATGTTTCATTTAACTGCGGTAATATCTATAGAGAAACTTTTTGAGAAGTTATCTCTGGATCTTTAGATGGCAGTTTTGTGAGCAGCAGTCAGTCAAGTTCCTTTGATCTTGATACATTAACAGTCAGTCCTTTGACATGAGTGAATTTTGTTCTACTGAATATTTCAGGTGGCTGGCTTGTTTTTGGTTTTTCAATTAACTATTGCTTAATGAATTAGGACTTTTGAAAACTAAATGGAACCATTTGATTGGTTAATCTGTTTGAACAAACATATGATATGTTTTCACCAAAATCAAACTAGTTCAAGTGAAGCTGATTTACTTTTTCTTCTCAGAAACAGATATGAGCATTATGTCCATTAATTTGAGCTCTCTGATTGGTTGCTAATTGTTTGTGATATCTTCTGTGTAAATAAATAAAGAAAAAGCTATGTTAAAAAATCCTTGTGCCAAAAAAATGCTTCTTATTTTATTTTTATATCAGAGACAAATGCAGGTGGTATATCTATAGCAGATAAACTGTCCCAAAAAAATCATATTTTTGTTTTGAGGGTTTTTTTACCTTATTGCACATTATAGTTGATCAATTGTCTGGTCAAATGACATCTGATATGAAAATACATACAAAGCAAAAATGTATCATTAAATTCCTCCAGGCAGAAAAAAATTGCAACCATTCACATTCATTGATACTGAATGTTTATAGAAACCAAACAGTAGATATGAGCACAGGCAATGTGTTTCAGCAGTAACTGTGATGATTATGATAAGCAATGTTCTGAGTGATTCTGTACTTTTGTTCGTTGCTGGCAAAAATGTATAGCCAATGGTGGTGGCTATGTAATAGTGTTTTGCTACAAAATGCTTGCTCTATCCTGTGGTGTTATTGTACTCCCTGTATCTATTGGATTTTCCATGGAAATAAATAGGAGGAATTACTTTCAAAATGTACCACATGTATAAATTCTTTAATATTTTTTTTTATTAAAGATTGGTTTTAAAAAATAAAGTTATAGATGTTGGGCACAAAGTCTTGGAGAAAAATTATTTGAGGTTTCTTTTTTGTATGTGAAGCTGTTGAATTAGTTCTTTATAAAAACCATTTTTTTTGTTTTGTCACACCCCAGGGATAGGCATTGTTGCTGTAATTAGACAGATAAATAATACACTTATCTGTAAAACTGTTTTCTTGATTAAACATTTAAAGATTTAGATATACTTTTAATTGACTTAACACCAATCTTAAAACCATGAATGCTAAACAACATTTCTCAAGATCTTTTTATACATCTTTGTAAATACCCATTTGTGTATGACTTTTGTTTGATTCTTGAAACATAGAAATTTATCATTGCTTTTTACCTTATTTTCTCATTAATTCTTGATATTGTTAAAAAGAAAAGCTTCCAAATTCTGCTTTTCTGTAAATTTATGTATTATTTGTTCCAATTCATCAGTTTTTAAGTTTTAATGACTTTAAGAACATTCATTTGTACTGACTTCAAAATTGTATTTTTAACCTTCACAAACCATTCCAGAAACATGTTTGCACCTACTGCAATACTTACCATAACAACTTCTTCAGTGATCTATTGCATATATTTTGTTACATGTTTTCTTATATTAAACCAGTGTTGAATGTGCATTTTATAATCTTAAAGAATTTTCATTGATTGATTAATTGATATTTTATGGTTTATCAACCTTTTACAGAAAATATTTTTAGATTGCAAGAATTATTTTTTGGAGTTAATTTAATGATACAAGTCTAACTAGCTGGTGGGAGAAGAGCTGGATTCATATCTTTCCCAAGGGTATTTGCATGTTATTGAATATAATGAACCCAAGTGGAATTGGAATACAGCTCACCAATTTGCCAATTCCAATCCATTATCCATTACACCTTTACATCCAAGCTTACAGCACCTGGTATTCTCAAGTGGTGACCCATCTAAGTACTGACCAGGCTCCACATTACTTAACTTTGATGATTGTATGAGAATCAGTGTTTTCATTGTGATATAGTCATAGGCCATATTAAAGTGTATGCACATAAAAGCAAAAAGGTTTTACAGACAGCTTTACTTGTATCTATAATGATATCAATTAACTGGTTAACACAAAATGATTTAAATGGCTTCAGTTTAAAATGTTTCATTATTATTCTGAGAATGGACCATGGATGACCTTGCTCAAAAAACGTCTTCAAAAAAGATTTTTAAAACAACCTTGACATAATGCTTTTCATGCTGGTTGATAATGGCTAAAATATTTTAAGCTGAGAATATTTACAGGAGAAAATTACTTTTTTTTTATTCCTGTTTAATCTCAGTTTGTGGCACACCTAGTTAATATCTATGTAAATCATTCTCATATATCTATTCTTTGTCTTAGCTATGCACTCAGACACTAGCTATTAGTTTTTCTTACATACACACACACACACACACACACGTATATATATATATATATATATATATATATATATATATATATATATATATATATATATCTTTCATTAAATATGGCCGACAAGGAAAATTTAATTAATTTTTTTGCTTTTTCATTTTATGTTTTTCCAATTTAGTGGGAGTACAAAAATTTTCCACAATTTTTGTTGCCCCAAGCACTTCTTAAGCCATTTTCATCAAACAAAATATATAAAGATACTGGGAAAACTAAATAAAAAATGAATTAAATCTTCCTTGTCTGCTATATTTAACAAAAGATGTTTAAAAGAAAGGTTGCTGCCCAAATATACATTAATATATATATATATATATATATATATATATAGTCATAAGGTATGTTATATTTATGAGTAAAAGTGCTCAATATCAGGACTAGAGTGTATGTAATTATAAAAGTGGAAACTGTGGTTAACACCAAGTGGCAGCATCCTGTTTCATGGTCTGAAGATTGCGTTCAAGTCTGAAACAGATTGTCACCACTCAGTATTGATCTTTAAAATAAATAAATAAATATATATATATATATATATATATATATATATATATATATATATTAGGTTGGTGCAAAAATAATTTCGTTTTCTCACATAGTAACATATGTTAGAAAACGAAATTATTTTTGCACCAACCTAATATATATATATAATTAAATCTAAAAAGAAAACAAAGAAATTTAATAGGAAATGGAAAATATATAAGACAATTTGGAAAACTTCAACTTTGACATGTTTCATTGAGAATTGGCATCATCAGAAAAAGAATTTTATTTCACAAAACCAAAATCTACATTAACAAGACAAAACATGATTCACATTAAACAGCTAAATAGGTTCATCTATTGCCCAGTTCACATCCACTCCCATCTTTTGAATAGGAGTATAAGTTTAAAGATTAAAAAAAGTGGTAAAGAGGTAAATATCATGTCATCTACCTTTGTATGAATGTATGGCAGCACAGTAACTGGGGGTGGGGGGATAGTAAAAGAATAAACATTGCTTAGAACTACAAAGAACAGGAAGTTGTGGAGAGCCATGATAGCCCATGTCTTTAAAGGGACATGGCATATAAAAAAGAAGAATGATAATAATTGTTAAGCATTTTTATAAATCATGACTTTGAGAAAAACTTGTTATTAATTGTGAATTAAATTGATAAAAAAATAAAATTTTATATTATTTGTTAAAGGATGACTGAAATTTATGCCACAGCTGCATCTTCAACCTTGGCCTTTATTGGGTGAGCTATTAATTTCACATCATTTACCTTAGTTTCCTGTCTTTGATTCTGAACTCAACCTTCTGTCCAGACAATTAGCTTGGATTTGTCTCTGTACTGATCAAACTGACAAGTCATTGCATTTCTAGAAAACAATACTTTTTGTACTAACAATAGCAGTGCATAATTCACTTGATATAAAATACTTTGAATGAATCTGAATGGCAAAATCACATTTTATTTGATCTGAAACCTGGGTTCTGTTTTCTTGCCCCTGAGTTTTACATATAAATAACCAGTCTCTATTTAGTTTTGTTCTTTTGCTTTGTTACCAACTGCATTTACAAATTCTTCTATGTGCAGTATCCCTTCAAGGCATCGGCAATCATGGCTCTCCACAACCTCCTATCCCATGTAGTCCTTAGCAATGTTTATCCATTTGCCAAAACTCCCACCCCTGTTCAGCCATCCATTCACACAAGGTTGGTGGCTCACTGTTTTCTCCTATCCCTTTTTCTTTCAATATGTCCTGTGAGTGTCAAATTCTCCAAGCCCTCCTTCCTCATATCTGAGAAATTTCAGTTATTTCTTTTTTGTTTCCATTTTCCTTAAAATTTCTTTGTTGTTTACATGTTCTATCAAATTTTCAAAGGCAATGATTTTCATGTGTGTGTTGTTTTTGGTGGGTGGGAGCAGCCTCCTCTTGGCAATTGGCATGAACTCACAATCCTACATTACATGATTTTTATCATTACCCTAAAAGCTTTATCTTTCCCTTTTGGTTTTTACTCTAAATGTTTCATCAAATTTTGATAGTCAACATTGACCTCTGAGGAAATTTTTGATTTAGAATCAGCTTATTTTTCTAAATAAATAAACGGCAAATTGTGTCTGTCCCTCCATGTGTCTGAAATGCCTCTAATTTAAGCCACACTTGATCTACACATATTTACCTTTTTGGAATCAGGATGATCTTGGGATTAAAAATTTGCCCTTCAACTGGTGCTTGAATATCCATCATAGGGATTTGTGCCCGAATGAGAAGGAAAAAATTAAAAATTAAAATTTTAAAATAACTGAAAAAAATTAGTGATCTTAAAAGTTTTTAATCAATATTGAGTAACACAAAAACTTTGTGAATTTAAACATTTTTGTTGTAAATTCAGTTTAAAATATCTCCAAAAATTTGTGAATTGAGGAAATCAATTTTATTTCTTCAAAATGCCAAAGAATAAGAGTTAAAGTGAGAGGTTTCATGGCATGAAGTTTTTAAGTCCCACAGAGATTGTAATTTGAAGAACTCAAGTCAGCTAAGGTTCCACAGACTTTGTGATTTGAAGAACTCAGAAGTGAGGTTTTGAAGTTCCATGGAGTGATTTGAGGAATTCCAAGTTATTTCTTCAGAATTATCATTACTGTTTTCTAAGCTGAACCAGATGTCCCTTTAGTTTTGGGCCAGAGGCCCACTTAGCCCTCCACAGGAGCTAGCTTAAAAGTACACACAGAGTGCAGCTTTTAAGCTAGTTGTTAATAAATGACTAAAGAAATATGAATTTTTTTTCAAAGCACAATATCATAAATATTACATTATTAAAGCAGTGTCATAAATTGGTGAAGTTACACTTGATATCATTAATAAGGAATATTATTTAATTCTTGTTAAATCATATCTTTAATAATTTAGTGTTTTCACAAATTAAAAACAGATCTTATTTCTAACATCTCTAACATTCCAGACTTGAGCTGAAGTAAATGTACCATGACAATTAATCATTTTTGGAGCAAATTCCACCTGGGACATCCTTATTCTGCCACCTCTTTTGTTAAATATTTAAATAAAATAAAATGCTTGCAGTCTAAATTAAAAGGTAGGAAGAAATTTCCTGAATATTTAATAAAAGGGGTGATTGGAATAAGTATGTCCCAGGTGTTTGATCCTCTTGGCCTGTCTATTTGAAACTCAAAGCTAAGTAAATTTCCCTCTAAGGTCTTATTTTAAAGATAACAGATGAAAAATTATTAATGCTGTGTTACACAATATTTATTTTTGCTATTAAAAGTCAGATGCATACCATAAGGTATTTTATATTTACATATTTTGTTGGATGAGGAATTACTTGATGGATTGAAATATAAATTTCAACTGACCCATTTGCAAACTGATTAAACCTGTGTAGGAGAATTCATTTGTTAACATAATTAGAGCATTTTACATGCACATCTGTGACTGATAAATGATTGATATGAAATATTTGAATAACGTATATGTAATGGAATTCATGAAAACCTTTTGGATGGTGTAATGAATAACCTGAAGCGAATAAACTTGGGAAAGCTTTATTCAACTTAATACATGTTATAAAATAAAATAAGTCATATCTCAGCTGATTTACAGGCAAATACTCAAGAGCGAGAACAGGATGTGAACAGGACAAAGCCCCGTCACAAAATGAACATTATCTTCGTTTACAAATGTTCCCGACACTCGAGTTCTGGTCTAAAAATAAAATAATATTTAAAGTGCTCTATTTTTCGTCCAATAAAAATGCTTCCCTCCCAATTATATTCGCTTCATTTTTCGAGCCTGTTAAGCCATAAAAAACGCTATAAAAGGGGTCACACAGAAGTTCAACGGGCAGTCAACAGGTGGCCAGTGTAGAGACCTGTCACAGTCAGACCAAGCGACACCAGCTATCAGCAGGGAGTGCCAGCGTCAACATGTGGGAACTACTATGAGAGATCGACCTAGATCCGAAGCCGGCTTATGAACTTTACCACAAGGGAGCTGTCCGTAACCCTCACGTTCCTGTTGAAATAAACCACGTAAATCTATTTCTGCTGTTGTCGTATTTCTTTCTTGCAACCATACGCTTATCTATAACATACAGCTACCACCATTTATCGATCCCCCCACAAGGATTGAATGTGGCACAAGGCCGAGTTTAATGTGGGGGTTCCCGAGCCCGTAGGCTCAGCCAAAAATATAGCCTTCGAACCCGCCTAGGCGGGTTCAAGGCCTGTCTACCTCCCCGAACGAAACCTTGCCCTTTGGCAAAGCCTCGTCCAGGTTTCTCTCTGCTAATGCAGAGAGTTCGACAGACGGCGCTGACAGTCAAGGACTGTCTGCCACTGTAACTTAATACAGCTACTGCTATTTATTGATCCCCCCATGTGGATTGAATGTGGCACAAGGCTGAGTTTAATGTGGGGTTCCTGAGCCCGTATGCTCGGCCAAAAATATGGCCTTCAAACCCGCCTAAGCAGGTTCAAGGTCTGTCTACCTCCCCAAACGAAACCTTGCCCTTCAGCAAAGCTTCGTCCGGGTTCATCTCTGCTGATGCAGAGAGTTCGACAGACGGCGCTGACAGTCAAAGACTGTCTGCCACTGTAACTTAATACAGCTACCGCTATTTATCGATCTCCCCACGAGGATTGAATGTGGCACAAGGCAGAGTTTAATGAGGGTCTTCCGAGCCCATATGCTCGGCCAAAAATATAGTTTTTGAACCCGCCTATACGGGTTCAAGGCCTGTCTACCTCCCCAGACGAAACCTTGCCCTTCGGCAAAGCTTTGTCTGGGTTCCTCTCTTCTAATGCAGAGTTCGACAGATGGCACTGACAGTCAAAGACTGTCTGCCACTGCAACTTAATGCAGCTACCAAAAGAAAAGAATTAAGCTAGCTTATTTATAAGCATTTCTGGAGTCTGTCCATTACACCAAACAGGGGGTGCAGGTTGTGGGAATTACTTACAACAGATGGTTAAATTTTTATTTATTTTCTTATCAGTGTTTCATTCTTTTTGAACATTTTCAAAACAACTCAAAAAATTCAAAGAAACAAACAGTTGCTTAAAAACTTTAAGGTTAATTTGGAAAAAAATCAATAGTTAATAAAATTGAAAAATAAATATCAATAAACAAATAAGAGATTAGTTGATAGGAAATACGGTGATTTGATAAAAAATAAACATAGAAAGAAAATTATTGTGAGATGTTCTGAAAGCCTATTTTTTTATTAATCAAATTTGATTGTTATATTATAGCTGATTCAGTAATTATTTAAGATGATTAAAACTAACCATTTTTGTGCTTTCAAAAATTAAAGAATTATTGTATTAGGTTGGTGCAAAAATAATGACGTAATAATGTCGTTTTTGACGTTATACGTCATAAAACGACATTATTACGTCATTATTTTTGCACCAACCTAATATTTTCTGTATAGGAGAATAAGGAATTTAATGCATCCTCCAATTTTATAGATCTTTTCTGGTCATAGAGTGTTTTTATTTAAAACTTTATTGTATCTCACAAGTATAATGAATACACAAATGAATAATTAAAACTTTTAATCAAATTCTTTACATTCTTTAACTTTTAAACAATATATATTTACTAATTATATGTATTCACTATTGTCTTTGGATTTATTTTGTAACCATAATTTTTATTTACTTATTTATTCCTACCTCAATTTACTATATTTTACATTTATTTTAACATTTTCCATTCTACAAATCTCACTGATTTGTTCACAGATATCTATTTTTAAATTTTATTAACTGTTAAAAATTTTCAAATTAACCACAGATTTTCTTAAGTAATAGGTTGGGCATGGTAATGATTTGTTTCCTTAGATTTTTTTCAATTATTTTGTTATGAAAATAAATAAAAATTTAAATTTCCAACTGGTTTTCAAAAATTCCATCTTACATGCACATCTAATGGCGACACTAACCTCAGAGTATATTTAACCTCCATGTAAAACAATAAAGACGACATTTGAATATAGGTTAAGGTTAGTCTGATTTTGGTTTGCTTAAATTGGTAGAGATGACATCACAATAAAAATAGAAAGAATGTTCTTTTACTTTTCTGAATTTTTCATTGGTATTCAAATGATTATCTTTCTCCAGTAATCAGTGAGTGTCCACTTGCCTCTTTGAACAGGTGTGGCTTAGTTGTCAGAGCATAGCGCTCACTAGCAGGGAAGCTTGTCATTTACCTGTCAGTTGTTGATACACGTTACCATTATGGGGAGATAATGAGTCAAAGTGGAAAAGCTATTCAGACAACACTGTTTAGCCTCTTTATGGCAAACACCTTCAGGTCAGAATGAGAGAGACAACCCCCTCACAAGCCCATGTTGCGTTTGAATTTGAGGAAGATGTAATAAATATGCTTATCAGGTGCGATGGCCAGAATTTTTTTCTTTTTGTATTGAAGCTGTTAGTATTTTCTGGATTTGAAATTAGCTTATGGGTAGCTGCAAGATATTCTTGGTATTTATTTAAAGGAAACTTTGAAATAAACAAACTGAATCAAAGGGATGAAATAAATAATATATATTTATTTATTTGATTTAGATTGGAGTGAGTCCTTTGTAATTTGGCATAGCAAAAGTTTGTTTATAAGTCAGATATTGGTAGTAGATGGGAGAAAGTCCATTTCAGCTCAGTAGTTTAAAAGTCAGACCTTGATAGTAGTTGATATGTGTGGTATCAATCTACTGTGTTTTCTTGGTGCCTAGAAGGGTGGAAAAATGTCTTAAGCAGTTGACTGCTTAACTTCTTCATGCGACATGCATTTCTCTGGTGGTCCCTTCTTTTATTCAGGTTTCTCTGGAAGTCCCTTCTCTTCTCCTGCTTCTTGACTGTTTATATCCTTTTTAACAATGCTCTCAGATTACTGGTGTGAAGCTTGGTTTCAGCTAACATCAAAAGTCTCTTTGTGATTGGCCAAAATTATTTTATTTTCTGGCATTGCTTTCTTTTTCATTCTTTTTATATAGTGAAAGTTATGTGTGGAGCCTCTCTTATTTTGGTAATTTTTTTTTAGTCACAGTGGCTAGACCCATGTATCAGCAAACTTCATTGTTTTCGGTCTTTTGTTCTTTCTCTTTTTTATTTGATGGTTGACTTCTCGTTAGTTGAGAGAGAAGTATAGAGAGAGATGTTTAGAGAGAAAGAGAGAGAAAGAAAAAGAAAGAGAGTGTTTTAAAGGAAAGCAAATGCCTTATTCTAATTTTAATTCTTTTCTTGTTTATATATTTTATTTTTTAGATAAGATTGGTGTAAACAATATCATGTCTCATAATTTTATACTAAATTATGAGTTTTGGTCTTAAAAAGTTTACTCATATTTTAAAACTAAATCGACCAACTTACCTGCAAATGAGTGAGAATACATGTTGTTCTATCTCTATGGGTCTGTTTTGGAGTGGACAACAAAGAAGGACTGATAGTCGTATTTCTTTTTAATTGGTTAGAAAAGATGAATGCTGAAATTCAACATTTCTTGTTTTGTGATCCTCTTTTTGCACAGAATTTTTGGTTTAGATTACCTAAACCAAAAATTCTGTGCAAAAATATATTAGTAATATTAGTGGTTTCCTTATAAGGAAATATTTTTTCATTCATTAACTGAGCAGCCAGTGCTACTTTTGGTTGAAATTTATAAAATTTTTCTAAGATCAATCTTTCAAGTAAATAGGTTTCTAAAGTCTATTGTTATGGCTCTTTACAGTATTGATGGAGGTTTCCTTCCTAACCTTTTGTTTGAAGTAGTGTGGAATGTCAACATCTTAATTATGTCATTATTTTCTCTTTGAGTCACATGAGCTATCCATTTCAGTTGTTGCTTCCGTTGAAAGTTCTCAAGTGATGTGGTTTCTGTTATTTGATACAGTTTTTGTTTTTGATTCTATAGCATCAGTTCATGAGGTTCAAAGAAGGATTGTCCTTGTTAAGACCCTATATGAATCATTTGCTCAAAGCCATTTTCAATTATTGATCTGAGAAATTAGTTGTATACAGCTGACAATTTAGATATTTCTGAACAAGCTTGACCCTATGCATGATACCCATATGGAAGTCTTAATCTGATGAGGTTATTTAAGAACATGGCTTGAGTATTTAGGTTAATGTTTTGGTGTTGTAGCAACTTATGTTGTGTGAAACTATGTTAAATGCAACTTATGCTATGTTCACTTTCTTGTGCTGTACTGTATCATCTACTATACTAAATTTGTTCTAACTGAACCATACACTGATGCATGCTTGATTATAAATAGCATAGAACTGTTCTCTAAATTAGATGTAGACCAGGAATATAGTTTCAAAACAAACAAGAGGCAGTCTAAAAGTTTACACTATTTATATTGTTTGGACTATTGTCTTCATCTTTATTGCCATATTCACAATGTTTTGGCTGTTGTATGCTCTAACTTTCTTCAGATGATATATTTTGGAATTTTAAACTGAGCCCTTTATTTAATTGATGGAGATAGATTGTTCTAATTCCACATGCCATGCCTTTTTTTTTTTTTTTTTGATATCTCAGTACCAGTTATTTAATGTGGGAAGGGAGGGTAAAAAATATAGTTTAATTCATATATTGCAATTGAAAAAATGATTTTAAAGAAACAAAATATTTACACTATTTACATCATTAGAACTGCTGTTCTCTTCCTTAATGTCATATTCATGACATTTTGCCTGTTGTATGCGCCGACCTTCTTCAGGTGATATATGTTGAAATTTCAAACTGAGCCCTTTATTTAGTTGATGGAGATAGATTGTTCCATATGCCATGCCTTTTCTGAAATATGTTGGAAGTTCAATATGTTCAAGTTTGGTTCAAAATCCCAGTGTATATTACCTGAATAAGGCCAGAGCATACAACAGCCAAGATGTTGTGAATATGACAAGAAAGATGAGAACAATAGTCCAAACAATGTAAATAGTGAAAATAGTTACAATACCTCACCTCAGAAATATAGACAGTCTAAAAGTTATAACTCACAAGTGCAGGGAGAGAGAGGGAGAGGACTGAGATCTATGCAGAGTGCTGAGTTGATATTATTTGTTATGAAATGCATATGTTCAAATGGAAAATAAAAAAAATATGTTAAAAAGACTTTTGCTGATATAATTCACATTGAATATCAGACTGTATGTAAGTGGAGTTTCTTGAAACAGTAAATGTTGATTGTTTCAAATAACTAATGAAACTGGATTTGGTTTACATAGATAAATAGTTGATTCGGGACAATGGTGCATTATATTCAAAGTGCATTTTAACATGCCAGTATCAAAAACATGAGTTTCTGAAAGTTACTAGGATTATAGCTGCATTTCATTTTTTGCTATATTTTTAAATATTGATCAGTTGTGACAATTTAATCAAGAAAGTGCATTAATAATAGATTGAATTCAAATAACTTTCAATCTGAATAATTAGCTGGGAAATCCCAATATTATCTAATTGTTTAATAGTAAGGATTTCCAAATTAAAGTGAATGGAAGCATTCCTTTTTAGTAGGATAGTCTTGTAAATTTGTTATGTGGTCTTGATTTATGTTTATGATTATTAAAGTTGACTTTAACAAATATAAATTTGAATGAAATGTGAACACCCTTTGAGACTTGCAAGCTTATTCTACTTATACAAAGATTTTTTTATCATGTATTTTACTTCCTTTAAAAAAACTTTCTCATTGGTCAATCATAAAATATAGTTGTTTTCATCTTAAAAGATAAAATTTGCAGGAAAAAAATATAAAATTCATTATTATTAACTTGGATGGATGGATGGAAGGAAGGATAGATTGATGGATGGAGAGATGGATGAAAGGATGAAAGGAAATATAGCTGGATTGATGGATAAATGATGGTTGGATGGAAGGATAGATGGATGTTTTATGGGATGGACAGACGGATGGTTGGTGGGAAGGATGGATGGATGGAGGGAAGGATAGATGGATGGATGGAGGAATGGATGAAAAATAGATGGATTGCTGAAGGGATGGAAGGATTGATGGATGGGGAAATGTGCAGATAGTGCAATGGTTAGCAGCTTGGAACAAGAAGTTGGCAAGCTGATTTTGAATTCTAGTTTGTTACATTCACTTTTGCACAAATACCCTTGGAAAAGGTATAAATCCATCTCTTCTCCCTCCAGCTATAGGTTAAATAGTGAGAAAGACTGAGCTCTCAAATTATGATTGGAACCTAGTTCAACCAGTCTGAATTCAAACCTCTGCCACATGAAATGGTATAAAGACTTGAGATGTCTGTAAAATAAAAACATGAATAGATTACAACAACTATGAATTATCCAACTGGAAAGCAATTATCCATAATAGTAGTGACACCAACATGCATTGGATGCAAGGAAAGGTGGATGGAGGGATGATTACATTGAACATGATTCATTTTTATTATATGCATATAAAAAGCTACTTAGATTTTGTCCAAGATATTGTCTCACACCCGGTATATCAGATCTTAGGTCTGAAGATACCTCTCATCATTAAAGGAAAAACTTGATGCAATAAAAATACAAACCATTATTATAAATTCATTTTGAGTACAGATGTCTCCAGAACTGAGACAATTACATTTCATGAACTTAGAAATCTGTTATATTTTATTATATTATTATCATGAAATTTTTAAGCTAAAATATTGGATTTTATTATGTCTAACGGTAGAAAGGTAATCTCTCTGATCAGTTTTGAATGAGTTACAACCTAAGAAATCAAGGTCATAAACAAAACACATACACAAAACACTGCTAGAATGAAGCTACTAGTAGTCATATGAACATTTTTTATCATTAAAATTGTTTAGATATCTGGCATATATCAAATAATATATATGGAGGACTCTCCTGTCATTTTTCAATGTATAAGGGTCCAGCAGCTCAGTTATTAGAACCAAACAGCCAGACTATCTGCACATACAATTTGATTATAGTGGCGAAGGCTTGTGCAGAGCTGGCCACATATTTTGGAAGAGCAAAATACAGATAATTAGTGCACCTCATGCCACTCAAACGACCATCCTCTGGTTTTGAATTCAGAGTTGTCCTCCTCATAGACTGGTTGCCACCCAAGGTTATAGGATAGGAACCAATCTGTCCTGATATTTACCCATAGCTGTGGGAAGAAGAGATGGATTCATACTTTTCTTAAAGGTATTAGCACATAAATGACAGGATTTCAACTCTGTCCTCCAATTCCTCAATTGGAACCACTATCCATCACTCCACTGTGCCTCCATATATCAAGCAATATATATATATATATATATATATATATATATATAACTATTTCAAGAAACTTATAGTTTAGAATATTTCAGTAAATACCATTTGTTGATTAGATTTTAGTTGAAGTTGGAGTTATTAGCATTGTATGGATACAAAAGGTGATTATCTCTCTTTGGTGGAGATGTCACATGGATCATGTGATGGCCACTTAATGACATCATTCCATATCAGTTATGAAAGCGGCAGCCAAATTAAGTTTGTTTTACAGCAGCAAACTGAAATGTAACTTTCTTTTTAGTCTAGGCCAAGGGGCCCAGGCTGAGGCTAAATCTGCCTCCCTTGAAGCTCAAAGGCCATGGTGCCATTTTCCTTTGGGAATATCTCATTTCCCAGATATAGAATAAAACTTCAGCTTGCAGTCCTCAATTTTGGGAAAACCCAAGACTTGCTGTTTCCTGTTCATTATCCAGATACAGAAAAATCTCTATATTATGTGTAAGACCCCTCCTTTTTGTTTCTTCTTACACTCTGCTTTGCTGTGTAGATATATGTGATATATTATTCTCCACCTGGGATATGTGTATATATGTGTATATATGGTTTTGTGTATGTCTTAGTAATATAAAAGTCTCTCTGAGAACAAAGCATGTTTATCATTCTTTTTCCTTTCAGACATTCCATTTCATCTGTGAATTATGGTCATTATTATATCACAGATATAATAATTACCATAATTGGGAAATAGAATTAGGATAATAAATATTTCAACCATATCTCTCTCACATAAAAACAAAAACATTTAAATCAGAATAAAGCTTATAAATTCCTGCTATCTTTAATATTACAAATATTGTTAATATTTACTTTCTTTATTCAATGATTCTGTTCCATTTTTTTTACTTGTTTCTGAGTTCAATCTGGTTTTTATGATTATTAAATTATTTATATCTGGGGCCAGAGTATTAGTCTCATCACAAGGTCAAATAAGTCTCTTCAACTTGATGGAATTTGAAGAATTGTCTAGTTGCATTCTGGAACTTTGGAAATTGTGAAAAAGAGCATTGATTGATTGATTTTCTTTTTACATTTTATCAAACAATTCTGTATTATTTAAACCCAAAATATATTTTGGATTGTAGGAGGTTGCTTACAGTAGTGAAGTAAAACAAACTCTAAAAAATAGCTTTACTACTACCATTAAAAACATTAAAAAGCTAAAAAAAAAACCATCAAATCTTTACCAGGATATATGAATGATGATTAATCAGGTAAGTAGTAATAAATTAGTAAACTTGCTGATGCCTACCTATATATATATATATATATATGGGTAGCAACCTTTCTTTTAAGTATGTTTCATTGAATATGACAGATCAGAAAAATTTCATTAATTTTTATTTAGTTTTTCAGCCTTCTTGCATTTTTCCATTTGGTGTGAGTAAAGGAATGCAAAAATCTTACCTTATTTAATAGTGGGAATAGTGTGTTGAAGGTTTTTAAAAAATAGAAAGACACTCACTCAAATTCCAACTGCACTCAGCATGTGAAGCTCAGAATAGTCTCCTACTAGTATTAAAAAACAACACAAAAAAAAACACTCAAACATGAAGAGAAATTAACAACACCTAAAACAAATCTCCTTGAAAATGGCTAAAGTGGCCAAAAGCACTTGAGACTATGGACTATAACAGACAATTTTTGCATTCACTTAATCCCACCAAATGTAAATAATTTAAGAATATTGGAAAAACTAAATAAAAAAATTAAATTTTCCTTGTTTGTCATATTCAATGAAACATTATATATATATATTGTGTGTGTGTGTGTAATACTTCCTACATTATATATATATAATACTTCCTAGACTACCGCAAAACTCTATATGATAATGGTGTTCAAATTCTCAGCTTGAAATATATTTGTGAAAGCTAATATTTTGTTATCAACAACTTCATTTTGAATTTTTAATGCCCATGGTATTTCAAAATGTAAGAAATTAACACAGATGAGAACACAAAAAACAGAAATATGTAATATGAAGGATATTGCTTTTTTGTGAAAGTTTTACAGAAACATATACAAGGAAATATTCAGTAGATATAGCACACAAGCACACACATTAAAACTCAAAATAATATGAATGCACTGCAGTTTATAATATAAAGAAATTGCCAGATATATTGGCACCAAACAAAATGGAAAAATTATTAATTGAAAATTTAAATAAATAATTTCTGTACATACTACCAGGTTTGGTGCAAATGTCTTGTACCCTGCCCTAAATCTATGATCCTCCTGAATCTAAGATATGGGGCTCTTCCACTCTACTACATATCAATTTTTATAAGGTACTATCTATATATATATCATAGAATTTATTCCATAGTTCATTCCATCTTAAATAACTCAACAATATTTTGTGGTAATTTTTCACATCAGCTTGAGGCTTTTCTTGTTAATAAGTTGAATAATTTTACCACATTCAACATTATTTTACCACATTCAATATTATTTTACCACATTCAATATTATTTTACCACATTCAACATTATTTTACCACATTCAATATTATTTTACCACATTCAATATTATTTTACCACATTCAATATTATTTTACCACATTCAATATTATTTTACCACATTCAATATTATGGATAAAAAATAGTGAATTTTTGTATAGTGTTTTTTGAGAATTAGCATGAGGAAAAATAGATTCACAGATTTAGCAGCAAACAATAAAAGACCCTAACATGACGTCAAAATCCCCCCACCCCCAAATTTTCATCCTTTAACAGTCAGTTATGCTTAGCTTAATTTGTAACATATAAATGTAGGTAGAAAAAAGCAAATGTTGATACGATAGCAAAGTTGACAAAACACTACCCGGAGGTCCCCCTACATCAGACATGGCCACCCTGGTTGAGGTGTTTGAGGGTGATACACATGAACCCTGCATACTACTATCTTTATCAATTTGTTTCCATTTTTTTAAAAAAATATTCTTCTGTTGAAAGTAGATAAAATAAAAATAGTTATTATATATATATATATACTTAATTGGTTAATTTTTAACTTAGGTT
Organism: Acanthosepion lycidas; assembly: GCA_963932145.1. Lineage (NCBI taxonomy): Eukaryota > Metazoa > Mollusca > Cephalopoda > Sepiida > Sepiidae > Acanthosepion > Acanthosepion lycidas. The sequence continues at coordinate 55,897,658 of OZ010577.1, forward strand.
AATTACTTAAACCAGAAGGATTTATTCAAAATAAAAAAAGAAGCCTAATTACAAGCATATATTTTAATGCAAAATACAAGTTGGACAAATGATAAAATTGACTGTAAAAAGTAAAAAACAAATTGAATGATTTAAAAAAAGATGAGTGAGAGCTGTTTTCACATTTCAGAGTATAATTGTGTTTGTGTACAAACACTTGTTAGAGAAGGTACTTAAAGATATTGTCTTGGCTGATTTTGTTTACAATAAAATGTAAGGGAATGCTGATGTTGTGATAGTTTATAATATGAGCCTGGCACACATGTCTGTGTGTGTTTGCGTGCGCACACTCTGCTGCAAAGGAAAGTCTGTGATCTATGTTTCATATCAATATCAGAAAATATCTCAGGAGTGGCACTCATAAACTAACTGGACAAACTGGACATGAACTTTAGGATGCTTTTTTACACTCTCACAGGAATAACAGCAACAGTTATGACAGGAATATTGCTCTTCTTACATTTATATGGTTTCAGGGAGTTTAACAGAATTTCTCAATTTATTTCTTATATTTCTCATCTAAGTCAGCAGGAAGAAGTCTACTTCTTTAGCAAAGAAGTCAATAACTCCCTCAATCTCATTAAATTTTTATTATATTTTGAATTTTAATTTTTTTATTTATTCTTTTAAAATTTATCTATTTATTTATTTATTATTAGTAGTAGTAGTAGTATTAATAGTAATAGTAATAGCAGCAGTATTAGTAGTAAGTGTTCTCATTGGTTAATGACAAAACCTTAGTTTGATATTGCAAATAATATTTAGGCTTTACAATTGGTACAAAAAATGTAAAAAATGTAAGAAATGGAGAGTTTTCCTTCTCCTAGACTGGTTACCAACCACAGTTAGAAAGCCTAGTCTACAATTATATTTAACCCATTGCTGGGGGGAAAGAAATAGATTTATATATTTCCCAAGAGTATTAGCACATAAGTGAATATAACAAACTCAAATGGAATTCAAACTTAGCTCTCTGATTTCCCATTCTAAGCTGCTATTCATTACACCACCTGCACATCCTTTTACAATTACATTTTGTTGGATTTTCACACAGTGTTTGAGACAATTCTAGTGTATTATGGTTTAGTCAAAAATCCGGTCAATATTTTAATTTTAAAAGTAAAAAGCAGAAAACTTTCATGATTGTTAATGAAGTAACATTTTTGTGCAACAAAGTTTCAATATAGGTATATATATATAAAAAAAAATAGACATTTTATATCTGTTTTTCAATCTTTTTTATCCTAGTATGTGAATAATGTATAAAATAGCCCAAATTATGATGACTTATCTGAGTCAAAATCTTTGCCACGACAGGAATTTTGTATTAATACATCAGCAACAGCTACATTTACAAAACATTATTTGCATATTTAAAAAATGATTAATAAATTAAATGTACATAAAATGTCATTCTTCTAAATAATACATGTTTACAAGAACAAATACTGCCAACATATACTCAATATACAGTGGTGAAAATAAGTATAAGACTTCCCATGAAATTGTTAATAATTTTCCTCTGAAAATTTGTGTGTGGTACCTAGATCTGATGGGTATTAGTATAGATATTCGATTTTATAGCAACTTTCTACTAAAAAAGTTATTAAGAAAATTATGTTTTCAAGGGTGGAAATAAGCATAAGAGAGTTTTGAAAATTTATATTTAACAGCAAAATTGTACAAAATTCAATATTTACATTTATTCCTTATCAATTGTAATACTTCAACACACCTGTTTTGCATTGAATCAATAAATTTTCTGAGAGTTTCAAATGGAATTTCATTCCAATACTGTTTAATGCAAGATTTTAAAGTTTCTCTATCTTTAAATTGACGTTTATTTTTGTATATTCTTCTTGACAAAATTCCCCACAAATTTTCTGTTGGGTTTAAATCTGGAGACTTAGAAGGCCAGTCCAAAACTTCAATATTTTTTGTTTTAAACCAGTCTTTAGTAAGCTTAGAAGTGTGTATGGCTGCATTGTCCTGTTGAAAAATGGCATTATTGGTGCCTAGACAATTCATAAATGGAACAAGACTTTTTTTCCAACACATTGATATATCGAGCAGGGTTTTGTTACCCTTCCATCACTACTCAATCAGCCTTTCCAGACGCAAAAGAAGCTCCCCAAACCATAACAGATCCTCCTTCAAATGGTCTTTTTGAAAAAAGCTGCTTCTCTTTTCTTAAATCAGGGCCAATAACACTGGTAGCCATCGGGTCCATCCAAATTAAACCTTTTCTCATCAGAAAACACCACAGTTTCCTATTTCTCCTTTGTCCATGTTACTTTTTTCTTTACCCAATCTACGTGCATCTTCTTGTGTTTAGCAGTTAAAGCAGGGGCTGTCTTCCTGCTTTGATACATGAAATGTGGCGATTCATGGAGAAGTTGACAAACTCTTCCTGGAGTTATAGGTAAATTCTGAGATTTTTGTAGATCTCTTGAGCTTAATTATCCTTTAGAAGCTTCTCAAAAAAGTCAACGTCTGGCTGCATTTGTAATTTTAGGTGGACGACCTGGATGTTTTCTGGTGCCATATGATTCAGGATCCTTTAGATAATTTCTCACAACTGTTTGGGACCTCGACAATTCTCTTGCAATGAAACTTATAGATTTTCCTTCCAGTTTATAGGCAGAAATTTGCACTTTTTCATTTTCATTAAGGGTGGCGGGCATTTTGCCGTAACTGTATTCAATTATGAAATGTTTAAACATGACTCACATGGCTTAAAACCATGATAAGAGTCTTTTTATAATCTGTGCATGCACTTCCTTTATGCAAATTTTCAAAACTGTCTTATAATTATTTCCTCCCTTGAAAACAAAGTTTTGTTAATAACTGTTTTTGGTAGAATGTTAAAAAATCGAATATGTATACTAATACCCATCAGATGCAGGTACCACACACAAATTTTCAGAGGAATTTGTGCAGTAATAAGAAAATTATTAACAATTTCATGAGGTGTCTTATACTTATTTCCACTACTGTATATGTTTTATTGAATAATATAAATATATTGCGCCTACTTATTTTTATATTGATCCTTTCCAGTTTAATCAGTTCTTGGTATTGAGATGAAATTCATCAAGGAAGACGCTGTAGTTTTTTCTAACGCAAGTACTTTTGATCTTTTCTAAGATCCTCTTCAAGGGCAAATTACAAAGATAAACATGCTATTGTAACTGCAATAAAATCTGCATTCCACCATCATGGTGATTTTTAAAAACACGTGTGAATGTGCTCTGTTATTTTAGAATTTTAAAATTTATCCGTTGTACTTATCGAATTTTTTACAAAGCAAGTGTTTCATTATAAGGGAGCTGACCAGGAATTGGTAGAAATATAAAATGGCATTTGTATATAAATGTTATATGTACTTTAATATGTTGCTGCTATATTCGTAATAAATTTTGTTGAGTGCTGTTTGGTTGATTTTGATATAGAAGGCCTTGAGAATTTTTGTTTATTATTTTTGTGGTTTAGTATATTGGTGTTGTCAACAAGTATTTTCCTATATTGTGATATATTTTTACATGTTGCATAATAGAACTTGTATCCAACAAATGAAGTGTAAAATGTTTTGATAATGTTGTGGTCATCAAGCCACCATATATATTTACTTTTTTGTCAAAGACAATTACTGGAGTTTAATGCTTTTAAAGACAGAAGATTTTGTAAACAAAGTTCTCAATATTGAAAAATAGAGCAACAATAGTTAATACACAAATAAAAGTTTTGACTTAACGTTTTACATATACAGTGTTCCACTTGTCAGATTTATCTTACACTGATGACTGGAACAGTGTATCAATGAAACTTAGTCAGAAGATAATTCCTTTGAACTTCTACTTCTCTCTCTCCTTTACATGTGTATATATATGCTGGAAGCTCAAATATGAACATTTCATAGTGTTTGGGTTTCAATCTGAGGACAGTGCAGAGGATTTGGAAAGTGTTGGATGAGTCTAATGGTGATTACAATGGTACAATAGCTTGGAAAACTCACTCTGATTGTTCTGATAAGAAAATAACAGCTGAATCTGTTGGTAAGGACCTCAGACTCAACATAGAGGGCTACATCAAGTGCCTTGAGGAGGTAGTGTTGCTCTTGTTTAAGAGGATGGCTGCTGGAAGATCCTATGTCTAGAAACAGGACTCTGCACCATGCCACACAAGCAGTAGAACCCAGTCATGGCTATCAAACAAATTATGCAATCACATCAGCCCTTACATCTGGCCACCTAACTCCCCAGACTTCAACCACCTTGATTATTATGTGTGCGTCACAGTTGAGTAAGAGACCAACAAAACTCCTTGTAACACCAAAAATGAACTCAAGGCTAGGATTATGACAGCATTCACCAACTTAAACAAGGAGACCATCCAGAAGAGTTGCAGGAGATTCTGAAGTCGTCTAGAGGCTATGATTAAAGCCAATGACGATTTTTTTTAAATAAATTTACTTTTTAATATTTCAAGATATTTTTGTGTAATTTTCATAAATATATCTATTAAAATGAAATGTCAGTGTTATTTTCATTTTTGCATAATCTAGATGACAATTTATCCATCACACCCTGTATATGCCATAGAACACAACTTCTGAAAATAGAGAATAAGGTGAGAGTTACTAAATATGTTTATCAACCAAATAACAAGGAAGAAATTATACAACATTCTAGAGCCACATGGAAAGATAAAATAAAAAGTGTATGAAAAAGAAATCACAATAATGATTAACTGAATAAATTAGAGACAGAGAAGATATTTGAAAGAGAGTGAATATAATCTTTAAAAGAGAGAATGTTTCATTGAGTGAAATGATTCCCAAGATAAAAAGACCCAAAGATGGTGCAATAAATAAATAAAAGAGTCTATCTGCTGAAAAAAGTAATGTCTGAAAGAAAATCTATATGCAAAAGTAAAAATGGCTTCAGAAATGTAAAATTATATGCAATAAGGAGTCAGTGATATCAAATGAGTTTAAGAGGCATATGTATTTTATAAATAAGATCCTTTTCAGAGAGAGAACATATCCATGACATTATATTTGAAAGTTGATGCTGTGTTGAAATGAGAATAATTATTTTAGGGAATATTTGATTGCAGAAGATTAAATAAAATGTGTGTACGTTTTGGAGGGAGTGGCTGTATACGATAAAAATTGTCTGAGGGTAAAAAGGAACCTGTTTGAGAGTGAAAAGATTGCATACTTAAGTGAGAGGAAGAATATTTATGGAAAAATCCTTGAGAATAATTTTAAGCCGGGGGAGAAAGTAATTGAAAAATTTATGCAAATAGTTGATAAGCTCAGCTTAGTATAGCAAGAGGCTATATAGTGGCATATTCAGTAAAGATCCAATTCACTAGCATCAAATTGACTAGCTGTTGCTCTTCATTAGGTTCTAAAGAGTGTATGTGTGTATGTGTGTGTGTGTTTGCATGAAAGAGAGAGAGTGAGTGAGTGATAGAGAAAGAGAGTGAGTGAGTGATCGAGGCCGGACATGCAAAAAGATATGATTAAAAAGAGAGAAAGAGAAGAGAGTGAGTGAATGAGTGATCATGTGAGTGACATGGCTGTTAGAATGTCAGGAGAGACGTGCAACTTTGTTAGGATGTCATGTTGAGAAGAGAAACTTTTGGACAAGTTATATTCAGTGATAAGTGACAAATTCAGAATACTTTCAGAAAAATATCTCAGTAACATATTATGAGTGTGCTTAAGCAAAACCTATTCACACAAACACAGACCCATGGACACACTTACATATGCAGATACACATTAGCTCATTATGGTCTTCATCATTGTTGTTTTTATCCCGCTTCAGCCCTCCACCCTTATTCAGGTGTCTGTTGATCAAGGTAAAATTTAGGGAATTTTGAACTCAACCCTTTATTTAATCTACAATCTGTTATTGTTCCTCTGTTCATGTCTAAGCCTCTTGTTCTTATTACTACTTCTCCATTATTGCTCACCCTATTTCCACTGGGTCTAAGTCTGTACTACCTGGACAACGATTGAAACCACAATTACTGTCACCAAATTCATGAACCAATACTTTTAATCCACTATACTAGACTAGATTTTGACTCAGTGGGAACATGGGAAGCAACAACTGAGCAGTAATAATAAAAACAAACATACAAATAGAAATAAATGTACACAATCATATACAAAAACATACACATTCACATGCATACAAATCCCAAAATGTTCAAAATTTATTTGAAATAGATAGATACTCATATGTATTTGAGAGCATATATTTTTGTACACGTATTTATCTCTCTCTCATATGATCAGAACCAAAAATGTCCATGACAATAACAATTCTGGAGTAAGTATATATAAAATAAACTGTCAACTGTTCCTTACAATATAGTGGGGAAACTTACAGAAATTTTAAAAACATATCTATGAAAACAAAAAGGATCTTATGCATAACAATTTGTCATACATAGCAACAAGTTCAACCACAACTTTCATCTAAAGAATGCCGCTCTTATTAAAAGAGAAAATAGCTTAATTAGGTGAAAAGTTCTTGAGAGTGCTGTTATTGCATCTTGATAAAATGTAAATCTGCACCCCAGATTTTTTCAAATATCTCTTTTCTTAACAAATATACTCTTTATATACACATTTGTCTCCTGATGAGTGAATTTTAGAATCTGCAAAACTCTGAGTAGAGATAGGCAAACATTTTATTTATCATGCACACATTTATTTTTAGATTTATTATAATCACTAGTTTTAACCAATGAAAATTTCATAGTTTTCCTATTTTAATATTCTGACTAATCTTAATTCTTAAGTTAATGATTGAATAAGATCATGGTGAGTTCTATGACAATAAATTATCCATAGAAATTCCTCTATCAGATCATTAAATATCTGAGCTTAACAACTTTAACAAAATATTGCAATAACAATCATAAATATGAATGCCAATCTTTATTTTAAGAAGTAAGGAGGTACAAATGAAAAGATTTAAAACTGACAACTTTTTCCATTTCACTGATACAGCCATTAAACATTTCCATCTTCTCTTTTTTCTTTCTTTCATTCAAGTAGTGTTTTTTCCCCTCTTTCTGTGTGATCAAAATGGAATAGTCCATTATTTATAAGATACTGGCAGGAGGCATTAAATGCTTCTCTCTCTCTTTCTTTCTTTCTTTCTTTTTCTCACTGAAATCAAATAGTGTCATTTCCCTTCTTTCCATGCAATCAAAACCGAATAGTCTATTATTTATAATGTATTGGCAAGATGTAATGTTTGTGCAAACTAACAAAGGGAGGGACAAGCACAATTATAATAGGATGCTTTAGCTGATATTTGGAATGTTGTCATGTGGTATTTAGTGATGATGGTCTTTAGGGAGTGTCCTTCATGGAAAAAACACAATCAAACCAAAAACAAGGTCTCCTCTCAGTCAGCAGGAAACAAGTAAATAGTTTCATAAAGAAACTCTACAAAGATAAGAAGATTATATTTATTGTTTATGATATTTAGGTTATTTAGTTTGAGTAAATAATACACAAGGAAACAAAAAAATTCAATCTAAATATGTGGGCTGTGAAAATGAATCAAAAAGTTTCTCAAAAAGGTTGATTAGCAGAAAAGATTTGAATTAGCTGTACATTGAATCTCCTGAATAGACCTCATCAATTTCTGTGTATCCTGCTTTACACACACACACACACACATGTATATATGTACAAATGAATATCTTCATATATATATATTTACACTATATTTGGACTATTGTCCTCATCTTGGTTGTTGTTATCACAACGTTTCAGGCCTTTGTGTCCTCTAACCTTCCTCAGGTGTATATACATGTGGATGAAGTTATTATAGTTGTATTTTCTATGAGTATGTTGTGGACGTAATTTGGTAGGTTTCCATGTGTGTTAAAATGATTCCTAATTGAGCTATGATCAAAGAGATGTAATGTGAGTCTTCTTAATAGGCATGTAGTGGTATGTCTAATTCATGAATTTGGTTTGATCAGGAATGCAGTTCCTTAAAGGATATGTGAATTTATAAATAATATTGGTTCTCTATAATTTGGATCTTTCAGATGAGTTGTTGCATATATATATGTGTGTGTGTGTGTGTGTGCATGCTGTGAGTATTTATTTTTGCACATTATTTCAAATACACTCAAATGGACTGTTTACATATAAATAAAATACTGATAACCTAGAAGAATTTTTTTGACCATAATAATTATTGCTTTTTATGTCTTAATCATAATGATGTTATACAGTATTTACCCATAAATAAGTATGTTCCTATCACTTTATTTTGTAGAGAGTTAATTTTTTTTTAAAGTAAGATAAGACAGGAATTTATTGTATTTAGTGAAAGAATAACACAATCAAAACAAATATTGCCTGGTATTATTTGTCTATTTACTGGTATTCAATCTCATACCAAATCTCAATTAGAACTCATATATATGATCCATTGCTAAAGACGATGGTAAAATGGTTGGCTTCTTGTATCACCTCAGAAAGTACCGGACTCCTCCTGACATGCTGTATGTGCAAGAGTGAGATCAGATCCAGAATGAAGTATTGCTGCCACATCTGGGCTGGAGCTGGCCAATCTTTACTTTATCACCTGAACTGAGTTCAAAAGTATTTGCACAGCCTTGTGGATAATGACTTGCCTTCTACACTTCAACCCCTTTTTTATAGACATAGCCTCTCATGCTCTACGACTATTTTCATGACAGATGTTCAGGCAAATTACACTCCTTGGTCCCTGTTGTCCAGATTTTCACAGTTTGAACAAAATACACTGAGTCAACTCATCCTCATTCCTTTCATATTCCAGAACTGTTGTAATGTAAAATGAACTCCTAAGAGGATACTTCCCTGATCACTATAATCTTAACTTCTTCAAGTCTAGGGTCAATCATTATCTATCTTGTATATCCTCATAATATGCAATGCTTGCTTGCTCTCTGTATGCCCTTGCATATCTCCATTCATTAACCCTCTACCTTGAATGGCACTTAGTCCTAGCATTGGCTGAACAATAGTTTAAAAATATATATTTTTCACTAAACTCTCCAGGATTGAAAATGTTGCCAGAATTTATTATGTTACTATCCAAAAATGAGTTCACACCCATAAGAATTATTATTTTTTTATTTATTTTTAGAGCCTGACAATTAACATTCTGCTAAAAATATTCTTCAACTAGTAAGTAAGACCTGGTACTTACCAGTTGAAGAATATTGTTTTGAGACTCAAAAAATAAATAAGAAAATACTGATGCCTGTTAGCCACTGTAGATGTGGTGTTAATGTATGGTCCCACTGTTTGGACATTAACTAAAACCCTACAGTCTAAGCTTGATGAAACCTATATCCAGATGCTGAGCACTATACTTAACATCTCCTGGGAACAATATCCAACTAAATCACAGGTCTATAGACCCATTCCTGATATTTTTACAATCATATGCAAATGCTGAATGCACTTTGCAGGACACAGCTGCTGAGCAAAACAAGAACTTGTGAGTGGTCTACTGCTCTGGACACCTAGCCATGGAGCAAGATGAGTTGGTTAACCAGCAATCACCTAAATTTGTTATGACATAGAATGCCTCCATAATGACCTTCCCACCTTGATGCAGAACCATGATGGGTTGTGTGATAACTCATGATGTCTGAGCTAACTCAACAGAATAGTAATAAGAAATATATTTGCTATATCTATTCAGTATTTATTATTATATTTCAGAATTGTTGTAATGTAAAATGAACTCCTAAGAGGATACTTCCCTGATCACTATAATCTTAACTTCTTCAAGTCTAGGGTCAATCATTATCTATCTTGTATATCCTCATAATATGCAATGCTTGCTCTCTCTCTGTATGCCCTTGCATCATCCCCATTCATTAACCCTCTACCTTGAATGGCACTTAGGCCAAGCATTGGCTGAACAATAGTTTAAAAATATATATTTTTCATCCAGTTATCCACACCTGATGGGACAGAGGATGAAAAAAAAATGTTTGGATAATTGGAAATTTTGAATCACTGACAACCTAAATTATCAAAAAAGAACAAAGAAAAATATCATTAACAAATATCTCATCAAATAGCATTTTCAAATATGTTGTTCAAGGTTTTATCCAGTTTATTCTTTATGAAGAACTGTGTCAGTTTTCTTCTGTTTCCAGTTGGCTTCACATTTTTTTTGCCCCTTAGTTCTGAAGTTGGATTAAAAGCTGTCATAATTCAAATGTTCTTTATTTGCAAACAGCAAAGAAATTAACAAGAAATAAGGGAACTGATTTCATCAGCATTTTACCAAACCTTGAGTATGCTTTGCTAAGTCCTTAAAACACTTGTCTGAGATGAAATATTATTAGGTTGGTGCAAAAATAATGACGTAATAATGCCGTTTTTTTTTACCTATTTTTAACGTCAAAAAACAACATTATTACGTCATTATTTTTGCACCAACCTAATAGAATGGGTTTATTTTGCATAATTGAAAAATGTTTAGATTATTTCAATTTTTCTCTTCTTCTCACATCTGGATAATCAAAGTCTGGAAAACTGAGGTGTGGATAATCAAAGTCTGGAAAACTGAGGTATGGATAATCAAGAAAGTGCTGTATGCCTTTTATTAGATTGATCACATGATTCTTACAGAGCATGAAATTTTTTTCCAAGGACTTAATGTTTTTTTGGGTTTTTTTTGTTTTTTTTTTTTGCATAATTACCCAATCATAACCCTCACTTTGTTTCATTAACCATTATGATGTTATTTGAAGTAATAAAATATAAACAGGACAATCATCTGGTCTTTCATAAAGTTTCTACAGTTACCAGAACTGAGTCACTGCATGTATAACCTACTTTTTTTTTTCTATTAACCAAATAATTATAATAACTATCGGTAGCAATTATCAACCTCTTACTCCTCATTTGAAAGTCGTACAGGAAAGAAAAAAAGTACCGTTCATTTTGTTTGGGAAACCAAGATTTCTTTCTTTTTATCAACTCAATACTCAGTAAAAAAAAAAAAAAGTTGATGTCTTTAAATAAAAAAAAATTAAGGAAAACAAACATGAATGTGACTAAAATTGTCAAGTATATTAGATAAAAATGTATCACCAATTATAAAATCTGAATTATTTGTAATTACTTTTCTGAAATGATGAGTATGAAAATTGGGAGATGTCTGCATGATGAATAAATAGATCATAGATAGAGGACAGAGGAGAATTTTGTTTGATTCAAAATAGAAATAATATAACCAACCGTGAGCAGAATAAGAAAAAGAAATGTGATTCACTGTGATTCAGTATTATAACATTAAGAATTAGACATTTGATGCTGGATTATTCAAATGTGTGTTGTCTGCTTTCTTCTATTTTTTTTTTTATTACATATTATCTAACACATTTTTTTACTTTTTATATATGTTGGTCACATCTATTAGCCATGATTGTTATAACTTAAAAAATACTGAACTCCATTTCCTGTTCAAACTTCCTCTTTTATCCCTTATATATAATTTTAACCACTTTTTAACTACAGGAATGAAAAGAAGGTACAAATCTGAGAAAAAAGTACTCAATAACCTAAAGTTGTTCAATTATTCCTGATGGTAATCCAGAACTGTACTGTATCACACTTACGAGTAAAGTAACCCAATTCCTCAATGTCCAATTTGTTCAACTTTAATAAAATCATCATTTTAAATCTCAGAACAAGCTAAAAACTATATATCTTTTTTTTCTTAATTCATGAAGTTGGTACATTTAGAAATGTAAATAAATACTGTGGACAAAATGAAATTCATCATCATCATTTATTTAATCAAAAAACAGATCAAAACTTCTGTTTAATGCCCTTAATTATCTCTATTTATGTCTTTAATAAACTAAAAAAAACTGCAAACAAATGTCCTCATTTTTTAATGACAATATAATTTTTTTTTTATTAGAGCATAAAATAATTAAAAATAATAATTAATTAAAAAGTGTGAGTAAATAAATGTTAAATAGAGTTTGTCTTATACACTTACTTTTGGGAGAAGTGTATTAAAGGAAAGCCAGACGATATAGAAAAAAAATTATTTTGTGTGTAAAAGTATTTTTTTTTATTTAGAATTGACTCAAATTCAGAAAAATATATTACCCTCATATTTATATTTATTGTTCAGTGAAAAGAGTGGCTTTTTTTGTCATCAGAAATTTAAAGTCAGATCAGTAGAACTATTGCCAAGGGTATTTAAGAACACAAGTCAGCAGATAGCAACAGAAGATGGTTAGATCACTGACTAGGAAGAAGCCTACTGGCAGCGGCATAAGGAAGTGAAATGTCACACAGAAGGGATTAGCTGTCTCAAGAGAACAAGGTCAGTTGTGGCTGGAACAAAGGCTTCCTCGTGAGAAATTCGCCAGCACAGCTAAAGGCAGAAAAATCACATCCTTAAAATCTAAACCAATGAAAAAGAAGAACAAAGAGTACTCTTAGGCCAACCATGAAAGGGAAACTTCAAAAACAAAGAAAAGATCATTATATCTTCCTGGGATTCTCATCGGAAAATCACATAGGTTTTTCCACTTATCTATTAGGTGGGTGCACCCACTTTTTCTAAGAGTAATTACTTCTTTTTTTCAAACAGTTTTCATTTCCCTTTCTCAAAGTTTTTTCTTCCTTGATTTGTATTATGAATCTTTTTAGAGCCAATTGTTTCTATAATTCTGTAATATTATCTTGCCTTGTCCTTAATAAGTCACATGTAAGGAAATTTTTGTGCCAGCCATTTTGTAAAATATATTGTTTTGTATCAGTTTAATAAATGTTTATAATTTTCAAATTCCACAAGGTAGTTTTGTCGCCATTTGTGTATTTTTTTTAATATTTGGGATAAGAAAATGGATGTCCTTTCTTCTTCCATTCCCTCCCACAAAAATTTTGATGGTATAAAAAATTAGTCATTGTAAATTAAATTTTTTTATAATAAATACCACACAAGGTGCATGTATGATTTTAAGAACTATAGGAATTAAATTCTATATATATTTTTTCAACCAATAAAATCCTATCAGAAAGTTTGTTTGATAAACAATCATTACCAAGGGCAAATACTGCCAAAGTACTTGCCGACATAGTTGTAGACTACCATGTGTTATTTTGGACCATTTATAAAATAAAAATAATAACTACTTTTACCACTCCCACAAATCCAAGAAAACGATTTTCATAAGCTAGTGTGAAATTATTTTCTAACCAATGTATTCAAAAAATTCACACTGCTATGTGAAATAAGATTTTGAACCCCTTATGGATATAAAAATAGAAGCCTACTGCTTCTCAGGGCTCACAACAATTTCAGAGGCCAATTTGATCTACACACACACACACACACACACACACACAGTGGAAGAGTCATCCAGGAGCTGCTGACTGAGGCCTTGTCCATGAACACAATAGAAAGGATTAACCAGTAAATGCTCACTAAGCCTTTGTCTACAAGCTCACAAACACATTAGGCTGACCCTCATAAAGTAAGTCTCTTCACCCATTTCACAAAGCACTAAGACTTCACTGCAAGGAAAATTAAACATTTTATTGTTATTTTATCTGATGTTCTGCTTCTATTTTTTCTCCAGAAAATAAACTTTTTTATGTTTCATTTAAAAGATGTGTTGTTGTTAAATGTTTGGAACCCTGACACTCAGAGAGCAACAAAAACCAGAGTAGACAGATCTCATTAGAACTAGAAATCAACAGAATTACATTTCATTTCAATATGTAGTGAAAACAACAAAATGATATAAAAGCTATAACCAAGGCATTCTTCCTCTTTCATGTGCTATATCTCTTCAGAATATGGAGAATCATAGCTCTCCACAACTTCCTATATATGTAGCTCTAAGCAATATCCCTCCCAGTTCCTGTTCTGCCACCCATTTAAGCAAGATCATTAGATAGGTTACTCACTGTTTCCATCTACATCACTTGCCTCCAGTATTTCTCATTAGTGTCAAATTCTCCAAGTTCTCTTTCTTCATAATGAGGAAAGAGGGCTTTCTGATCCTAATCACAAGTGTCCTTATCATTCCCATTTTTCTTAAAACTTTGTTGTTGTTCACATGTTCAGTCCATGTTATTCTCAGTATCCTTCTGTTGCATTGATTCTCCTCAAATATTTATAACTTCAACCACAGATGAAAGTGATGTTCATCACCAGACAGAAACCCTCTTGAAGGAATATTTACAAATATTCATAAGCTTTGTATTACTTCTGCCTCTTTTGCCTCTATTTCTTAGAATTTGGCTCAGATAAATACTGAAAAATACTTGAATTGTTTCCAAGTCATATGAGGATTAGCATATCGTTCAATGCATTTTTTTCTACTCTAAAAACATTAATTTCATATTTCATCAACTTAATTGGTGTCCTCTATCTATGAAAATGTTTTTCTGTCCATCAACAAATCAGCGCTAAATTTTCACATAAGTTATTCAATACCTTTAATCCTATTTATAATTATTAATACTTTCTACATGTAGAACTTGAAGATTTATAAGCCAAGCTCAACACTTAAAAGGTCTCCTGTATAAAAGTTACAATCATTTAGCAGCAAAGATCAGCATTACAGTTAGTAACAGGATATATCTTTATGACTAAAAGCAATATATATTTGCCTGTTACTAAATAAGTCAAAGCTATTATTTTGGTGTGCAATATAAAAATATTTTTCAAGGAATAACACCAAGCTAACATTTACAGTTCACTGCAGCATCAGTAATTAATATCAAGGGATATGGCCCTCACTGTTGCAAGTTTCTTTTACAAAATTTTTATTATGGACCTGTATTAGCCATATCCAGTTCCTGTTGAGTGTTAATTCAATCCTATCTAATTTGTACTTTTGCATTTTCAAATGACTTTTCTCTGCCTAGTACATGCATGAGGCCTTAAGAAGATTTTCTTTACTATTGTTCACCCAATACAACACCCAAGAGTCACTCAAGGTAGAGAGTTATTAAATAAGATTTTTTCAAGAGCATATAGGGAGGGAGAAAAAGCCGAGGATATGTAGGATAGATAATGGTTAACCTGAAGCTTGAAGAGGTTAAGATTGTAGTGATCAGAGAAGCATCCACTTGGAAGTCCATTCTACAATGCAACAGTTCTGTGAAAGAAGCTAAATGAAACCTCTTCCTCACTAATGGAATATGAAGGGATGAGTTGATTCAGTGGCAGGCCCAAGTTGTAAATATCTGGACTGGTGGAATCACTGAATGAACATTTGCCATAAAAATACTGATAGGGTAGTGATAGGCTTGTAATATTACATTTGTGAAAAGGGGGTTGTAGGGTGGAAAAAATTAATCATCTACAAGGCAGTGCCAATGGTTTTTGAACTCAAGACTAGAAAGTAAGGATTAGCCAGATTCAGCCTAGATGTTGGAATAATACTCCAGTTTTGGTTTGATATGGCTCTTATAAAGAGAGAGCATGCCAGAAAGTGTTAGGTACTTTCTGGAGCAGTGCAAGGAACCAAACATTTTTCCAGCATCTTTAGCAATGGATTGTACATATGAGTTCCATTTGAGGTCTGCAGTGTGTTTGTGTCCCAATAAATATTCAAGGCAAGGAGTTTCAACCATTCATCATGACTGGAGAAAATTCAGGGCCTGTTCTGTGATGAAATGTTACTAGCTTTGTTTTGGAGGTATTGAATGTTACGAACCAGTCCCCATCCCATTGAGTTGTACAAGCAAGCAGAAAGTGTTAGAATTTGGTTCATATTGTTTGTCATAACTTTTTTCTGCTTCATCAAAAACTACACTCAAACAGCTGTTACCAATAACTTAGTGCTTTCAAATAGGTGTTTCTTTTAATGAATATATAAGAAAATCTCTGTCTATATTTCTGAGATAAGGTATTTTAACTATTTACATGGTTTAGACTGTTGTCCTCATCTTTATTGTCATATTCATGACATTTCAGCCCAGTGGATAAAGGCATTGGTTGAAGTAATCCACAATTACAGTTTTTACAAAAAGAGTTGTGAGTTCAACACCTGGCCACAGCAGAAATGAACAAAAACTGGGAGAGTTGAGTTAATAAAGGGAATTAACTAAAATTGAAAAAAGGCATGGCATGTGGAACTAGAACAATCTATACATGTAGACTAAATAAAGGGTTAGGTTTAAAATTCCAATGTATATCACCTGAAACGTCATAAAATGTCAATAAAGATGAGGACAACAGTCTAAACAATGTAAATAGTGTAAATAATAAAATCACTATATTAATTTAAGGTGTTGCATTTTCCTCAACTCATAGCTTATGCAACGTACACTTGTAATGATATATCATTGTGCACACCAATGAAAAGACTGAATCACTCATACCTGACATGACATTTTGTTCAAGACTGGACTTTGTCAATAACTGTTTGCCAGTGTGTGTGTGGTCATGAGCTTTCATCCAAATGAGGACCTTACATTCTTGTATGCAATGTCTGAGAGACTATCCTTGCTGCCTCTTGATTTGGTTATATATTTACCTGTCATATGTCTTTCTCATGCACACTTTCCAGGTACAGGTGGGCCAGTTACATGAATCTGCACTCTACAGCCAGGAGGGCATCTCAGGTCAACGCTGCACTTGGCTTCTCTGAAGGACACTGAGTGCAGATTCTGTTCTGGTATGATTTGAGGTGAGACACATGCTACACCCCCTCTCTCTCCACTCACTGTTTCAAATTATGCTTGTCTAAAAAAAAAGAGTGATTTTATTCCATTATAGCATGATACCAGAAAATGATCAGAAAGCACTTTGACTTTTACTATATGATACTTTCATCACAATATACTTGGACAATGTGATGTCACTGAAGAGGGTACCTATTACATTATATCTATGAAATTCATAGTTGCCAAAAATTAGTATTGTTTCGGATTGAAAGGTAAGAATTTTGAAATTCAGTCTTTTGAAATACAACAATATTATTGCATACTGTTGTCAGAGTGCAGCTAAAACCCAGTAGTTAAGCTCTATCATCATTTTAAGAAACTAGGAATGAGATCCTAGGAATATTAGAAAGAAATAGAAGCAGGCAAAAGATGACTGCCTCAATGAAAAGTGTGAAGGGATACAAAGACAGAGCAACATATATATGGTAGGTATGCACAAAAGGATAATAGGACAAATGACGTGCTCATTGCCAGAATGAACAAAAGCTGAACACGGAATGCTCATCATATAGAAAGAAATAATAATCACATTGTCTGTGATATTAAATGATCTGTAAACAAAACCCTGTGCCAAACATGTCCTGGTTGAACAATGCATATTTAGTTAGTAAATAGGTATTTGATGAATAATCATTTTTCATTGCTTTGTATTGTTTTACTTTGAAAAAGGTTAGACTGAGTCTATCTGGTTAAATAATTATAACTACATCTTCCCTGAACTTTACAGAAAATAGAAACAAGTACTTCTAGTGGCAGAATGAATAGATGAAAATGCTGTAACATTCAAAATAATTCCAGATTATATAGAATACTTTTCCATGATATAAAAATACTGTGCTCTATTTACACAAATTTTAACATACCTATCAAGTCACGCCTTCATAATAACCTTGTTTTTATTTGACTCTATGGAGGCTTTAATTTTAATTTGGTCTTGTTTAAATTTCCACAAATTTATTGAAAAGTTACGAGTGCAGAAGGAACAACAAGGTTTTTTAAATTATAACAGCATTTTTTATATAGAATTTTTACAGCAAGTTTTAAATTTTGTCCTCAATAACGATATGTGTTGTAGGAATGTCGATGATTATCCTTCTTTTGAAAGGGTCTTGAGGGTCATGTAACAGCCTCTTAGTGACTGCTTAGACCATGACAGAGACAGATATGGTAGTCAACTGTGGTTCAGCTGACCACAGGCATGGCACAGTTTTTTATAAAACATAAAGAGGAATGTAAGACATATCACCAGGGCTTATACCATGTCCCTCTTGGGGATTTTACAAGTAAAACTATACTTTTATTCACCCGCTTCATTACTGCATGCCTTTTTGCATGTGTTTTAACTTCTCTTTGTGGGACAGTTTGTGACACATATGTATGTTTATGCATTATATTTTAGTATAATTTATATTTGTGTCCTTAAGTGTTGTATATAAAATGATTTTTATATAGAACTCATTTTTGGAATCAATTTCTTTGTGTTATTCCAGTCCTTCCTTGTGCTAAGGCTTAATATATCACAGGTATACTAAGGCCTATAGTGAACCTTGGAGTGTAGGGAAAACCCAGATATTTTTCACTCTTGCCCAAAACCTCATGAGTATGCTTGAAATATATATATGAGAGTAAGTAAAAAAGTAAAGGCAATTTCCATACAACTCATTTACTTCTCCTGATGAAAAACAAATGCATATGTCACTTTTTGACATAGTCCACATACACAGCGATGCATTTCTGGTATCATTCAACAAGCTTCTTTATCCTTCTTTATTCAAACGTTCTTTACATTAATTTTAAAACAGGGCTCAATACCAGAGTAGACCAACAGATATTTATTATAAACTGTTACATTTGAACATGCAAGTTACCACAACAAAAAGGCATATTTGTTTTGATGTCTAATTAGAACATCTCATCAGGTGGTTAACATTGATGGTAATAAATAATTTTATTTAAAAATACAATTTATGAAACATCACTTCTTTTTACATTTTTGAGAATTTCCACAGAAGGCAAAGAAACAAATATATAAGAAAATTGAAAGTGAAAAAAATGAAAACATGTTAAGATGGAGAATTAAATGGAAATATAATGCGACAAGATAAAACATATTTTATTTACAATGTAGTATTTCAAACGTTATGGTATTTTGAATGAAATCACAAATTTAAACAAAATTAAACATATTACATAAATAAAAGACACTTTAAGAAGAAAAACCATATACAAACAAAACGACTACTTAACTATACCAACCTTACATTATAAATTAGAATACAAAATAAATTTTAAATATTCATATGACTTTTATATATTTATTTTAAATTAAAAACTATTATCAAACAAAATCATCAGTAAAATAATTATAAGCCAATTCATGGTTAACTTTACTACCAGTAATTTAAGAATACTAACCTATTTAATACCTTAATCTAGAATAAACCACTAAGGATAACATTAAAAATGTTTTTATAAAGGTAATATAACATAAGAAGAGTGATTATTGAGTTATAAAGTTTAGCAAGATTGTAACGTTAATTTTTTTAATATGCCTACAATTTACCATAGTTTCATATCTCAGATTTAATAATTGATCACTATTCAAGAGTTTAGTTATCTGCATTTTATCCTGTAGACAAAGGAAACATGGTTCCACATGGATCTGCAGATTCTGGCTTCTTTGAAAATTTTCCATGTAACATTAGGCATTTTGTTTTTCTCTTGTAATTTCCAAAAATATTTAGAAAGTGAAGTCATATTTCTTTTGTCAGCATTAGTAAAGGATGAGAGATGATTATACAAACATATTTTAAAAGCATTCATTGTGCTACTAATATATATTTTAACAATCCTGAGATTTTCAGTTGATGAAATAGAATATTTATACACAAGGGATTTCATTAAGCACTTGTTAGATAAAACTTGTTAGGCAGTACCAAAACACTGAAAGTGGGATGTAGGTATAGAAAAAGAAAAATTATTTGGTCCCCCCCACTCTCTGCAAACTGTCAAATATTAATATCGAACAGTACTTCTTAAAATTAATAACTAAACATTTCCACAAAAACAATCCTCTAAATAAGATATTCAACAGGAAGTCAATCAAAATTAGCTACTCCTGCACTAATAATATGTAACAAATTATTAATTCCCATAATTACATCTTAAGTAAATTCTCTGGGAAAAAAACTAAATCTAGCATGGACCCCCCCCCCCCTGTAATTGTAGAATTAGAGAAAACTGCCCAGTTGAGGACAAATGCAGATCCACCAGGGTAATATACCAGGCAACCATCACCCCTAAAGAAAATATGACAAATTATAATATTTACATTGGTATTTCCACAGGAAAATTGAAACAGAGAATTTATACACATAGATAAACATTTATCAGTCCAAAATTAAAACACCAAACAGCCCTTTCCAAAACATTTGGGG
The DNA here is from genome assembly GCA_963932145.1 of Acanthosepion lycidas. Classification (NCBI taxonomy): domain Eukaryota; kingdom Metazoa; phylum Mollusca; class Cephalopoda; order Sepiida; family Sepiidae; genus Acanthosepion; species Acanthosepion lycidas. The sequence continues at coordinate 55,917,899 of OZ010577.1, forward strand.
AATTGAAGGAAAAGGGTCTGAATATTCAGATAAATTGGAAAATTTTAGGTTTTGCAAACACCCACAATAGTTTTAGATAAGTGCAAGCTATGTTTAAGGGAGAAAATCAGAATAATAACATCAATGCAAACTATCAACAGTATGAAATGTAGACATCGGAGTAGGTTCAAACTTATATAAGAATATAGGTCTTACCTCAATACTTACTAACTCCCAAAAAAACTACAGTTCACAAACTGATGTAACCCCCTGTGATTAAATTCTTACCTTAATATCTTCATTTTGTAGAATTCCAGGTGCAGCTTTGTATTCCTAATAATTTAACCAATCTCAAACTCAAATGTTGTAATTGAATAGCATATATATATATATATATATATATATATATATATATATATATATATATATATATATATAAATGTATATGTATGTGTTGGTATATATGTGTGTGTATGGGTACATATATGTATGTGTATGTAAACGTACATGTGTGTGTGGGTATATGTATGAGTGTTGTACAGCATGATTTATTCCATTTGGTGTATCGGTATTTCTCTAAAAATTTATGTATCTCTCACTCAGCTAATTTATTTTAATTTTTATTTCTTTTATATTTAAATCCCTCATCACTTATTAATAATATTAAATCCTTATTGTCTAAATACTACTTACTGTAAATCCCAGTAAAATAAACTTGTTGTTTGCATAGTGTAGTATCTCATAGTAGGAAGCGAAATCCATTCATATACAAGGAAAGGCTCTGGTCATAAATAAACTCTGACTTCAGGCCACTTCCCCTTAAAGACATACTTTATACCCTCTCCTTGTCACCAATACAAACCCCTTATCAAAAACATGGTGTCCCTTTGAGTAGGACTGCTATCTAAAATAAATTTAAAACCTCAATTCCAGACAGGCAATCAAGAGCTGATAAGGATAAACATTAAGTTGTGCTGATCTGAAATAGACTATACTCACATGAGGTAATTTGGGATTTTTGCTGTAAAAAATATATATGCTCTGTTATAATAAATACATTCAGCTCTCTGTGGATCAGTTTTAATACTTTCTTTTTAATACTTTTATTACTAGGATCAAACTGGATTATATAGCAATGGATCGATTACCTGTACTATATATATATATATATATATATATATATATTCAGTTGTATGGATATGAGTTTGTGACCCTGGGTTTCATGCTTTTTGATCATCAGACAAACTGGTTTATTTTTTAAAAATTGAATCTATTTATGCTTGCTATATTTGGTGATGGGAGGAGGAAATTCTCCTCTGTGTTTATTTGGGATGACACTCTCACACACACAGACACACATACATACAGTTCTATGCATTTTATTTCACACAAACCCACCCATATAAACAATCCGAGTTTAGGTGCAGATATACTTCCATGCATTCAAGCATATCCATACAACTGAATAGTCACAAACTCATATCCATACAACTGAATGTGTTAGCTCTGTCACTGATAGTGAACACTTTCCAATAAGTTCTGCACATATATAATAATATATATAGAAAATAAATAAATATATATATATATATATATTATAAGTTAATAGACTTAAAATATGGTTTTTCGCTACACAGTTCCAACCATGTTTCAAAAATGGAAGCTAAAAGCCCCGAATTTAATTTTGTACTTAAATTAAAGACATTAGTTCCATTTCATCCGCTTTAGCTTCCATTTTTGAAACATGGTTGGAACTGTGTAGTGAAAAACCATATTTTAAGTCTATTAACTTATAATATTAATGCTCTGTAAATTTACATTGAGCACTATTTTGTAAAAATAAAAATATCTATAAGAACACCGGATTATATATCTTACTGTTCTTTCTTTTTATTAATATATATATATATATATATATATATATAAAGGAAAAGCTTAACACATCATGAAA
>OZ010577.1:55924828-56142328 GCA_963932145.1 Acanthosepion lycidas
TGGTGAAATGAAGAGCCACACAAGATAAATAGTTGTGGAAAGCAATAATCACCTATGTCCTGAAGAGACATGGCACATAGGAGAAGAACATATACATGATAGCCACTGTACCAAATAAATTAATTCAAGACCTTATCATAACAGAAATATTTAATTATGTTTTTATTGGCAACAGTATTGAAGGATTTTTAATTTGTAATGAATAATTTTAATGCGAAAAGTTTGTTCAATCATCCTTGCTTCTGCTAGTTATAAATAGAAACTTATACACTAAAAAGCACGTTATCCTAACATTTATGTTTAGTCAAAAAACATAGTACAATGCTGTTATTGAAGAATTTATTCTTTCCAGTGAAAGAATAAATAATGTAAAACTACGACCTTTAAAAATTGAGTCTTTAAACATCTGTTGGCAGACTTGACTTTTCTAGAAGTGAAAATTGACCTTCATGACCGAGTGTAACTTTTACAAAATTGACTATCAAAATTAACTCTTTGTCATATCAAACTCTCTAGAAAGAGAACTTGATACTGAGACATGAATTCAAAAACTAATCTGTTGTAGAAATATGCTTTGTTGTTGCTTTCATGTGTCTGAAAGCATAAAAGCCACCAATGAGAATGTTTGACCACTTATTTTCTACAGATGTCAGCTTTTTGCATGTTCCTTGATGCTGTTGGCTATTAGAGTAGCCAAGGGATATTCACATGTAAGCAAATTCTGGTTTTGATTTAACTAACTGACCTTTCCTGATTACAACAGAAGCAAACAAATACTGACCAGTAACCAACGTCTGTCTTGAATATTACAATTTTTGACATTATTGTAACTAAGATCAACTTCTATTGGCTCATATCTTGATCCACTTTGACTTACCACTGCATCAACCAAAGTAATCTTCTTGAAGTGAATCTATAAAATATGACTCAGCATCAATTCAAATCTAATAAACAATAATTTTAGAGGCAATAAGAAAAGCTTCTTTCAAAACATAGCAGTTCATTACTCTTCATTTCTAATGAAATATTCTTGTCTTAATAGCATTCAAAATATCTCCTAATTTGTTGAAGGAATGCTTGTGTTTATATAGAAAACATGTGTCTCCTGGTATTATTTTTCCCATAATAATTATTGTAGACTTGAATGTGAGTCCAGGTAATAAATGAGCAATACAAAACAATATAAAACAAACAATAATGCATGTATTAAAAAAGTATTGCAATTACAATAAACAAAAAATACATTTAAAGACTATTTTCATAAATTATTTAAATTAAAGAATGTGTGTTAATGTGTGTGAAGTTTGTGTAGACCTACATGATAGACATGTATGTGAAAGAGTACAAAAAGTTATGAAAGAAAAGTAAGACATTGAATATGAAAGTGTCCCTAACTGGGACACTTTCTTCCCCACGTGCATCTACACCTTATAGCCAGTGTTGTAAAAGAGGAAAGAGACTAGGGAGAAAAATGAATGAGTTTTTATAGGCTTAAGTCATGTCCCCTAGGGACCTTTTGTTTTTAGGAAAGTCAAGTGAGATAACCTACAACTTCAAAGGATTCAGTCAACAACATTTGGATAAGTTGCTACAGTTTGAAAAGAAAAAAAAAACCTTATTGGCCAGTCAGAATGCTTTATTTTGACTCTCAGAAAATTAACCTAACTCTTAACTAACCCTTACATAAGGAATGATTACCCCTATTTTAATCAGTGTCAAGCTTGTTTGTATCTCCAACACTGTTATACATGCATGTGCACGCATCCATATACATACACACACATACACCCTCTCATTGAACACAGAGGCCAGTCAGTCAGAGAGTGTCAACATTTAACCTTGCAAATGAACCATGCACACTTACAGCACTTACGTCTTCCTCCCTCCAGCAACCAAATGTAAATTGATTCCCACTCAGAAGTATCCATTTCATTTTACAACATCTTTAGAGATGAACTTAAAAAATTTGTATTATTTGTTAAAATAATTATTGCTACTTTATTTAAGACCACATCAATGCTGTTTATCACTCCATCGATAAAGAAAGCTTCTTTTCAAATTTCTTACTAGATTATTTTAACACTTCTTAACATTAAAATATGACACTGAAATCCAAAGGTGCATTGGGATAGTGAAAGATGCCTTTCAAATGCTAAGCAAAGTATCAAGAAACAAGAAAATTTTGTTAGAAACCAAGAAACCATTACTGTTATGCAATATCAGTCCTCCTATATGACAGTGAATGTTGACAATCTACTCACAGAAGAGACTTGAGGCAACAGAAATGTGGCTCTACAGAAGAATACTGAGAATACAATGGACTGAACATGTGAGCAATGAAGTTTTAGACAAAATGAAAACAAAATGGACACTTACACATAACATCAGAAAAAGATAGTTGAAATTTCTAAAGCAGATAATGAGGAAAGAGGGCTTAGAAAATTAACACTCACAGAACATATTGAAGGCAAAAGGGACAGAGGAAAGTAGCACATAACCTAGCTAATGAGCTTGTATAAATAGTTGGTAGAACAGGGATTTGAGAGATAGTAAAAAGGCAAGAAATTGTGGAGAACCATGATTGTCCATGTCCTGAAGGGACACAGCACATAGAAGAAGTAGGCCATTAAAAGTGTTGACTCCTTATACCACTCCAGAAAGTACCTAACTCCTGTCATGCTTTATTTTTATAAAAGTCAGATCAAAAATGAAGTATTGCTGCCATATCTGGACAGGAGTTGCTCAACCATCACTTTTGAGCTTTGAGTCAGTTCTAAAGTCATTTATGTGACCTTGTGAGGGATGATTTATTTTTCAGACATTAACCTCATTACTACAGACACTATTTCTATGGCAACTGTTCAGACAAGCTTCATTCTTTAGTAGCACTAGCTCCGACTTTTGCAACCAAGACTCACCTTACTACGTCCTCAGGGTTGATTCACTAATTGCATGTGGATTCCTTTGGTAAGAAAGATGTTCCACTCAGAAAGCTTCTACTTTATAAATCAGGCTCCTATGTGGATGATTTCCCAAATGCTGCAACCTTAACCTCTTCAAGTCTAGGGTCATTCATTATCTCTCCTACATATCCCCATAATATGAACTTCTTACTTCCTCATTCAATAACCCTCTACCTTGAGTACCTTTTGAGTCTTCTATTAAGTGGACTTTAGTAAAACAAAATTAGAGCAAGAGACTGCATGAATAAAATACAAAAGGAAATTTTTTCTTTACTAATGCATTTCATCCTCCAAGGAACTTTATCCAGGTAAATGTAGAGATTTTATTTTGTAACATACACAGAAGTAACATGGGAGGAAAAAATATCATTAAGCATTCAAATTTTGAATTTGAGAACACTCTAAAATATACTTAGAGCTTGTTGTTTAAAGGAAGGATGCTAAGTGATATAATTTATTGCCTAATAAATGAAAGTGAATACAAGTTGTTAAATTAATTATTTATTTATATTTTATTGAGAGACTGTATCAATATTTTAGAATTTCTTCAGTTATTCTATTGGTCATTAATAATATAAAACATTTTTATCATTGTCTACAAGAAAGATTTACATTTGTATTTATAAATTTTTATACAAATTTTAGCACGTTTTCTCTTTTGGAGTGGGGGCATTACAATTATACTTAGAACAATTCTGTAAAATGCAAATGTAAATTAGGTAAAAGATAATTTAAATAGCATAAAAATTTTCAGTAGATTAAAATTTAATAATTATTTATTTATTTCATGAATTTAAATTTTTAATTTCCCCATAAAAGTTGTTAAATGTAGAAACGGTATGAATTGAAAAAAGAAAACAACCATCTATCTAAAATTTGAGGATGGGTGATTTTTTTTCTTTGTTATTTTGTTTAATTTTCTTGTTTTATTTATTACTTTTGCTTTTCTTTAACTTTGTTTTATTTATTTTTTGTTTTGTTTATTTTTGTTTTATTTAATATTTTCTGTTTATTATTTTTGGTTTTATTAAATTCTTTGTTTTTTCCTATTTTGTTTAATAATTTCTCTTTTGTTTTATAATTTTTTATTTTGTTTATTATTTTCTGTTTTGTTTATTTTCTTCAATTAAGCTTTATATTTCTTCATGGCTTGTAAATATGACTAAAATGACTTTATATTTTGTGACTTTTTAAGGTAAAAGCCATTGTTTTAAATCCTAACAGTGGCTTCAATGTTGACCGGACACTTACCAAAGAGGATGTGCAGACATTAATCAAGGTAAGAATATACAATAATATCTATATTTATGCACATGTTTTAGTTTAAAAATAATAAATAAGAAAGATGGTGAAAGGATTTTTTAGTCAGGTCCTATTGTGATCATCAGAAGTTGTTATTGTGCAGTGGTTGAGTGATAAAAGTCAGATTTGTTGGCAAAAGTTATCATTCCAAAATGGATTCAAATCTATTCCTTCAGTCAATGAAATAAAAAGAAAAATTGCAAAATCAAACTCATTGGTATTGTTATAAATATTAATATCGCTTGCAAGGGAGACAAAAGGTATGTAAAGAAAGATTTACATAGAAAATAAAAATTCTCTCCCTTTTTACAAATGTGTACTGGTTGACCAAGGAATAATGAGAAGATTCTAGAAGACATCTTTCCTACACTCAGTCGTAAACACGGAATGGTAATGATAATAATAGTGAAATTAGTGATTCCCATATATGGAAACATTCAGCATTCAATTACATAACAGTATTACTGTTAGTTGAAATTCAGAAAATCTTAATGGTAAAACAAATTTTTCAGGAAAATAGGTTTCTCAAGCCCACTGTTATTAGTAATACTCTTACCAGCATTGATAGACGGTTTCCATCCTAACCTTTTATTTAAGGTGGTGTAGAAAGTCAACATCTTGATTATGTCCTTATTTTCTTTTTGAGTTACATTTGCTATCCATTTCAGTTGTTGCTGTTTTGTCTTCAGGTTATGTGGGGTCTAATAGTTGATAAAATTCTTTGTGATTCTGTAGTGCCAGTCTATGAGAGTTGATGAAAGACAGTTGGGATTTTGTTGAAATATTACATTTGATAACATTTGATTCATGTCAGATTGTTTATTATGCTTAATGTGTGTATGTATTTATATATATGCACACACACCTATTCATGTGCATGAAGAGAGAGAAAAAAGTGAGGGAGGAAAAAATAATGGATATATATTAATATTTATAAATATATATTGTATATATGTAAATTTCACTCTTTCTCTCGATATATATTATATGTGTTGATATATATATATATATATATATATATATATATATATAATAACATGATTGTAACACAGAAGGTCCTCAACTTACGACAGAGTTCTGTTCTTACTATGTTTTGTAACATGAAAAATAAACATGATTTTTCATGTAAGTTGATTAAGCACTTAAGTCACTTACCTATGCTAGCATGATAGTTAAGTAATAATCTAGAACATAACAACACGTTATGGTGTACGAGCAGGAAGTGAAACATATCATCTTATGTACAAGACAAACTCCATAAGTAGAGACAAGATTAATGGAGATTGCATCATAAGCATGAATAATCATCGGTTGGGATTATTACTATATTAAATAATGTGTTTGGAATAAATTATTTCAAAGCCAAATAAACAAAAAAATATTCCAAAGATGTTATTATATTTTGGTATCACATGACTTGCTGTGTCAAGTTGCATTCGATTTAAGTTTTTCAAAAATAATGACATTTTCAAAAATAATGAGATAATCTACTTCTTAAGACAAACATAAGTTTCTTTTCTCACTCACACACTCTGATAACAACTCACAGAAGTTGAAAGGTTGGATTACACAACATGAATTATGGCCAATTTATCCACACACAACAATCACATTTCTGAAAGGATATTTGTACACTAGAAAAAAGATCATTAAATATAATAAATATAAAAGATCAATTTTTTTAACAATACATATTTGAGAACAATTGCTGCACAATATATATATATATATATATATATATATATATATATATATCATACTATATATTATTAAATATACATATTTTTCCACTTGGCTAGCATAATCCATAGTTTTATGCACAACACAATGTTCAGGTGCTGAGTTAAGACTGACTGTTATATAATTTAAATTTTGTTAAATATATATATATTTAACCAGTTATATTTAACAAAATTTAAATTATGCAACAGTCAGTCTTAACTCACCATCTAAAGATTGTGTTGTGTATGAAACTCTGAGTCATGCTACTGGTGAGGCAAAATATGTATATTTACTAATCTATAATTTATAGCTCTCTTATATTACATTCTGCACTATTTAATTAACACCAGCACACAATGTGCAATATTATATATATATATATATATATATATATATATATATATATATATATATATATATATATAAGAATGCTGCTCAATACTAGAGTTACAATATTTATAGATACAGTGTGGACAGAGGAATAAATAAAAATATTGTTTTAATGTATGATATATTTATGTGCCAGCACAGGAGGGTTGACACATTTCACCCCCAACAAAATTTTTCAACTAGGCTAAGGTGCCAAAAATAGTCTGAAAATAGTGGTGGTGACACAAAGTTTCGCAGGCGGGCATATGACCCCCAGAAATAATTTATGACCCCCCCCCCAGTTTTGGTCCCAGAAATTTTCTAATAAATTGTCGGGAAATTTGTGAGTAGGAAAAATAGCAATATTTTAAGCTTTCATGTGTTTCAGTTGCTACAATCTTTGTTACTAACAAGAGACATTGTAGTAACATTTTATCGAAAGATATGGTGTTTTAACTCTGCATCATTAATAACAACAAAGCGAAATACGAAGCCAAAAGTGCAACAATTTCAGTCTTGCCTGTGTATCAATTCGCTGAGATACAATTTTCCATTGAGTGAGCGATATACTTTTAAATATATCTACTAGTGTTGGGACGATTAATCAGAATTGAGAATCGGAAAAATCATAACTTTTTGGGGTATCGGAAACACAATCGGAAAAATTTGTGCCTATTTTCCGATTCCAAAAACGATTCTTTTAAATTTTTAACTTAATTTTCCATTATTGATACTAATGATAAATATTTATTGTTTTTAAATTATCACTAAAACTAAAATCATAATAACATCAAAATACGATAATTTATTTTACTTGTATAAAGAAAAAAAAAATAAAATAAACTTTGCATAAATTCTCTAGATAACCTTTAAAAGAATGCAGTTGATTCCAAAAAATGCTTAAAAATTAAATAGAACATTTTTGTCAAGAAAAATACTTTCAAACATCATTGATAATTAAATAAATGGTACCCAGAAAATGATGCAACGGAAAATTGGACACCAGAAAATTAGCAACAGAAAATTACATCAACCATGAGCCAGTCTAGACTGTCGAATCGGGCTGTGCTATCCATTGAAAATGAGCTTACAAGACAAACAGATTTTGACGATGTCATTGACCAGTTTGCCACAATGAAAACAAGAAAACATTCATTCTAAGACCATAGTATCGAATGTCATTCTTTTGTGTATTGCCGTGTTTTGTATTTAGTTGTTCTGAAAGTGAACAGTTGCATTTTAAAAATCTTTTGATTTGAACTGATTATTTTGTGGTATTGGATTTTGTCTTGGATCATACATGTAAACAGTAACATACCGGTCAGTAGAGTGAAGTAGAGGTAAAGCACGTATGAAAATTTAGCTACAGCTAACCATTCAGCATAGGGTGAATCGGGGTCATTGGGGTGACATTTGAGCGAACCACCCCGGGTGACGTTTACTCTAGCTACGCCACTGAGTATGAAACAGACTCACCACTTGGTGGTGTTTTTATATATATATATATATATATATATATATTAAGTATTGTAATAAAAATATAAATAAATTTAAAAACTCTTCCTTCCCTCTCTAAACTCAACCTTGTCTCTCACACTATTCCTCACCATGCTCTCTGTGACCTTATATAATCTTAATACTGCCCTTCAAAAGTGTAAATTTTAAATTCATTTTTTCTTTTCACCTTTGAAAGTGCAGCCTGAAGATCCAGAGAAAAATAAAATTCTCTGGTGAAATAAATTATAACTAATGGAGCCTTAAAGTGGTCTGTTTTTCTTTAAATTAAATTATTCACTCTGACTTAACATTGAGCTCTCAGGATTTCATCCTCCTTGGGATTATCCATATGGATTACCAAGATTTTCGTTACTTAACTATATATATATATATATATATATATATATATATATATACATGATAAAAATTCAGATAAAAAAATTGATGTACCTGCATATTTCCCCATTCACATATGTAAAAACAAGTTTATTATACTATCTTAAATTCTCTTAAATCTAGTGACCAACCAACCAATATATATGGATTCAGTTTTATCATTTGGGTTTTGAGTTTTCAGTATAGACACATAAATGTTTGGTCTTACCTTAAGCATGTATCACAACTTTGATTTTTCCTAAGATGACTATTTTTTTGTATTCAAAATAAATATCAGCTCTTTTGTTGATATGACATTACAGTTGTGAGATATGCTTGCAAGTTTGGGTAAATATTTAGGCACCATTATGTTGCAGAAATCATTACTTTGGCTAGTAAATATTCATGAGCTCCTGAAAAATTTATCCCACAAACAATATTGGTTGACTCAATATGAGTTCAAGTAAAAAATGCTTAACACAAAACAATAAATATAAAACAAACAACAATGCATGTATTAACACAAGGAATTACATATGATGAAAGGAAAAACATGAAAATAGTTATAAGTGTGTGTGTGTGTGTGTGTAATAAGTGTGTATAATAAAGTACAAAAGTCAAGAGAGAAAACCATGAAAACGAATGTGCCGCAGCAGGGAACACTTTACCCACATATGAACTACGTCTTATAGCCAGAGTTAAAATATTGTAAAAGAGTAAAGTAGCTAGGGAGAAAAATGCCTGCTTTTTTATAGGCTTAAGAAGTGCCTCCTAGTGATGACTTTTTGGCAAAGTCAAGTGGGATAACCCACATTACCAACCTTATTTGCTTTTTTTTTTATAAATTTACTTCTGATCATTTTATTCTCGCACTTTTACTATATGCCAAAATCTTCCCAAGGTGCATGCATATAATATATATATATATATATATATAGAGAGAGAGAGAGAGATGAATAAAATAGAAATTTGTTTTGGTTAAATCATTTTACATAAAGAAATATTGTATGCTAGCATTTATGTTTTTTCAATTTAATCTTTGAATAAGATTGAAATTCTTGCCAGGAGGTAGTTCTAAGTTAATGCTTCACATGTTATGGAGAGAGTCTAAAGAAAAGTCATACACTTCAATCAACAGAGAGACAGTGTCATTAGCTTAGCTTTTTGCTTCAGATAAAACCTATCAAAAAAATAGAAAATAAAAAATACAAGAAATTTGTAAATATTGCTGTTTTTAGCTTAAATTTTTCTCAATCTTAAACCAAATGTTGTATTTTTGCTTGCAAACATTTTCTTTTCATTATTATTCTTTTGAAAAGAACCATGATTTCTGTTTTGGTAAGTAGTGTACAAAAAAAAAAAATCATGTGTACATATATATATATATATATATGTATATATATATATATATATATATATATATATATATATATATATATATATTATACAAATTTGTGTAAATACCAATGAAATTTCCTTGTTAAGATTTTTTTATTTATTTTTCTATATTTTGGATCATTTTCCTTCTTTTCTGGTGGAAGATTATCTAGAAAGTGTTCAATGTCTGATTACTTCCAGCTTTTATGAGGTATTTTCAAATAATTTTTGTATTGCATCAGTCTCATCATTTTCAAATATCATATCTTCACATGCCATACTGGTCTTTTTTAAGTATCATGTCTTCACGTATCAGTTCATGCTGCCATGTTATTTTTTTTACTTAGTATACTTGTTTCTAAATTTGATTACATTTTATTGATGCTAGTTTGTTTTTTATGTTTAATGCTTATAAGCTTCTGTAGTTGTTTTTTACAATTTATGTGATATAGTATTTCTCTGTTATTGGTAAAGAATTGTCAGATTTGTTGTTGATTGGTAATGTGTGATTTAATTGAAGCTTTATTGGATAAATGGCAAATTGATTAGTAGAATAATGTAGTGGTTGTGTAACCAATATATCTGTTGTTTGAATTATAATCATTATCATTATTATTATTATAGACATTCTCCAAGTGGAAAAGTGAATTCAAGTTTTTTTTATTGTATTCTTAGTTGTGACCATATTGAAGGTTTTTAGTTTTTGCAGTAAGTTATGAGTTTAATTTGTTTGATTTTGTTGGTAAATGATTTTGCTTTCTTTCTCTGTATGTATGTATATATATATAAATATATATATATATAAATATATATATATATATATATATATATATATATAGTGAGCAGATAAGTAAAAAAATAAATGTCTTATTTTCTGATGTTCAAGTTTCTTACCCTGACAAATGAATCTATGTCTGCAAAATGAAATTAAAAAAATGTCAGAAAATAAGTCATATATATATATATATATATATATATATATATATATATATATATGATTTCTTTATGCCTTATATATTTATATATGATGTGTTTACTTATGTACAGACAGTTGCTGTATTTTGCATTTCTTTCACATAATTTTAACAGTTATCTTCATTGGTATCAACTTACAATATGGAGCTGTTCTCTTAAAAATTTCAGTCTTACTCTTTGAAAGCAAAATTCATTATTTCTTCTTTTTTTTCAGCTGTGTGTGTCCAGTATTTTGGACACCAAATCCCCATCACTTGACACTATCAAGATGCAAGTGTATTTTGATATGAATTACACATCCAGAAGTAAGTATTTAGGATTATTATCAGTTTTTGATTGATTTATATTTGGAGTGGTCTATAGATAGCCATTTTGGTGTCATATCCTTGAAATAATGCAGACTAAAGTTTTTTGTTTCATTTCCCTAATACCTCAGCTTCACAGATTTTAGCAGCAGCATAGAATTAGAATTTTTTAGCTAATAGTACTTCAGCTCATTTGATTAGGATCGGTTTCTTTTTGAAAAAGGGCAGTGTTGGTGTGTTCACATTCCTAGGTAAAGAGTTTCACTTGTCTATCACACTCAGGGCAAAGAAGGTGGATCTTGCAACTATTTTTCAGTGATGTTTCATCAATTTGTATGAGCGACCAAGCATCTTCCTATTTGAGAATGTGAAGAAATTGTTCACTTCCATTTTATAATTTGAATACCTAACACAGATCAGTGAACTGGCATCTTCACTGATGGGAAGGTAGCTTGATTTCACCTGTAGCTAGGCTGGGCAAATTGCAATAAGGCGATATTTTTTCATAGTTTGGGTTTCAGATAGCAGCCCCATTTTTGAGTACTGGTTGAATAAATGCAGTGTTTTCCCTTTTTTTGAAGTAAGATTCATAAAGCAACAATTAAATATACTTATTCTTTGATTAGCCTTTCTTACGATTTCAGGAATATGTGATCTTGGAGACAATCAAGTGAAACTAGAATACTCAAGTCTCTTTGTTCTGTCACTTGATTAAGGCAAACTCCATCTAGTGAGTAAAATGTATTTTGAAATTGTCTCTGATCATCATTAAAACATTCCAACAATTGTTTAATGCAGTTGAAATGTTTCAAGTACTAGATCAGCAGCTAGGTCTCATAATTTCACTGTTGAAATTCTGAAATTACTAGTTATGACTTTAAGTTTTATGGCAATAGTTTTTTCTCCCACACTTTTCACTAGGGTCCTGAAACAGTACCACCTAGTGGCATTTTGGCAAACCAAATGAAGGTTATCCCCACATGTATTCATAATTTCTCCAACAGTATTTGTGCAAAAGCAAATACAACTGCCGCAACTGGAATTTGAAATCAACATGCCAATCCCATTTTTTGTGCTAATAACTATTATTCTATGCTCACATCCAAATATAAATTAATGTATGTATTCAAATTCATGACAAGAGAAAGTTTCCATTTGTAAGTTGAGATTGCTCATTTATTTAAGAAGGCATTTTTAAAAGACTATTAAGCAGACCAGATTTAAAATGTCAGTTTTGCCCCTAAATTGACCTGTAGAAACTTCTGATGATATTTGGTATTTGTGTGTGTGTGTGTGTGTGCGGGGGGGGGGGGCAGTGCCACCTATTTCATTTGTGAACAAATGAAACACTGAGAATCTGAAAATAAAAAAGAATTGTTAGACAATTTAGCAGAAATTGTGTACAAGCTGGAACCTTTACTGGCAACAAACCACCTGCATGGGGGGGGGGGGCATAAATGAGCTGAACAAGTAAATAAAAATAGAAGACAGAGATAGGTATGCTTCTTCTGGCTGGATTTATTTAATCTTTACAGTAAGGTGATCCCAAAATAACTAGAAGACCTACCAGGATTTATTATCAGTGGGCACAATCTTAACAACATAAAATATGCAGATGACAGAATCAGAAAATAATCTTCAAGAATATCTAGATAAAGAGTAAAGTCAAAGAAAAGTAAGAAGAAAAGACTACAAAAAGACAAAATGTATGGTTGTCATCAAGATGAACAACCTAAGGTGTGTGCTATGAATTGGAGATTTCAAAATCAAGTAAGTACAGAATTTTAACTTGCTATTTAGTGTTATAACAGATAATGGAAAACATGATACAGATTGGAATGAACATTGGAATAGCAAACAATGTTTTCCAGCAGATAAACAAAGTATTAAAATAATTATAATTTCATTAGAAACAAAGAAAATGGTGCTGAAATACTATATAAATATCAATCCCTCTATGTAGCAGTTAATGCTGTTGAATATTTGAACAATTTGGACAATGAAGAAGAGACTTGAGGCAAGAGTAATATTGTTCTACAGGGTGATGCTGAGAATATGGTGGACAGAACAATTTAAAAACAAGGAAGTTTTAAGGAAAATTGAAATGAAAAAGACACTTATATTTAGAATCAGGAAGAGACAATTGAAATTTCTGATGCACACAAGGAAGGAGGTTTTATAGAATTTAAACAGGATATATTGAAGGCAAGACGGGCAGAGGGAAACAGTGAATAACCTACCTAATGAGTTCTTGTAAATGGATGGCAAACTATGGACTGGGAGAGATGTTAAGGGGGACAAATGTTGCTTAGAGCTACAGAGGACAGGAAGTTATGGAGAATAGTGATCACCATACATTCTGTGGGAGCATGACACAGAAAAGATAAAGAAATATAGAAAGATCAAGCTTTATTGAGTTAAAATTATCTTTGGTAACTTTGAAATTGATAATTGCAGTCTGAATTTCTGAAAAAGATATAATTCAATGATTTGTTAAAGATTTGCATTTTCATCTTGAAAAGATTTGGCCTGTGTATTCTGGTACCTTCTGTTAATTTTTTTTTTTATAATTCCTTGAAGTTTTAAGTTCAGTCCAAGAGTATGCTACTTGAATGAAGAAACAATACACTGCCATTGGGCGGATAGATTGGTTGGAGGAGTTGCAAGTTCACTGGCTGAAATGTGATAAAAGCAAAGATTAGAATGATATGAAAATAATCTTTAAAACCAATCCAAAATATTCTCTCCAGAAACAGTCCACCAACCATTAAGAATGTAAAAGAAATACTGTGTCTAGATTTGTGAATCTTAATTAACCAATTTTTCTCCTATTATAATTGTGTTTGTCCTTGCCTTCTTTAGTTTGCATGCAGCTACACCCTGCTAAAATGAACATTTTGCTCGCATCGAAAGCCATTACTTGGTTTGAGTGAGAAAATGAAAAAAAAAAAGGAAGGGAAGATATAAGTGGAGAGAGAGAGTCATATTAAACTGATAAAACAGATACTACATTTTGATCTCAATCAAAAGGCAGAGGAACAATAAAAGCACCATTTTTCAGATGCACAGTATCAGATGACAGAAACCAAGTAAGCAATTGCCAAAAATCCAGTTATCATAGATTAATTAAAATAAATATCGTCTGCTGAATTATTTTAAAACTATTATTAAGAGAAATGTCCGTAAAATGAGGATTTGGCTAGAAAGAAAGTAAGATTGATGTACTTAATATCTCCTACCAATACCTCATAAATAATGGACTAATCCGTTTTAGTTGCAGGAAAGAAAGAAAGAAAGAAAGAAAGAAAGAAAGGAAGATAGAAGTGTTTAAAATCTGTTTCTATGAAATGGAAAAGCTAGTCAATTTCAAATCTTTTCACTTGTATACACTTCCTAAAATAATAATCAGCATTCAAATTTATGATTGTTATTGCAATATTTTGTTGTTAAGCTCAAATATATAACAAAATGATAGGGGAACTTCTACAGATATTTTATATTACCATAGAACTCACTATGAGCTTAATCAATCATTATCTGAAGAATTAAGATTCATCAGAAATTTAAAATAGGAAAACCATGAAATTTTCACAGGTCTTTCTAGCTAACAGTTATTTTGAGAAGTAAAAATTCTATGACTGTTTTTACAGGTCTGTTTTTGGAGGAGCATCGTCGAGTACTAGAATCACGTCTGCACCCAGTGATAAGAGAAATTACTGACACTCGAGCCCAGACCCGGGAAGAAATTGAGACACTTTATCGAAAGATTGTAACTGCAGTTTTACTTCGATCTGGATTGGGCAGCCCAACTGATATTGCAGTTGTCAGAGAAGCTACAGGTTGGTTTGGTGACAATATATACTTTTATCTTGTATTAAAGGAAATAATTCTCATTATTATTATCATTAAAACATGGTAGAGTTAACACTGCAGGATTCAAACAAGTAATTTTTAATTATGTTAGAAAAACTGTGGTGGTTTCCTACAGAAAATAGGTAATTGAAAAGAGGGATATAGAAGCAGATGTTTTTAATATAAAATGATCTGTGAGAGAAATATATTTAAACTCTATTAATGGTAGGTAATTGGATGATAAAATGGAAAAATCCTATGTAACATATTTTGTCCTTCAAAAGGACTTCATTAGACTAAAATATATTCTTATTGATGCAATTATATATGATGAAAATAAAAACAAAAACACTGGTTATAATTATATTATCAAGAGGAACACTGAAGATATCATTCATTCATTCATTTTATTCAGTTAGCACATTTTTGAACGACTGCTGTGGTCACAACTTTCCTCCAGCTGATAATTATGGTTCATGGTAACATTCAATGGCTTACTGGTTACTTTAGCATTGAGGATGTTGATGCTACTTCATCCCTCTACTCCAGTTAAAGAGGCAAGACCTACAAAGCAGCAGGTGGTTTGAATTTAGAGATTTCATTATCCTAGAAAGCTATAGGTCCCAGTCTGTCTTGCTATTTTACCTATAGCTGGGAGGAACAGATGGATTCATATTTTCCCAAGGCATCTAAGTAAATGTAATGAACTCTGCTCTCCTTATTCTTCAATCTGGGCCACTTTCCATTAATCTGTGTATGCAATTTTATCTTTGTATAATTCATTCATTCATTTACTCAGTTAGTGTATTTTGCACTGCTGTGGCCACCACACCCCCTCCATCTCACAATTGTGGTTCATGATGACATTCTTGGCAGAAGAGTGAAATGGTTTGCTGGTTACTTTTTTGCATCGAGGATGTTTATTTACAAGAATAAATTTATATTATATTTACATTATAAAAACTAATACAATTAAAACTAATGCAATGCAATATTTATCATTTACCAATTTATAAAGAAACAGATATGAAAATTTTTTATACATTAATTTATAATCATTTAGTAAATTATTAAAATATGTAAACCAATTATATGGAAATCCTTATTATTTACCATTTTATAAAGTTCAAATCAATTAGCATTCAGCTGATGTTTTGCCAACCATTCCAATAAATAATATAAATATTTTGCCAATATACAAGCTAATAAATAAATAGTGTTTATTAATTTTTTGTCAATTCTCAACAACAAATAAAATATATAAATTTATTTTCATATATTTAGGTTTTTTATCACAATTCAAATCATCACTTTTTAAAACAATAAACATTGCTGAGGAGTGAATGTAGTTAAAATAATAGTGGTGTCAAAGGAAAAACTGTCCTTTTGACACTTGTTTTTTGCAGACACGAAAGTCCATGTTTACCTATTTTTTTCATTGTTGTTGCTGTATTAAATAGAACTGGATTCATGATACTTAAGAATTATCCTTTCTTGGGAAATCTGTGATGCTTTTTGTTTTTTCATAACATGGTGGGTTCATTTTTTAAAGTTTTCTGACTCCACCACATATAATATTTAAATTTTGATAATTACTGCATTTAAATTTTTTCTTTTTACAAATTTATTCTAACTCCATAAAAGTGTAAGAAGAAAATATTCATGTCCATTAGAAAATCAATATTACAGTTAGTCCACGGGTTATGACAGTCCTGACCCATGACAATTCAGGGTTATGATGCAATCTTCATTAATCTTCTTTCGTGATTGTATGCCATACTGGATTGTTGTGCATCTGCACTCTTTCATTTGTGTTGTGTTTGTGGAACCTTGCTGCCCTTCATTATGGTTCCCAAGCATAGTATAACCACTTCTGACCCCCTGTATTTATTTAATTTTAATGCATTCACTCACCAAATTATCATAAATAGCATGTGCTGAGCTAAAGTTTGATTTATTTTTAAATGTTTACAGAAATGATTTTCCTTTTTGTTTATAGAGGCTACTTAAATTAGGAATAATTCAAAAGTGTATTATAGTAATGCTAATATTAGTTGTTTCCTTATAAAGAAACATTGAACATTCATTGATCAAACAGCCTGCACTACTTTTGATTGAAATTTATAAAATTTCTCTCTTAAAACAAATTTGCTGGAAAAAAGTTTTTCTCAAGTTCACTAGCTGTTATTGTTCTTTTCAATATTGATGGGGGAGCTTTCTTCCCAAGCCTTTGTATGAAATAGTGTGGAATGTTGACATCTTGATTATGTCATTATATTTCCTTCAAGAAAAGGAAAATGTGCCATCTAAGTTGTCGCTGCCTTTGAAAGTCCTTAAGTGATGTGCTTTCTGTTTTTTGGTACAGTTCTTTGTGATATTGTAGTGCCAATCCACAAGGTTCGAAGAAGGATGGTACTCACTAACACCTACAGGAATCATTTGCTCAAAGCCATTTTTAACCATTGATCTGAAAAAGCAGTTATATAAAACTGACAGTTTAGATATTTCCGAATGAGTTTGGTGCCATGCATGACATCTATATGAAAGTCTTGATGTGATGAAATTATTTAAGAACATGACTTAAGTTTTCAGATTAATGCTTTAGTTTTGTAGTAATTTGCAGTGTTGTTCAGTTTCCTTATCTCCTATACTAAATTTGTTATAGCACATCCATAAAACAAGGTATTTGAAGTGTTTAGTATTGACTAAATCCACATCCTGAATTTTCATGATGGATTAAGTATAGATGCCATCCCTGCTTTCATTCAAATTCTAGATTATTGTTTCTGTTTTGGAAAGGTTTTATTTTTTAGTTCCACATAGGCCTCAAAATAACCTAATGTTTTTTTATCATGGAATCATTGAACAACTGAACAAGGCTTTTCTTTAGACTTGGTTTTCCTAATTTCTTCCAGAAATTTATGGGTATCAGCATCACATTTCCTGTATCTAGTTACATGTTCAATAAAACATTATTGATTTGAATTTTTAATAACCCTTTTTTACTCTTACTTTTCAATGAAAAGACATTCATATTTATTTCCTATATTTTTTTATTGTCTCTACTTTTTTCTTTTAGGATTTACGCATACATTTAAAATGATTCATTTTGAAACACTTTCATATTTTTTTATATGTCTGGCATTTTTGTTTTTCTCTCTGATGTTGATATCCACAGAAATTACACATTATTCTATCTTTTTTCTTTATTGAGTATGTGTCCATTTCCTCTACCAGATCCGTAACTTTTGCTCTATTAAATTTTTGATTTAATTCTTGTTGCTGAACAGATTCAACACAACTGTTCTAATGACAACTTTCCCAGTTGTAAATGCATTAAAGTCTTTTACCAATACTCCTCATTTTGAACGCCATTTACTAATTTTATTTGGATCAAATCCTCTTCAATTGACTGGTTTTCTGATCCCAGTTTCTCAATTTCACAATATTTAGCTGTCTGTTTCAAATGAAGAACATATTCAATAACTGGTTCATTCACTTTTTGAGAAATATTCATGAACTTAGCTCTCTCTGCTAGTCACTAGTTTTTTCTTGTGTACTATGTTTTTCACTATTAGTTGACTTATATTGTTGAATGTCATTTCCTCCAACTGTCTTGGGTGTTCAGTTGCTAATACTTTTATAAAGGCCTCAAAACCAACAGTTGCCAAGAAGAGATTAGTTATCTTGTTTTCTCCTCCAACAGATCTTAAATCCTTTAGCTTTTTGTTCTAGCTTTAGCTGCTAGTATCGTAAGCCATGCTTGTGTGTACTCATAATTATCCAGGGATAATTGTTTGTTCGTTTTTTTAAGATATTGGCAGCACCATTGTAATGTAGTGTTACTGACTCACAGGAAGTAGTATGCACTCAACTGCCTCATGGGTAATAGCCATAGTTATTTATAGTCTTTGTGACTTCCTATGCAAATTAGTTACCTCAGGATCCAATTGAGGATTCTGTTTGGAAAATATATCTAAGAAAATTGGAGAATGCACAGGTCAAATTGTAGTTCAACAAAAAACAACACATTATGATCTAAGTTCAGCTAATTCAGGAAAAATTATAAAACCATGACACCTTTAACAGTCTCGAAAAGCTTTATTTTCTCTGGTAAACATCCAGATATACTTGTATATGTTTAAACTGATTAGCAGGGAGAATATAAATGAACAAACTTTTTGACTGGTACTGTGATTTAGCAGACTTCACAGATTATTTGCTGTGTGGAAATAAAAATAACATTTCTCCTTCATGTATTCATTGCATTTATTTACTTTTTGTTGAGAAAAAAAATAGTTGCATGAAAATAAAAAATGAATAAACAAATTTGCTTACATTTTATGACTTTATTCTATGGTTGAAAGTAGAGAATGCAGATCCAGAAATAAAGGATTTTGGTGGGAGTCAAATTCATGTCCTCTTGTGTACCATAGAATTGACTGCCCGAATGATAAAAAGCGGTTAAAAACCAAGATGAAAGTACATATTAATATAAAAAAATGAATGATGGTTAACAATACTTTATTTAATAAGAAAATAAAAAATTTTAAAATGTATGTAAAATTAAAATAATGCTATTGTGAATCAAGCGGTTTACGAGACTAGGGGAGATAACTCAATAAATTAAATTTACACCTATGTTTTTCTGAAAAGTGAAGCAAAAAATAATGAAGGTAAAAAAATTTTGCATTAAAATTCGTCGTTTTGCAAAAACATTGACGCAGCAGAATAATTTTATTATTAATAACGTAGTTTTTAAATTCTTTATGTTAAAGAAAACTTCAAACAAATTCTTTTTTGTGAAAGTGGTACAATAAAACTTCAGTCAAAAATGAAATTAATTTGAACCAAAATCAAACAAGTATCTAATATCTAAACGACTAACGAGTTAGTAAATGAATGCAATTGTTTTTTGTTTTTTTTTATTTCTTCTGGTAAATATGGAGATTTTTTGTTTCAGAGATAGAGATTAAAAATTAAAGAGAGCTCTCGATAAGTCGATAAGATTAAGAAAGATAACTCTTTTAATGTTTGACAAAGTTATCTCCTATACATCGCATATTAATTTCTGAAGAAATTTAATAGATTTATTTTTATCCGACATTTTTATTACTTTAAACGTTATTATAATGGATATTTAGTACTTTTGTTTAAACAGTGTGTATTACATCTATCGGCCTGGTCACTGGTGTTTCCCCCTACAAAAGGAAACACAGGTTCGATCACTCTCGGGAACGCATTTTCTTTAGAATTCTTGAATGTGCAGGTCGAAATACACATTGTAAAAAAATGGGGCGTCTATCTCACTTGACTATTAATGTTTGAAGTAAGAAAAAAAAATACTATATGGTGTAATTTCCACACCAAAATACACGGTCGTAGGTTGATCTCTTGATATAATATGGATTGGTAAGATGTTATTTAATATATTTATTGTAATACACGATATTTAGAATGATGTTCAAATAATTTAATGGTTAGTAACTCGGAAAAAGCAATAGGCAAGCGGAGTTCAAATTCCAGTCGCATTCGTTGCATTCACTTTCACACAAATATCTTTGAGAACAGTATACAACCATCTGCACTGCACTACGGCACACACACACCAATGCTGCAGCTATAAAGGCAGACTGGCTGTGTTTGGCAACTGATCTCGAAAGACAACTGTATTTAAAACTGTATGTATCCCTGGTATTATACATTATTATGGAAAGGATTATAATGACTCCATGATCTCAACTGCAATTCATAATAACTCCATGATCTAGACTGGTAGGTAAGTCGGTCAGTTGGTATATGTATTGCACAATGGAAGGAAATAAAATTTTCCTCCATTCATTATCAAATTCCTCGCCAGACAAAATCAGTGCATTGAGATTATTCTTATTCACAAATTCAGATAAATTTGCCACATCATAAAAATAGCATATGTAGATGTTAATCCTGTAGACTCCCATGTGGAGTATACAACCACAAGCCCCAATATAGTAGAAGTTGCTGGTGTGGTTTTCATAGCCAGTAGGTTTTTATTGGATAGAGTTGTTAGCCCCACATCCAACTGGTTTTGAATTCAAAGTTGTCATTCTCTTTAGCTCTACCAATAGGAGTAGATAAATTCAACTATTCTCCAGTTCACACTCCTCCCCATTCTTTTGAACAGGAGTAGCGGTTTATCCCTTGTTTCCTGATTAAATTGGGTTTCTGATTCTTTCTAAAGTCTGCTTCAGCTCTATACTCCTAATGCTACTACTTTCTACCTTGAGTGGTTCTTGGGCCTTGTAATGGGTGAACATTAGTAAAAAAAAAAAAAAAAAAAAATGAAAACCAAACCTAGAGAACCCAGCCTGTCCTTCTATTAACCAGGTACCAGGTGTGGGAAGAGAAGAGATATATTCATACCTTTCCAAAGATATTTATGCAAATGCAACAACCTTGGCTATTTAAACACAACATGCCAATCTAGCTTTCTGTGCAAAGGACGATTATGCTACAAGCACATCCATTGTTATTAGCCAAGTGTAGCAAAAACATTTTGCTAAAAAGAAAATAATTCATCTTGCACTCATTTGTAAATGACTGTAGCTGTTGTAAAACACCAATGTGACTAATTACTGAAAAAGTCTCCTACCCATTCAGATTTCTTGTAGATATATTTGCTTGTATTTTAGTTTACCATTTTCTACATTTCTTGTCTTTTTATTGAATTTTCTCTTTAAATTCTCTTCAATTCCTGTCTGATAACTGATATTTCTTTTTCTGCTACCAGCTTCTCTACAAAGTATCTTCCCTCAAACAGAGGTGCTAATGTTTATGTCTTTACCAAAGAAAGATAAAGAACGGCAGTTGTTGGAGCTTACCATGATCTGTACAGGCATACGTCTTTTCAACAAGGAATGTGGTAAAGGAGGAGAAGGCATTGATGATTGTAAGTCTTTATTTTTATTTCAAAGGTAATTAAAATGCCAAATAGCTGTCATAGATATAGATTCTTTTTTGAGAATCATATGATTGTTTTGTAGCTAGTCAATCAGAATTCCTTATATTGAAAAATCATATACGGTAAATAAGAGGTTGTATATAAATTATATAAAGGACAACAATACTCCTGATATGTTGGCAAAGCACTTATTTAGTGTGTGTGTGTATATATATATATATATATATATATATATATATATATATTATAATAATAATAAATGCAAATTTCAGTGTGTCACACTTTTTTCAATTAAAGGGTAATTATCTTTTAAATATCCCATCTTTTTTATATAATAAATGCAAATGTCAGTGTGCCAGTGTGTCACACTTTTTCAACTTTACTCCTACAGACTGTAGCCCAACATATCATACCATTTTGGAATCAGGGAAACTCCATGAACAAATTAAAAACATTCCAGGCTGGATCTGGGCCCTCAATCCTGAAATTTTGGATTACCTAATTTTCATTATTGCGATTGTTTTTGGTGTTTTTTTAACGTGATTTTTTTATGACAATTTTTTTTGTATGTTAGCAATTTTTATAACTAGGAAATAAATTTAGGAGAAATCGAAATTAATTGTGAAATCCAGCAAAAGTCACCCATGAAATAAAAATAATTTGTACGGAAATTAAGGACCTACGTACATAAAATTGTCTTTAAATTAAATGGCAGCATGAATTATCATTAAATTTTTAGAAGGCAAGCTTAAATATTAATGCAATACTTAAATGCAGTGATCAATTTAGAGTCCTTCTGTAGTTTATTGTTGCCTATTGCATTTACTCCTTCGTATCTATTATGATGAAGGTCCAATTGAGCTCTCCGCAGGAGCTAGTTTAAATGCCACTTGATAAAGTGACTTTTAAGCTAATAACAAATAAATGTTATGTGAGAAAAAAATGGTACTGATTCCATATCTTTTAGATTAAAGAATCTTAATCCTCATTTTTGCTCCATATCCCTTCAGGACGTGGGCGATGGTGGCTCTCCACAACTTCCATGCTCTTTGATGTTCTAAGCCACATTTAACTCTTTACCATCCCTTCTTGTCCCTGATCTGCCATCTATTTACACAAACTCATTAGGTATCTTACTCACTGTTTATCTCTCCTTCCCTCAATATGTCCTGTGAGTATTAAGTTTTCTAAACCTTCCTTCTTTATAATGTGTTCTACAAATTTCAATTCTCTCTTTCTGATTTTAAGCATGAGTGTTTTTATGTATGAATATGATATAATGGAATATGCATACACCTGTGTTCCCCCTCACTGGAATATGATTGGCTGGTGTCCGTCATAAATACAGACGGACGTGTAGGTACAACAGAATTTTAAGTCTATGACGACGCCCATTCGACTTCGCCATTGGCTATTCTATTGGTCTACACTTATTACCTGCGACTACAATGAGTACCAGTCCATTACTGCTACCGTGTACTATTTGGTTACAGTAGCCAAACCCATTTAGCTACTTCAATCAAATATATCCCTTAACGGGACATATCAGAATGTTTCATATTTTCTTTTGAACTTCCTTGTTGCTCCCATGTTCAGTTCATAGCATTCTCAGTATCCTTCTGTAGAACTACATTTCTGTTGCCTCAAGTCTCTTCTTCATCTGTGAATGTCCAATATTCACTGCTATATAGGAGGACTGATATTGCACCATAGTTCAGTACTCTTTTCTTGGTTTCTAACAAAATTTTCTTGTTTCTTGATACTGTGCTTAGCATTTGAAAGGCATCTTTCACTATCCCAATGCACCTTTGGATTTCGGTGTCATATTTTAATGGAAAGAAGTGTTAAAATAATCCAGTAAGAAGTTTGAAAAGAAGCTTCCTTTATTGATGGAGTGGGAAACACAGTATTGCTGTTAGAGGATATTAATATGAGAAGATATTTTTTCTGGTTTCATGTCTTGATATAGTTAAGCTCTTAGAGAAAACAAAGTGATTACTGAGTGGGCTAGGCTCTCTGCAGGGCATCAAATGGGTAAGTAGGTGAAGGGCCCTGTGATGTTGGCCACAGAGCCAGAAGAGTCGAGTCATGGGTGAAGAAGCATTACTGGGACAAAAGCTGAGAATGACATCTCTGAAGCTTTGAGTTTCTTCTTCATTAACTGTAATGGCAGAAAGAGATGATCAGAATTCTTTCCTTTATTTCTAATGAAATATTTCTGTCTTATCTTAGTTTCTGGAAGGCATCTTTCACTATTTTCATGTACATTTGGATTTCTGTGTCACTACATTGTTACCTACCCACAAAATGCAGTGAAGTCTGCTGAATTTCATAGAAAAGAGTACTTTCTCTTATTGTCAAATATTTAATTTATTGTTGCAGTTAACAGAATTGAAAGCTCCTTTTTGGATTAAATTTTCATATTAGTTGCTTATTTTTCTTTGTTTCTTTCCCCAATGGCCACTCAAATGAATCTGTCTTTTTGGATTATTGATTTGTTTGTTTAATGGCATATCAACTTCTTATGGGTCACTTAATTTTCCAGGGAGCTTTGAAGTAATAACATGTTATTCTGCTTTCACAATTGAATACATGGTAGATGATACTCAACTTTTGTACATATCCATGTTTGTGTGGGCATAATTACTGTAGGTGGTGAGATGTGTGTTTTATGTTTTAGTTTTATTGAAGTTATATTTTGGAATACAATTTGATTTAAGAGATTGTACAATATTATATGGGTTAATGACATGAAAGAATTTTATCTTGTTGGTTGGTTGGTTGGTTGGTTGATTTTGTTTAGCCACATATCAACCAATATGGCTTATTTAATGCTGAAACCTAAATATTTTGAATGCATTTGTATGCCTTCAACTACAGATAATGTATTATTGTTAATTCTACTATAAATAGGTATTATTGGTAATTTTTTTATATGAAAATGTATTTTTATATTTTTATATGGTTTTATTTTTGCTTGGGGGTTCACTGTTTGCCCATAGCTGGGACCCTAACAGGTGCTATCACCCTGCGTCAGGGTGGACCTGGGAACAACAGCAATTAAGAGGTGCTTCCATATTTCTCAAAACCTCTAATTTCCCAATCAGAAGCCTTGCTGTTGGATGTAGTTTATTGTCATACCTGTCCTTTTTTGATTAAAATAACGTTAAACTATAAAAACAGCCATTGGGATTCATTTTCAGCAAATTGAATCTGTCATTTTATAAAATTTTTAAAAAGTTTTTTTTTTTTAAATTATTTCACCCTAAGCAAGGCAATAAAGCCACTATCACTTGGACTAAAGTGATATTTACATTGATGTGATTATACATGTGCATGAAGAAGAGGGTAGGGAATGCTGAAATTTTAAATTTAGATTAAATTTTTTTTCTTTTAAATATGTATTTGGGTATATAGCCTAGCCAATTTCAATTAGTTTCTTTTTGTTTATATTTTTATCACTTTTGTTATTAATTATCCCATATAGAAGATTTGCCAAGAAATGTTGTAAGAACCTGAATGTATTTTTTAAAAAAATTTAAATTGAAAAATCCCCTCCCCTTCATACATATGTGTAAGCTCATCAGCATAAACATCACTAAAGTATTTAACATATTATTCCATTTTTATTAGTTTTGATTACATTTCTAAGATTCAGATATTTTATATTTTATTCTCTCATTTTCATGATTTTTTTGTTGTTGCCATATTTTACATTTGATCTGAACATTTCATCAAAATTTCCTTTTAAATTGATTCAGTTGAGTTTTTTTATGGTAATAAAAATAAAATATATTATCAAAAGAAATACATTATTTACATTATTCGGACTATTGTCCTCATCTTTGTCGCCATATTTGTCGTGATAAATATGGCAACAAAGATGAGGACAATAGTCCGAATAATGTAAATAATGTACATAATACCTCATCTCAGAAATATAGACAGACTCTGAAAAGAAATATTCTGAAATTAAGTGTAAAAGTTGCTTTGGTTAATTTGGTTTGTACTTTAGCAGTATCAGTATGACCAGTTAAGCATTTTCTTTGTAGAATTTTTACATTTCCAAGTATACACTGTTTATTGTATTTCAAAGAAAGTCCTTTTATCTTTGGAAAATGTAAGTTCTAATCTTTCTTTGTCTAAAATCAACATATAAAATCATGGCTGTTGGTCTTTCTCTTTGATGAATACATTTTGTTTTAGTTTTACAAAAGTCTGAAATTTTATTTACTATTTATTTATTTTCCTCAATAGGAGTAGATAGGTTCAGCTATTATGTGGTTCACAGTCCTCCCCAGTCTCTTGAACAGGAATAGAGGATTATCCCCTTTTTACCTGTTTCAGATTTCCTAAAATTTGCTTCAACTCTATACTTCTAACATTGCCTAAACTCTGAAATTTTATTTACTATTTTTTCCTCTTCAATTGGAGTAGATATATTCACTTATCATCTGGTTCACACTCCTCTCTGGTCTTTTGAACTAGAGATGAAGATTATCCCTTGTTTCCTGTTTAGGATTGGGCTTCCAGTTCTTTCTAAAATCTTTTTCTTCTCCTTCACTTACAGTAGCCCCTTGTGTCTTAGTGGATTTTTTGCCTTGCTTGAGGTAAATTGAGTAAAAACAAAAATTTGCACTCTAGGAATTCCATTGGGTAGAGAAGCTTTTTTAACACTTTAACAAGAGAAAATGATTAATTGTCAGTCACTTTGTGAAAAACTGCATTTGATTTAGTTTAAAAAAAGAAAAGAAATATGCACATATATATATATATATATATATATATATATATATATATATATATATATATATATGTGTGTGATGTGTTTTGACCTCTTTTCTATGGAGTGTCTGATGACCAAGCAATGTTCGAATAGTGATTTTAAACACAGATTTTTTCCTAATTCTCAAAATATACATCTCAGCTCAGTTTCGTATCCTAATATAAACAAAACAATTTTCAGAATGGATTTTTCATTTATAATCTGACATATTTTATTACTTAAATGTCATTTTCAGTGGATAATCATATTTAAGTAGATGTTCTGTTTATTTATTAAGTAATATGTTTGTTTATTTTCATTTACTTACCGGAATATTTGAGGAATTTTATTAGAAAAATATGCACTCACTGACAGGATTCAAACTTGTGTCCCCCTAGGGGAAACTATCGTTAGATCTGATGTGCTTTGATCTCTCACCTACAGAGTGCCTAATAGCCAAACAAAGCTTAAATATAAAAGTGGAAAAGCTATAAACAATGAGAATGCTGCTTTTGGCTTCTTTGTGTTAGGATGAAAGACAAAATCGTGTGTAAGGAAAATGCATTGGGATCTCTGTGGCTAAGAGATGGCTATAAATCAAATTACCTTATCAGATCCAATGACCAGAAATCATAAAGTGTCTGTCTGTTTCTTTCTTTGTTATATATATATATATATATATATATATATATATATATATAAGAGCTGTTGGTGGATTTTAAACCAGCCCACCAAAACCAGAGTCTTCAGGTGTCCACGTGAAAGTCATGGAGAGGCAGTAAGATCTGAGTATTGTTTTTCTTATATTTATTATATTTTACATCAAGTAATGTTCTTGTTTGTTTTATTACACACACACACACACACACACACACACACACATGCATACATATATATATATATAAATATATATAAAATCAAATGTCCAACTTATCTGTCTCTATTCAGAGTTTCATAGATATGCTATCCACTCATCAGGGGTTTTGATAGTAAAATTGAATTTATTAACAAAAATCATTTATCTTCATAACACCATTTAAGAAAAATATGATTTCTCTAAATCAATTCAGTTTTGCTAGCAAAACTCCTGATGAGTAGATAGCATATCTATGGAACTCTGAATAGGGACAGATGAGTTGAAAATTTAATTTTATTTGTTCTCTGGAATTGAAGAACTTTTTACTTATTTTTATTAAAGTACCTGCCATTTTGAATGCTGCTGTGCCACAGACCTCCAATACCATAGAAGATAATATTAAAACAACTCTTGTCTTTATTGACAAATATACAGGTAAGCTCTTGTATGAATTTTCTAAGACACAGTATTTCAATCACTGTATGTGTTTCTTTTTTGTGAGGGAAATAGTTTACTTGTCTTTTTGTACATAAGATTTTAGAAGCTACATAATTGAAATATTGGGAAAGTAAAAAAAAAAACAAAAACAAACAACAAAGATAAGGAAATTAGTACAAAGAAAACCATATATCATGATACAGTTAGTAATAAATATTATGAGTTCAAAAACGGACATTTTAAAAATTGACATAATTGACCTATAATATATACAAATATATTAAAACAAGGCAATGAAGAACAAAGAAAATAAATTACTTATAGTGGTAAACTAAACAATAATAACAATTTTTTCTGTCATCAGCAGAGCACATTCAGATGAGCATTTCAATGTGTGGTATTATGATAGAATAGACACTGCACTCAAATTTCACATCAGACTGTCAAAGGAAGCCAGGTGCAGAGCTGACCTGAGTTACTCGTGGCCACTGAATGCAGAAGTACATGACCTTGCACCTATATCCAGTATTAAAAAGTGTGAGAATGAGAATATTGGACACAGGGGCATATAAACAAGCACCCCAGCAATATTTGGATAGTCTATCATACATCAATGATGGAGAAAGTAAGATCAAGCGAGTGTGTCTGTTTGTGAGGAATGGGGACAGCAGGGTTTGTATTTCAGACTAGCAGAGAGTAACTGATAAAATATCAGTGGAAATAAAATACTAAGAAAATTTTGTATTATTATTTAATCAGCACACCCACTTCATTAAAAATACTAGAGACCTTGTATATAAAGCAGTCTCCCCTCTAAGCAAGTGGAATGGCTGCTGGGTCTTAATATAATCTTTTTGTCACTCTTAGTTCCTTTTCTCTAGTAATAATTTTACTTATTTTTCCTCCTTCCTAATTTTAGCTAATATTTATGTTTTGTCTTTGATTGAGCTATGAAGAATGAGAAGCAATAACCTGCTAACTTCTTTTTTGACGTTTTTTATTTTTGTTATAAATTTTGTTTATATATATATATATATATATATATATATATTATTATATACTTTTTAAAATGTCTGTTTTTTAAAGCTGTAATAAAATTTTGTAACCACCTCACTTTCATAATTATTTACCAATTAATAGCATACTGTTGGCTATAAATGATCCTTTTGATAAAATGCAGGATAATCCTTCACATTAGTTAGTGCAAAATATTCTGTCATTTTATATCTTTATAAATGTTTTTTCATTATAAATACCACTGTGGCCAATGGCATTCTGGTTATTGGGTATTTGGTAGCAAGATTCAGGAAAGTCTTTTTTAATTGAGGTACTAGATTGGCAATCAGTGATTCTGAAAGAACTGATTTTACAGTATATTCAGCTATATGTACAGAGTGTCTCCAAAACTATCAAAGAGTAATAAAAATAGAGAAAAAGAGATAAAAATTAAGTTTTATTTACTGTCCCTGGTGCCAAATAACTGACACTTGCTACTTCAATTCAACCTGGAAAAATTCTCCAAGTATGTTAACAATGTGTAAAAATATTCCTATTGTCTATTTTATTCAATTTGTTTTTTCTACAGATATATTCTAAGAACTTTTACACACACACACACACACATATATATATATAGTGAGAGAGAAAGAGAGAGAGATATAGTTAAAAGATGAAGAAATGTTCAAAGGACACATCTTTGTAACTGACTTTAAGTTTCACATATAAACCATTAAACTTAAAGTTGTTTGCAAAGATAGATACTTTGAACTTTTCTTTATATGTTAACTATTGTCACTAGTTTTTTATTGAGAACTTTCTTTACAAAAATCTGCTCACCTCTAAATGCATTGAAAAACATTAAATTCTAGTAATTTTATGTTTCATTAGGCATTATCAGTTTGCTTCATTATTATTATTAGATAGATAGAAAGGTAGATAGATATAGAATTTAAAAGATGTGCATTTCTTTAGAACATTTATTAGTGTTGCCATGGCCACCAAACTTCTAAGATATCAATTCTATTGCACACTTATGAGACGTCTTGCATGAATACATTCACTCTGCAGAACTCTTACTACATAACTTACATCAGTTGAAATATCTTCTGTTAATGTCCTGTCACCTGATCCTTTTATGGACAATTGGAAATCATCAATACCTTATTCGGCAGCTGGTCATAATGTTTGTGTTCATAAGTGTATAGACATTTAAGTATATATGAATATGCATGTGAGATATGGTTGGTGTATAAGTGACAGCTGAAGCAATTTGAGCACTTTCATCAGTGCTGCTCAAGAACAGTTCTATATATCCACTGGATAATGCACATTCGCAGTATAGAAGTTTTGGAGAAAGCAAATATGAACAGCATCAAAGCACATGTTCATTAACATTGATTTTGTTGAGTGGGTCATGTCATATGGATTGGTGATGACCATTCCTAATCAATTGCTGTATGAGGAACTATCTTTTGGTTCCTACTCACAGCATAAGCGAAAGAAATGGTTCAAAGATTATGTCAAGGAATTCACTAGCACTGTGTAAAATTGATGATCACTACTGCAAATGGTGGTGTGTGATAGAAGTAGGTGAAAAAAAATCATATATAGTGGATTCCATTGCTTCCAAAACAGTGCTAATATCTGGGCTAAAACAAAGAGAGCGACCAGGAAAAGTGGTAATATCAATTCAGGTATATCACAATTTGTTTGCTAAGAGCATGGGTGAGTCTGTCAAATTATCAATGTAACCATATTGACAAAGCATTAATCAACTATGAGACAGTGATAGTGCCTACACCCCCCAGTATCATGATTAGAGGCCCCCAGGGCAGTGCTTTATGACCCTTGCTATCTTATCAACATTTGCTTTTTTCTGTCTACATTTATTTACTTTACAAATTAAACTAAGCACAACTGACTATTAAAGGATGAAAAGTTTTCATGGATTTTGATGTCATTCAAGGTTGACTTTTTTGTTCAAATCTGTTAATTTGTTTTGCTCATGCTAAATCTCAAAAAAGTGCTAAATAAAATTCACTATTTTTTTTATCTATAAGGTTGGATGTGTTAAACTTATTAAACTTTTAACAAGAAAAATCTCAAGTTGGCATTAAAGATTGCTGCAAAACATTAATCTCTAATTAGTATTTAGATATATTGTATTTATTTTTAATTTTTGTAGTTGAATTGTTCACCTATATTGCATGATTTGTTTTTGTACACAATTAATTTACAATAAAATTTGTATTTTATGAATACTACCTTATGAAAATTGAAACATAGTAGAGTAGAGGGCCCCATATTATAGATTCAGTGGGGGCTCATGAAACCCTTGCCCTGGCCCTGCATGAGGCATTTCTTGACAACAATCATCTGACATGTGTAGAGTGTGCAAAATGAACAAAAGACAAACTGGCCAAAAAAGGTACCTAAAAGTGTAACTGATTCCTGATGAAGACCATAAAGAAATAAAACAGCCAGAAATACCTTGTTTTTTTTTATGTCTGCCAAAATGTATGTAAGTCACATTCTGGTTTCAAAAGTCAATGGCAGACTCATAACTGAAGTTAAAAAGACAATGTGATAGTTATGTTTGTTTAATGAGTAGACAGCTATCATATATGAATACTCACTTGTATATTTTATTAGCCAAAGCCAAGTTTGGTTCAAGGATATATTCATAAAACTCCCAATTAAACTCTCTATCAAAAAAAGCTATATTACAAACATGATGACATGTGTTTGACATCAAATACCAGTGTGTATATGGGTGCATGTATATAAATCTAAAATGAAAAAAACTTTATTTTCATGCAGTCACTTACACAAGTATGTCTAAACATTTATATTCACAGATATATGTAATTATATGCACACACGCCCACACACACACACACACACATATATATATATAAATGCAACCACCCTGTTTACTTACCACCATTTCTTTCATTGCAATGGAATGTAATCTGAGAAAAACAATCTTTGTGGCTGGATTATTTTTCTAAAGAATTCATAGTAAATTACTTTCCTTCTGATCCACCAGTTTTTTCTCAAAACTTAAAACACCAAAACTTTTAATTATTTTTTTCTTTAGAATTTTTCTTTAGAATTTTATTTTCTTTACAATTTTCAGATATAAATAACTTTACAATATTTTTATAGCAAAGATTGCTATCTACCCTAACCTGTTTTAAAATCTAACAAGTTATATTTTCATCTTTATTTATTGGATTTTCATTTAGATTTTTTTCCTAAAATTGGAGATGAGATTTTCTTCTTAAACAACTATTTCAGTTTATACTGGTGATTCCCCAATTTTTTTTTCCGATATCACTATGTAGCCAAAATTTGTTTTCACGTTTTTTCTTGTATGTTTGAATACTGAATGCTGAAATACAATGATAGAGTTTATTTCATGATAGCATCAATGTTTTGTCAGTTATATCAAGAATCAATTTCTGTCATGTGTAACTTTGTTCATATCAAATGTGTTTCCCTTGCTTATATTCAATAATAGCATCCTAAATTTCCAGGAACCAATTCTATAAAGGCAGATAATAATTAGAAACCTATTCTGCATATTTTCTTTTTAATTCTGAGAATGGAAATAAGCCACTTTCTAGTATAAAAAAATATTAAACTATTTTGATAATATAACAGAAAACATTTATTTATTACAATATTTCCAGATAGAAATTCTGTTCTCATCATATTTCTGTTCAGAAGTATGATGCTTTTTGACTCTAGTGCCATCAGCTGTATTATGGTTTCTTTAAACATATCAACAGGAGAGTTCACCATTGTAGAGTTGAAATGTGTTCTAATGAAGACAATGAACAAAGCTCTTGGTCCTGACAAGATTCCGGTCATCTTGTGGAAGGACCCTATTTTTCACCAATTACTTCTTGATCTGTGTAATTATGCAAAGGCCAGCCATGTTTCACCAACCATCTGGCTATGATCACAAATCATCCCTATCCCCAAAAAGGTTGATTTGACATTACCAACCAATTATCGCGGTATTTCGTTGCTTCCTATAGCTGCGAAAATCTATAACAAGCTTCTTCTAAATCGAATTCGCGCTGAAGTTGAACCCATTCTACACAAAAACCAAAATGGTTTCTGCCCAGGTCGTTCCACTCTTGGACAAATCCTCACATTGTGTAGAATAATTGAGGAAATCACATTCTGCAATAAAACTGCAGCTCTTATCTTTGTAGACTTCAGCAAAGCTTTCGATTCAGTCAACCGCAAGACTATGTTTGAAATTCTTGAACTCTACGGCATACCAGTAGAAATCATTGAAGCAATCAAAGTATTGTAGACCAACACACAGGCCACTGTCCTGAACCCAGATGGAGAAACAGAACCTTTCGATATTCTGGCTGGCATTCTCCAAGGTGACACACTTGCACCTTTCCTTTTCATCATTGTAATAGACTACATCATGCGTATGTCAGTGGATACAATCAAAGAAAATGGTCTGATGTATCAGCCTAGAAGAAGCTCACGTCATCTTGCACTTTACATCACCGATGCTGATTTTGCTGATGACATTGCACTGTTGTCTGATAACCTCATTAGTGCCCAAACTCTCCTTTCTTCTTTTGAATCAGCAGCTAACTTCACTTTCAGCTAATCTGGTTCACTAAGCTTTATAATTTTATGAATCAGTCTGTGTGTGAACCAGTGCAATGCCACCACTGGTTATATTGGATTAAATATTAAATTAGTGTTGATAAAGTAATTCATCACAGCATTAGAATGGAATGGTGCATCCTTTGCAATGTTTCCAATGTTATTGAATGCCAAAATTACTGCCGCTATCTTTGTTAGACCACAAAAAAAACAGATGCTTGTATCAGAAATCTGAGAGATAAAAATGATATTGATATAAAAAAAGAATGATATCAAAAGGTTTCTGTGTAAAAACAAAGTGGAGAATTGCAATGCTGTCATTGAAAAACTGCTTGAAATTTACAGCAGTATGGCAACAGTTTCCTTATAAGGAAACATTCAGTAAATGTCACTCAAACTGCACTACTTGCACTCTCATTTGAAATTTTTCTGACCAAATCTTGGTGCTCTCCCAGAAGAATATGGTGAATGATTTCATCAAGACTTACATTTGATGGAAAAGTGATATGGGATGAGGGCTGAATTGATGATGGTTGACTATGTATGGACCTTGGTTCTAGAAGACGGATTGACCAGAAGAGACAATGACAATCTCATGTTCACTTTTGAGTTTATTAATGTATTGTGTAATTACAGTTTTGCAGCACTGCATTTTGTTTGCTTGTTATATAACATATTATTATTATTATTATTATGTAATAGCTTACATATTTATTGGATTACTAAAATAAATATTGTGTTTTCAATATTTTATGTATCTGTTTCTTGATGTTGAAAAACTAATGTGCTTTGTATTATGCATGTAAAAATTGATAGAAAAACATAAAAAATGAAACAAAACAAAATTTAATAAATTTTATTACCTAGTGTAATCATTTATTAGTACTTACTTCTTTATTTGAATTTTAATGTCAGTAATTTATTTTTTTCTCCTCATGGAACTGTGTCCAAGATATAATGGGACAGAGCTATGGAAGAAAGATTTATTCTCTCATTTTTATTTCCCCCATTATGGGCATTATTATATCCATGATATAATAAAACTATAGTTCACAGATGGAATGGAATGACTGAAAGGAAAAAGAATCAAAAGCATGCTTTGTTCTTAGAGATGATTTTATACTACTAAAATATACACAAAACTATATATACAAATGTACACATGTCCCACGCAGAGAAAAAATATCATATATATCTACACAGCAAAGCAGAGTAAGGAGAAACAAAAAGGAAGGGCTTTACATATAATATGGAGATACTCCTGTGTCTGGAGAAGCCAGGACTCCAGATTCAAACAAGCCAGA
Source organism: Acanthosepion lycidas (assembly GCA_963932145.1). Taxonomy (NCBI): domain Eukaryota; kingdom Metazoa; phylum Mollusca; class Cephalopoda; order Sepiida; family Sepiidae; genus Acanthosepion; species Acanthosepion lycidas. The sequence continues at coordinate 55,959,512 of OZ010577.1, forward strand.
TTCATCTATGTCCCAGGCAAGGACATATTCCACAAATGTGAATTTTAGGTTTTCCCAAATTGGGAAAGGTGAACTAGAGTTTCATTCTATATCTGGGAAAAATATATTCCCAAAGGGGAATGGCACCATGTACTTGTAAGCCACTAGGGAGGAAAAATTAGCCACTGCCATGGCCATGGAGGGTACAGGGCTATAGAAAGCAGCCCTTTGGTTATGCTGCTGTAAAACAAACTGAGTTTGAATGCCACTTTTGTTATTGCATGGAGTGATGTCACTAACAGGCTGTCAATCACCTACATGGCTTATCTCCACCAAAAGGAGATGTGCCTTCTGTATTAGTCATTGTTAGATTATTATCTGAAAATCTGTTTTTGTTTAATGAAATATTAATTTGTATTAGAAGTGTACATGAAGTCAGTTCAATCCAACAACACAAACTTGAAAAATTATCTGTACATTTATCAAAAAGTTTCTCAGTATTTTATTATTGTGTGACAATATAACTAGGCCATTGTTTAGAACAGCCATGAAGTAAAGTGAACTTTAAATGATTTTATCTGAGTCTGAAATGTTCAGTGTTTTATGACCAGCAGTAAAGCATAAAAATAGCCACCCACTGACTGAAGGGAAGTGAAGCAAATAAATAAAAAATAAGTCACAGTTAGAATTATTACTTTTTGCATCCACCCATTGGCAGTTGGTAGGTCGTTGGTGGGGAGTTGTAGAGAGACAGAACTAAGAGCTGTGTGTAATGATGTAGAAATAGGCAGAGAGATTGCAGATGAAAGTTGGAGTCCTCACTGATTGAAGGGAATATCTAGTCCATTAGTCTGTCATAGGAGAGGACAGAAATAGCAGGGGAAATGTCCCAGTGTTGCCCACATATCCCATCCAAAACTGTGCCAAGAGAATTGGTGAATAGACAACCAAATATATTGGAAAAAGAATATGTGCTTTCATTTCTTGCTATGGTATTGTTTCATCTTTAATACACCAGGCATTTTGTAGCATTAATAAGAATCAAAACACTGTGTGGGGTGATCTGTCCAGTCAGTGAAGAACTGAGTGAAGGCTACAAATGCATGTTTAGAATTGCAAATATTAAACTGCTTTAACAAAATTTTCTTTAAAAGGTTGATTTCAGAATATATTTGATTAAATCATTCATTTATTTTCTATGACTTATCAACCTTTTACAGGTTATTTAGCAAACACAAGTGGAATTGGAACTTGATTCTCCAATTAACAATTCCAAACCATTATCCATTACACCACCTGCACATCCAAGATTACACCACCTACTATCCCCAAGTGGCCACCCATATAGGTACAGACCAGGCACAACTCAACCTCAATGGGTTATGTAATACTGACAAGACTTTTAGTATAGGTCTGTACAAATAGAATATATATTTTTTGTAAGAAATAAGTTTGTAGATCAGGTTTCATTGACATATTTTGACATTGCAAAAATGTATTGCTGGTAACATTTTTTTTTAAATGTATTGCTGGTATTTTTACTATAAAAGTCTATTTTTATACTTTCATAGTATTTTGATTCCAGTTTGGGGGTTAACTATTTGCCCATAGCTGGGACCCTAACAGATGCTACCACCCCAGTTCACGGTGGAGCTGGGAACAACAGAGATTAACAGGTGGTTACATGCTCTTCAAAATCTCCTGATCAGAAGCATTGCTGCCAGACATAGTTTATTTTCATACCCAGGATTAACTTGTAGAGGGATCAGTGTTTCAGTATGACCTGGCTGTAAGCCCAGAATATATTTTAGACTCTTTGTGATTTACTTTTTTTTCAAACAGAGAAATTTGTATAGAAGATATATTTGCCAGATTTTACCTAAATTTTGCAAGTTGTGCCTGTGTATTTTCTTTTGCTCATATTCACTAATAAAATTTTTTAGATATGCCACAATAAAAAAAAAAATGCATCAAGTCGATATTGTAGGAATCAATTCAAATACTAAATTTTGCCAACATCAAGCAGAATTTTTTATCCTTGAATGCTTCATTAGTATTATATAATATAAGTATTAGTATTTTTTTTTTTTAAGCATTCAACCCCAAGCAAGGCAGGAAGCCACTAGCACACAAGGGGTTACAGAGTTGGAGTGAGAACAAAGAGGAGCGATAGAGGAAAGGATGAAGAGAAGGTTAGAAGATAGATCAGAGCATCTAGAGATGTCGATTGACGTTACATTTGAATAATTGGAGATTATAGCCATCAGGAAAATAAGAAATGGGGAAGGAGTTCCACAGACGAGAAGTACGAGACATGAAGCTATTGGAGTAGAAGAGATGGCTACATTTGACAGTGAAAGGGTGAGAGCGAGATACCAGCCTAGTTGAATGCTTAAATTCATGAAGTCTGGGAACCAGCGAAAGCAGCTCATCGGAGCAGTTACTGTGAAAGTATTTGTAAAAAAGAGGGAGGTAACGGCATGTCTGTGAGAGAACGGATGCAGATGAGATGCCAGATCAGGGCCAATTAAATTGCATATCCGTCTTTGGAATTTATTAAGGACCATGAGACAATTAGAAGGGGATTCAGACTATATATGGCAGCAATACTCCATGCAAGGGTGAATAGTTGATTTGTAGATTTGAAGGATTGACTCCGTCAAGAAAAATTTCCTGGCGCGGGACAGGGAGCCAACTTTCCTAGTGGTGGACAAAGCTATTGACTCAATGTATTCGTTCCATCTCAGGTCAGCGGACAATGTGAGACCGAGCAGTCGCAAAGAGGTGCTCTCATGGAGTTGAGCGTCAGACATTCTGATGGGAGACAGGGATGGTTCTCTTTGGTGAGTAATAGAGAGCAGTTTTGTTTTTGAGGCATTAAAGTTAACCCGCCAATTCCTGCTCCAGTCCACAACTGATTGGAGGTCTTTTTCAAGACAAATGGCCAGGTTAGTTTTGTCGGCGACACTAGATTTGTTTTTGAGGCAGGAGTAAATAGTAGTGTCGTCTGCATAGATGCCTACTTGGGAACCTATGACATTAGGAAGATCATTAATGAAGATAAGGAACAGAGTAGGGCTTAGGATAGAGCCTTGGGGAACACCTGCATTCGTGGGATAGGAGCTGGAGGAGAATCCATTGAGAACGACATTCAATGTACGGTTCGACAGGAATGATTGCATTAAGTCGAACAATCGATCTGTAATTCCATAACCCTGAAGCTTGCAAAGAAGGCCAGCATGCCAAACCCTATCAAACACTTTGGAGATATCTAGAGCCACGGCACAAACTTCTCCATTATTATGAAGAGCTTGGTAAACAATTTCAGGTATGGCCGTAAGCACATCAGCTGTAGAAAGGGGCAAAGTGGAAACCATATTGCTTGTCGGAGAGCAGATTATGGGATGTAAGGTGCATAACCACTTTAGCATTGCTTACAGCTTCAAAGACTTTGCCAAAGAGTGGTAGGAGACTGATAGGATGTTAATTAGAAGGGTCAGAAGGGTCTCCAGAGTTCTTAAAGACAGGAACAATGGATGAGGACTTCCAACAGGGTGGAAAACAAGATTCATTGAGGCAATAGTTATATAATTTGGAGAGGGCAGGGACCAGTTCAGGCACACATTTCTTCAGGACAATGGCTGGTATCCCATCTCCACCACTAGCCTTGTGGGGGTCTAATTTAGCGATGATGCCCAGAACCGATGACAGGGTTATGTGCAAGTCGCTTAGTTGAGCTTCAGTTTGAAGGGGGAAATTGGTTGTGGGTACACCGGAAGAGTCGAGCGTTGAATTGAATGAAAATTTTCGAGCAAAGCATTCAGCCTTGTCAGCAGAAGAGGTCAGAACCTTAAACTGGTTGAACAAAGGAGGTATAGAGGGTTTGCTATTGTTAAGTATGCTCTTGCAGAGATGCCAATAATCCTTGGAGCCGAATTTGTGAGATGCAATTTGTTCTTTCATTCAAGCAGCAAATAGGGATTTTGCTTCATTGAGGATATACTTACACTTGTTACTGGCAGAGACAAAGAGAGGTCAGTTGCAATCAGACATGTCACTATGATAAAGGTGGAAAAAGTGATTCCTATGGGCAATGGCAGATGAGCAAGTAGTGGAGAAACAGGGGGAGGAGCACGATTTGACCTTATATTTCATTGAGGGGATGAAGGCTTTGATTCCAGCTTTAACCCAAGAGGAGACCTCGGAAGCACATTCTTGAATGAGGAGCGTGAAGACAACGTCCCCTGGGACGTTGTGGATGAAATACCGGAACAAGTTCCAGTCTGCTCATTGATAGCAGAAGTATGTTCTAGTGGTAGGAGGTTATTTGCAGGGGGTGGATTTGAAGGAGATGTTGACAGACACTACAGCATGATTGGAGTTGCCAAGACGGCAGAGCTGCATGGTGCTACAGGACTCAGGGATGGTGGTAAAATATAGATCAAGAAGAGAAGCCTTACCATCCAGATTGTAGGGAAAACGTGTGGGGAAGTCGACTATTTGCGTGAGGGATTGAGAGATTGAAAAATTAAGGGTTTGTATGCCTGCAAGGTCAGTAGTAGCATTATTAAGCCACTTGGTATGATGGGCAATAAAATCGCCAAACACGAATATGCGAGTAAATGGATACAGAGAGAGAGCCTTGTCAATGCTGTCAGAAATGCATTTGAGTACACCACAGTCTTGGGAGGATGGAGAGTGATAAAGGAAGAAGGGGTAGCTTATAGGATTGAGAAGGGATAGCTGCAAACACATATACAAATGGTCTGGAGATTCAAGAGACAGCTCTCTTGCCAGCGGGAGATGGTCCTTGACGTAAACACCAAGGCCATGTATATGGGTTTGAGAGTTTTTTCCAAGGAGTAGAAGGTAGCCGGGGATTGAAAGGTCAGAGGAGGAGATAGACGAGTCAAAGTTGGTCTCAAAGAGAGCCAGCATATCCGGGAAGTTCACAACAAAGAAAGATTCAACACTGCAGAAGTTGGTTCTAATGCCACAGATGTTAGAATATAAAATGTTAAAGGGTTTAGGTGATTTTTTTAATAGCTGGTTTAGGATTTCTTTTGGGATCGTTGTTAGTTTTCATGATGTATAATTGCAGTAGCCAAAAAAAATGCCTGAAGTAGAAGAAGCAGACAGTGATTGACCCCGATGTGGGCAGACGGAAATTGGCGCAGCCTGCAACATAATGTGGCCTCAGGGTTGCCCACTGGAGATGAATGCAGGGACACCTATCCATGCGCGGCATGGCACTACAGACACCCCGGTATTATACAACTGTTGATCAGAGCAGCTGCTCAAGACACTATGCAAGAGTTAGGGCTCCTAACTACCAGTCAGAAAAACCAACCAGAAATCTGTCAAAAATGTACCCTCAGAATGAAGAGGCATTGCCACAGACTGCATACATCACGGGAGAAACACTGCAGCCTCCAGTACAGGGGCCAGAGAGATAAGAAGGGAGAGATCCGGGAACCCCTTCCTAAACAAGAAACAAGGTGTGAGCCTCTACTCTTGTCCAAGAGAAGGGGGAGGAGTATTGACCGGATGGCAGGGAAGCCTACCTACTCCTATTACATACACACACAAAAAGGCTGCAGTTGACAAGTCTGAGTTGACAGCTGTAGACATACTTACCAATGGATGGGAATGGGATTTTATGTTTATGCCTTCCATTACATTAAGTTTTAAATTAGTATATGTCCCATTTTACTATACTGAAGAATAAATTTGGTTTTCCAGTATAGCAGCATAGAATTGTAATACATATGGCAGCTAGCATTCACTAATTGCCGACTTCCGTTCTCATGGTCAGATAGCGGATTGTAGAGGCTGACTTTATATGTCACCAAGCTTTTCAGTTTCAACGAACTGAGAGTTGTTGTTGGTGGTGGTGGGGTTCTCCACTGCCAACAATGGGCTTGGGATCTTCACTTTCAAAAACATAGACAACAGGAAGACAGATACGGCAAGACATTTCCACACTAGTATCTATTTTATCTAGCAAGAATTAACGTCCCACTACTACAGAAGAATGCAGACAGCTTATGTACTTCATAGTATTTCATGTACTTCATTAGTATTAGTATTATATAATTAGTATTATATAGTATATAATTAGTATTATGTATTATTATATAGTATTATATAGCATTAGTGTTATATAGTATATAATTAGTATTATGTATTATTATATAGTATTATATAGCATTAGTGTTATATAGTATATAATTAGTATTAGTATTATATACAGAGTGCGAAATTGTCGTCTAAATTATGCAGAAATGCAAATCGCACTGACATCTCATTTTAAAAGATATATTTACCAAAATTACCCAAAATTATCTTGAAATCCTAAAGTGTAGATTAACTCAATAAAATCACCATTGGCTTTAACCATGGTCTCCAGACAACTTCAGAATCTCCTGCATTTCTTCTGGACAGTCTCCTTGTTTAAGTTGGTGAACACTGCCTTAGTTTATCTTTGATGTTATTAGGAGTTTTATTGGTCTCTTGCTCAACTGCACCCCACACATAATACTCAAAGGTTTTCAGTCTGGGGAGTTAGGTGGCCAGATGTAAGGGGTGATATGGTTGCAAAAATTGTCTGACAGCCATGACTGGGTTCTCCTGCTTGTGTAGCATGGTTGCAGAATCCTGTTGCCAAACATAAGGTCTTCCAGCAGTCACCCTCTTGACTCAGGGCAGCACTACCTCCTCAAGGCACTTCATGTAGGCTGTAGACCTCTATGCCTGAGGACTTGTGGGAAGATAAATGGAGGCACAACATCGCCATCACTAGTAATCATTCCAAACACCATGATATTGACTGGATATATTATTCAACTCTTTCCGATTCCTCTGCACTGCCCTCAGATTGACACCCAAACACACTAGAACGTTGGTATTGGAGCTTCAGCATGAATGCCAAGCCATACAGCATACCATTTCCAAATTTTTGGAGAAATGAATTGTGTCATGGTGCTCTTTTTCTCACAGATGACCCTGCTATACTGTGCAGTCAACAAAATAAAAAACAAACATGCATGCACAAAATTAAAAATATAAATTGGCGACAATTTACCCATCGCACCCTGTAATATTAGTTTTAGAATCTCATGTATTTCATTAGTATTTTATATAATGCATAGTATTACCCTTGAATACTTCATTATTATTTTGGATTTGTCTCCCTTACTATACTTTCCATTTCCACCAAATAAGATTTTGAAAGCCTTGTTGTCTGCTTGGATGCTTTGAGATCTCATCATAAAATGAATGAGTTTTAAGCAGCAGATATTGTGTGAAACTATTAAAAAAACAAAAATGAGTTGAACTTTTATATGGACCGAGTAAATTATTGATGGTATAAAATTGAAATGAATTTGGGTTAGTGCCATTTACCAGCATTCCTTAAATAAAACACTGAAATAGGTAGCAACTTTGTTAAATGATTTTATTGATAGTGTTATTGTTTTCCTGGTTAAAGCTAGCAATCTGTTGCAAACTGAATTGCAAAAATTTGTATTCTATTCTTTCAGGCTTGGAAATCTGTTATGCATCATTTCTAACTGCAATGTGAAATCTGTTTTACAACCCTGCAGATCATATTTTACTGAAACAAAATACCAGGATCTCTGTGCATATTCCACTGCTAGGAAATATTTAAAAAATGTGTCTTTTTTCCTGTTTGTGTATTTGCTACTGGTCTGTAAACTTTGTTGATAACTGTCTGGGATGAATGCCAGCCAAAAAGAAAGACACAGGAAAGAATTTCTTTTCAAGATGCGGCCATTTTTATACAATGACTTATTTGGATAATTTTCCATTTCTTTGCTGTTTTTATTCCAAGCATTCAACTGCTGTAACCTAACAAGTTTGTATAAACAGAAAGAGATGGTAAAGATTCAAGCATTGCTTAGAACTACAAAGGACAGGAAGCTGTAGAGAGCCATTACTGCCCAACTTGTAAAGGGACATGGCACATAAGAGAAAACACTCTGAGATGAAAAAGTATTTTGCCTTATGTGAAACAAAATGAAAAGAGATTTTATAAGTGATAATAGCATCATCATATATGCAGGCGAGAAGAATAAACAAGGAGTAGGAATAATGTTAGATAAAAACAAAAGGATGTGCATTTTGGGGTATTGGCAATGATCAAACAGAGCTGTTCTAACAAAACTAAAGAGAAAGCCATTCAGTATAGTGATTATATGGTTTATGATAAAATCTAAAAAGGGAATGTTCATAAAAAGAAAGTAGACATACTTCAAAGATGGAATGAACAGATCAAAGAATTCTTCCATGATGATACAGAAGAAAGAGAAACATATAATTCACAGAAACATAAAAAGGTCATTATTAAAATCTGAGGTAAGATCAGCACTGGCCAAGATGAACAGAAACAAAGCATCATGACCAGATGAGATTATAGCAAAGATACCATCAGCCTTAGATGATTTCAGGATCAACAAGATTGCAGCAATAATGAACAAAATATATGACAGTGGTGAAATACTGGAAGATTTCAGTAGATCTATCTTCATTGCAATGTCAAAGAAGCCAGGTACAATGAATATATGCTCCACCATACATTTACTGAGTCCTATAACTAAGCTTATAATTAAAATCATAATGAATAGAGTTCATAGCAGAATTAGGCTGGAAATAGGGCAAAAATATGGTATTGTTCAACACACTGGATCAAGAAATGATATCTTGAGGATCAGAGTGAGCAATTCAAATACAAAATACACTTCATAGATTATGCAAGAGTATTTGATAAGGTACAGCACAAAAATCTACTTGAACTGTGAGGAAAACTTGAATTATTTGGGAACTATATTATATTACTATAATGTGTAACATTTACTGAAAAAAAAACACTTGCTTACAGATATAAAATAAATTGGACAAATAGATATGCAAAATAGATTGGGGCATAAGATAAAAATGCATCTTAGGATATATTTAACCTATACAACAGGGCAATCAAAAGAGAACAATAAATCTAACAAAGATTTATTAATGGTGGACATAATCTTAATAACATAAAATACACAGATGACACTCTATTGATAGCAGACTCAGAAGGAGACTTGCAAGAACTCCAAAACAAGAAAAGCCAGAAGAAACGACTGTTAATTGTAAGAAGGCAGTATGTATAATCATCAGTAAGAGAGTGAGAGCCAAAGTTTTGAATTAGAAACATCAGAATCAAACAAGTACAGAAATTGAATTATTTTGTGGAGTGTAGTAGCAGATGATGGATAATGTGACATTGAAATCTGGAGGTGTATTAGAATAACAAAAAATGTCATGTAAAAATTAAGCAAAATTTTAAGAGATGGGAAAATTTAATTAGAAACAAATATAAGAGTGCTGAACTGTTATGTAATATCAGTCCTCCTATAAGGAAGTGAATGCTGAACAATCTCCTCACAGATGAAAATCTGAGACAACAGAAATGTTTGTAATGGAAGATCTATAGTGGAAAGACGTATTCACCCATTTGTATTTCTCCCATTATGGACATTATCGTAACCATGATATAATAACAGCATAATTCACAGAATAGCTGAAGGGAAAAAAGATGACAAACATGCTTTGTTCTCAGAGAGAGTTTTATAATGCTATTTCTTTCACAAAATTAGATATATACACATATACACGTGTCCCATGCAGATAAATTATAACATATATACAACAACAGTGTGTAAGAAAGGGAAACCTTACTTGTAATATTTCCCAAAGGGAAAACTGGAGTTATTGTGGTTTCTCTATGAGGCCATGTGGTTTGAGGTCCTGTAATACCTATCACTGTGGGCTGGGGACATCCTTCTACTCTGGGCTCTACATTGCAACTGGTCTTTGTCACTATTCCTGATGTCACTATCTGGCTGTCTTGTGACCTTCATGACTATCTCAATGAAAGGGAGAGATTTGCAGTTTGTATCCCTAAATGTGGTTCTAGAGAAGGATACTGAGAATACCATGGACGGAGCTTGTGATTAGTGAGGAAGTTTTAAAGAAAATGGAAAATAAAAAGACACTTATACTTAAAATCAGAAAATGGGGAAAAATGTACCTGCCTCTATAAATTTTTCCAAGGCTTCTATTAATAACACTAAGAATTCTCAGTAATACATGTAAAATTAAATTATGATAGGCATTACTTTTTGAAGCAGTCCTCAATCAAAAATGAAAAATCTCAAATCAATATCAATTTCTAAAAAATTAATGAATTTTTTTATTTATTAATCTGACAGATCTTATCACCATAAAGATTATTTTTAGTGGATACTCACATTTGAGTAGACGCTCTGTTTATTTATTAAACAGTATATTAATTTATTTTCATCTACCAACCTGAATATTTAAGAAATTCTGAGGAATGAAAGATAAGAGAAAAAGAAGTAAATTACAAGTGAAATTTTTTTTAATCATTTCACTCCATGCAAGGTAATAAAGCCACTAAGACACAAATGGTTACTGAGTGTAAACGAATAAGAAAAAGTAAAACATTATTAAAGAGCAAGAACAATAAAAGAACAATCAAGAAAACTGTAGATAATGATTTAAATTGCATTTAAATTGTTAAAGATCAAAGTTGGCTGGAAAGCAAGAAGCCAGAAGAGAGTTCCACAGGCAAGAAGTGTGAGAAAAGAAACTTTTAGCAAAAAACTTATGGTTGCATCTAGCCAATTTAACTGTAAAATAATGAGACTTTGCTACCAATCCAGTAGTGAACTTAAATTCATAAAGTCTGGGTACCATAGAGGAATGCTCATTAGAACAATTATCATGAAAGTATTTATAGAAACAACACAGGGAAGCTACATTATGATGAGAAAGTAACTGAATCTAAGATACCAGGTCAGGACCAATAACATTGCAGATTCTTCTTTAGATTTTATCAAGAATCTCTAAATATATAGCAGAAGCACCAGACCATATGTGGCAGCAATATTTGAAGCATGGATGAATGGTAGACTTATAAATATATAAGATAAATTCTGAATAGAAAAAGTGATTTTTATGACACAGTGAACCAACTACCCTAATAGCAGACCTAGCAATTGATTCAATATAATCTTTACACTTCATCTTCAGAGAATGTTAACCATTACAAGACACAACAAGTCACTCTCCTGGAGGTTAGCATTAGCTTGATGAGTGATATAACAAAACTGATAATTAGGATTCTAAGGAATAAAACATATTGTCAAATTAAACTAGAAAGAGAAGAAGTTAAAGACAATGAGAAAATAAACGTGCTTTTCCTGATGCTATTAGAATGAGCAATATTAATGCAGAAAAACTTATATGTTTTATATAGTACACAAATTTATTCAATAAAGCATTACTTGAAATATTAGAAAATTTTGATGTAGATGGAAAAGATATACAATATATAATCCATAATGTCTATTGGAAACAAACATTTGGTATGTGGATAGAGAATGGAGTACAAAAACTAGAAAGAGGAATATGACAAGGATGTCTTTTCTCTTTTGATGTATAGCAAAATGATTCTAAGAGATCTAGATGGCCAGTCAGGATTTACTATCTGTTGTATTGTGTTGTAGAACAACACATGATCAGTTTGCAAATAGGTACAATCCTATTTACCAACCCACTACACCTCCCTAAACCAAAATGGTTTAATGACTTTGGTTGTACTCGAACTTCTACAACCTCTTTCCTCTTCTCCCTTGAGAAGAGGAAAGAGGTCATGTCTTGTTCTTTTTAAAGGAGATTTTGTTCATATTTCACCTTCTTCTGTCTCTGAGTCACTCCCATTAACATCCATAGGCTTGTCTTCTGTTGCATTACCCTGATCTGAAGAAAGCATCCTTTCTTCTCTGTCAAGATCTTCTTCCATCATGATGTCTTCTGCTTCAATTCTGGATCTTAATTGGTCAGAATGAGCCATTAGGCTTTCTCCTTTCTTTGATATAATGGCTGTGTTATGTCCCCTTTGTATGATGAAATTAGCTCTCTCAGGACTTGCTACTTTGTCTTTCTTATACCACACTATCAGTAGATGCAACCTTGTTAACATCAACTATGCAGATGATACTGTGTTAATGGCTGATATAGAAGGAAATTTTGAAAGAACTTTTAGACAAGTTAGTGAATGAAAACAAGAAGAAAGCTAATGATGAAATTGTAAGAAGATAGAATGCCTGGTTGTCAGCAAAAAAGTACAACTCAAGATATGAGTCAAGTATCAGGAATATCAACATCTATTGGAATTTAATTTGGGAACCACAAATACAATGTTTTGCAGGTTCACATTCTAACCTATTTTTTCAATCCTCACTCCAACCTTTTTTCTCACTTTCAAAACCAGCTCACAAAGCCTTGATTCTTATCAGAGATAAGAATATGTTTTCTGACTAATGAGAGAGCTGGAAAATATAAAAAGGAATTCCACCACCATTATTCTTTCCCTAGAGCCATAAGGTCTGGGGTAAACCTTACAACTTGTTCACTCTAACCTTTTTCATTACTTTCAAAACTGGCTCCCAAAGCCTTGATTCTTATCAGAGATAAAAATGTGTTTTCTCGAGGGGCCAGGAAATTTGTCTGACAATTTTGGAGGGAAAAGTCTCCCATTCTTCTGAGCCTCCCAAATCTCCATAAATTTGGAGAATCTTCACCTATTTGGCAGTGAGAATTTGACCACTGTTTGTGAGTTCGATGATAGAGAACACAACTCAACTTCAGAACCACTTTCCGCCAAAGAAGAACTACCTAATAAGGGGCTGTTGAGAATGAAAGCCAGGACAAATTTCCCAACACATCAGGCCATTGCAGAAATTTGACTATCTGGGTAGGATAGTAAGACACAATAGAAAGTGAGATGCAGAAATCAGAAGGTGCCTCGATGGTAGCCTCTCAATACTCTATTACTATTTTCATGACAGATGTTCAAGTGAGCAATATTTCTTGGTTCCGCCAGTTCAGCTCTTCAGATCCCACCATGTTTCATATACTAAATCAACATCCTTATTACCTTCGTATTCCATTAGTAAAGAGGAAATTCCACCCAGGCAGCTTTTTCTCCTGAACTGTTGCATTGTGGAATGAGTAATATTGGTGAGTGGGTGTGTGGATTTGGGTGTTTTCTCCAAATATGGATTCTTCTTTTTGTAAGGATATGAGAGACTTTTTATCTTTTCTCTCTCAGGTGTACTCCTTATAAATCTTCCTATACTTGGTTGTTCCACATAGGCACATCCTTAAGCAAAGCTGGGTTGACTACCTGTTTACATGTTAAGGACAGTCACTGACATCCTGTATGAGGCATAAATCTTCACCTGGTATCTAGTAGAACACATTCCAAGTCAATCTACTTATGTGCCAATTAAAGAAAAGTATTTTAGTATCATTTGGTGTGAGCCCACTACATATTGGGTACATTTCTAATCAGCTTCTATTAAAAATAAAATGTTCATTTTTTATATTAAATTCAATTAAGACAATTTTGTATTTCCAGGCATGTATCACATACTACACTAAGACATCAATGCTCTATTTTGAGGAGAGTAATGGATAGCTCTATTTTGAGGGGAGTAATGGATAGCTCTATTTCAAGGGGAGTAATGGATAGCTCTATTTCAAGGCACGTAATGGATAACTCTATTTCGAGGGGAGTAATGGATAGCTCTATTTCGAGGCACGTAATGGATAGCTCTATTTCAAGGTGAGTAATGGATAGCTCTATTTCAAGGCACGTAATGGATAACTCTATTTCAAGGGGAGTAATGGATAGCTCTATTTCGAGGGGAGTAATGGATAGATTGAGAAATCAGAGAGCTGAGTTCAAATTCCTGTCAAGTTCATTACATTCACTTACATGCAAATATCCTTGGGAAAAGTATCAATCTATCTCTTCTCTCCCCAACTATCGGTAAATAGCAGTACAGACTGAATCCTATATAATTTGGTGGCAACCAGTCTAGGAGAAGGACAACTCTGAATTCAAAACCCCCAATTATGGTTAAATAGTAAGGCAGACTGAGCTCTTCAGCCTTGGGTGGCAACTAATCTACAATAAGGACAACTCTAAATTCAAAACTGTATGTAGCCATGGTGAAGCACATACTATGCAACTGATGAAAGGATTGTGCCATCCTGAGTAAGATGATAAACTATACGTCCAACAGCAAGGCCTCTGATCAGGAGGTTTTGAGGAGTGTGGAACTACCTCTTAATTGCTGATGTTCCCAGGTCCACCCTGACACATGGTGATAGCATCTGTGAGGGTTCCAGCTATAGGTAAATAGTTAACCTCCAAACTGGGGTCAAAACACTATGAAATTTTTAAAATAGGCTTTAGTACCAGAAATATTTTGCAAAAAATTATTACAAGCAATAAATTTTTGTTGAAAAATTATTACCAGCGATACATTTTTGAAAAAAAATATTACCAGCTATACATTTAAAAAAAAAAATTACCAGCAATATATTTTTGGAAAATAAAAATATTACTAGCAATAAAAATCCTGTCGGCATTAAATAACCCATTGAGGTAGATATGCTGTAAAATAAACCAAAGGACTTTACAATGACTCTATGATCCTGAATGCAGTTAGCCAGCCTTGATTGATATGGCTATAATAGTTAAAACACCTTATCTAGAAAATTGAAACAAAAAAGTCATGTTTCTGGACTTTCAGAGAGTGAATTGAATGTTCATTATCGTTACTGGTTTATGAGACCAATGTACTAACTCCTGTATTATGAGCAGACCTCAAGTATGAAAAAGAATTGGCTTTTATGACAGCCTTGTAAAAGTATTTTCAATTTATATTGCTTAATGTTATCTATTCTTTGTTAACTTTTGTTTATATTTTGCTTCAAGGAGTATCTGTCTCCTTTTGCTATGATTAATATTTACAAGAGTCAGATTAAACTGGAAGTGTTACTGCAATATCTGGGCTGGAGCTGCTCAATCCTCACTTTTCAACCTTGACAGAGTTCAAAATCAATTAGTCAGTCTTGCTGGGGATGATCTATTCTTCAATCTCCAGCCTTTTTTCCCCCACAGAGGCAATGTAGCAAGCTATCACCACTATACCAATATTTCCAGGCTAAATGTTCAGATGAGCACCTTTCTTTAGTTTCACCAGTTCAGACCTTTACTGTTAGGAAATGCCATGCTACTCCCACAATATCCTCTCCACTGTATTCCAAATGCAAGAGGACATTTTCACTCAGACAACATTTTCCAAAGAGATATCATTTTGTATGACTGACTATTGAGTGAATTTTTCCCTGAACGCATCAAACTTAACCTCTTCATATCAAGGGTCAATTGTTATCTATTTTCCTTATATAATTTTCATCTCATATCACACCTCATTCATTATAACCATTTTAACTGTAGACCTCTACCTTGAGTGGCTTTCGAGCCCTGTATTGGGAAAAATGTAGTATAAAAAAGTTTCACCTCACACACTCTTGAAGTATATAGAATTGTGCACAGTAAGTTTTAGAAGATTTATATATTCACAGAAATTAATTTAATATTATTTTGTCTAACTTTGACTTTTGTATATTCTTTAGCAATTCTAGAAAATGTCTTGGTGAAGAAGAGGAAAGTTGTCCATACTGAGATGTTGGAATTATTAATACAATCTCACTTCAATGTACGACAACTGGAGATCTACCTAAGAATCATTCTGGTCAGTTAATGCACATTCTTCTTTTCTAAAAATTTTATCTATTCTTCTTTATGAGAGTTTAATAACAGCAGCATGTTATAAACAAGTAGAGATGCATGAGAGAACAAGTGAAATAACAAAGTATCATTGATGAGGCAGAAAGAAAAGAAGGAAAGTATTGTTAAGATAAAATTCTTTGTATTGCTGATATAGAGGATCTCTTTATAGGTGAGGGAAATAACCTGCAAGATGAGAAGAGCCTGTAGAGCCTGGATTTGATGTTGATCTGGTCAGTTGACTGAGATCTCTAGTGGTGATATTGACAGCTTACCCACTTGCTGTGACTGTTCAAAAATGTTGTGAGCGGTATTCTTAAAAGCAGATGGGGTGGGTCATGACTCAGAATTTTTTTGGTTGTGTCTTTTATTTTATCATTAATGTTCATGGTTGGCTTCTTTTATATTGTATTTTATATCTTGAGAGAATGGGATTTGTTTTGTAAGCTGGATGTGATTCTTGGAGCCACTTCACAGAGAGTGATTTTTTTATTTTTAGTATTGCTTTCTTAGCATTCACATTTGGCCAACAGGTTTTGATGTAGAGTGAATCAGAAATAGATCTAGTTTGAAGCTGATTATAACAATCAGCAGCAGTAACAGATATATTTTTGATTTGGTTACTTTTCATTTCAATATGTTGTTCCATTGGCTTGATAGACCAATGGTCATGTTAATAGTAATATTAACCATTTCCCTACAAGGAAACATTTGGCATTCATTGATCTAGCAGCCAGTACTGTTTTTGGTTAAAATTTATAAAGCCTTTCTCTTAAAACACTTTTTAGAAAAACCAGTTTCTCAAGTCCAGTAGCTTTTATTTTTCTTTCCATTAATGATGGGGGTTTCCTTTCAAACCTTTTATTTGAAGTCGTGTGGAATGTTAACATCTTGGTTATATCATTATTTTCTCTTTGAGTTATATGTGCTAACTATTTTAGTTGTTGCTGCTGTTGGTAGTCCTCAAGTGATATGGTTTCTGTTATTTGGTACATTTCTTTGTCTCTGAATCTGTAGCACCAGTCCACAATGAAGGATGATCTTTCTTAAGACCATGAGGCTTTACTCACTCAAAACCTTTTTTTCATCATTGATCTTAGGAAGTGGTTTTATACAGCTGACAATTTAGATATTTCTGAACAGGTTTGGCACCATGCATGGCATCACTGTGAAAGTCTTGATCTGGTGAGGCTATTTAAGAACATGACTTGAGTTTTTAGATTGATGTTTTGGTTTTATAGCAATTTGCAGTGTTAGGCAAAACTACCTCTGGTTTAGTCTATTCTATGTTCATTTTCCTTTTTCTCCTATGCTTAATTTGTTATAACTGATCCACACCCTGAGTTATCTGAAGTGTTTAGTATAATAATCAGTAGAGATGGGAAACTAATATCATGTGACTTTAATTCCTGAAGAAAACCAATGGACAATGCTTTGCTGTCCATGATTTGTTTCTTTCCTTGCTGTAGTGCAGAGGAGTGAGCATAAAAATAACTCCATTAAAATAATTTATTTTATTCATTTCAAATAAGAACATTATTTAACAAATTTAGATAGTTTTCTTAATTTCTTAGATAAAGCCTCATCATTGACTATTTATCTTTCATTTTACCACATCATTAAAGTTGTTTTGACATTTATTCTACTTGTGTTAAATAAGCAGAAAGGATCAGATATAGTAGAAATTCTTTTTTTTTTTTTTGCAAAATGTTCATTTAAATAACTAAAATATTGAAAATATTTTTTATCCAACATTATTTCCTATTTTCTGTTTGAGTTCCTTCCCCTTTTTTATTTTAAGTAATTAAAACCTTTCTGTGTAGGTTTTCTCAATCTAGGTTTCACTGTTTAACAAAATAAAAAAAAAGGAGATAGCAACTCAAACATGTGTACCCACTAAAAATAATGCTTATAGTAATAAGAAATAGTGTTGGATAAAAAATCCATTAAAGATTACAGCTGTTTATGTTTCCTACGTGAAACAGAAACTAGCAGATATAGATTCATAGAAGTCCGAACAAGAAATATGCTTTCTATAAGCAGGTAATTCAAACTTTGCTTTGCCCTGTTAGATGGGTCTCTGTGGCTGAGCAGGTAGAGGCATGCTTTGGCTAAGAAAGCGGTTCTCCAGATGTGAAAAAAAGATGCAGGTTTGATTCATGTCTGAGGCACAATTTTTCTTTAATAGGACTTTTCAATCTGGGCCCACTGTTATTCATTTCACTGTAAAATAAAATTAAAAAAAAACAAAAAACAGAATAGCAACTCAAACACATGTACCCAATAAAAATAACATTTATAGTAATTAGATAACTGTGTAATATTTGACTTATGCCTGGAAATACTTGATAGTCTGAATCAAATTTAATATCAGTAAGGAACTTTTAGTCTAAAAGAAGTTGATATGTGGTGCCCCCAATATGTACTGGGTTCACTCAAGATGATGTTAAAATAGACCTTGTCTTACACCTGGGCATCAGGGAAGCCAAGGTGCATCAATGGATTGACCTGGAAAATAACTTCCTAATTGTCAGGTGCAGATCTGTATTTACACAAGATGTCAGTGGTTGCCCCCAACATTTGAACAGGTAGTAGACCCAACTGCACTTGTGATGTGCAGACATGATGCAAAGCAGATTAGTGGTAGATATATAATTACTCACTCAAGAGAGGAGGAGAGAAAAAGTTTCTTAAATCCTCACAAGAATGGAGAACCCACATTCAAAGAAAACCCTGAAGCCACACACTCACTTGTTAAGAATAAGTGTTGACAAAGTCCAGAATTGAATGAACAATAATGTGAGATATGAAAGAGTTAGCCTTGTGTTCTTTATTGCATTCCAATTGATAACAGTTATCACTATTACGTCTATATAAATTAATTCATTAAATTCTAAATATTATGCTAAGTTATGAAAAAACCTTTCTTTGTATGGATTGTTTAAATCTGAAAGATAAGTTAAGCTTACTATATTATCATTTAAACCTTCAGAAAAACATGTACAAATCTATCAATGCTGCAGCTTCGTGCAATATGTTAGGGTGAGTCAGTTCTTTTGCTAAGAGGTTCAAATATAATGAATATATTGTTATAATTGTTAAATATAGAATTTGAAACCAAACTAGACACAAGTATTAACAGTAAAAGAAAATAGATTTGACTATATTATTACATTATAATGACTGGCTAGTAAGGCAAGTAGAATCATATGTGAATGGATTTTAATGATGTATCATAATAAGAGGAAGACAGGGTTGAGGGAGAACAATAAGAAAAGAATAGACATACCAAACAGATCTTTACTGATACCTTCTGTTCAATAAAATCTTAATACATATCAAAACAACATCAGTAGCAAATCTTAGCCAAGCAAATTATTAATTTGAATTCTTATATTAAACAATAGTCAAATTCATAATCATCAGATTATAATTTTGACTAAGTATTTCTTATTGTTAACTGAAACATACTCAAGATGTGGCCACATTTGACAAGATGTATTCTTTAACCAATTGTTACTAGACCTTGTCTTGGAATATAGTTCTACATACAGTAAGTAAACACTAAAACTTTCATCATCTCTGGATTTATCAGTTTCATTAGTTTTTCCTTAGTTTTTCTTTACAGACCTTTTTCTATTTTTCTTTTCACTGAATATTTTTTTATTTGTTTGAAGCTAACTTTGTTTTTTGTAGTTTTTTTTATTTTTTGTAGGTTTTTCGTTTTTGTAGGTTTTTTCTCTGATTTAATTTCATATTTTTCATGGGTGTCAATGAGAATTGCTGGTTTTCTCGTCTTACTAATCGTCACTGGATCTATCTATCTATCTATCTATTTATCTATCTATCTATCTATCTATCTATCTATCTATCTGTGTCTGTGTGTGCAAAATTTCAGATATAACACTAAAAATATATCTGTAAAAGGACAATAAGGATTAAAAGCAAAAGGGAAATTTAGCCAATGTATTTTATCCTCTGATGAACTTTATCAAGGAAAATGTAAGGATTTTATAAAAAATTACTCACTTTTGTTTATTAGACATTAAATTACATTATTTAGCATCCTCCATAATTTGCCTAGATTTTTCAATTAGCCTGATGAATATTTATGTGCATTTCTTAAATTAAAATATTTTGAAAAATAACAATATTTTTTACTTTTGTTTATAAATAATTGTTGCAAAATAAAATCCTTACATTTGCCTTTATAAAGTCCATCAGAGGATGAAATGTGTTGGCTAAAATTAGCTTTCCTTTTGTCTTTATTCAAATATATATATATATATTTGATTAATTTTGAAGAAAGAGAAATTTAAAATACTAACATCTTGGATTTTTATTTTTTATTTTTTTTATTTATGAGATTTTATAGCTTATATATTTTCCTTTTAAGTTCAGGTAGTGGGGTTGTTAAGCAGGTAAGTTGTTAAATGAATAGTGGCTCTAATGTACAAGGTAACCAAAAAAGTTCTGTCCATTTTTAAAGGAAAAAAAGAAAACGCTTCACAGTATGTGTAACTTAAATTTAGTCTTTGAAGTAATCACCATTGCCATCGGCATCCAGCACCTTCTGCCAACGTGTCTCCAGCTGTTCAATGCCCTTGTGGTAGAACTTGGGGGTTTTGATGCGAAGAAGTCCGTGAGGACTTTGCGCAAGTCTGCTTCATTGGTGAAGGATTTCCCACGAAGATGATTATCCAGGGAGTGGAAGAGGTGGTAATCGGATGGCGCAAGGTCAGGTGAATAAAGGTGGATGGCACAAAGTCTCCCACCTAAGTTGCTGTAGTATGGTATCCTTGACCACTCGCGTGACATGCGGTCTGGTGTTGTCATGGAGGAAAAGCACACCTTTGCGATTCACCAATGCTGGCTCCTTCTGGTGCAATGCCTGTTGCACACGTTTCAATTGCTGTGAGTATAGGTCTCCACTGACCGTTTGGCTTATTGGTAGCAGTTCATAATGAACCACTTGACGACCTGTCCACCAGACACAAAGCATAATCTTGTGTGGGTGCATAGGCGGTCTTGCAGTGTGAGGGACAGCATCCTGAGGAGACAACCAATGTCTGGAATGCTTGGGAGTTTCGTAAAGAAGCCACTTTTCATCACTGGTAAGCACTCAATTGAATAAGAATGCGGTATGGTGGCGAGAAAGCAGCAATACACAGGCTGCCACTTATTGTCCCTTGTGGACCTCCAACAGCATTTGCAGAACCCACTTGCTCAGTTTGTACATCTTACCTAGGTGGTGCAGGTGAAGTTTAACTGTTTCATCAGAAACGTTGAACTGTCTTGCAAGTTCATCACACATTCAACTACTGTCCTCTTCAATGGCTGCCTTCAGGACGCCATCATTCAAGACCTGTTGTCGTCCAATGCGAGGCTCATCATGGAGAGACAAATCTGCCGACTTGAATTTTCGAAACCAACGCCTTGCAGTACGTTCATCCACAGCACTATCCACATAACACTTGACATATGTGGTGACTTGATGCAGCTGCTGATAAGCCCACTTTGAAGTCATAAAGCAAACAGCCCTGAATGAGATCTTGAGACACTTCCATCCTTCTCACAGCTGTCCAGCTTATAACTGATGGCCGGGCATGGTGCACATGTTTTTTATAACGTCTGATGTTCCTACTTCCAGCTGTCCGAAATTGAAAACAATTGCTACACGCATTTCATATATATTTCAACTTCATTCAATGACTAATCAAAAAACGGAGAGAACTTTTTTGGTTACCTTGTATATTTTGGCAACAATTTTTTCCTTTAATTAAAAACCACAGAATTGTTTTAATAATTTTCTCTTGTTTTCATACAAATTTTGTTATGGTTATTGTGTTCTTGCAATTCATTGTTAGCGAATTTGTTCCTCATTACTTATCTATTATTATATAAAATGTTTATTTATCATTTGATTATACAATCGAAAGGTGAAGTCAGTTTTTTGGTTGTAGCCTTTTATATTGTCAGCATCAAAATAGTTATGAAATAAAAACATGGATAAAAATTGGGTGATCTGAAAAAAATGATGATATACAAAACCATGTCAGGTGATAATGCACTTATTTGATGTTCATTTCAGAATGATGTTATCAGCTGTGCACGTTTGGTTGAAGCTTACCAGGAGCAGTTAAAATCTCGTCTGGATCAATTGCAAAACACAGTTCAGGCTAAGGCAGCTGTCCCCACAGCTCAAGTCTATGTAAGTAAAATATACCAAAAGTAATCAATCATATGTTGTGCAAAAGAAAAAAGACTAGAATTTTATTGTAAGACAATTCAGACAAGTTATTGGCATAAACAAAGCAAGAAAAAAAAATCTCTGATATCAGGAAATATTTGTAAACAAATTTTTAGCACACTGTAATAAAAAATAGTAATAGTACAATATTATTATACCATTTGTATATGCTTCAAATATTGCTGCCATATCTGGTTTGGTGCTTCTGCTATATATTTAGAGATTCTTAATAAAATCCAAAGAAGAATCCTTAATGTTATTGATCCTGACCTGGCATCTCGGCTTCAGTCACTTTCCCACCCACTATAATGTAGCTTCTCTGTGCCTTTTCTATAAATACTTTCATGGTAATTGTTCTGATGAACTTTCCTTTATTGTACCTAGAGTCTATGAAACAAACCAAACCAAACAATTTAACACATACCAAGAAAAACAAATTTGTGAATTTGTTACCAATATATAGTTCTATAAAAGGGAATAGAGAGTCAACTCAATGTTCTGTTGTATTTTCTGTTTCATGTTTTTCCTCACCATTCATTTTCGGCTGGAGGATTATTCTGTTACAATTTGGAGTTGGATAGTTGAAGTTGCAGTAACTAGTAATGCTTTTTCATTTTACTACTACAACAGGGACCGCACACTCATAATAGTAGTAGGCCCCATAATTTGCAGCAATGGTGACATGCATAATCAATTGTTTGAATTTCCTTAAATTTGTACAGAAGATGATAATGATACAACCATTTTCCTTTTTTTCTTTTTTTTTATGCTTGATATTACTTTGAGGTAGACACACGCATGGGTATAAAAGAATATTAGCATGTGGCACAAGTTCGAATTTGTCAAGGAGGTGACTTCTTGAAAATATCTGCCTGGAAAGACAATCTTAGCATGCAGCAATCATCGGGAAGTGCCTGAAAACCATACTACACCTTATGTCGTGGGTAGCCATCATGATTAGCCAGTTCAGAACCCATCAATGGTTATGCTAGCACAAAGACATAAGTCACCGTGACTCAAGATTTGAATGTACTGGCCTTGTTCAAAAATTGTTGTTCATGCTAGATTTTGCACTCTCTTCTGTAACTACAGTCTGCTCAGTATGGTTGCAGTATAAACCACAGGTTGGCACTGTGAGTATTGAAGAAACATATCAACTTCTTATGGGTCATTTAATGCTGAAACTTAATTTTCTTGGGAGCCATGGTAATTTTTGTTTATCATTAAAATCTTTTACTGAAAATTGTTTCTTACTATTAAAAATCTGTTGCTAGTATTTTTACTATAAAAATGTATTTTTATACTTTCATGTTCCATAACATCATTTCTGTTTTGAAAAGGTTTATTTGAATTCTTAATTCTTGGAACACTTTTTTTTTAATGTTAGTTCAACTAATATAAAGCCCAATGGCTACTCAATGTAGAGGGTTATTGAGCGAGACTGTTCTAAGAGAGGGGAAAGGAGGAAGTAAGTAATGTATATTATGAGGATGTGTAGGATAAATATTGGTTGATGTTAAATTTAAAGATCAAGATTGTTGTTGTCAGGGAAGCATCCTCTTGGGAGTTTGTAACACAAAGTAACAGTTCTGGGGAAGAAGTTGTCTGAACATCTGCCATAATAATAGCAATAAAGTAGTGAACGGCTAGCAATGTTTCATCTGTGGGATAATGGTTGCAAAGTTGAGAATAATCCATCACCCACAAGGACAGGTAAACGATTTTGAATACTGTTAGGGCTGGACAGTGAGAATTGTGTTGCACTACCCCAGTTATGGCAGTTATTCTCCATTCTTGGTTGGATCTGACTGTTGTAAAGATAGAGCTTAGCTTTGCTATAGAATGTTGATTTTTTGTTCAAGATCATTCTTATAGAAATTATAAATATCTATACCATCAGCATAGCACACCTCACCCACAATCATTAGTAGACTGGTTTCAAGAGTGTTTTCTATTAGTAGTTTCATTAAGGATGTAGTACAATATACTTAACTGTTCTAAACCCATTTCTTCACATCTGTACTTACAAATGTAATAAGCATAGTCCAAGAAACAATAAAACAGATAGGGACTCCCAATTTCCCTTTATCATACACTTGATGCGGTTTGAAATGAGTCAGTTGATATATAATTTTGAGGCAATACTGTCACTGATAATGTAAATGGGATTTATTACAAGAATCTGAAATGATGGAAATTGTTACTCAATCAAGGACATTCTCGAAAATCACTGCCTAAATTCAATTGACTGGAAAAAATGATTTCTGTGTTTTTTGCGGTACAAAAGTTTAAATAAACTGCAGTAAACTGAATCTTTCATATTTTACATAAATAAAACATAAAATAAAAGGGAAAAATAAAAATAATACAATTATTTTCTAACTCCAGTAAAACTTAAAATTCAGATTAATTTGGCATAGACATTAAAGTGTTAAGAAGAATTTCTGCAAGACAAGCAAATTTAATACTTTAGATATAGTTAAAAGATCATAAAAAAAGCTGACCTGAGAGATTTTTTTTTTTTTGTTAAATTCTGCAGAGCAAAGATTTTTTTCATTTGGATTTGTAAGAAATTTTCTTCTAAGCAAATTCTGCTTAATAACTTAATATGTCAAAACATTTACCTAAAGCCAATTAAATAATCAAACAAGTTAATTAGCCTCTCATGATAAAGCTACAAATGTATTATTTTCAAAGAGTTAGAATGAATATAATAAGGTAACCAGTTTATAGGCTAATGATGAATAAAGCATTTATTTTAGACAAGAAATATTTGTTACAATATCAACATATTCTGTGTCAAGGCACTTAATGCAATGTTTCTCCAGTAATCATATGAGCTGAAGATTATACAGTAAAAATTTCTGATCATAATTCTAGTAGTGTATCAGGCTATACTCTTAGTGATCCACTCTCATTTGAATACATATATATATATATATATATATATATATATATATATATATATATATAAATAACAAAAAGAATTAACTAGCTGACTAAACATAATGCTTCACAACAATCTAATCAACAAGGAAATATGCACAAGACTTACACCCACAAACATCACACCTGCTCGCTTCTATCTCCTTCCTAAAATACACAAAAGCAACAACCCAGGAAGGCCGGTCATTTCATCATTCAACTGCTACACGACCAAAATTTCGAAATATGTAGACCATTGCATACAATCCATAGCTAAGGAAGTAAAATCCTACATCAGAGACACAACACATCTACTAAACAAAAGTAATCACATACAAACAGTTCCAGAGAATGCTATTCTAGTGACTATGGACGTAAGATCACTTTTTCAAACATTAAACACATCGAAGGGCTGACCGCCATTCAGGAAGCACTTACTAAAAGAAGAAAACAAGACCTCCCCACAGAAGTTATCATAAAACTCATGGGGCATATTCTTACATCTAATACTTTCAACTTCAATGGAGCACACTACCTGCAAGTAAGAGGCTGTGCCATGGGCACCTTTGCAGCTCCATCATATGCTACAATATACATGGGAAAATTTGAGGAGACCCATATCTATCCCCTCATTGGTAGCAACTGCATATTCTATGCAAGATATATTGATGATATATTCTTTATATACATGGGCAGTGACAACAAACTTATCCAATTCCTCATGACCCTAAACACAGTGCATGACTCAATTAAATTTGACTATAAAAAATCCACAAGATCAGTAACATTTTCAGACACTTGCATTTACATAGATGAAAACAGGAAACTACAAATGACACTACACACTAAAATCGCCGACACCCACAACTATCTACACTTTAAGTCTTCCCACCCTAAACACCTCAAAGAGAACCTTCCCTATTCACAAGCACTTAGACTCAGAAGGATATGTTCCAACAATGAAGAATTAAATAAACACATTGAAAATCTGGAGCATCAATTCACAACACGTGGCTATAAACAACACCTAATCAGGGAACAAATAAATAAAGCAATTTCCACACCTAGAGAAGACACCCTAATGTACAAGATTAAAAATAAACCCAGCTGCATCCTTCTAGTAACCACTTTCAACCCCACTCTGCCTCCACTATCCCAAATAATCAAAAGTCACTGGGAAATACTACATCTCAAACCAGACCTAAAAAAATTGTTTGAGGAACCCAGCCTTCTAGCATATTGTAGACCTAAGAACCTAAAAGAAATCATAGGTAGTAACCACATTTCAGGGGACAAGGTAATCCGTAATAAACTAAGAACAAAAACAACAGGATTTTCCCAACCATGCAACAACAAAAGAAGTTTATGCTGCAACCACATTAGACACACAAATTCATTCACTAGCTTAGTCACTAAATCTACTTTCAAAATCTACCACGACTTTAACTGTAGAAGTTATAGCATAATTTACCTCCTAGAATGCACACTATGCCAGAAACAATATGTAGGAAAATCTGAATGGCCCTTTCACTACAGAATTAATAATTATCGCAATTGAATTAAGTCGACTCCCCATGAAAGATTATTACCTGTAGAACAACATTTCCACCTAGAAAAACATGATTTTAAAACCCATGCCAAATTCACTATAATTGAGAGAATAGAAAGGTCCAGAGCAGATAACATTAGAAAGATTTTAGTGTTCCATGAAAATAAGTGGATACATTTAAAAACGCACTATCCAGCTGGGCTTAACCATAGATTTAGCAATATAGATAGTATTAATATATAACCCTACAAATCAAAACCTACCCACATTTCTCACCCACACAAGACAGGTATGCTTACGGAGGTGTTGAGGCCACACACTTATACACCCACCCACATGAATATACACACTTACACACATCATACTCACTCACTCCCTAAGAACCAAATAACACACACACACACACTTAACAGAGACACATCCCCTTTCCAGGAACCAATAAAACTGTCAAAATGACCAAGGGAATTAAGAGCAGCATGAATCCATCCAGCTCTTATCTTAAATAGCAAGTTGAAAAAAGTATGTTTGGCCAACACAAGGGCTGACCAAAATTCATGTTAAAAATAAAAAAATGAAAAATAACAGGCAAAAGTTCATTTTCTCCATCAAGACATTCATTTTTGTAGTTCACTGCCACGAGGAAGCAGAAAATTATTTTTCTCCTGATGATGGCCATGTTGGCTGAAACTAGTCGAGGAATCTAAATGAAATAATAATAAAAACAAAGGAATATTAATATACAACCCAGTGTGTCTGAAGATTTTAATTTTTTAATATTTTTTATTGTTCAAAATATATATATATATATATATATATATATATATATATATATAAGGGTTATGAATTTTTGAGTTTTTGTAAAATAATTGATTTCCTGTATCATAATTTGATGAACTTTTGTTAAAAAATAATGAGAAGGGTTTAATTTAGTTTATTTTTTTAAAAAAAATGTCACCACCAATGCATAATTTCAAAAATCATTTATAAGTATAGTAGTAATATGACTTTCTGGAACCTTCTAGAATTTGATTTTGTATATTTGTAAGATTGTATGTTATGCTATAGTTATAAACTGTTAAATGTTTTAAAAAATACATAAGTACTATCCAATTACATAATTAGCAAATTGAAAAATAAAGCTTCTGAAATATTTTGAATTTTTAGCCTTAATTTATATATGGTAAAAGTAAATTTTCAGTTCAGGGGTGACTTTTTCAAGAACTAAAACAAATTAATTTTCTGATACAAATCCTTCTATTTAACCAATAGCTGGGGGAGAAGAGCTGGATTCATGCATTTCCCAATGGTATTTGTATGTAAGTGAGAATAACGAACCTGATTTGAATTTGAAATCAGCTCTCCGATTTCTCATTCTGAGCCATTATCCATTACACCACCCACACATCCCAGCTACTAGCACTTGGTATTCCCAAGCAGTCACCCATTTAGGTACTGACCAGGCTCAATGTTGCTTAACTTCAGTGATTGGAGGCAAACTGGTGTTTCAACATGATATGGCTGTGAGCCTACTGTTATGAGAATACAGAAGCACATTTATTTATATATACTCACTAAAAAATGAAAAAATGCCCCAAAACTTAAAAACAAATTAAAACTCTTATGTTATTATTAAGAGGAAAATGCAGAGGATATTTTGATTATTAAGTTATATTTTTTAATCCATTTTAGAATCTTCAAAATTTGGTTGAAAATTTTTTTTCTTGAATCAGTGAGTGACCATAAATTAATATAGGAAATTTTAGTGTCTTTTTGCAGTGAAAAACACCATGATTTGTAAATTCTTGTAAAAAGAAAATAATTGTTAATAAAACTTCCACGATTTATTTACAAATGAATGAAATTATTTTAGAAACATTTTTTTTTTAGAAAATCATGGTAATATTTTTTTTGACATTTGTTACCACCCCCACTTATTTAATTTATGAAATTTAATTTTGATAAATTCATTTTTAATGTTTATATTAGTTATAAGCACAAGTCCTTAGAGAATTTAATTCATCAATTTAGTTTTGTCAAACAGGATTCTTAGTTACAGAAAATCTACTCTGAATCATAAAATAAAAAAATGGAATAAAATTAAGACATTATTTAATTAGAAAAGTTTTTAATTGTTTTTATGAATAAGATATCTTATGGACACTATTGTCTTAAAAAAAAAAATTTTGGTGAATAATAAATTTTTGCAAAAATCTTTTGATTTTTAAAAAGTTTAAATTTATAAAATTTTAAATTTTAAAAAATTCTGTATTAATTTTTAGTGGTAAAGTGATTTTGTTATTAAATAAACACTATATTTACTAATCATAAATGGAAAAGTTTACTACAATTCAGCAACCCACTATAATTTAGAAAGAATTTTGAATTTTTTTGTGTGTGTATAAATGTGCCAATTATTGTAAAATGAACATCCATACACAATATTATCAGAAAATAAGAGCAGTAACTATAGTAAATTTAAAGCTAAAAGTACCTAAAATTCAATAAAGTATTAGATTACTTAGAATATTTTCCTAATTTTTTAAGATTAATGGGTAGTTAAAAAAAACTATATAAAAAAGGCACTCATATTATATTTGTCAAGTAATTTTTACAGATATGTTCCCCATAGAAAAAATTTCAAAACATATGTCTATCGAGATAGTTGAAAACACCTCATAAAAACACCTACCTCTGTGTTAAAAAATGCATTTTTGCAAATATTTTTAACAAAAAGTAATATTTGTTTGAAATTAGATTAATTAAACTTCAAATCAGCTAATCTTCCCTAAATAAAGTTTCAGAAAAATATATTTTGTTTTTGAAAGATTTTTTAATAAAGGGAATTATGTTCTGTTGAGAGATTTGTAAATATGGCTAAAATCAGCCATTTTTTGTGATTAAAAAAAAACAAATTCAAATCTATTTAAATTCATTTTGAAATACAGCAAAGTATTTTACTTATTGGAAATATTAAATTTAATTTATTAACTTGAAATTAAAACTAAAATAAAAGCCTCAAGAGAGAGTTTTCATTCTTAAAAATTCATTTTAAACCTTAGCTACGACTTTTACTTTGGCAGTACATATATATATATATATATATATATATATATATATAAAGACATATATACATACATATACACACACATATAAATACATGTATATATATGTGTATGTGTGTGCATGTGTACTGATAAGAATATGTTAATGAATGTGTGTTTTGTATGTTCTTTCTTTATTGAAAATATTCCTCACCAGAAACTGAAACTGTGTTGTTATATGTTTTTCTTAATTACATTAACTTTTTGAAACTTGTACAAAATTATCTTCATTTCACAATAGAGATAAGATCATCAAAATAATGTTTGACTATGAAAATGTCCAAAAGAAGAAATTAAAAACAAATGCCTGTACCTGACTCTTTGTTTTCTTTTACTTACGTTTATGTTTTTTATGTTGTTGAATGTAAGCTAATCTAAAAGGTGTTGGCTGGATTAACCTTAATTTTTTTGAAAACATAAAATGTTCAAATTAAATTAAGCAAGCTTTCAAAGAGTATTCCACATTCTTATCTTTAGCATTACGTCTTTGTAAATAATCACAATAAATGTTTAAATATTTTTAATTAGATTACATCAATTCATCAAGCTATTAAAAATAATTTTTACCATCTTGTAAAGTTTTTCTGTTAAGATCATTTAAATTAAAACTGAATATAAAAATCTTCACAGGAAAATGCTGGAAAATATTTGAAAAATCCTCTAAATGCATAAAATAGCCTTCCTGCTCCTAATTCTCCCAATATATATACATGTATATAACCATATATATATATATATATATATATATATATATATATATATATATATGAGAAAATAGTATATCAATTTTTATATACAAGAACAATGTTAGGGAAATTAAAGATGTTAAATCACTTTACACAAACATTCCTTTTAACAAATGCTTAAATCTTTTGCAAAAGCAGCTAACACAATCAAAAATAAACCTCTCTCCACCAAAAGCTAAAATTATAAAAATCTGCCAACTCATCACTAATTAATGGTATTTTACTTTTAACAATAATTTTTATAGACAAAAATTTGGATCATTAATGGACTGTGTGTGTGGGGGGGAGTAGCATATATTTTCTTAGAATTTCTTGAATCTGGTCCTTTCCAGAATATTTTACCTAAACAATCAAACTGCATTACCTGACCTTGTAGATAAACTAAACAAATTCAAATATAAAGCAGAATTCACTTATGAAACAGAAACAAATAACACTTTATCTTTCTCAGATATGATGTTACACGATACTAACAATGATCTAAAACTAAATGTCTATTTCAAATCAACTAATAAAAATAGACTCATAAATTTCTATTCTCACCAGAGCAACAAAATAAAATCCAGTGATTTTCGGATTCTATTTAAGAGCACTCAGAATTTGTAGCCTTCAGTATTTATATGAAGAGGAGAAAGATCTTTCAATATCTTAATTATTTCATATTTAATGTGAAATAAAAGAGACTCATAAAATATTTCAAAATAGAAGAGTGGATCATTCTGTCAAACCTAACAAATCAAAATATATTTTATTCTACTGCTAATTCTATCACAACTACAAAGAATTTATCTAAGGTTAACATAACATTTGTTACAACAACTTCTAAAACAATAAAAGATTTAATGAATACAAAACATAATAATAATAAGCAAAATTTGAAGTGGGGATTTACTCTATCACATGTAATAATTTCCACAAAGAATGCATAGTAGAAACCTGAAGGAAATTAAATAAAAGATTCTATGAACAGAAAAGGGAACTTTTACAAAACAACACACTCAGTTGCTCACCATAATGAGTCTTACCATAATTTTGATTTAAAAAATTCTTCCTTAATTAAAAGAGAAAACAATTTACTAAGGCAAAAGCGTATAGAAAGTGCTTTAATCGTTAAATCATCTCCAGTAAATTTCTTTCCAGATTCTTACAATATTTCACCTGTCTTGGCAGATCTTCTAATATCGCAATAACAAAAGTGATAAAAACATAAGCAAAAAGAAACTAAATGAAATTGGCTAGACTTTTTACCCAAAATTCATATTAAATCGAAATTTGAAAGTTTAAAATTTCAGCATTCCCTCCCATTTATGTGTATGTGTAGTCACATCAGCATAAACAACAATTTAGTCCAATGAAGTCCTAAAGGACAAAATGTATCTCACAAAAAATCTTTTCTACTTTGTCATTAATTTTCCTAATACATACATATATATATATATATATATATATATATATAGAGAGAGAGAGAGATAGATAGATAGATATATTAGGAAATTATATATATATAATTTAATTATATATATATTATATATATATACACATATATATATATATTATATATATTAGGATTATATATATAATTGACGATACAACTATCCTACACCATGAAAACAACAAATTCAGATTACAGATACTAGAAGCAATTTATATTAAAAAATTAAAGCCGGTACTGAACAGAATCAACTATGAATACTGTAGTAATGTTCCGAAATGCCTGTAAAGGAACAGTTTTTTCATGCTTTAATGCATGCATGACCATGATATTATAACATGAAAAGAAAATTCAATAATGGATAATTTTTCATGTTCTAATGAATGCTCAGCACATTCTCAACCATTTTGCATTTAAAAGCATAATGAAAAAAAATATGGTAATGGATAACAATGCACAGCTTTGTATAAATACTTGTACTAATGAACAACATATAGATTTTTACTACTTGCACCCCTGATGATGATCTTGAAAGAAGATCAAAAGTACTTGGGAAATGAAAATAAAAGAAATTTAAACAGTTATAGCACATTTCTCTCATCCTTTAATATCAATACATGGAAGGTTATTTGTGAGTATAAACGAACTTTGTTAAAAATTAGCAGACATAATGTCTGTAATTTAGTCAATCAGACATGCCTAAAAGAGAATTTGCTGCCTAAATAGACATATATATATATATATAGATACTGTCTTGTGACTTTTTGATGTATGAGGGTCCAGCGGCTCAGTTCTTAGAACCAAACAGCAAGACTACCAGCACATATGTTTTGATTATAATGGTGAAGACTTGTGCAAAATGGGCCATATGTTTGGAGGAGCCAAATATGGAGAACTGGTGCACAGTATGCCACAAGGTCCTCTTCAGTGTTTGAATTCAAAGCTGTTCTTCTAGACCAGTTGCCACCTAGGGACCCAGTCTGTCTTGCTATTTACACATAGCTGTGGGCAGAAGAGGTGTATTCATACCTTTCCCAAGGGTATCTGCATGTAAATAAATGTAAGGAACTCAACTGGAATTTGAACTTGGTTCTCCATTTCCTCAATCTGAGCCACTATACATTACTACATTTTTATAGTCCTGTATATGTAGAGTCATGAGACACTACATATACAGGACTATAAAAACGTTAAAAAATTAAAAGGAAGCCTTTTAATTCATAAACTCCTTTTATTTCAAACATATAAATTAACCCCAAACCAAAATAATATAAATATTAATTACATTACATAAAAAATTCAAATCAACATTATTTACTCATTTTTGTTTATTAGACATTAAATTATGTCACTTAGCATCTTCCATAATTTGCCAGGAATTTTCAATTAGCCTGATGAATATTTATGAGTGTTACTTAAATTTGATAATTTTGAAAAATAACATTTTTACTTGTGTTAATAAATACTTGTTGCCAAATAAGATCCTTCCAGATGCCTTGATAAAGTCCCCCTCAGAAGACAAAATGCATCAGCTAAGATAAGTTTTACTTTTGCCTTTATTCATATTGCCCTTTTACAGATATATCTTTAATTATAGCTGAAATTTTACACACACACACACACATATATATATATATATATATATATATATCATATAATTAGAATTAAGATACCATTAGTGAATGATCATTTTCACCTGCAAATTTTAAATTTAAAATTCATAGGAGTTCCTCTTCAACAAACTGACATCATAAACAGTTTGAAAAATCCTGTGAATTTTAAATTCTAAATTTTAAATTTGTGGGTGAAAAATGATCATTCACTAATGGTATCTTAATCCAAATTGGTTGAAATATTTTGCTTTGTTTAATGAAAATAAACACTGAGTGCTGATTGTGAGGCAATTTTAACATTTAATATTTAATACTTAAAATTCGATATTGTATTAATAGGACTCACTCAGATTATACCAATGGATTACTACCTGTATATATATATTTTTAATCGGTATTACCCCATGCAAAGCAGTAAAGCCACTAAGACATAAGGGGTTACAGAGAATGAAAGAATTAAGAACATAAACATTAATAATAATGAGCAAAAAGAGTCATGAGGACAATAGATAGTGAATTTAGGCAGTAAGAATTCATATAATATATTCTAACTTGGGCTTGTAAAAATTTCGAAGGGATAACATTTATTCTTGTAATTATTTATATATATATACATACATGCACACATATATACTATCCAAAGGCATACACACATGCACTCACATGTAATGAATTGTACTTTATGTGTATATATATATATATATATATATATATATATATATATATATATATATATACACACATAAAGTACAATTCATTACATGTGTGTATATATATATATATATATATATATATATATATAAACTGGTTACCTTATCAGAGTCATGTGTTTGCCACAACTTTATGTCTTTTGTTGCTCTATGACTCTTTTTTTGAGCCTTTATTATCCTTCTTTTTCATTGTTTTGCTCTCCATTCATTCAAACTTTTTAAGTATTTTACTTGTTATACCTCCAGCTTCTCTTACGATCAGTATCTCCAGTGAGTGTTAAATTCTCTATGCCTCCTTTCCTCATTATATGTCTCCCAAATTTTAGCCATCACTGTAGTTTCTATATTTCTTAAAACTTCCTTGTTGCTCAAATGTCCAATTCATGTTATTTTCAGCATCCTTTTGTAGAACCACATCTCTTTTACCTCCCCTCCCCTCCATCTGCATAGATATTGTTCCTCATTCAATACAATATAGAAGGTTAGATATTACATAGCAATGCAGCACTTTTTATTTTGTATATTTATTCAGTTTTCTAACTCTTAATGTTTAACAGAACAAAAATTGATCAAAATATGAAAAGAGACCTTCTTTTGCTAAATTCTTATTTACTCTATAAAAAAAAGTGCGTGTGTAAGATCTATATATTCCATTATTTAAATATTCATTAGAAAAAAATTGGAGATGAAGATTATTGAAATTTACCTTTCATGGTAAGTAATAAATTCTTTATTTATGGCAAGTTAGGATTTAAAATTCTTATTTAAATCTGCCAATTTATCAATATATTTATAAGAGCAGCAATATCATAGTGTTTGTTTTCTCTTGGGTTCTTTTCATTGTGTATCAAATTATTTTTTATTTCTTTGTATTTTCAGCCGCAATTCATTCATTTGGCTCAGCTGTGGAGTGGTTTGCAAGATGAAATGGTTCTTTTGAGTGTTCTGAGCAATATCACAGCTAATCTGTCTCCATTCTCTCAAGTGAGTCCATCTTATTTTAGCAGATCTGACTCAACTGATCACACACACACAAATTCTGTTATGTCAGTCTAACAGCTCAGTTTTTCCTTTTGACTTTTCCTCTTACTAAATCTTTGACCATCTCAACATCACAACATATAGCTGATGATATGAATGGCCAGCATTGGGTCTACCCACCAGCTGCCAAAAGCAAACTGACCAGAACTTCAATCCTAACCATCACTGATATATATATATATATATATATATATATATATATATACACCAGCAACTGAAACAACATCAGTGTCTGGTTTGTTGTCACTTGATCTAAAAAGCACTTATTTATTTATTCTTCCTTTTTCTTCAGCCAATCATAAAACTGAAAACACTTGAGATCAAGATTAAATCACACATTTTCCCCTTTCAATGTCGGTGTCCCAATTATAGTGTCACATCAAAACTATATAATTTCTTATTTTTAGTCAATATGAACCAGATTTAATTGAGGTTAAATTTAGACGCTACAAATTGTAAAAAAATATGCACATATTATACATAATGTGTTATACATTTTTGAACAAAATTTTCTCGCTCAAATTTAGCTGCATGCATAATACATGTATGTGTATTATATTCAAATAATATCAGTGATGTAATGTTATAATCTATACTCAGCTAATTGTTAGATTATTTGTGCATATTTTTATTTTATGCCATCTATTTTAATTTCATTCCACACTGATTGATATACCACATTTTCTCTTCACAGATGATCAAGTTTACCAAATTTTGATTTAACTATACCTTTGTATCTGCATCTAAAGCTGTTCTTATGTTGCATGAACTGCAGATTCACTGGCTATTCTCTAGCATGTTTCTAACCAAAGGTAGTGAGACTGCAGCTCATTTCTGATTGTCTTTCAAACCCATACTCCATCATATCTATAAAACTTGCCTGTCTGGTTATTTCCCTTTGCTGATTATGTTATTGTTATACATTATGAGAATCCTTTTTATTGGCGTTAAATTGCAAATAAAATTCAGTTGTAGGCACAGTCTTAACAGCATAAGACACACAAATGATACTGTGTTGGTGGCAGACACAGAAAGAAAATTGCAGGGATTCCTAGACAAGTTAGTAAAGGAAAGTGAGAAGAAAGGACTAACCCTTAATTGCCAGAAGGCAGGATGTATGGTTTTCAGCAAGAGAAGTAGTCCATGATGTAAGCTAGAATTGGAGACACCAAAATCAAGCAAATGCAAAAGTTTAAATATCTGAGAAGTGTTCTAACAGAGAATGCAAAGTGTGAAACCGAAATCCAAAGGTACATTTTGAATAGCAAAAGATGCTTTCCAGAAGCTAAACAAAGTATTAAGAAAAGGAAAATTTATTAGAAACCAAAAAAAACTACTCAGCTGTTATGTAATATCAGTCCTCTTATGTGATATTGAATGTTCGATAATTCCCTCACAGGTCAAATGAAGACAACCTCACTCTCTATTTCTACAAATATTTTCATGACAACTGCTCTGATGAGATTTTTCCCCTGGTGTCCTGAATACATGAATTTAAATGTGTTACTACAGGGTGCCCAGTAAAAAAGCGCTAAATTCAGAAATAAATTTATTTAGCTATCATGATTCATGCACAAACTGAACAATCATCATAGATGTTTGAAATGTTTGCCTGAATATTCAACACAAAGTTGTAAGTGTGGTAACCAGGAGGCAGTAGCTTTATTCAAAGTCATGAATATTCAAGGTTATTCAAGGTCAATTATTCCTTATTTTTATTGTTAATATTTTCTTTTACTAATGTTTACCCTATACAAAGCGCAAGAACCACTCAAGGTAGAGGGTTAATGTGTGGAGTTGTATTAGTGTAAGAAAGGACAACCATTAGAAGTATACAGTTGAAGTAGACTTTAGAAGGAACTGGAAACCCAATCCTAAACCGGAAACAAGTGATTAACCTCTTTACCCATTGCTGATCATTTTGTGCACCAAAATTTGCCTGCAGGCTTGTCTGCTCCATTTATGGATTGGGGAAGCCTGAATTTTGGATTTTGATGGGGGTGGGATGAATTTGATTGGAGGAAAAAGATTTGTATTTTTTTAGGGTTTCAAAATCTCTTTTAAAGCCATTTGCATTCTGTGATTGATATTTTCACACAGCTCGTTGTATGGTCATATGTTGGTACTTGATCTCCACCAGCAGTGTAACCTGAGTGAAGATGTCTGATGTTGAATAAATCCAAAACTCCTAAAGATCCCAGGGCAACATCACTGATGATATAGCTGCAGTCATCTTACAGATGTATTTCTAAACAAACTACTCCTATTCAAAAGACTGGGGAGGAGTGTGAACCAGATGATAGGCAAACCTATCAACTCCTATTGAGAGAGGAGAGAAAAAAGTATGTCAGATCTCAGCTAAAAGTATACTTTTTTCTCACAGAATGTTAAAATTTCCATTAGTTTATCTCTTGGGATTCAGGTACATATGCCAAATATGGGATGGGATTCCAGTTTATTTTGAACCATTGATAAGGTCTCATCGTGTGGAACCTTGTGAACAGGCTTACATCAAAACTGACTATCTGAGTGGGCTGAAGAGGAGTGTTATTAATTATTTTCTTAAAACTAGCAGGCCTCTTTACATTGCATAAATATTTGTATGACAGTGACCCTTAATAGAATACCTTCTTTGTGGATTTGGATGAGACCATACATGTGGCTTGTTTCAGTTGTATATATTTGTTGTTGATGAAATTATTTTATTCAAGATCTGTAACAGTTTTCTTTTCATATTTACTGTTAGGTACTTTAGGTTTGCATTAATTTACATTTTCTATGAATATTTAGTAAATAGGTGCTACAATTTGTATTGGACAAGATTACTATTGGTTACCAGTTTGTTGAAACCAGAGTTATGACCTGTTGCTAATTAGGACAAAGACTTTCAAAGTAAATCAATTTGACATTTTTCAAGAGAAATAAATTTCAGCATGTGGGGGAATTTTTATTTTTATACAAAACACAACATTGCTTACAAAAGAAGAGAAAGAAAATTATATTTATTATAATTATTTTATATATATATATATATATATATATATATATATATATATATATATATATCTAATGGCTTATGAATTGGGAAAATTCTTTAAGCTTTCTCAAGTATGTGCACAGTTTGATAGATGCAATATGCACTGTTTAAGATAAAAACAGGGCCTCTTTTCAGGTTTTTTTGTTGTTGTTGTTGTTGTTTTTGTTTTTTTTTTAATCGGTATATTCACTAGCTTAAGAGGTTACAGGGTGTGGAAGAATTAGGAAAAGAAACATTAATAATGAGGAGAAAGAAAAGAGCAATCAGGAGAGTAGATAGTGATTGGTATTGCATTTAAATTTTTGTCAATTAAAGTTGGAGAGCTGAGAGGGAGTTCCACAAGCAAGAAATACAGAGTAAGAAACTGTTAGCTACTGTTACATCTAGCCAGCTCAACTGTAAATTGATGAGATCTCGCTGCCAGTCTAGTATTGGGTTTAAATACATATGTATATGTAAGTATATACATATCTCTGTGTAAGTATATAAACAGGCATCCCTTGATTAATGTGCATTCGATTAATACGCTAAAATTTTTATCTACCAAAATTTGATTAGTGCATACATAATATGTATATGTAAGTATATGTAGATGTATATGTAAATATATATATTTTTTTAATCAGTATCATCCCAAGTATGGCAGTACAGCCACTAACATTCAAGGGGTTACAGGGTGTGGAGGAATTAGGAACAGAAACATTAATAATGAGTGGGAAGAGAAAAGAGCAATCAGGAAAACAGTAGATAGTGATTGACACTGCATTTGAATTAAAGTTGATTGGAAAGCAGAAGCTAGAATTGCTGGATAAGAAACTGTTGGCATAGAAGTTATGGCTACATCTATCTAGCTCAACTGTAAAATGATGAGATTTCTCTGCCAGTCTAGTATTTTGCTTAATTTCATACAGTCAAGGTACCATAGCATATTCATTAAATATGATGTTTGAAGTAATAAAAATATAGTTATTATATTTATATTATATATTATCAGGTCATTGCAAAAGGTTGTCTCTGATTTTTAGTTTTTAATTTTCTAATCAGGCACAAACTTTTGCAATGATCTAATATTACAAAATTTATATTTGTTTTTATTTTACTTTTAGATTTTTCATGTAATTTTCTATTCATTTGTTTTTTATGTATGTTTTTGTGTGTGTGTGTTTGATCACATTTGTGATACTGTTGAGTTTTTCTTAACTAATAAATGTTTGTAAAAATGAAATGATTGCAAATATAAATTGATGTACATCCAGGTTCACAAGAAACTTTTTCCTGAAGAAACATTGGCACAGATCTTGAATGAAGATGTTGTCAAATCAGACCAGCAACGAATGGATGAAGTAAGGCCTTTTCACACACTATTTCTGACTTTTTCCTCCCCATACCTCAACTTTTGTATTTTCTATGATTGCTTTGTTGTAATTTGTAATAAAAACAGATAAGGATTGTAACGACATTCAGTTGAATGTTTTAACATTTTTAAATTAAGTGAATTCAACACATATGTGTTTTTTTATATATTTATATACAGAACAACATCATTCCAAAATGGAGAGAACTATACATCAATTTGATTATATGTAATGTGTGTGTGTGTATGCCGATGTATGTGTGTACGTGTGGATGACAAAAAGAGAGTGTGTGTGTGTGTGTGGTGTACCACATGTTTTAGTTGAGACTAAAATGTCAACTCACCCAAGTTGGACAAAATTTCCTGACAGATGAAGAGGAGACTTGTGGCAACAAAGATGTTCTGTTAAAGGATGTTGAGAAATTACGAACGGTAACAAGATATTTTATTGCTGTTGCATATCCTGTGTTTGACATGTGAAAGTTTTAGTCCTTTCTTTTTATAACACTTTATAATACAATGCCACCTAGCAGGTATTAGGAGAAGTCTCTTGATAATCCCTGAGGTAATCCCAAAAATTATAAGGCTATTTGTACAGCAAAGAATTAATGTATAATAGTAACAAGAAATTCATTGAAGGTATGATCATGTAATGGATAGCGGCTTAGACTGAGGAATCGGAGAGCCTTGGGAAAAGTATGAATCCATCTCTTCTCCCCCAGCTATTGGTCAATAGCAGGATTGACTGGTTCCTATAGCCCTGAGTAGCAATTGGTCTAGGAGAAGGACAGCTTTGAATATCAAAACTCTATGTAGCCCTGATGAAGCACTTAATATATAGTTAATAAAACAATCATGGAATTCGTAATAACTGTATGATCTTGACTGTAGCCAACCTACATTCATTCATACAAACTTTAGACAAAATCTTTTTTAAATATTCATAACCATTAATATAAATGCATTTTTATAAAAGCCACTAGGATGCTAAGAGTTACTGAGAGTGAATTAAACAGAGGACAATAAAAGAACCAGATTCAAGGAGACAGTATATTTAAATTTTTGAAGATCTTAGTTGACAGGAAAACAAGAAACTGGAAGAGAGTTCCAGAAGTGAAAAGTGCAGGGGGAGAAACTATTAGCATAGAACTTACACCTAGCAATTTCATCAGGGAAATTATGAGACCTATCACTCTAGTACTCTACTTAATTTCAAGATGTCTAGGTACCAACAATTAAAGGTCATCAGAACAATTACTATGAAAGTATTTATACAAGAAGCAAAGGGAAGTTATGTTAATGCAATGGGAAAGTGACTGAAGCTGAAATGTCAAGAATCTCTGGATTCTTCTGCAGAAACACCAGATTACTTGTGGCAACAATATTTGATGTCTGGACAACTCTGGATAATGACACTAAATTTGTATTCTTGTATGCTGGATTAATGTCCAGGATCATACAGCATATCTCCTTTCCTTGCAATACAAATGCTAATACAATGTAGGATATTTAAAATAAAAAAAGCTGAAAATAAAGTTTCTTCTGGAGCTGAAATGCATTATTTACAAGTTTTTCCATTTTGTTATTCAGCTAGTTTTAAATATAAATTCATAAATGAAAATCTTTTTATTTACCTATTTTATTATATATATATATATATATATATACATATACATATATATATATACAATTTTTTTTATTCCATATTCCCTGAACAATTAATATTTTTCTACTTTGTTTGCAAATAACAAATGTTATTCATTGAAAGTAAGGAAAATTGTCAATGATTACTTAGACAGGAAATTGGATACATGACATTTGGATTCTTCTGCTTCTATATATGCCATGTTTCTTCAGGAAGTGGGTGATCATTACTCTCCACAACTTACTTTCTGTCTTTTGTACCTCTCAGTAATTTTTATCTTTTTGCTATTTCTCCTAATCTCTGTGCAGATGGTATCATGGATAACAACCCAGAATTGGTAATTGCAGAACTGTGTTGAGTTCATTATATTCACTTATATGCAAATACTCTGAGGAATGGTATGCATTCATCTCTTCCTCCCCACAAACTATACATTAATTAGTAGGACTTGTATCAGTAAATAATTATTAACTCCAAAATATTTACAATCTAGAAATATTTTCTGGCTTTGAATAACCTTCAAAAGGCTAATAAACCATAAAAATCAAATCAAATCTGTTTTCCCAACCATTTATACAA
The DNA here is from genome assembly GCA_963932145.1 of Acanthosepion lycidas. NCBI lineage: Eukaryota > Metazoa > Mollusca > Cephalopoda > Sepiida > Sepiidae > Acanthosepion > Acanthosepion lycidas. Next base: position 56,001,206 of record OZ010577.1, read on the forward strand.
GATTGCTAGATAGATTATTCACTGATTCTTGCTGTCCCTCTTACCATCAACATGTCTTGTGAGTGACAAATTCTCTAAGCCCTTTTTCCACATTATATGCCCTTGAAATTGCAATTCTCTCTTTTTGAGTATAAGTGCCCTTTTCATTTCCATTTTTCTTAAAACCTCCTCATTACTCACATGTTCTGTCCATGGAATTTTCAGCATCCTTCTGTAGAACAACATTTCCATTGCATCAAGTTTCTTCTTCATTTATGAGGAGATTGTCCAACATTCACTGTCATCTGGATTGATAATTTATAAGTGTATAACACAACCCATCCATGATTTTGTATGTAAGATTTTAAAGCTTAGACTCTTAAGTATCTCACTGAATTGTTTGGTATTCACAATTAAAAAAACAAACCAAAAAAACACAGCAGAAGCATTTTTTGAGTTGTAAAATTATTTATGAACATTACAAACATTTTGTAAAGTTGTTACTTAGTAATTAGTCCTGGGTATGACAATAAACTACATCTAGCAGCAAGGCCTCTGATCAGGAAATTGAAGGTTTTGAGGAGCATGGGCCCACCTCAATTGTAGTTTTCCCAGGTTCACACTAACCCGGAGTCTTAGGGCCCCAGGTATGGGTAAATAGTGAACATCCAAACAAAAACAAAACACTATAAAAGTATAAAAATACATATTTATAGTAAAATTAACAACAATATAATTTTAAAGCAAAATGACCAGCAGTACATTTTATATCAAAATGACCAACAATACTATCTGTAGTTGAAGACATACAGTTGCATTCAAAATATATTTAGTTGAAGCCATAAAATTGTGTTGAAAATATTTAGATTTCAGCATTAAATAAGCTATATAGATTGATATGATGTGAAACAAAATCAACCAACCAATCAACCAACTTACTAATTTGATTACTTTCTCTTGGCTCTTTAGTATTTTTATTTCTGTTTTTGTTTTTCTTCATTTTCAGGCTACAAGTGGCATTGAACAGTCACTGATTAGTTCCTTCAAAGATGTTCATTGGTTATTTCCAGAAAATACAACAAATTTTGGGAAATTAACTTTGGAATACAGGGTAGGTTCAGATTTTGCAAGTGATTATCATATTCAGCTGACTGCTAAAAATACAAGATTTTCAGAATAAATTGCTTATGTTGTAAAATTCTCTACAGAATTATGAATCAAAAAGAATTTTCTTTCTTAATTTCTGGGCTGAGGAGTTATTATTATTTACATTATTTACATGCAGACTATTATTCCCATTTTGGTTGTTGTTATTGCAGCATTTCAGCTGTTGCGCCTTCCAGCCATCATCATGTGGCTTGTTTATCTGAGTAACCTTCAGGAAATATTGAACTCAACTCTTTATTTAATCTGGAGGAGTAGATTGTTCTCGTTTTATTGTCCTCGTCCAGTAATATCTCATCTAGTTCTTATTTTAGTACTGTTCAATTAATGCTTGACTCATTTGCAATGACTATGAGTATGTACTACCTGGGACAAGAACTGAACTGCAATAACCATGTCACCAAATTCAAAAACTAATGACTTAATTCCCAAGAGAATAGTATTTGTTAAAAAGAAATGTAAACACAAAATCAATGAAACAATATAAATGTAAAGCATCATAAATAATGAATAAAATTTATCAAATTTACAAAAAAGTAATAATAATAATAAGGTAGGTATCTTTGTATATAATACAGAATATATTTATAAAATCCTTTAGTGCAATTTTAGTAAATGGTGCAGTAATTTTCTGGACTTGCCACAGATGATAAGGAAAAATATCAAATAGGAAACTGTGAACAGGAAAGAAAAAAATGAAGAATTTTAATAAGGATAAGCAAATATAAATCTCAGGAAATCCTTGTTTGTGCTTCTAATTTATAGTCTCTTGCTTTGGCATTTGTAAACTAAGAAAAATATTAACTTTAGAGCTGTGCTTAGGAGCAGCAAAAAAAGTGCTTTTGCTCCAACATCTCACAGAAGTTATTTCAAGTACAAGTATCCACTGGAATAACATTTGAAGTGCACATATTGAAAACTTGTGAAATCATTCATGAAATCCACCTACCTTTGCATCTCTTATTCAAATTTTGATAAATAAATCTTATTTTGCGCACAATAAGCCTTTTTAGTTTCATTTACCTTGACTATGCAGTTGTTCAGATATTTACATTACAAATAATATCAATTTTTAGGAGACCAGCAAACACAAAAGAAGGAAAATGATGAACAATTCTAAAAGCAATAAGAAAATAGAAGTCTACTCAGTAAATCCTTGTTTGTGCTTCTCTTTATGGCCTCTTGACATTCCAATTTAAACTAAGAAAGATATTAATTTTAGAGTGGTGCTTATGGGCAGCAAAAACAGTGTATTTTGCTCCAACATCTGACTGAAGAATTTATACTCGCCTACTTTTGGTTAGTATGGATATGCACCTCGAGTAGCTTTTATTGGCATGGAGTGGGATTAGTGTATTAAGTTAAAATTCCAGCTGTGGCCATTGTATTCACTTTTGCACAAATACATCTCTTCCTCCTCCACCAGCTAGAGATTAATAAGCTGAGCAGATTGGGCTCTTTGGCATTGATTGGCAACCAGTTTAGGAGAAGGATAATTCTGAATTCAAAAACAGCTAGCAATTCCACCTTACAATAAAAAAAACAATTTGGAATAGAAACTAGAGTAACAACACATAGAATAATGAGGCTATGACACACTCCACTTTACAGCGGATTGCAAAGGATTAATAACAACTTTTGGTGAGTATATATCTATAGGCTTTTCTAGAAATAATCAAGGTCAGTTACAGTGCCAAGAATAAATGAAAATAACCATAATAACATTCATACATAAAGTAGAATGTCATGATTTAACAAACTTAGTAGTTTTTCAATACAATATTTGTTTGAGAAGTTTTTGCATTGAGTATGTATGTTGTGCATTGAAAATCAGTAGGAAATGAATTAACAATGGTTAGGAATTAATGCAGATGTTACTGACAGAATGGGGCTAGTATATTCGTAATGTTATTGTCTGGTACAGATTATAGAAAGGAATTAATGCAGATCTTGCTGACAGAATGGGGCTAGTATATTCGTAATGTTATTGTCTGGTACAGATTATAGAAAGGAATTAATGCAGATCTTACTGACAGAATGGGGCTAGTATATTCGTAATGTTATTGTCTGGTACAGATTATAGAAAGGAATTAATGCAGATGTTACTGACAGAATGGGGCTAGTATATTCGTAATGTAATGTTTAAATAATGAAAGATTATAGAAAAACACAGGATCAAAGCCCACATTTATAACATTACTATTTATTTCATTCTGGATGTCACCAATCACAATGAGGGTTTGGTTTTGAGGCCTTCTCCAAACGGGGTCTCTCCATTTTCATGTGTATGTGAGGGACTCTCTTCCCTCTGGATTGGGTGATTATATATCTGCCTGTCTATGCAGAGTTGTGTTGATCATTTGTTCATGGGGCAGACACTTGAAACTGGATGAAAAGCAGATCTCCAGTTAGGAGGTCACCACCTAGCTAAGCCCTGCACCTAGTCTCTCTGAAGGAGATTGAATGCAAAGTCTATTTTGGTATCATCTGAGGTGATCCATATACTACATATAGCAGTATTTATAAAAAAAATCAAAAAAAAACTTCTTAACATAAAAATCAGGTTTATGAATTTTTTTGAAATATGACAATACAGTCATACAAAAATTTTGATAAGAAGAGAGAAATAGGAAAGAAAATGAAGGTACACAATCTGACATTTTTTAATTATCTCCCCCCCCCAAATAAGGCAATAAAAGATAGTAAAATGCAAGTGTGTGTGTGTGTGTGGGGGGGTTACTGCGAGTGAAAGAAACAGAGAGGACAGTAAAAGAACAGGGTTCATGGAGACAGAAGGTAACAATTGACATTGCATTTAAATTTTTGAAGATTTTAATTGACAAGAAAGCAAGAAGTTGGAAGTAAGTACTATGCTAATCGTTGCATAGTACTTGTGGTTACATCTAGCAATTTCTGTAGGGAAATTATGAAACCTAATTGCCTCTTGAGAAAAGCTCATCAGAACAATTGGCAAGCTTATTTTATTAGGAATATTTACCAAATTTTATTTGATAATTTATTTATATTTTTGGCACAAATAGCTGAGCTTTATTTATGTTTTAACTTCTATTTCTCTTTTATGAAAGACGACATATTTTCGAATGTATTTGAATTTGTAGAAGCATTTCAAGTTATGTTTCTTTTCTTCTGATTTTTTTAATATTGATTCTGTATAATTGATTATTTTCTTTTATTTAACAATTGTTTTAATAATAGCAACAATAATAATGTACCTAAGAAAAGTACTAAAAGAAAAGTCATTTCCCTTCTGAGAAATTAATTTAATGAGGAATTCTATACAGAAATGCATACTTAAACATCCATAGAGACAAAATAAATAAGATGGGCTGAGAAGTTCTCAGCCCAATCAAAAAAGAATTCCAAAATAAATTCTGATGTTTGGTCATATTTTGGGAAGTGGGTGATGCCTAGAACATTTAGTACACCCTCCTTCACCTTGTATAAATATAGCTATAGAAAAGATTGTATTGGTAAAAATTATTATTTAAAATTCAAAATTTTAACTTGATATACTTACTTTTTTAAATGCCTCTTTTGGCAGTTTATTTCCTATTAAGAGAATTTATAATAATTTTCAAATTTTAATTATCAATAAGCTTAATTATTATCATTGTTAATGTTTTGTCATTGGTGTACTATGATGGTTAGTGGAGAAAGTACAAACAGATCAAGTTTTTTTTTTCATATTTATTCCTCTTATTTTATTAAGAAAACTCAGAAAACAACTCTGTAATTAGACATTAGCAGACCTACAGTTTTTCATTTATTTTTTTGCTTTGTCAATTTATATTTAATTCATCAGTTGGACTGGAAATTGCTCATATTAACAGTATTGTGCTAATAAAGGCCATGCTAAGATGTACTATTTTTGCTGCTATGGTAATAAACACATCAACCAACCTACACAAATCAGATCATTATAATACATATTTCAACTGTCATTGATACTAAACAGATGTACATATATATTTATTTATTCATATAAATACATTATGAATATTAAATTTGCAATCCAGAGCTTAACCAAGTTGTTATGAAATAAAATCTATTTTCATATCTGTGAAATTTACTCTAGATTTCTATTCTTCTGTTTATTCCCTTTCTTTTAGGGTTTTTGTGGTGTCACACTATCTGTTTATGAGGGATTACTTCTCCTTGGGAATCCAAATATTGGTGTGGCCAAATACAAAGATTGTTACTACACTTTTGCCTCAAAAGAAGCAGCTTTTGCATTTGCGAAAGATCCTGAAAAGTAAGCAAATTTTGTGAGATGATCTCATTTTGGTGCATTACATCTGAAATGTCTCATATTCTTTATCCTTTTTGTTTCATATATATATCTAATATTCTGTTAATATCTAATCTCATTTATATTTTCTACATATTGTACAGGACATTCCTAAAATCTGGATACATAGGCAAAAATTTTCAACAACATTTTATTGATTTGGAATATTAACAAATAACATCTTCAATACAATTTCCATCATTTGTGATGCAAATCTTGATGTGCTTTGCAAGATCCACATGAACTTGATGCATTTACCTTGACTTTAGTCCATCAGAGGACGAAAGGCATTGGTAAAGAAAAGTTTTCCTTTTGTCTTTATTCTTATATATATATATATATATATATATATATATATATATATATATATATATATATATATATATATATGATTAAGATGAAAAATGGGCCATGTGTGCTTTTTATAATATATAAATTGTAATTTATTAGGCTGGTTAATAATATGTAAATTTAATAGGCCAGTTAATAAAATTTTCTATGTAACATTAAATTAAGGGAATGCTTCTTCACAAACATCAACAACCATAAGCCTTCTACCACCAAGGCCAAAGCACACACTAAACCACAAAAATACAGACACTAAAGTCCACCAAATGGACACAATTACCACATCAATTCATATATTAACCACTTGGACAACTTTATGCAAAGCAACCTCCATCAAAATAGCAAAACAATACCACCTGGCATGAACGAAAAGCCATAAAATCTCTCCAAACAAAGAAATAATCATCAAACAAGCAGACAGGATTGGTTTAATCCCCATTATGGACTGAAGAAAATACATCATAGATGTAGAAAATCTGCTCAATGTACAAAACTTTTATGAAAAACTCATACATAATCTTGCTAAACATTTCATATTAGAACTTCACACTCTAATTAGCTATTTTGACCAAAATACACAGACAGTAGTTAAGGCTTTAGTTACAGAAAAACCTAAATGAGTTACATTCTACACTATCCCCAACCTAAACTTCCAAAAGTAATTACAGACACAGCCACCAACCTCTCAACAGAGAACATCAACAGAAACCCAGGCAAGATATATGATCTGATGGAATCTCTTAAGATCCGGTTGACTGATAGTTTCAGAAATTGGAACTCTGACACAACACATTTCAGGTTACATTGACCAAATCTTCAAATCTCTATTACCCACAATTCCAAGTTATATTAAACATTACCTATTTCTTATAAATTCTGAAAAATATAAGTAAATCACCAAACAATTCACTCCCAGTGAATTGTTTGGATGTGACACCCTTATATTCTAACATCCTGCACAAGGAGGGAATACTAACCTGTAAGAATTTTTTTTATGTACCAGAGGCTTTCAGGAATACAATACACAAGACATCACCAACATTATACAATTCATGCTTACGCACAACAATTTTGAGTTCAGTGGGCACCATTTTCAAGTCAGAGGCACAGTGATGGGAACAAAAATGGCTCCCAGCTATGCAAACATATTCATGGTGTCCCGGAATGAGATATGTTAACTAGTTATGACCTAGCACCTCTACAATGTCACAGATATATAGATGGTCACATGGAGAAAACAGTCTCTGAGACTTTAAAAAATAGCTCAACAGCTTCAACCACACCATCAAATTCACAATTGAGTATTCCACCACATATATTCCATTTCTGGATGAACTGGTATGTCTAAATAATAACCCCATCTCCATTACACTATACACGAAACCCACAGATGGTCATTGCTACCTAAATTTTAATAGTTTGACCAAACAATTAGAACAATATTCAGCCCCTCTTCGTGTTAGGCATCAGCTTCCCAATCTACACACACACTTAACATTATCCAGTATATGTCATACACTGGCTTACCAAGGGAATGTCACCAATAAAGCCCAATAACGTCTGTTGACATATCATCACTGATAGATATTTCACACACCCTGACACCAGCAGCTCTTAAATGTAACAGTTCAAATCTGATATATTTACTCTTTTGCCACAAATGCTGAAAAAGAAATTATGTGGGAGAAACTGGAGCAGAATTCTATCTTTGGTTCAATAACCGTAAAAAAATCCATTAAGGACAACAGCAACAATTTCCTGGTTGCTGCCACACTTCAATCAACCATTTTATCATCTTCATTCAACAGCCAAGAAGAAAGGTACAGATCAGAGTTGAAAATTATTTTCAAAATCACACATTAAGGAATTAAACAGGGATTTGGGTCCCTACTCAGAGAGGATAATTTCCGCAGAGAGAACTCAAAGCAACAAAATTCCTCAGAAGTGAAAGTCCAACATCTTTGTTTATTCCACATATCATTGAAAAAGAATTGCATGGGTGTTCAAAAATTCTGATGTTAAAATCCATCTTTTTGTGCTTCAGTTCAGGCAAAAGATTAATATATAATTAATATCAGTTTTACTGGCAATATTGGTGTCATTTTGTTGACTTTTTATTCTTCAAATTTTATTAACCAACATATTAAATCTATATATGCATATATATATATATATATATATATATATATATATATATATATAGATAGATAGATAGATAATATTTGTTTTTATGTTTACATATGTCTATTCATGTGTGTCTAAGTAATATTGTGTCATACCAAGATAGTCATAAGTAAAATATATCAAACTATTTCAATTGGCAGGTTTATTTTGTGTATTGGTGAAATTGCCAAATATAATCCTGAATTGATCCAACTTTTGCAACTACACAGTCAGTTCTCTACCATAACTCCTCAGGTAAGAAAATTGTTTGTCTGACATTTATTAGAGATTTGAACGCTACTGAACTGGCAGCTTAATGCCATATCATGTTGAAACTCTGGTTCTCGTATGAAGTTAAGCAAGTCAGTACCCAGATGAGTGTCCATTTGTAGATACCTGGTGCTGTAAGCTTGGGTGTGTGGGTGGTGTAATGGATAATGGCTCAGAATTGGAAATCAGAGAGTCAAGTTCCAATTCTAGTTGGGTTTGTAATATTCACTTAGGTGCAAATAATCTTGGGAAACATGGGAATCCATCTCTTCTCCTCCCAGCTATGGGTTAATTTGTAGAACTTTTATCCATAAATCATTATTATCTCAAAACAATCTTACAATCTAAAGATATTTTCTCATTTTAAATAAACTGCAAAAGGTTGATAAGCCATAAAAAACCAAATCGATCTTGAATTGGTTTGGTAAAAGTGTTGAAAATTGTCCAAGAACTGAAGAGAAGAAACCAAACATTGTACCAAACAATGTTAAAGTTTATTAAAAACTATAAAAATTAGATTTGCATAATTTTGATTTAATTCTAATAGAGTATTCATTGAAAGCCTTTTCACATCAAAATATTTGAAATTTAATTCAAAAAGTATTAAACGTGCAACTTATTCATCTGTCTTTATTTCTAACAGCATTTCAGTCAAAGGACACAATATGAATAGACATAAACAAAACCACAAGAGTACAATTTCTTTACTCACCATTGTTACATTATTACTATGTTAGCTACCAAGATAAGTCAAATCTTGATATTTTGAATAGTCATGTTTATCATCACAGTTCCATGTTTCCCAAGTCAACACTGCAACTATATACAGATGTACACACCTATGTACAAATAATAAACTTTGTTGTAAAGTAAAAAGTCTAAGTAGAATGGCAGTTAAAAATTAAAAAGATCAAAAATAATTTCTTAAAATAAAAAAAATACTATTTTTAGACTGAAGATATGAATAATTCCTTTTGTGATAATTCTGTTAGTAATTTTCAGGTCAGAAAATGTGCTGACATTTCTACCTATAGTCACCTAAATGGAACCACACCTAGATCTCTAATTCTTTGAGAAACACCCAAAATTATCTTACGCAGTTTATTCCCACTGCTAGTGTTTTTCCTGGAAATACAGGAAAATTATTCTTTGTTCAATTTCTCCTTTTTAGATAATTATAAAAGAGATTCACATTGAATTGTCAACTTTACTGGATGATTCTTTCCTTCTGATTCCACATTTAACATAATTGTTAAATAAATATTCTCAATGAAAAGGAACAGATGTAATCTATATAAATAAAAAAAATGCCTTATGTCAGTATGTTTTAGTGGGTTTAATATCACAGTGTCCAGAAAATAATTACATAATTTACCATTATGAATTAGGAGTCAACCAACGAAGACAAAATCAAAGTTCAGTGGTAAGAAACTGTGTTTAGAATTAGTTTATTATCTCTTCTACTCAACATTGTTTCCTTTATAGAGCATTTCAGAGTTTAAGTGGATGTAATGATGGTGCTATGAATAGCAGTGTTGAATGAGAAATCAAAAAGCTGAGTTCAAATTCCAGTCAGATTTGTTAAATTCACATGTACAAATACCTTTGGGAAATGTATGAATCCCTCCCTCCAGTTAGGGGTTTAATAATACTATTTGTGTCTAGAAAAATAATTTTTATTTCTCAAAAATTGTTAATGCAGTATTTGCTTGCAAAAAAAAAGAACTATTTTTAAAATCCAAAATATTTTTTGGCTTTAACTAACCTACAAATGATTGATAAACAGTAAAAACAAATCAACCAATCAATTCAGAGTTTAATTGTATAAAATCTGAAAAGAAGGAATTTGAGTTCCTCATAAGCTTTTGCTTGCATACCAATTACAAGGTTCCACTATCTGCAGAAGCCTTTTAACCAGGAAAGCTAACCTTTCATTTTTGCATCTCTGTTATTACATGTGATGATTTTGCATGTCAACCAAAAACACAGCAATTATCACAAAATGAAAAAACAATGCCAACACCAAAACCAGGACTCCATTTATAGAAGTTGTTACCTTTTGTCTGGAAGAATATGAATAGTCCTGTCTGTTACAAGCTACTGGAATATAGAAAGACCATTAAAGAAGTTTGTCAAGAATTAGATAAAGCATTACATCAAAAGTACCGTGTTTTGGTAAACAGAAAAAGTGTTATTCTGCATCATAACAATGCAAGGGCACACTCTGCAAAACAAACCCCAGAAAAATTAAGATTGTTTGGATGAGTGATTCATGTACACTGTCATACTCACCAGATTTAGCACTTACAGGTTTTCATTTGTTTCAATTACTAAAACATTTCATAAGTAGCAGAACATTCAGAAACAAAAAATTTGAAAACAAGTCTTTCAAACTGTTTTTTAGGTCAAAAGTAATATTTCTTTAAATGTGGAATCAAAAATTTGCCTTCCTGCAGGGCAGTAATTGTTGAAAATGAAGATGTCTACATTTCTGTTAGATACTATTTAAATAAATTTAACTTACATTTGTTTTGATATCCCTTTTGGTAAAATGGAATTACTTTCTAAACAATCTATTAGGTTGGTGCAAAAATAATGACGTAATAATGTCGTTTTTTGACGTATAACGTCAAAAAACGACATTATTACGTCATTATTTTTGCACCAACCTAATAATATAATTTCAAAAGTGTTTTCAAAATAATTGGAATGTATCAGAATAAATGGCCAATAAAATCTGTAGACTTAATTGTTTTGGTCTTTTGTGACAGTTTTATTTATTTATTTGTTTAGATTTGTTGCTTTATTTGAATTAATTCAGTGATACCATTCCATCATTTCATGCAGAGAAGGTAAAGATTTTAGATTCTTTTTTTCTGAAAAAACAATGTACTCTTCCCATTGACCTTAGCCAAAAAGAATGCTGAAAACTAGCTGAAAGGGTATATAAAATCAGACACAAGACATTATAACCAATTATTCACAAGGAATTAGGCCACCATGTAGACAAATGAGTTCAAATAGCAAAGTGTCCCAGGAATTAAAAAGAGCAAAATACTCAGCAGTTTGAGATCCAGATCCCATCCAAGTAAGAAGACCAATCTAGTTATGAACCAAAAAAAAAAAAGGATTCTGTTAAATTGTAGAGTAGAAGACAGAACTTATAAATAAGTACTGAGACTGTTGGAATCAGTGAGAATTCTGAAAAATATACTGGAGATTTGAGGAGATGCAATCATCAGAGACTTGACAAGCACCAGACACCTGTGTTGAATCAATTCACAAATAATATTAATTAAAGAAATCAAAAACTGTAAACTACCAGTACTTTGCTCAGGAGTTACTAAAAGTGTGGAATAATAGGAAATAACTTGGAAACAGTGCCCCAAACGTCAAAATTAAGATTGTTTAGATGAATTAGGAATGCAAGGACAAATTGAGACTGTCCAGAACATGGCATTGTCAAGGTATACGAAGTTACTGAGAAAAGCGTAGGAAACTTAAGGTGACTCATTGTCACTCAGCCTTCAATCACTAGAATTTGGTGTGGACACACAAAGCTATTAATGACGATAATGATAACTATTCATGTAAGACACAACAGCTATGCCCAATAGCTATGTAATTCTTTGACAGTAGTAATATTTCTCGAAGGGATAACGAGGGGAAAAACTACTTTGATTCTTAAGGATTCTCTGAATCTTCAAAAATAGAAATGATTAAAAGCAACTACAGACCGATAACATGCTTACCTATGATGTGGAAATTCCTAACAGAAAAAATTATTACTCACTTGAAAATCAAGCGCCATTTCCCGACAACACAAATGATGCCGAAAAAGAACTAGAAGGTCAACTAATCTCTTCTACAATTGACTATAATATACTGATAAAACGAAGAATCTAGTCATAGCATGGGTAAACTATAAAAATGCTTTATGATATGGTACCACAATCTTGGATAATAGAATGCCTGAAAATGCTAAAAACTTCAAAATAAATAGTGAACTTCAAAACGAAATGAATAAAAAATTGGAAACTGAACCTGATTGCAGGCGGACATTATCTGGCAGAGACCAAAGCAAGAATACAGATCTTCCATGTAAATCTACATAAATCCTAGCAATTTTTCATAGCATAGATACGGCTGAACTATATAATGAGGAAATACAAAAAAATTTTATTCACAAAATGGCGAGAAATTTTGAACCATCTTATCTACATGGATGACCTCAAAATGTTCACCAATAACTAAAAAGGAACTGAATATTCCTATACAAACGTTCAGAATCTTTAACCAATACATAGGAATCAAATTTGGTATTGTGAAATATGCAATGCTGACAATGACCAAGGGAAAACAGATACAATAGAAGAAATTGAACTGTTTAACCAAGAACACACCAGGACGCTCATCGAAATGGATAGTGATTGATCTCTCACAATTCTGGAAAGAAATGAAAGTTGCAAGAGGAGAGTGGTTACGAGAGACTAAAATAAAAGAAGCTTGCCCTCTCCATTTCTATTTGTCATAATGATGATACTGCTGGACAGTATAGGAAAGAAATGAAACCAAATTTACAAATTCAGAAATTCACGAGAAAAGACTACCCCATGTTCATGGATAAACTTAAACGCTTTGCTCCTAAACTAAAAGCAACTAGGAACTCTAATATAAAGGGACCATAATTTTCCTGCAGGATATAGGTATGGAATTTGGCATTGATTAATGTGCAGTTCTGATAGTGAACAAGGGAAAAGAGAAACAACAGAAAGAACTCAACTGTCCAGCCAGGTACACATCAGGACGCTCAACAAAAATGAAGGCTAGAAATACGGTAGGTATTTTTGGAAGAAGATACTATCAAGCAAAAGGAGATCAAGGAAAATGTCGACAAAGAATACGTTAGAAGAATATGCTAAAAGATACTCGAGATCAAATTCTATTTACCCAAAACACGCTTCTCGTGAATGATTACTTCCTCGGCTTTCAACCCAGATATGTGGAGGGAATGGGTCAGGTTCTCATTGGCGCAGTTGTCCGACGACTAAATCTAGTCCTTGGGGCTGATGATGCTGATGACGATGTTTCATCTTAGTTTTAATTTTTAAGTGTTTACATATCTATCTCTGTTATGAACTATATTGGACTAGATTATTCATTTCGCCGTTAGTTTTATTTGTGCAAATGTCAAACTCAGTTCGTGAGATTGTACATGCGCTTGGTTATATGTTGCGCATATTCGTAAATTCGGAAAGAATTTATTGAATAATTCTTTGGTAAAACTGTTTTTCGACTGAACGATTTCTAAGTTCGTAATTCATATAAACAAGCAATTATGAGTTATATATATATATATATATATATATATATATATATATATATATATATATATATATATATATTGTTAGTGTGTCATCGTTGGGTTAAAGAATAATAATTTTGAACTTGGGCGTTGCTGTTGTTTATTATAAGAAATACTGAATTATTTTCAGGGTAAAGATGCTCGTGACAATCTGCAAAAAGCGATTATTAAATGTGACAGTGGCACCCAAACCGATACACACTTTATGGAATCAAATATTGTCAAGTCTTACGAATGGAATGAATGGGAATTGCGAAGAAAAGCCCTTAAATTGGTAAGAATTTACAACATTGAAATTGGTATCTTTATACGACCTGAAACATCCGATCATACACAGGTTTCTCAATTGGTCTAGGAATGTCGATTCTAACAGAATTGTTGCTTCCATTCAATTGAGAACATACATCTATTTCACCTTTATAAAAATTCAAAAAGTTATAAATATAAATACACAAAGGACCTAAAATAGACTTCTCTTCTTTCAATTTTTTAAATATCATATAAAAATGCATGTTCTTTCGTTTCTTAGTCGGTTAATACGTGTGTTACGCCTTTCCAATACATCACTCTGTTTTGATTCCGACGAAAGACGGAAAAGACATATCAGAGACGTTGTTCGCTTTCAGTGAAATAAAAAAAGAAAATAGATGCGATGATGCTCTTACGTGTTTAACGTCTGCTTCATTGAAATGGAAAAATTTGTCAATTTTGCATATTTTCATTTGTACCCTCATAATTCTTTAAATAATGACCTACATCGATATTTATGATTGTTGTTGCAATATTTGGTTAAGGTTATCAAATTGAAATATTTAAAGATGCAATAGGAGAATTTCTTCCGTTATTTTATAGTTGTGCAACTCGCAAAGAGATTATTTATTCATTAAATATTATGATACATCAGAGAATAAAAATTAGAAAACCGTGAAATTTTCACGGGTATTACAATTACTTTATTAATTTAAATAATTACTCTGTGTAAATTATTTTAATCAGGAACGTTCTTCAACATCATTTGCATGTTTAATTTCTATTTCTGCTTTTTCACAAGAAAGTGCGAAGTGAATGCTGATTCCATTTTTGATATCATTAACCGATTAACCACCTCAACCTTTGCTAGAATTTTTTTTTAGAAATAGCTCACTGTTTACATAGACCCGTAGAGTGTGTAGGTTTACAGGTTTGTATCGGAACAGGGCTGAGAACTTTTGAAGAAACTGAAATTAACATTTTCAAAAGGAATGAATTTCAACACGTGAAGGAATTTTATACACATATTTTTATATGTTGAATAAAAATACATGAAAAGAGAAAATATAATAGTGTATACACAGCTTAAAAGGAAGAAAAACATTATAGGCTTCCTTGTTAAAAAGTGTATATGTGTATGATGCGCTACACGGCAGGGTTTAGAGTTTAGCAAGCCGTCTGCTTGGAGAAAACAACTTTCTGTGGACGTAATGAAACGTGTCGTGTACCTGCCACATTTTAGAGCAAAAAAAAAAAAAAAGGGATGAAATAATTTATGTCCTTCCTTTATAGTCCTGGGTTGTGCCACCTACCGGGCGTCTTCACAGAACAAGTGGGATCTTCCTCATAGACGTAAAATTAGAGCGCTGCCGTTGTTGCATAAAACGTCATATTCCTTGCAGTTTGGTAACTTCTAGTAAGCTTGAAGGTCAGTGCCATCTATCTCATGTTCATCCTCGAGTAATATTACCCAAATGGACTAATTTTTGGGGATCCAGTGGTTTGGCCGGCCATGAGAAGCGGACAAGTAAGCAGTAGCCAACAATAGATATATGTGTTGTTCCGGACACGTCACATTTGAAAGACCGGTTCTCGTACGGTCACGTCGAGCCTGGTCAGTACCTAGATGAGTGACCGCTTGGAAATACTAGGTGCTATAAACTGGGACGTATGGGTTGTGTAATGAATAATGGCTTCGGATTGTTAATCGGAGAGTAGAGTTTCAATTTCCCCTTGGTTTTGTTATATTCGCTTACGCAGAAATGCCCTTGGGAAAGGTAGGAATTCACTTCTCCCCAGGTAAGACGTGTATCGCTAAATCATTATTATCTTAAAAGAAAAAATTCTTACAGTCTAAAAAAGAAAATATTTTCTGGCTTTGTATAACCTGCAAAGGGTTGATAAACCGTAGAAAATGAATGAATCAATCAATAGATATATATGTATTTTTTGCGTGTCTACATGCGTGAAAGTACATATATTCAGGTATATTTATTTGCGCGTGTGTTTGTGTGTGTTTAATTCTACTGTTATGTAGTGATATGCTCCTACTAATAGTTTGAAATGTAGGGAACCCCTAACATTGAATTACAAACATCTTATAAATTTTAACACATTTTATTTGTTTCAGACACCTATTTTTGTTTTTTTAAATGAAGAAAACTAGTGAAAATGTTTATTAAAGAAAATCTTTCACCGTATAATCTCGGGGTAACCTGAAACTCACAAACATTTTCTGTTTCCTTGCAGACAAATTTAAGGCAGAAATTGACTCACTCAATGCAGACAGACCTCAGCAACTTTCGACGTGACTCTGAAACTCAAGTCTACTTACCAAAGTGAGACAATGATATATTCGTAACATTTTTTTTTTGTTTTACTCTCATGTATTCGATTTCCTTTTTGTTCTCTTCCAGAAAGAAATCACAATACTTTCTGTTCTAGTTCCATAGGAACTCTGAGAAAGAACATAAAGATAGATTACCTTCTTAAAATGCAATTATTGAGCCCGGAACTAACTTTCAACGTTAACATAACCGTTTGTGAAGATTGTCAACTAATCTTCTGGGGTTGTAGATTGCTACTGATATTGAATAATATTAATAAAAACCCTTTTTTAAAATTTCAAGGAGAGAGTATTTCTGGTGGTGGTGATGGTGGCGGGAGGAATCAGTTTTTATTTAAAAACCAAAAAAGTCATTCAGTCTCAAATCCCGAAGTGCAAGTCTCAACTGATAATATCTGTAGTGACCACTGCTAAGTTTCAAATTAATAAAATATCTAACGTTAAGACCTTAGTATTAACATCTATTTGTCGTATACTTTCAGGACGTGGACTCTTCACATCTTCCAGTCTTTTGTAGCCCTTAGTAAAATTTATCTTTTTAGTATCTCTCCTAATCCCTGTTCTGCCAACCATTTACAGAAACTCATAGGTTATGTGCTGCTTTCCTCTGTCCCTCTTGCATTCAGTATGTTATGTTTTCTTATATATCCAAGAAATTTAAGATATCTCTTCCTGATTCTGAGCATAAGTGTTCTTTTTATTGCCATTAAAATTTCGTTATTGCTCACGTGTTCATTCCATTGCATTCTCAGCATCCTTGTGTAGAACCACATTTTTGTTGCCTCAAGTCTCTTTTTCATTTTTGCTGAGATTGTTCAGCTTTTACTATCATATAGGAGGACTGATATTGCATCGTAGTTTGATATCCTTTTCTTTGCTTCTAAAAAACTTTTCCTGTTTCTTAATACATTACTTAGCTTTTAGAAGGCACTTTTCTCTATCCCAGTACGCCTTTGGATTTTGGTGTCGCATTTTCCGTTCTCTGTTAAAATATTTCCTTGATATTTATAATTTTTTTTTTTTTACTGTTGCTTGATTTTGTTATTCTTCAGTTTGTAATTCTCATGCCAGGCTCTTTCGTTTTCTGACAACCATAAATTCTGTTTTCTTACAATCGATGTTTACTGTTATCTTCTCGCTTTCCTTTATTATCTTCTGTGAGAGTACCTGTGGTTTTCTTTCTGTGTCTGCAATCAACACTGTGTCATTTTCATATCTAATGCTGTCAAGATTGTGGCTGCCAATAATGAATCCTCGTAGGTCTTCTATTTTTGTCAGGATTACTTCCCTGTATCGGTTAAATAAGTCTGTTACTGATTTTACTGAAAACTCCTCTTAAATAGCCTTGTCAAATCGAGTCTTCCATATATATGTCATTCATGACGCCGAACGCGTTTAGAAATATCAAAACTGTCAGCTGTATAAAACCGCTTTCACAGATCAATGGTCATAGATAGCTTTGAGCGGGTGTAGCTCGAGGATCTTGGTAAATACAATACTTTGAGCATTGAACTGGTGCTACATAACCACAAACAAAGAACTATACCGAATCATAGAAACGACATAACTTGAAGACTACCAACAGCAACAACAACTAAAATGGATAGCACATTTAACGCGAAGAGAAAATAATGACATAATCAAGATGTTGATTTTCCACACTACTTCAAATAAAAGGTTAAGAAAGAAACCTCCATCAATACTAGAAAGAGTGATAACAGCTACCTGTTTTCCTAAAGAAAAAGTGTTTTAAGAGAAAGATTTTATAAATTTCAACCGAAAACTGTACTGGCTCCTCGCTCAATGAATGTCAAATGTTACCTTGTAGGGAAACGGTTATTATTACCATTAATATTGCCATTCACCAGTCTACTACCATCGGGCTATCTCGCAAATGGAATAACATATCCAAATGAAAAGTAACCAAATGAAAGATGTTCATCTCGAGATCCTTGACAAAATCCAGAATATATGCAATGGGATATGTCCTGATCTTGCATCTCGTCTACAGTCACTTTCTCACAGACGCGCTGTGGCTTCTCTCTCTCCTTTCTTCAAGTATTTTCATGGAAACTGATCTGACGAACTACTTTCACTGGTCCGCAAACTGCATAAATTTAAGCATTCTACTAGGTTGACATCTCGGTCCCACCCTTTCACTGTCGAAGCGGTTAAATGTAGCTGTCTCTTCTACTCCAACAGCTTCTTATCTCGCACTTCTCGACAGTAGAACTCCTTTCCTCTTACTTGCTTCCCTGGTAGCTATAATCTTCAAATATTCAAATGTAATGTCAAGCGACATCTTCTGATGCCTTCATCTTGATCCCTGCCCTTCTCTTTATCTTTTCCCCAAACACCCCTCTTTACAGTTACTCTCACTCTCTGTAACTCCTTGCGTGCTAGTGGGACTCCCGCCTTGCTTGGGTTGATATGCTTAAAAAAATACATATATCTGTTTGCTGTTCCTGCTTCTTATACTCTGCGTGAAACATCACTTTCAACCGAATGCCGTACTGACTGCTAATATTATCATTAACATATTCTTTTAATTGGATCGTAGTAATGTGCGTATTTGATTTACGGCCATATCACGTTGAAACGCTGGTTCTCGTACGATCACCGAAGTTAAGCAACGTCGAGCCTGATCTTTACCTAGATGTGTGATCGCTTGGGAATATCAGGTGCTGTAAGCTTGAATGTACAGGTAGGGCAATGGAGAAATCGGAGAGCCGAGTTCGAATTCCAGTCGGGTTTGTTATATATACTTACGCGCATATACCCTTGGGCGATCATGAATCGAAAAGAGACATGATCGCCCAAGCGTTTCAAATCTGCCCCTACCAACACGCACTGGGTCGGCGTGGTAGGGTAACAGCCCATTCCTTCCCATGAATCTGTAGAAGGCCTACGTCCAGCAAAAGACCTTCGCAGGCCAAGAAGAAATTTAAGGTATTTGTCTCGTCGGCGTATTGCTGCCGGATGTAGTTTATCGTCATACCTAGGACTGAAAGTGATCATTAAGCGTCCTCACCATTATTTAAGAACATTATTATTTTATCAAACACGCTTAACCATAAGGCAGTATATTTTCATTTTCTTAAAACGTCTATCTGTAGTTCCGGTTTCAATTTTTAGGAAGAAGGTGTATTGCCAATGGAGGTTATTGTCAAGATTTATTAACTTGAAATGAAGACTTGTTTACATTTTCAAATCAATATCTTTTGATATAGAGCACGCATTTTTTATTTGGTTGTCTTTTATTCTTTGTTGCAGAACCAAAGAGACCCAGACCAAAGTCGATCGCTACAGTAACGTCCCAAAACCCCAGGTGTTCATTGCTGGTCTTCGTGGATGCAGAACAGGAGAGCCAACAACTATAACCAAAATGGACCTTACACTCGATGTAGATTAAAATGCCACACGAGACGATGTTTGATTTTTAACGCTATTTTAGATCATTAAAATCTATTATCAACTTTTTTCTTCATTTCTCAATACTTTTTGCCATTTATCCAGCTGTAGTCCTATTTTTTTTTATTTTCTCATTAACGTACACGAGGAAGTTGATAATAAATAAAAATGAATAAGAATTGTGTAGTTTCTTTTTATCATCACGTTCAAGTATCTTTACTTGCTAGATATGAAAAGAGTCTGTAGGTTTACGCATGATTAGAAGGATGTGTCCAATCATCTGTCTCAAGTCATTTACTTAAAAAAGAAATCTAAAAACTGAATAAAATAAAATATTGCTGTTATCTTTAACATAAAAATTGCACTAAATTGGATTTTATTCAAGTTTGTTTGAAAGGTGCCGATCAAAACGATAAATTTTATTTATTTTTCTGAATTATTGCTTGTCCCATTAAAGGTTCAAGAACTACTCAAGGTAGATTGCTGCTGAATGAGATTGTTGTAATAGCGTGAAGGTGAAGATGGTAATGACTGCATTAAATGAAGTGGATATTAATTCAGTTTTGTATGAAAGGTTCCGATCAAAATGGTATTGTTTTTTCTTCACTTTTAGTTCTACACCCATCATAAATATCAAAAATTTTGTTGTTGCAGCTGCCAGATGAAGCGATTGACAATTAATATGAATTCATTAAGAATGAATTTATTTTTAGAGGGAAATTTCTTGTTCGAAACAATCGCAAGCTAATGGAAAATTCCTGCTGAAAAGTGTACTAAATTGAACGAATCAATTATCTTAGATAATAACACTTAGAAGTAAAGAGGATTATATGAGACTCATCAAATCCATTATCAGCTGTTATACATTAATCAGTTCTGATTAGTTTCCTTATCTTAAATGTTAGATTCACTACCTTGAGTGTCTCTTGGGCTTTGTAAACATTTAGTTTCATAAAAAAAAGAAAAGAAAAAAGATATTGATTGATCATTGACTCGAAGAGATTGTTTGTAGCGTTCAAGGAAGAACATACATGGATGTCTGCTGCATATAGTTTTGGGGAAATATTTGATTGAATGAAACTTTCTCCTCATATCCAGAATATACAGGAAATGGGGATGATCCGATTTCGTATAAATATCATGGTGAGCCCTTGCAATAAAGGTCTGAACTGACAAAAATAGAATTTTATGAGGCTTATCAAATCCATCAGCAGCTGTTATACATGAATCTTTTCTGACTAATGTTCTTGAATGTTAGAGTCATAAAGTTTCCGTTGTATCCTCCAGCCATCTTCAGATTTCCGTCGTGTTTTATTCGGTTACCTGTGAATTTCGAACCGAACTCTTTTTCACTCTACAGGAACAGATTGTTCTCATCCCGATCTCTGTGCTAAAGGTATCAGTTCATTTTGTCTATTTTGTTTTACATTAGTTTGCCCAATAGAAAACTTAGGAGCCATTCAAACTAAAGGGTTACTGAGTGAGATTATTGGAATGGGGTAAGAGAGGAGGGATTAGGAAGTAAGAAATGCCTATTATAAAGATATACGGGATATGTATCGGTTGACCCTAAACTTGGAGGGCTTAAGATTGTAGTAGTCGTTGAAGTATCCTCTTGGGAGTCTGTTTAACAAAGTAACAATTCTGGTGAACCATAATCCGATTGGAACTTGTTGGAGATGTGGGTTTGATTTGACACCATGAACATAGTATGACGGGTTCCCGATGCGATGATCTAAACTTGTGGAAATAAGGAATGTAGATCGTTTGAATAAACTAAGGAACAACAACAATAGCAACAGCAACAACAATAATAATAGTTACAATAATCATGACTTCTAGTCTTAATCGATTAGAGCTGTTGACATGTACATGATTTATTAAGCTTTTTATCAGTTCAATAACAGTGTGTTGTCGTGGGATTGTTGCGCACCTGAACACGTGACCATTTCCCTACATATATCTGGATTAAAAGCCGGAGAGCTTGTCTTAGGTAAGTAGACCTGGTGTATTCCTATCCCTCTCCAGGTCAATGGAGAACCGAGTTCCAGTTCCAGTTGGCTTAGTTATATTCTCTTAGGCGCAAATATCATTAAGAAAGGTATGAATCTGCCTCTTCCCCTATCTATAGGTTAATTAGTAAGACTTGTATCACTAAATCATTATTATCTCAAAAAAATTCTTTCAATCTAAAAATATTTTCTGTCTTTAAATAACCTGCAAAGCCGTAGAAAACGAATCAATCAAAATCAAATCTCTAGGTCAAACCACAGCCGTTGTCCTCCAACTTGGAGTTTTGCTTTGGTTACAGACACGTGGCCGTTGAATCCTAAGAGGAATCCTCCGCCTAGCTGTTGACTTCAATCTAGAAAGTCCTCCAACCAGCCATTACCTGTACTCACTTCACTGGCTGCATACATAGCTATGGAATCTAGGCTATTGTGCTACATGGCCACTGACCCTCTAAGAAGGTTCATCCGCCCTTTGACGTTTTTTTGTTTAATCCTCCCGAGTTAGCTACCCTTCTTAAAAGGGACCCGTTTAGTCAGCGATAACACGACCAATCGGCAGGTCATATTGAGTTACATAGAAGGTTGCCATGTGTCGCCAGTGTTCGTTGAGTAATCCAAAAAGTGACTTGATCTCAAGAATTGTGATTTCAATACCTGGACACAGCAGAGGGAATTTTTGTAAAAAAAGCTGGAGAGTTGAGTTACTAAAGGTAATTAACTAAAAACGGAGATATCCAGAAACGGTATGGAATGTGGAATTAGAACAATCTACTCCCATCTACTAAATAAAGGATTCGGTTCGAAATTCCAACGTAAATCTCCTGAAGTAGGTTGGAGAATATAACGGCGGAAACGTTGTGAATATGGCAATAAAGATGAGGACAACAGTCTGAACGATGTAAATAGTATAGATATCAGGATCTTTGTCTATCCTTTGAAGTAATTAGAGGGAAGTGATGAGATGGTAATAAGTGTGAAGTAAAGAGAGATGAATTTCGGGAGCTTTGTTTATCACTCAAGCAGCCAGTAAAGTAGTTACAGAATTACAGCGTGTGGGGTGCGGGTTTGTAAACAGCCCCCTTTCGGTCGTCCTGCCACCATTGCAAAATAATTTCAGATTATCCTTCTTCAAGACAACATAGAGGAAGAACACTTATGTAGAAGTTGACTGTAAAGTGATAATACACACATCCTTTTCTAAAATACCTTTTAATTTTAATATGAAATACATTTTGTTGCAGTTCAGACCAGACACCAGGTTCGTCGACAGGGTGAAGCTTCTTCCAGTCAAACGCTTCGGCTACATCATTACTCACAAGTGAAAAATAGAGCAAGCGAAGTTGAGACGAGGCATAAGTGAAGGCAGAGGTGCACAGTTTAACGGATGTCTTCCCTGTCCGTTCTTCGAGGTCCGCTTTGACTCTCTGCATATCTTTTCGGGGGTACTGATCAGTTTTATACCTAGCATAGCTCTTTGTCCTGTTATCTTCGACTAAAAAAGCAATTCATCTTCATTCAGTGTCTTCTCTTTGTCTGGACTGCTCGTGAAGCCTACTTCACGATACTGATAACCCATCGGTTGGAAATAAATGTTCCGAAATATTTTTTTGACAGGTGTTGCATTTAATAACATCTCGGCTGACTGATATTGCTACATTTTTAATTTCTTATAGTGGTAATTTGTCAAGTAAACAAATATTATTTTGGAGTCTCGTTGAAAATAACCGAAAAAAATATTATCACCACACCACTGTTCTTTTCAGTGTGCGGTGACACACAGCCAAATAATAATAATGATAATAGCATAACTGAACAATATTTAATATGTTGCTTCACCGCCGTAAATAATATTCGTTTTCAGAAGGGCGTTTTCTCTTTTCCATAGACAAGCTACTCCGTTCAATGGGTCATATTTGTCTTTTAAATAAAACCGTGAATGATTAGTTTGACAAAGAGAGAGAGAGAGAGAGGTGGGGCAGATATAACTAAAGATGCATTTGAAGTGATGCGATGTTATACAACTATACCTCCATATAATTATTAATATTGTTGTAACCTAGGGAAGGTTACTGAATAGAATAAATACACGGAGGTTGTTAATGAACAATAATACTTAGGACAATTGATTCGCCAGCGGCGCGTAGAAGAAGTAGTCAACTGCTAGAAATGAGTCAAGTGAATTTCACAATGAATCTCCAACTGCAGGATATCTACCAACCGCCCCACGCGGTCAGATGTGGCACAAGGCCGAATTTAATGTAGGGTATTCGAGTCCGTAAACCGGGCCAACATTTCCCCATAGACCCCGTATAAAACGGGGTCGGGTATCCGTTTCCCGAGACGAGACTGACCTTCAACATAGGCTCGTCTGGGGATCCTCTCTGCCCAGAGGCAGAGAGTTTAACCAGCACAGTTGGAGACGAATCTCTAACTGCAAACCAACATACACTATTTACTACTGCATTTATGTGAATGGGGACATACCCATTATCGTCCGTAGGTATGCTACAACATGGTACTCCACAACTTCCTGTCTTTTGTTGCTTCAAGTAACTTTTGACACTTTACCATTCCTCTTTATCCTCACTCTGCCGTCCATTCACAAAAACTCGTCAAGTAGGTTACCTGCTGCTTCACTTGATTTCAGTGTATCATGTGAATACTAAATTCTCCAAGCCAAAGACGCTATAGAGAATATAGTGTTTCCGGAATTTTACTAGCAGCAGTATGCTTGTAGTTGCTATTTTCGTTAAAAATTCCTTGCTACTCACATGTTCTGTCCATGGTATTCTCAGAATGCGACAGGAGTGTAGGGACATTAACCTTAATTTAGGTACCGTCACAGATTCGCGATACCTAAGGTTTAAAACGAATGTTTTAAAAATGAAAAATCTTACTTGAAGCTTTTATTTTAATTATAATTTCGAGAAGATTAAAGTTAATTTTTCCAATAAACAAAATACTTTGCTGCACTTCAAAATTAATTTAAATTGACTAGAAGGAGTTTTCGTTTTGAACTTGCTAAAATCTTAGTTATTTTTAGCAATCTTTTCATTTAAAACTCTTTCAAAAATAAAATATACTTTTATAAAACTTATTTGAGGAATATTAGCTGATTTAAAGTTTAATTAATCAGATTTGAAAAAATACTACTTACTTTAAGTTTAAAATACCTGCAAAAATGCATTTTTAACACGGTAGTAGCAGTTTATTTTTAATGTGTTGACTTGACAGCTCGACTGACTGACGGAAGTTTTTCTAATTATTTTCTACGGTGGACATATATACAAAATTTACGTGAGCGATATTTATATAATTTTTAACTACCCAGTAATCTTAAGAATTTAGGAAAATATTCTTCGTAATCAATGTTTTATTGAATTTTGCTTTGGCACTTTATAGTTATCGCTCTTATTTTCTGATAATGTCGTGTATGGACGTCCATATTTACAAAATTCGTCGCGTTTATGCACACAAAAAGAAATTTTAAAATTAAAAAAAAATATTGGGAGTCAATGAATTTTCCATTTATGATTAGTAAATACAGTTTTTACTTAATAACAATAACACTTAACCGGGACAAAATAATACAGAAATTTAAGAGATTTAAAAAACTTTATGAATTATTCTAATTAACATTAAAAAAAAATGAAAACAATTCTTGTAAAAATTTATCATCCATCGAAAAGAATTTATTTTTAAGATAATATTAATGCCCATAAAATATCTTAGTTATAAAAGCAATTAAATGCTTTTGTAATAATTAATGTCTTATTGCATTTTTTATTTTACGATTCAAAGCAGATTTATAGTTAACTGGATGTTCTGTTTTACAAAAAGAAATTGACGATTTAAAATTCTCCAAGGAGTTATGCTTAAACATTAAGCGGGAGAAAATTTATTTTCTCGAAATTTCCTAAAATTATATAAGTAACAGATGTAAAAAAAAAAAAAAAATGTATATTTTTACCAACATTTTTCTAAAAAAGTACATTTCTAAAATAATTATATTCATTTGTGAAGTCCTGAAAGTTTCATTAAAATCCGAAAATTATTTGATTTTTGCAAGAATTTTTTAAAATCAATGTGTTTTTTACCGCAAAAAAAGACGCTAAAAATTTCTTTGGTTCACCCGCTAAGGAAAACAAAACAGATTTTTTTAACCAGAATTTCGAAACTTCTAAAAAGGATAAAAAAATATAATTTTAAAAAAATCCAATGGTCTTTCCTGTTATTTTGACGATAAAACTTTTATCGCCAAAATCTTTTTATGCTATTAATAATAATAAATAACTCAATATGTTTGGGACATTTTCATTACATTTGGTATGCTAATTTTTTGGCAAGCACTGGAGGTGTCTACGCTACCTTAATTTAACAAAACAAAACTTTATTAAATAGCATACACATGAATCATAATTTTTTTTACAATCATCATAATCCACAATCTGCAACAACAGCCCATAGAAAACAACAAAACAGCAACCACCCACGCAGACCGCCTACACATAAACAGACATTCAACTATAAAAACGACGCCACATGGTATCTTTTGTTGACAGCAGTTTTGGAACCAGCCGGTTAAGTCGTTGAACAGACGCTGCTCAATGAATCACACACTGTTCTATGAATCGAACACACATCACTCAATCAAGCAATATTTGATTTACACAGTAAGTCACTTATAAAATGTACAGACTTATATATAAACTGTAGTAGTCTCTATGAAGTAAAAATTAAATACACACGTTCGACTCCACACACAGACAAAAAAAGAATCTTTCTTTGTAATTTTATTTAAATTTTTATAAAAGGAAGGATGCTGAGGATACCATGGACCGAACATGTGAGCAATGACGAAGTTTTTGAGAAATTGGAAACAAAATTGGCAATTATATACTTAATACCAAAAACAGACAATTGAAATTTCTAGGGAACGTAATGACTAATGAGGAAAGAGGGCTAGGAAAATCTGATATAGGACAGAATGAAGGCAAGAGGGGAAGAAGGAGAAGGTTTAGGAGAAATGACAAACAGACCAAATATGAACTAGAAAATTGTGGAGAGCCACAATCGCCCACGTTTTGAAGGAACACGGCTCATAAAGAAGAAAAAAGTTTATTACAAAATATTTGTTTATTGTTTATTTGTTTATTATTGATGGTGTTCCGATACTCAAATTATTTTATTAAAAGTTGGGTTGGCGAATCGTTTCCTGAAGACTAGATAGATTGTCGTTTCCCCATTATAAACGAATCACCTTACGTACAAAGTGCTAATATTTATGACTGCTGACCGAACGAGAAAATATTCACTTTTCGATTTTTCTCGAAAGTTCCTCTCTTTTTCTTAAACATAAGATTCATTAACAAATTAAAAATACCTCTTTTAAACCGTTAGTAGTAACTAGAGAGTATAGACGAGGAAATGTTGAAAAGTTTGCACGTCGACTCAAATGACCAAACATCAACATTTTTTTTAAATCCCTTTTTGATCGGGCCGCGAACTTTTCAGCACGACCTCGTGTGCGTCAGAAGTTGTCTATTCATCTGCTTACATAGCGTATATATAAATCACCGAACTTTGTCGATTCCTTCCGAGATTTTCCGATTTTTAACAGCTAAAAATAAACCAGCAGCCCGTTACTGTACGAACTGTTATGTATCAGGTGGAATAATGGATAGCGGCACGGATTGAGTAATCGGAGAACCGAGTTCGAATTCCACTCGAACCCATTGCATTCACTTACGTGCTAATACATTTGCGTATTTTTCGTCTCCTCCCAGCTATGGGTAAATAGCGGGACAGACTAGGTCCTATAGCCTTGGATGACAACTGGTCTACCACAGAAAGAAATGGTAACCTACTGCGGGAAAAAATTCTGCCTCGTCAGTCATGTATCACGCATGGGACATAACTGATTGACTGACCATCTTATAGAAGCTTATTAACATACAAACTGAACACTGCTAAATTTCGAAATAGGAACTAATTGCCATCAAACAATATAGCATCTAAGAGGGTGAATCAATAAGTGTATGGCCTGACATGGAGTTATTAGCGGAATTTTGATCTGAAATATTCTCTGTATAATGTTCAAGTGATTTACCGCTAACTCAGTTGATTTTATGATATGTCAACCCTTGTTGGGTTATTTAATGTTGCATTTTGCATGGAGCACAGTAATAGCCAACCACATTTGATTTGATTTTTTAACGGCATATCCACTTTTTATGGGTCATTTAATGCCAAAATTTAATTTTCTTGGGAGTAATAAAAACATGATATATGTTATTCTACTTTCACAACGGAATACATGGTAGATAATGCGCAGCTTTTGAGCATATACTTGTTTGTGTGAACATAATTACTAGAGGCAGTGATAAGTGTGTTTTATATTTTGTCAAAGTTCTATTTTGGAATACAGTTTGATTTAAAAATTGTAGGATAATGTCATGAAAGAGATCTCTCCTTTTGGTTGTTTGGTTGATTTTGTTTGGCGGCATATCAACACCTCTATGGGTTATTTATTTAATGGCGAAATCTATATAATTCAAATTTTATGGCTTGAACTAAATATATTTTGAACGGTATTGTATGACTTCAACTACAGATAAAATATATTGTTGGTAATTTGACTATAAATTGATATTGCTGTTAATGTTCATATATATATATATATATATATATATATATATATATATATATATATATATATATATATATATAAAGTATTACCAGTAATTTTACTATAAAAATTTCTTTATACTTTCATAGTATTTTGTTTTTGTTCAGCTGTTCACTATTTACCCGTACCTGGGACACTAATTCCTGCTACCACCTCGGGTCAGGGGGTACCTGGGAGCAACATCAATTAAGAGGCGGTTCCACGATCCTCGGAGGAATTGCTGCTGGATGTAGTTTATCGTTATACTCAGAACTGTGGCCAACCAGAGTAGCCATGCTAACCATTACCTACCTCAAGTTAGGTTGGTTGATTTTGACAACCCTTGTTTTTTTTTTGTTTTGCTTTTTGTTCTTTTTTTTTTTTTTTTTTTTACAGTCAGGTTCACTCTGTACAAGGCCCAGTAGCCACTTGAGGCAGAGGGTTACAGAGTAAAAAGCACAGTTTAAACTTTGATAGGAGAGGAAGATAACGGTTAATCCTAGAATTTAACAGGTTAAGATTGTATTGATCGGGAAAATATCTTCTTGTGAGTTGGTTCCACAGAGCAGTAGTTTGCGGGAAGAAGCTGCTCGAGTGGAACTTACTTCTCAACAATCGAATAGGAAATGAGGGTTTTTCGCTACAATATACGTATCATGGCGGTTCATAGCCGTGAAGGTGTATAACTGGTGGAACTAAGGAATGTAGTTCGTTTGAGTACTTTCCATGGAAGTAGCGATAGAGCAGTGAGAGACTTGCTATAACTCGTCTGTGAGAGAGGGATTTCAAGGTTTGAAAATAATTTGTCATCCACAAGGACGCAGAGGACGCTTTTGAACTCTATCGAGACGTGAAAGTAAGGAGTGGGTAGCTCCATCCCAAATATGACAACAGTTCTCTATTTTAGGCCTAACCTGGCTCTTGTAAATGTATAGCATAACACGATAGACAGGTACTTGCTGGTGCACTTCAGGGAACCGGTTATTTTTCCCGCATCTTTAGCGATGGATCGGGTTATATAATGTCGAATGTTGTATGGTTTCACGAAAGAAACATCAATTCTTGTTATTTATTGGTTATTTAAAGTTGAAGTTTGTCTGTAGCACCTAATGTTGATCGAGCTCACTACTCAATAGTAATGGCCAACCACATTAAATCTCGTTAACTATTTAACTCATTGACCGAGGCGCCTCTGCTGAATTAAGCGCATTAACAAATATGGAGATTATGTTGAAAAATAAATTTATTCTGTGTAGAAAATATACTGTTTTTCATTTAGCTACGTACTTATTGATCTATCTACATACGTGAAAGATTCCTTTAGCTTAGCGGAAGACGTGTGATCGGGGCTATGATGATATTGCAATTGGTTTGGATTCTAAAGTCAAGCAAAATATTAAGAAACAAGAAAATCACGTTAGAAATCACGTTAGTAGAAACAAAGAAAAGAGTTCTGAACTGTAAGAAAATCTCGTTAGAAACAAAGAAAAAAGTACTGAACTGTTATGCAATAAGATGCTTTCCAAAGGCTAAGCAAAGTATTAAGAAACAAGAAAATCTCGTTAGAAACAAAGAAAAGAGTACTGAACTTTTATGTAATAAGATGTCTTCCAAACGCTAAGCAAAGTATGAGGAAACAAGAAAATCTCGTTAGAAACAAAGAAAAGAGTACTGAACTGTTATGTAATAAGATGTCTTCCAAACGCTAAGCAAAGAATTAAGAAACAAGAAAATCTCGTTCGAAACAACGAAACAACGAAAAGATTACTGGCCTGTTATGTAATAAAATGCTTTCCAAAGGCTAAGTAAAATTTTGACATAATATTATCATAAGTTAGTATTCATATAAAATACAAATTTTATTGTAACCTAATTATATATAATAATTGTTTATATGTAATATAGGTGAACAATTCAACGAGAAAAATTGGAATTATATTAGAAATTAGACATAATAGATCATTCCATCTCAAATAAATCAACAAGGTTTTGCGGTATTTCTTAAGATAGACTTGTGATTTTTTTAAAAAGTTGAATAATCTTAAGGCGCTGAACATTATGGACAAAAAATAGTATATTTTATATGGTGTTTTTTTTCCAGACATGCGCAAAACAAATTTATGGATTTGAATGAAAAAGAAGACACCAGAATTACGTCAAAATCCGCTAAAAATTTTTAATCCTGTAATATTCAGTTGTACTTAGTATAATTTGTAACATATATAAATATAGGTAGAAAAAAAGCAAATGTTGATAAGATAGCGAGGGTCATAAAGCACTGCCTTGGGCCCCCAATCAGGTGTACCCTCCTCCTCCACGGTCGGGTCGGGATGTCGGGGATTGTACGCACTACCCTGCATGTCATTGCGCATTCTTCGATAAGGACGTTATTCAAATTTAAAGCTTTCCTGGCTAATAAACAGAAAGTCAATCAATACCGAAAAAAAAGTTGCTTGGAAGTGTCCGGTCTGTAGGAACATTACAAAATATGGAGGAATATTTCAAAGTCTGAACACATTATTCCAATGAAAGTGTTTATGGCGAATTATGGATTCTAAGTAAATGCTTAATCAGGGATTTTTTTATATTTGATAGCAGGCTTCGCTATATCTTCAATTTATTTTAATGCCATGCTCCTTCAAGAAGTAAGCGATCACGACTCTCCACAAATTGCTTTTCTTTATTATCTGTGAACTGCCATGGCTTCGTGAGAAAATGTCTTTTCCTGTTGCCTTCTCTACGGTATGGAATTCAGAGTTGTCCTTCTCTTGGATCGTTCGCTGCCCAAGGCTAGAGAGTCCAATCTACCCTGCTATTTAATTGAAGGATAGGAGCGATAGATTCATACAAGGTTTCCAAAAAATGGTTTTCAGCAGACTAGATTGAAATTTGATCTCGGTTTGCCGATTACGCTTTCCGTGTCGATAACCACTACAAACGCTCGCTACCATGTTATAAATAAAACAAAAACTGCGAAATTGACACGAAAAATATTAACAAATACGTTTATTATGACGAATCTTGCATACACTCATCATCCCTGTCGCATAATGATATATACTAAGCCTCCATTATTTAAACGCAAAGTGAAATGTGACAGAGTGGCTCTGCAAAAAAATATTGATCTAATCATCCAATCGGTATGGGTTGACTTACTTAGAAATGTAGTATTAAAAAGTCATTGCTTTTTCTTGAGCTCGGACAGCGACCATTTGTACTGTGACACAATATGTCCCTACGTGATTGGTTTAGAACACCCATGAATGGACTATCCGGGCTCAAAAGGAAATAAAAGATATAGATAAATAGATAAAAACTTTCGGGATCAAGTTCCACTTGGTTGGAAGCTAGCGAATTCCCGTCGTAGGCTTATATAAGCAATGTGAACCAGCCTGTAGAGGGTGACAAGACTTGTGACATAAAGAATCCGATTGCTAAGGGGTGACTAGCCATCAGTCGGCAATGTAGAAAAAGTTGCTGTCAAAGATGGACAGAGAGGCGATCGGAGGGAACAACTGGTCCGTGAGAGAAGACAGAAGTAGCAGCGAATTTGTCCCAATTGTTCCCTGCTTTCCCACCGCAGATGATGTCTGGTGAATCCATGGATAAATAAACAAATATATTGGAAACTTGATTCGTGTTTTTTTTTTGTTTTTGTTTTTTTCTTGCCGTGGCATTGTGACATTTCGGAACTTTTCCAGTTTCTTTTTTGTTCACACCGTCGCTGACGGGAATCGAAATACAACATGGAGGTTATTTTTCCGTTCGGAGATGGTTTCGGTTGTATGCTTACCGTATCGATATGAAATGTATAACTATTTCGGCCACGTTCAGAACTGCATGACAGAATTATGAATTAAATTTCCATCGAGAACTCCCTCAAATAGGGCCTTTTACAAGGCGCATATACTAACAAAAACTTCCCCTTAAAAAAAAAGCAAATAAAAAATATACATATATGTACGTGTGCACACGTGTTATCGCAAGTGAGTCATCTTCTTTATCCGTTCAACCTCTTCATCAAAATGAAATGCTTTCAAGATGGCAAATACTTCACGTAGTTTGGAAGAGTGTCACTGAAAAGCAGCTGGTTAGGCTATTCCGAAAATGGAGAATCACAAGTAGTCCACCACCCTAAACATTATTTCCGCTTTCCTAGGAGAGGACGTCTCACTTTATCTCCAAGCAACGTTGCCATCAGTTCTTCATCGCGTTGTCCAGAGAAAGGAGAGATCCATTTTCTTTCAAATGATTTTAAAAAACGAAGAAGGAGCCTAGAAAAAAGGAAGCTGGAATGAACTGCAGACAGAAAAAAAAAAGAAAGAAGAAAGAGAAACAAAAAAGGAAAGAGAGGTAAGATAGAAAATAGTTAAGAAGAAAGAAGAGAAGAAATTTAGACAAAGACTGACGAAGATTTTAAAGGATGAAGAGAAAAGAATAAAACAAACGGGGAAATACAGCTTTAGATATGTAAAGACTTTGGAAAACATAAACAGATAAAGCCACATTGTTTTCTTAGAAAAACCCTCTTCTTCTATGCACCGTGTCGTTCAGGAGGTTGGCGATCATGGCTCTCCACAATTTCCTGTCCTTTGTAGCACTTAATAAATTGTCATGTTATCTCTCTTAAAACTTGTTCCGCCATCGATTGATTCAAGCTTGCTAGGTAGTTTATGTGTTGTTTTCCTCTGTTTCTCTTGCCTTCAGTTTTTCCTATGAGTATCAAAGTTTCCAAGCCCTCTTACCTCATCATGTACCCTAGAAATGTCAGCTGTCTTTTTCTGATGTTTCTTTTTTGTTTCTATTTTCACTAAAACTTCATCGTTGCTCACGTATTCGGTCAATGTTATTTTCAGCATAGGGTTCTGTAGAACCCTATTTCTGTTGTATTCTTCATTTGTGAGCCAACTGTCCAGCATTCACTGCCTTATTGGAGGGCTGATATTACGTAACAGTTCAGTATCCTTTTCTTTGTTTCTAACGAACTTTTTCTTAATACTTTGCTTAGTACTATCCCAATGCGCCTTCAGATTTCAGTGTCGCACTTTCCACCCAAGACATTTTGGTATACATCAAAAGGTGGATATTTGAGAGTGGAACTGATGTTTTTTTTTTGTTTTTTTTCACCAACATGCTCGTCGTATAGATGCGGTTGAAATCATCTGGAAAATATTTAGCTGGATTCACAGAAGTTTAGCTGGACATCGGCTAACAAATGGATTCTCTGAAGAATTAAAAGGTAAAAATATATTTCGTAACTGTTTGGATACGTTCTTTAATTTTGAAATGAATCATCATCATTCTAAAAGTCATCTGCACGTTAAATTTTTTTATTACCTTTTTGTTACATTTCAGTTTAGCCATTCCACTGAACACTGAACTTTTCAGGTGTATAGAAAAAAAAAATGAATCACTTTTTCTTTCTTTTTTTCCAATGAGTGCATATATGTAAAATCATATGCCCTCATTACAATCATTGCACTCAAAGTGTGCGCATGAATACATTGTTTAAGAAGCGGAATGCATTCTATAAAATACAGGCAAAAATGCACTTGTCCAAGAAGAAGGATGCTTCTCATAAAGTCTAGGCATAAATCCACTTGTTTAATTTCATAAGATGGTATTTATCAATCCACCCACGGGGATCGAATGTGGGACAAGGCCTTTTTAATGTGGGTATCTCCGAGCCCGTAGGCCCAGCCAAAAATAAATAACCATCCAAACCCGCCGAGGCAGGCCAGTTCCGTCAACCTCCCCCAACGAAACCCTACCCTTCGGCGGAGCTTCGTCCGGGTTCCTCTCTGCAAGCAGAGAGTTAGACAGACACCCGACCCGGCAGCTCACAAAGCGTAGATACTACACTTTGATCCTAGCCACCGGGCCGAGCGGGTATTCTTTTTATCGATGGTATTTATCAATCCACCCACGAGGATCGAATGTGGCACAGGCCTTTTTAATGTGGGTATCACCGAGCCCGTAGGCCCAGCCAAAAATAAATAACCATCCAAACCGGCCGAGGCGGGCCAGTTCCGTCAACCTCCCCCAACGAAACCCTACCCTTCGGCGGAGCTTCGTCCGGGTTCCTCTCTGCAAGCAGAGAGTTAGACAGACACCCGACCCTGTAGCTCACAAAGCGCAGATACTACACTTTGATCCTAGCCACCGGCATAAGATGTAGGTATAAATGCATTTCATAAATGCATTCCATAAAATGTAGGCATAAATGCATTTCTTTAAGTAGCAGGAGGTCTTCTATAAAAGGTATCATTAAATGCGCGTGTTCCAGAAGCATTGCACAAGGTTTAGGCAAAATGCATTTGTTTTTAAGAAGCAGAAAGTGTATTAATAAATTTATACCAGGTATCGACAATTCAAAAAGGCTGTTTGTGTCTGAGCGAATAAAATCAGCCATAAGTCAACCATCGGAATCAGATTAATATTGTATATGTAACTTTGGCTGCCCGTTTTCGAGGCTACATTCTTTCAAATTATATTCTATCTGATATACAGTGATTCGATCTTTCTTGAAAAATCTGAGAACTTATACGATGAATATTAACAAATATATTTATGCATAAATCTCATATTCACAACGGCCACCACATACATTTTAAGGCAATTGCTGAAATCCTATTTGAATAAAGCCAACATTGGCAACTATTCTACGTGCCGTCTCCCTTCAGCATGTGGATGATCATGGTTCTCCACAATTTCCTGTCCTTCGTAGTTCTTAATAGTGTTTGCCATTTTACTATTCCTCGCCTTGCCTATTCATTTACACAAGCTTGTTAGGGAGGTTACTCTCTTTTTTCAATCTTAGGGAAGCTATCAAAACTTTTTTCCATGAAAATAGCGCAAGAGTTGCGATAAGCTTAGTACAGTTGTGTCGGTGTGAAAATAATTATCCACCTACAAAGCCGCGTAAACGCTTTTGAAATCTGTCATGGTTGGAATGTGATGATTGGGAATCTCCAACCCAGATATATTTTTTTAATCATTTGATCCAAGTAAGGCAATGAAGTCACTGAGATGCAAGGGGTTGCTGAGCGTTACAGATTAAGGGGAACAATAAAAGAATGAGAAATAAGAAAACAGATGATAACGATTGACACTGCATTTAAATTTTTGAAGATCAAAGTTGACTGGGAAGCAAGAAGCCAGAAGAGTTCCACAAGCAAGAAGGGTTTTAGCACGTAAGTGAATGTAATGGATTCAATTGGAATTCGAGCACGGTGGAGTAATGGATAGCGGCTAGGATGGAGGAATCGGAGAGCAGAGTTCGAATTCCAGTCAAATTCTTTACATTCACTTACGTGAATTCATTCCCTTGGGAAAGGTATGAATCCTCTTCTCTTCGCTTTGCCTCCAACTATGGGTAAATAACAGACCGAGTTCTATAGCCTTGGATGGCAACTGATGTACCGCAGAAAGAAATGGCAACCTACTGCCGGAAAAATATGCCTGGTCAGTCATGTATCGGAAGATACATGATCGGCTAACCGTGTATCAAGCACATAACTGACCGATTTAGTGATACAAGTCTTAATAAGTAACTCATAGTTGAGCGGAGAAGTGCTGAATTCATACTTTTCCCAAGAGTATTTGCGCGTATAACGAACCCAACTGGAATTGGAACTCGGTTCTCTGATTACCAATTCCAAGCCATTGTCCATTAAACCAACAGCACTTCCAAGCTTACAGCGCCTGGTATTTCTAAGCGGTCATCCATCTAGGTACTGACCAGGCTCGACGGCAGTAGACGAAACTAGTACCGCGCTTAAATTCATAAAGTCAATGTACCATAGAGGAAAGTTCATCAGAACAATTACGATGAAAGTATTTCTAGAAAAGACACAGGGAAGCTACAGTACGGCGATGGGAAAGTGACTAAAGCCGAGATGCGAGGTCAGAATCAATAGCATTGCAGATTCTTTTTTTGATTTGATCAAGAATTTCTCAATATATAGCAGGGGCACCTGACCAGATATAACAGCAATATTCAAAGCAAGCTCGAATGGTAGACTTATAAATATGTAAAGTAGATTCTGACGAGAAAAGTTGTCTAGGAACTAAACACAGGGAAGCACCTTTTCTAAAAGCAGATCTGGCAATTAATTTCATTATAATAATTCAACTTCATGTCTGCGGCAAATGCTACTCCGAGAAGGCGCAATGAGTGACTCTCCTGGAGGTTAGCATCAGCCATGGTGATAAACGGTAAGATGGTTCCCTCAGGCGATTAAAAGTGAGCAGTTTCGATTTGGAGGCAGTAAAATTAACAGGCCATTCCTTGCATTGCTGTCATAGCTGAGCTGGAGACAATTATTGTTGCTCGCTGCTGTGTCTCGTCGAAATGGGATACAGATAATTGAATGTTTTATTTTCCTGGAGATCCAATTTTAAACTCAGTAATCACTTGGATCATCATTAATTCAGCGAGTTCTATCCTCCACGCGGCCTCCTTAAATTTATTTACGTGACCAATAAATAACGATACTTGTCAGGCTTACGACCATATCACGTTGAAACATCGGCTCCCTTACGATCACCGATGTTAAATGAAGTGGAGTGATTATGTTTAATTAATTGCTAGGTCTACTGCTAGGAAAATTGGTTCACTGTGTCGTGCCTGGCCATTTCCTCGTCAAAATCCATTTTGCATATGTATATATTCACCATTCGTCCGTGCATTGAATATTGATGGTTTTATGCTCCTACTATGCATCTCGAGATTCTTGACAAAATCAAAAGAAGGATCTGAAATGTAATCAACTCTGACCTGGCATCTCGACTTCAGTCACTTTCTCGCCGTCGTGGGTGTGGCTTCCCTCTGTCTTTTCTATGAATATTTTAATAGCAATTGTTCTAATGAAACCTCCTTAGTACCACGATTGCCTAAATTGAAGTGTGCTACTTGATTGGCAATTAGGTCTCACCGTTTTACCCCTGAACTAGATAGATACAAACGTATCTTCTATTCTAGTACTTTCTTTTCTATCACTTCTTGATTCAGATTTCTTCCTTCCGTACGACATAAAATCTTCAAAAATTTAAATGCAACGGTAATCGCCATCATCTGTCTTCTTGATCCTGTTCTTTTATTGTCCTTTTTCTGATTTTCTCCTCACTAAAGTCATCTCTTTCCCTTTTAATATTTGTAACCCCTTTTGTTATAGTGTCATTATTATCTTCCTTGGAATGAAATGATTAATGAAATCCATCTCGTAAAAAAACCTACTTCGGAAACTACCCGAGCAATGCCTATCACGTTGAGAGATGTGCTCTCATCCGACTATACTAGGCTTATTTTATACTTCTTCTTTATGTCCTTCAAGACGTAGACGACCATTGCTCTCCACAATTTCCAGTCCTTCGTAGATCTTAATAAATTTTACCTTTTTTTTTTTTTTGTTATTTCTGCCCCCAAACTTGTTCCACCATCCATTTACTCAAGATCACTAAGTAGATTATGCGTTGTTTTCCTCTGTCCCTTTTTTCCCTCTGTCCCGTGAGTATCAGATTTTCCAAGCCTTCTTTTCTCATTATGTGTCCTAGAAATTTCAAGTGTCCCTTTCTAATGTTAAGTACAAGTTTCCTTTTCGTTTCCATTTTTCCTAAAACTTCGTCGTTGCTCGCATATTCTGTCCATGGTATCCTCAGCATCCTTCTGTAGAACCACATTTCTGTTGCTTCATGTCTCTTCTTCATCTTTGAGGAGACTGTCCCGCGTACAGAGCCATATTGGAGAAGAGATATTACATAAAAGTTCAGAACTCTTTTGTTTGTTTCTAACGAAATCTTTCTGTTTCTTAATACTTTGCTTAGTTTTTGGAAGGCATCTTTGGCTCTCTCAATATGACTTTGCATTTCAGTGTCACACTTTCCATCCTCTTTAGGTCTTTAAGTTATTCCAACGCCATTGTTTTTAAATAAAAACCAACCATCGTAAGGTCTTTCTTCGAAATATCTGCACAAAAACAAATTGGTTGAAAGAAAAAGACATATTTGAACACGCACAAACATGTGTAGCGTACATAATAAGAATGCGCAGATGCCCGCTCATAAGTGCCAGTTTTCTTTTACTTGATGGCATCTGGAAGTGTAAATATCTTTCCATTCGGCTACTTGCCCACGCATAGCAACACCAGTCATTCCAAGAATATTTGTCTATAAGTTTACCATCATCATCTGCCGATATCGTTTGAGACCGCTACCTGCCTCCACCCACCTGCCTGGATGACTCCATCTTCCGTCAACAAGCGGTATGCGTAGCAGATACACATCTCCACCTTGTTTAGTCACGCTGAATCCATCGCTTACACATACACACACGCACGCACAATCTGTAAACTTCTTGCAAATACTTTTGCCTTAGTCCTTAATCAGCAGTTTCCCACCCTCATGATCGTATTCAGGATGTAGAAACACTTTTGCCATTAAATCATTTTCTAAATTCTTTTAGTTGGTAAAAGAAAAACAACTGAACAGTTAAGTCTTATATTTTTTTTTTCTAAGTGGCTGTCTTTATTGACGAATAAAAAATATTCATAAGGCTCAAGAGCCACGCAAGGTAGAGGGCTGATGAATGAAATTGTTGTAAGTGCGTAAAGTCGAAGTGCGTAATGATTGCACTAAATGATTTGAATATCTGCCACACAAGACGATGTTTGATTTTTAACGCTGTTTTAGATCATTAAAATCTATTATCAACTTTTTTCTTCACTTCTTAATTCTTTTTACCATTCATCCAGCTGTAGTCCTATTTTTTTATTTCCTCATTAATGTACACGAAGAAGTTGATAATAAATAAAAATGAATAAGAAAAGTGTAGTTTCTTTTAATCATCACATTCAAGTATCTTTATAGATATTGACTTTGCTAGATATGAAAAGAGTCTGTAGGTTTACGCATGATTAGAAGGATGTGTCCAATTATCTGTATCAACTCATTTACTTAAAAAATAAATCTAAAAAGTGAAGGATAAAATAAGATATTGCTTTAACATAAAAATTGCACTAAATTGGATTTTATTCAAGTTTGTTTGAAAGGTGCCGATCAAAACGATAAATTTTATTTATTTTTCTGAATTATTGCTTGTCCCATTAAAGGTTCAAGAACTACTCAAGGTAGATTGCTGCTGAATGAGATTGTTGTAATAGCGTGAAGGTGAAGATGGTAATGACTGCATTAAATGAAGTGGCTATTAATTCAGTTTTGTATGAAAGGTTCCGATCAAAATGGTATTGTTTTTTCTTCACTTTTAGTTCTACACCCATCATAAATATAAAAAATTTTGTTGTTGCAGCTGCCAGATGAAGCGATTGACAATTAATATGAATTCATTAAGAATTAATTTATTTTTAGAGGGAAATTTCTTGTTCGAAACAATCGCAAGCTAATGGAAAATTCCTGCTGAAAAGTGTACTAAATTGAACGAATCAATTATCTTAGATAATAACACTTAGAAGTAAAGAGGATTATATGAGACTCATCAAATCCATTATCAGCTGTTATACATTAATCAGTTCTGATTAGTTTCCTTATCTTAAATGTTAGATTCACTACCTTGAGTGTCTCTTGGGCTTTGTATTGGGTAAACATTTAGCTTTATAAAAAAAGAAAAGAAAAAATACAGCTGCATATAGTTCTTGGGAAATATCTCATTGAATGAAACTTTCTTCTCATATCCGGAATATAAAGAAATGAGGATGATTCGATTCCATGGAAGTAGAATGTCGTGTTCCAGCAGTAATGCTCTGAACTGGTGGAAGGTATTCATCTGAACATGTGCCATGGAAATAGCCATGGTGCTGGGCTTGTGACGTTGTATGTGTGGGAAACAAGCTACGAGGTGGAGAATAGGTCTCTCCCCACCACACCACAAGATCGCGTAAAAGATTCTGAACTCTAAGACTGTAATGTGGGGACTAAGCACCTCCAGACCAGATAAGAGTAATCCCTTTGTTGTGGTCTCATGTGACTCTTGTAGGAATAAAGTATGGCTGAAGGATTTAGGTATTTCCAAAGCGTTAGAATGAACCAATCATCAGAGATTAAGCATTGACCCTGGCCCTCCACATTTAAGTGAAATGCGGAGGGTGCAGTCTGGATTAACCCCTCCCCCTCCACTTGAATAGGATTTTCCTTAATTTTTGTCCCAGGTATAACAAAGATAACGATGTTATTACCTAAACAGCTTAGTTTGAAACAATGTCATAGTTATACGGCACTTAGTGAGGATCGAATTCACAAGTCAGTAGGAATGACCAATCGTAATAACTTGCTAACATTATAACCCAACTCTGAGGCACCATTGACTTGTTGCTTTCCGCTTTAAAATTTCTAACACAGTCTCACGAAATATTCTCTTTTTTGAGGACCAGTAAAATCTTAAAAAAATCTTCGCTCAAAAAATTTTCGTTCACTAAGTTAAGGCATAATTTAGTTAAACAGATGATCGGCAGTTAATGAATTCTACTTGGAAAAATAGTTTGGCAAAAATGTTTTCAAAATACTACATGAAATTTCCTATTTTTATTCTCTGATGTATCATAATATTTAATGAATAAATAATCTCTTTGCGAGTTGCACAACTATAAAATACCGGAAGAAATTCTCCTATTGCATCTTTAAATATTTCAATTTGATAACCTTAACCAAATATTGCAACAACAATCATAAATATCAATGTAGGTCATTATTTAAAGAATTATGAGGGTACAAATGAAAATATGCAAAATTGACAAATTTTTCCATTTCAATGAAGCAGACGTTAAACACGTAAGAGCATCATCGCATCTATTTTCTTTTTTTATTTCACTGAAAGCGAACAACGTCTCTGATATGTCTTTTCCGTCTTTCGTCGGAATCAAAACAGAGTGATGTATTGGAAAGGCGTAACACACGTATTAACCGACTAAGAAACGAAAGAACATGCATTTTTATATGATATTTAAAAAATTGAAAGAAGAGAAGTCTATTTTAGGTCCTTTCTGTATTTATATTTATAACTTTTTGAATTTTTATAAAGGTGAAATAGATGTATGTTCTCAATTGAATGGAAGCAACAATTCTGTTAGAATCGACATTCCTAGACCAATTGAGAAACCTGTGTATGATCGGATGTTTCAGGTCGTATAAAGATACCAATTTCAATGTTGTAAATTCTTACCAATTTAAGGGCTTTTCTTCGCAATTCCCATTCATTCCATTCGTAAGACTTGACAATATTTGATTCCATAAAGTGTGTATCGGTTTGGGTGCCACTGTCACATTTATTATTTTGTTTATATGAATTACGTACATATAAAATCGTTCAGTCGAAAACCAGATTTACTTTGTTGTTCTAAAGAAATGAAATCATTAACAAATTATTAATTAATTATTTAATAACATCTTTCGGAATTTACGATTGAATTTTTATATTCATTGAGAAAATTTTCAAATTTGAAATGAATATACACAACATGTATCCAAGCGTATGTACACGTGAGAACGTTATCTCCTCCTTTATTTTCTTTTATTCTTTCTTTCCTTTTCTCACTGAAACCAAACAGCATCTCTGATTTCTTTCCTTCTTCCATTATTTTATGAAGTACTAGCAGGGTGTCATGTACGCGTTAATTAACGGGCGGAGGAACGAGAGGAATTATAGTACGACTCCTAGTAGCCGTGAAAATTTCAGGGCTTTCCTGTTTTAATTTTGTTATCTTTCTTTCTTTCTTTCTTTTCTAGGGGGGGTGTTCTTGGCTGGTGAACCGTTACTTGAATGTTGTATGCACGCCTATTTTCGTGGATTTGGAGGCCAGGATTTCTGCTGTGGATGCTAGCATTTAAACACCAGACATTTCATTGCATTCAGCTTTATGCGCCTAAAGTCTCCAGGGAGATCGATCCGTTCTTGACGACATCTCGTTGGATAATTTTACCGGGAAACTGGAATGTCGTTCTCGATCCCAATATAGGTCGCACGGGAACTAAATTGGGTGTAAAGCCATTTCGTAACTTTATCGGCAGGTTGGATCTTATCGATAAGTTCAAGAATGAGTTTCATCGAGAGGTAGTGTGGATTTGACGAATATGGGGCAGCTTGGCTACGGTCTTGCGTACAAGCTACATTGACCGAGTCTTAGTTAGGAGGGTTGACTTAGGGCTCTTAGGCTGTCCAATCTTCATTCCATATTTTATTCGGATCATGGGCTTGTCTGGGTTCGTTTTAACTTAGATAAGCCTAGGATTATAATGGGTAGCTACTGGAAATTCAACACATCATTGTTCAATGAGAAGGATTTTCAGAGCTGCTTTTACTAACCCTAATACGGGAATTGACGGTCTGTGGTTGGAAATAAGTGGTGGGCCCACGTCAAGGTTACTATTAGGCCGTTTGTTGCTGATTATAGTAAGCCGCTCAACCAAGATACATTAACAGAGCAAACGGCACAAAAATCTAGAGTAGAAAAGGCTATCAAATCGGGGGATAGTGGGGGAAATAACTGTCTTCCGAAACAACAAATATGGCTGCTGAGTTGCGAGCTGAAGAAGTTCGGAGAATCGCAGACCGACATATCGCTAAGGTCACATTGCCGGATGGGTGTACCGTGACTTCAAATAATGGCATATGTGAGGCTTTCCGATCTTATTTTCAGGATCTTTTTACCAGGTCTGAACACGATTCAGTTTGACACATGTGTTTGACTTTTCTC
The DNA here is from genome assembly GCA_963932145.1 of Acanthosepion lycidas. NCBI lineage: Eukaryota > Metazoa > Mollusca > Cephalopoda > Sepiida > Sepiidae > Acanthosepion > Acanthosepion lycidas. The sequence continues at coordinate 56,044,192 of OZ010577.1, forward strand.
GCCTCGAGAAGACTGAAGCGGCTGGGTACGAGGGTCCAGTCACATAGGAGGAAATCTGGGATGCGTTGAGACAAGACTCGATGGTCTTTCCTATGAGGTGTACTTGAGGCAGTCGCGCGTGTTTGTTCCTCTGCTGGCACTGATCTTTAACCAATGGTTGAAGAACAGGAATATTTCCGAACGCTTCACCAGAGGTGTAATCAAGTTGCTTGGCAAGAATAAAAACGTAGGCGATGAGGTTAATAATTTCCGATCCTTAACTATGTTGAATACAGAATTAAAGATTTGAGCCATGGTCTTAGTCAAGCTTTTGTAGGCTGTCCCGCCTAGTCTGATTGGCCTTGACTTGAACTGTGAAGGGTCGGACTATTCAGGACAACCTTCATCTGGTACGCTTGATCGTAGAACAAGTCAACAGTGAAATCGCGCTGATCAATTTAAATCAGTCCAAAGCATTTGATAAGGTTGACCATCGATTCAGAGCTGTCATTGAGTCTGCAGGCTTTGGATTGTGCTCTCGATCCTGGATCCATCTCTTGTATCGATCCTCTGGTGTGATGGTTGAAGTGAATGGCGTAAGGTTGAAACCTTTCATGTTGTCCAGATCTATTCGTCAGGGTTGCCCGCTTTCGGCGATACTGTATATTGAAGCTTTTCCTTCGCAAGTTAGAGGTGAATCCGGTCCTACATGAAATTACCCTCCCTGGTGCTATCCCCTCAGCCAAGTATTCCGCTTATGCCAACGACGCGAAACCTTTCGTAAAAAGCAAGACCGAGATTGACGAAGTCGGCAAGGAAATCAGCAGTTATGAAGAGGCAACAGGAGCTCAAATTAACCGCGACAAGTCAGTGGGCTTGCGGTTGGACGCGTGGAAGGGAGTCTCTCTTCCCGGACTCTTCATTTGGACGGACTGCCCTCTCAGGATACTCGGCGTCTGGAGTTGGAGAAGAATTGGCTGGAGATCCAAGCAAAATTAATCTGTAGTCTCGGACAAAAAAATAAAGGGGCCGGTGACCGGGTATGGACGGTCATCGGCCCCTTTATTTTTTGTCCTCCATTTTATCTTTAGTTTATTTCCATTCCTCTCCCCATTTAGGTGACAGGGATTGCAGTTCTCTGGTAACTGTGGGATGTCTTTTGTTTTCGAGTATGAGTTTTCCTAATTGATATTGTGTTTAACTTAGATAAGCCTAGGATTATAATGGGTAGCTACTGGAAATTCAACACATCATTGTTCAATGAGAAGGATTTTCAGAGCTGCTTTTAGTAACTCTAATACGGGAATTGACGTGTGTGAGTGCTAGTGTGAATGATTGTAGAACGGGTGTATGAAAATCATTTTATTAATCCCGCAGTATTTTTCGTCCACTTAATTGCTATCTCTATCATGAATAGACTGTGGGGGTGCCCGTTACTAACACTAGTTTTGTTTAGCTGTGTAGATAGTTTTTTACATCATGAACATTGGGGATATTTTAGATTTTTATCAACCCAGCCCTCCACAAAGACTTTACATTAGTTAGGAATTCCTAGAGAAAATGTAGCATTATGGTGTCCGTGTATGGTAGTGTTGTGTAGATGAGATGTTTTGGTGAAAGGAACAATGTACGAACGATTGGGGCTGTAATTGAGGCTAGCTAAGTTATCAATAGGACAATTGAAAAATAGTCACCATCCCAGTTTGTGCCACATTAATAGTTTCGTACAATAAATATTAGGAGTAAACAAGCAGAGAGTTAGAGATCTAGCTTATCTACTTCCTACCTATTTCAGCAAGACTACGTCGACTCCAAATGACATACTACGACATACTTCATCTTGATTGTGATATCTTCATTCAATGCAAGGAAGACGTAACAAAAAGTTACTTGCTCAAAAATTTTCTTCAGTACCGTTAATTTCTTCAAACTTGCCATATTTAGATTTATTCAACCCAAATTTAAGTAGCTCAACAGCAAATTCAACGGGTTTTCCAATATTTTGATTTTTTATTGAGTCCCAACTCTTAATTTAATGCTTAAATATGCTCTTTACGATTTCCGAGAAATTCCACTACTGCATTGTTAAATATTTGTGTTGTACATTCACATAAATACAGTAGTAAATGATGTATGTTGCTCTCCAGTTGGGGATTTGTCTCCAGCTGTGCTGGTCAAACTCTCAGCCTGGAGGCAGAGAGGATCCCCAGACGAGGCTATGTCGAAGGGTAGCTACCCGACTCCGTTTATACGGGATCTCTGGGGAATTTTTGGCCGAGCCTACGGGCTCGGATACCCTACATTAAACTCGGCCTTGTACCACATCTGACCACGTGGGGCGGTTGGTAGATATCCTGCAGTTGGATATTCATTGTGGAATTCACTTGACTCACTTCTAGCAGTTGACTACTACTTCTACGCGCCGCTGGAGAATCTTATACGTGTTGTTCTTGCCCTAAGTATTATCGTTCATTACCAACCTTCGTTTGATTATTCTATTTCCTAGGCTACAACAATTTGATATTAACAATTTTACAAAAACAAGGAGGAAAGAGTCCAACTACTGCTGCAACTAAGAATTTAAGCTGAAAAAAAGAAAAAGGAAATGTGGAAAAAGCGAAAAGCTGCAGCAACAAAGAATCGTAGATCAAAAAAGAAGAGAAAATATTGACGCAGTGGGGAGAGAGAAAGAGAGAAGTAAAGAGAGCATCATCTTTAACAGGAAAAGATGATTCTACAACTTTAGGGTGATGTTGCGGTGGAGGCAAACGAACTTTAACATTGTGATAGCAGTTGAAATTTTCATTTCTGAATTTAAGTGAGTCGCGATATTTGCAGGAATTATTGATTTCATCAATGTTTAGGGTTTTCATCCGTCCCGCAAAATGCGTGTTTGTCCAACACGTTGATGCTGAAGGACATGTCCCTCATTAACTGATGAGGGACACGTTTTTATCCAGCGTTTTTAGAATCGATATTCCTTTTAAAAAAATACGCTTAATTTTGCTTTAAAAAAAAAACCCCAAAACTATAATATACTTAATAAGCATGAATGGCTAGAATTAAGTGCGGACTCTTGCCTGCCTGTCTCCTTCCATTACTCTCTCCCTCTACTCATCTCTGTCTCTCTCCTTTTCTCACTATTTCTTTCAATTTCATTAAAAAATAACAACCTGACTTAATTTAGTTGTGTGGATCCGTGAACTCCTTGTTGGGAATCTGTCGCCAATGAGTCCGTGGAACTTATAGTTTGGAACTAGTCAGTGGAGTACACAGCCTCCCCGCAACGCATTTCCTATTTAAGGAGTTAGCAACCGAAACAATGTTTATTATTATTCTCAATATATCTCGTGATAACTGCTCAATAGAGCGTAACGCACGTGCCAACTAACGTACTAAATAATGAGGGGGACAAACAGAATTATTATTTGTTTAATCATTTCACCCCAAGCAAGGTAATAAAGCCACTAACATGCAGGGGTTACTGAGGGTGAAAGAACAACAAATGAGTGTGAACAATATAAGAGTAACCAAGACAGAAGATTAATATTGAAATTAAATTTTTGAAGAGCAAACTTGACTCGAAACAAGAAACCAGGTGAGAGTTCTACAAGAGGAAAGAAACTGTTAGCGTAGAACTTACAGTATTATCAATTTCGACTCTAAAATGTTGAGGTCATGCCACCAATCTAGTACTGCTGTTAAATTCATAGTCTAGCTACCATAGAAGAGTTGATCAGAGTAAGAAAGTATTTATAAGAAAAGGCACAGAGAAGTTATATTATGGCGATGGGAAAGTGACTATAATATGACGTTTCAGTTTATTTAGTCTGGCCAGAAATCAATAGCTTTAATTTATTTAACAACAACTGACGACTCTCGTTCTGAGGAAAAATTGCGACCGGTTTGCTTACCAAGATTTACAGTAAAAAATATCTAACATGTTATGACGCAACATTTGAAACTTGACCAGCGAAGGAAGCAAAGTAAATAAAAAATTAATCTCCTGCTACTGGTGGCTAATACTATGCATGTCCTCTCTTGGCATGTTTAGTGTCGCTGAGCCGAATAAAACAAAATGACTGTTTCAGCAAAACCATAAGCTGTTCATGAAACCAATTCAAAGAAACTCTTCTAAAATAGTCCACTATATTGCATTGTATATTTGCGCAAATTGATTACCATCTGTTTATGCGCGAATAATTCATTTGGTAAATTCTTTTTAGCATCAATAATTAACAACCACCGAAGTTCTAAGTTTCGATTAACAGTTAATAGGGTGAACCGTGTTCAAATTGCGGACGGGGGAATTTTATAGTGAGTTTCTAAGTGTAGCATAGATGTGACACAAGGCCGAAAGTATGGAATACTCAATGACGATCGAACTCACTACTCAGTCGTAATTGTTCTAGTGAGACAAGCTTGCTAACCATGACACCACGTCGAGGTACACGAGGGACGTTGAGTAGTTTATGTTCACTTTATTTTAAGCTCCCTGAAAAAGGCATGAATCGATCTTTCTCATTGGTCAGGCGAAGTGGGTGTGTCGACAAAATGACAAAGCCAAAACCTTTTATACTTAACATTACATAATAGAGACAAAAATGGCAACAAAAAGGACACTTATCACCATAAAGAGACAGTTGAAATTTTTAGGACACATACTGAGGAAGGGGGCTTGAAAAATATGATACTCACAGGACAGATTGAAGGCAACAGAGAGACAGAGAGAGAGAGAGAGAAAGGAAAACGACGTGTAACATATTTAGTGAGCTTGAGTAAATGGATGGTTGAATAGGGAGAAATATCAGAAAGACAAAATCTAATAAGAGCTAAAAGATGCAGGAAGTTGGGGAGAGCCATGATCGCCTACGTCCTGAGGGGACATGGCACCTTTTCGTCAGTTTTTCGCGGCCAGTCTGTGGCGCGAGCGGCACTGTCACCCTCATCCCCATTCGAAAACATGAACCCTAGATTCTTGTTTGTTGATGTCTGACAGACTGCCTCCTCTTCTTCAGAGCAACTATTTATATATCCATCTGTTCAACGGTTTTTTTTTTCACACGCTCGCAGCCTTGCCCACAGGTGTTTGCCTCTCGGGGTCACCGCTGACAGCAGATGAATCGGCTGGTGGGTGGGTCACCTCAGATCAACTCTGAACCTGGATTCCTTGATAGTCTGGTATGAACCTGGGTGCGAAGCTTATTCCGGTATAATACCAAAAAAGGATTACTCTTTACTGTTTGTATAATGTTGCACGGCACAACCTGTCGCATGTTACGTTATTGTTTGGATGCCAACTGGGTCTACGGTCCTCTGTGTTGCATTTACATTTTAGTGAGTTGACAACCCTATCAATGTTTACTGTACTATTTCTCGCAATAAATATAACTGTAAAGCGTAACACACGTGCGAACTAAATTACTAATTAATGGAGGAATAAGCAATGTCAAGTAACCTTATTACTTTTAGAAATACTATGCGACATTCGTTTAACTTACGAGATATAAAACAAATATAATATATATATATAAACAAATATAAAAGATATATAAACTGATTTAATATATTTTCTCTTTATACGTTATTTTAATGGATACAATTTATTTAAGTAAATGATCTGTTTTTTTTAAATAAAGTTTTAATTACATTTACCGGCCTGAGAAATTTCGTAGAAAATATGCGTTTTCCGACAGGAATCTAACCTGTGTCCTATAATTTGGACTTTGTTAGCCAGACGCTTTCTCTGTAGGTGGGTGGTATAGCACGTCAGATCAAATTCCTGTCGGAGAATGCATATTTTCTACGAAATTTCTCGAACATTCAAGCCGGTAAATGTAATTAATACTGTTTATTTAAAAAGCAGAGCATTTACTTAAATTGCATCTATTAAAATAACATATAAACAGAAAATATATTAAATAATAGTCGGATTTAATCCATTTCATAATATATAAACTTATGTTTAACTTACAAGATATAAAATAATATATCTGTAATATAATATCTGTAACTTACATAAATTTTACATTTATAAAAACATATAAAATATTATATGTAAGTTAAATTTATAATGTCCGACTGTGAACTGAAAGGTTCATAGGCTTACTATGAAGGGGTGATGCTAGAGCTGTGAAAACCTTTATGCATTCATTTCAACTATTCTTATTAATAATTGCATTATTTCTTTCCGCGTAATTCGATTAATCATTATTTCTGCAAATTCTGATATGGCTGCCATATCTGAATTTGTTGGTTCTGATTCTAGACTCATGACAAAATTCAAAGAAAGATCTGTTATGTAATCGCTCCTGACCTGACATTTCGACTTCAGTCACTTACCCACCATGTCGCCTCTCTGTGTCTTTTCTAGATATAATTTCTTGGCAATTGTTCTAATGAGCTTTCTTCCTTGGGACGTCAACCGCATGAGCTTAAGCGTGCTACTAGATTGGCAACTCGGTTGCATTGTTTTATTGTTGAATTAGTTAGATGAAATCGTTAGTTCTATTCTAATAGTTTTTTTTTCTCTCAGTTTTCGACTACAGAACGCTCTTCCAGTTTTTTGCTTCCTTGCCACCATCTTCTTTCTTTCTTTTGGGTTGAGCTGTCGACCAATCTCTCTCATCTGTTGCGGTTGTCTGCCAGGACCTGGATCTCCACAAATGGTTTCTTGGTGTGCTCATCATGCGGTGTGTCGTGGACGTTTTTAACCTGACGGAGCCAATCCCTCTCCAGGTTAGACCACAGCCGATGTTCCCTAACTAGGTGGCTCGCCTTGGTCGCGAACACATGGCCGTTGTAACTCATCTGAGGAAGCCTTCTGCCCTGGCCGGTGCCCTGTCACGATTTTCAAAAATGTAAATGCTACGTCAATAACCATTTTATGTCTGCCTGTATCCTGTTCTGTTATTGTCATTTCTCCTCTCTAGTCTCTTCTCTTTTTACTTTCACTTTCAGAAGCTGCTTGCGTCTTAGTGGCACTATCGCCTTGCATGAGATAAAATGATAAAAAAAAAATCTTAAGAGATGGCCTCTCAAATTACCGTCTCGGTTTAACTCTAGGGCTTTTTGACTTTGTTTAGAAAATAACGTAATTTCTATAGAATAGCAATCTGAGTAACCATTTCTGTATATCATTTATACTTTGTCAACACTTATCACTGGCTTAAGTGTCACGTACATAATTTCCGATTTTACCAAAATCAGTCGAGGTTCAATTTCGCTGATCCGTACATTCTTACCAAATATTATAGCTTTAAAATCTCCTTTTGAATTCGAACTTTTTAACTTTTCCATTGATTATTTCTCACTACATTTTTTCATTAATGAATATACTTTCCTTAATGGCACCAAGTTACTTAAAGGGTATATTATACACCCTATGGGGTTCGTAATTCTGTCATAAATCTCTATCTATAAAAGGCAGAATATGTGTGTGTGTGTGTAACGAATGCACGGCCGCAATTTACATGCACATACTCCAAGTTAGCGGGATGGCCAAGACCGGCATTGCATTTCCCAACTCCAATCGATAGTGGAAATAATCGATTTTTCATGCTTCTACGGCAGTTTTCATGTAGTTTGCGGCCATTTTCTACTGGCCAGAGTGAGAGCCGATAGCTGGCTGCCACGAATAGGCAGGAAGATTCTATTGGCCAGCGTGAGAGCCAACAGCTCACTGACACGAATGTTAACTAGCATGCTAGCATGCAAAAAAATCGATAGCTGCATTCGTCACAAGTGGGAAAAATTTAAATCTGCATGGCTCTTTACTCCAATTGGCTCATTCGCTTGCTTAAACTCAACGTTGATTCTGATTCCGCAGAACTGGGTTTGTGTGAAAAAATAAAGAAATGACCAACAATGTATTTTTATAGTAATAGGAAACATAAAGACTATATGTGGATTTTCTAAGTGTAGCTTAGGCAAAAGGTCGAAACACTGGGGTACCAGTGAGAATCGAACTCAAAATGATTTCCTCAGCATTGTTTAGATGTGACACAATACCAAAAGTGTGCAGTACACAGTGAAGACCGAACTCACAACTCAGTCATAACCGATCTAATGAGACAAGCTTGCTAACAATTACACCACCTCGATGTGCCCTGCGGCTCTTCAGACAATTTTATTTAATAACAAAAACTATCACTGAAACCTGGTTTTTCGATTTTTCCCCTTGAAAAATAAATGAATGAATATTTAAAATGAAAGCTAAAACATTTATTTAAAAAAGGTCAAAAACTTTGTGGTATACAAAAGTCTATATTTCAGTCTGAAAAGTAAAATCGAGTCAATAACATGAAAAGGAATTTGCTTATTTTTCTCGTTTTATTTTCTTCATCTTTCCCTTCCTCCTCGTACCATTTTTTTTCTTATTAACGCTATCGTTTTGCAAAGATAGCTTCAATGACAACGACACGTGCGGCCTACTCACATTAAAACAGCCAGTTAAAATCCTGTCGGAATGGTGCAGGGTATGTGAATAGCCATTTTGTCTTGCGCAGTGGTTTTCAAAGCAATACAAAGTTGCGCAGTTATTTCGAATGGAGTATTTCCTGCATTCCGATCCGCAGGACATTAGCAGTAAACATATTTCTGCGTTCTTTATTTACTGTTAGTGGTTCTTTACTGTTTAATCGGCGTCTCAAAGATTATCAAAAAATTTTGATTGATTTAGTTTTATGTTTCCTCTGCTTGTCATCACTGTTTGTCTATATATTTCCGTTTTTATTCAGAGCAGTAGCATCTATTTCAATGAATAAAACATGGAAATTCATGTATATTACACGCATAAGCTCTGATGAGAGATTATACAAGATTAATGTAATTTAAGCAATTAATTGATCAGCCACGAAGAAGCTTTGACGATCAAGCAAGGTCTGAACAGTGCCTTTAAGCCGAGTCGGTTAAGGGACGTCGGATCTATCGACGGTTTCCCTCTGACCAGGGGGACAAACGTTCGAGTCCTGCTGGAGAGCGCATTTTTAAAAAAATAAGATTTCTCGGCTATTCAGGCTGGCAGATGAAAATAAATAAATATACTGTTTTAATAAACAAACGGAACGTCTTCTCAAATATGAGTATCCGCTAAAAATAACGTTTAAAGTGATAGAAGTCTGTCGGATTGATAAATAAAAATCTATTACTTCTTTCTTTTTATGTTTGGATACGAAACTGAGCAGATATAATGATTTCAATGAATCTATGACGAGAAGGATTTTTCTTAAAGGCACTGTTTCATTCTTGAACGAGGAACAACAGAAATCAAACTGGAAATATACTTTTTCCTTAGTAATGCTAATGTTAATATTAGCCGTTTCCCTACAAGGAAATATTTCGCTGTGCAGCCAGTTTTGCTTTCGGTTGAAATTCAAAAAATCTTTCTCTTAAAACAATATTTTAGGAAAACAGTTTTCTCAAGTCCAGTAGCTTTTATTAATCTTTCCAGTATTAATGGGATTTCCTTCCGAACCTTCCATTTTATGTGGTGTAGAATGTTAACAACTTGATTATTTTCTCTTCGAGTCACATGTGCTATCCATTTTAATGCTTACTGCTGTTGGTAGTCCTAGAGTTTCTGTTATTTGATACACTTCTTTCGTTGTGATTCTGTAGCGCCAGTCCACAATGCTAAAAAAAGCGTGGCATCACTGCTTTCATTCCACTTCTAGATGCTAATTTCTTTTTTTGGAAAATTTTATCTAGAGCCCCATTTCTTGGAGCACAGAGGATGCTGATTTTCTGTTCAATGTCATTCGTGTCCCAACTAGGAACACAACATTACTACGATTATTATTATTTTTACTCTTTAATGAAGTAAAAAATAAAACAAACAAAAAAACGGTGATAACAACTTAAACAAGTGTACAAAGCATGATGGGTAAATTGTCACCATTTTATATTTTTCATTTCGAGCATGCGCGGTGGTTGTTCTTGATTTTGTCGACTACACAATATGGTAGGGTCAGTTGGGTATCGTATGTGAGAAAAATAGCACTATGATGCGATTCACATAACCAGAAATTTTTAAACGGGATGCTGTACTGCTTGACATTCGCGCCGGAAGCTACAATACGAACATTTCAGTGTGTTTAGGTGTCAATCTGAGGAGAGTGTAGAGGATTCGGAAAGAGTTGAATGAGTCTAATGGTGATTACGAAGATGTTAGGATTGTTCACTAGTGATTAAAAAGTTATGCCTCCATTCTTCTTCCTACAGGGCCTCAGACTCAACTTGGAGGCCTACATGAAGTGCCTTGAGGAGGTAGCGTTGCTCTGGGTCTAGAGAATGTCTGCTGGAAGACCCTATGTCTGGCAACAGGACTATGCACCATATCACACAAGCAGGAGAACACTGTCATGGATGACAGACAATTTCTGCGATCACATCCCTCCTTCCATATATATATATATATATATATATATATATATATATATATATATATATATATATATATTGGGTTCGTGCATAATTATCAGGCGTTTTTGTAAGCTAGTTATTTGTTAATAAAAATTGCTGTTTTGTTTAATTTCACGAAAATATTATTTTACTTTCAGGTTATAAAAATTCGTTTCGATAATTATACGCCACAGAATAAACATTTAAAAATGTTCTTGTTGAATTATGTTTCTTTTTCCATAAATTATATTGTTTAAAAACGCCCGATAATTATGCACCAACCCTATATATATATATATATATATATATATATATATATATATATATATATATATATATATATATATATATTTATATATGTATGTATGTGTGTGTGTAAATATTTTCAGATGGAGTTTATCTGTAGAGGAGACAAAATGAATAAAAAAACAAATCACCATTTGCTGCATGACTAATAAATACAAAGATATAGTTTTTCTTCTTGCTAACCGACAGGACCACGTTTCAACAAATGGAAATACCTTCTGAAGCAAAGGATCGTCCGCGAAGCATACGAACCATGTGGCCCTCAGCAAGCATACATAGCGATCTTATAGTGAAAACATTATTTTCTGAATATTAGTAGATTTAAAGTTTAATTAATCTGATTTGAAACAAATATTACTTTTGGTTTAAAATATCGCAGAAATGTATTTCTTAACACGATGTGGTCATTTTTATGAGGTTTTGACAGCTTTATTAACAGTCTGATGCTTGGGAAATTTAATTTTTTCTTCGAGGGACATATCTGTAAAACTTATTTGACAAATATAATGTGAGCGCCGTTTTTATATATTTTTAACTACCCAGTAATATTAAAAATGTAGGAAAATTTAATCTAATGCTTTATTAAATATTAAGTCATACAAAAATTAATTTCGTGAAATTTCATAAAATTAAATGTGGGCGGTAACAGACGCCATTTTTTCTCAAGATTTTCTAAAAAAAGAAACGTTTCTAAAATAATTTAATTCATTTGTGAGTAAGTCCTGAAATTTTATTAAAATCAGACAATTATTTGATTTTTGCAAGATTTTCCAGATCATTGTGCTTTTTTACCGTAAAAGGACACTCAGCAGATCTCCTATACAAATTTATGTTCACCTGCTGACGTAAGAAAAAAATAACCAAAATTTTGAAGATTTTAAAAAGGATTAAAAATAAATTTAATAATAAAAAAAATATTTGACTTTGGTCTTAAAAACAGCATAAAGTTTTTTCAGTCGTTTTTACTCATTTTTAGCGAATATTTGGTGATACCGATATATATATATATATATATATATATATATATATATATATATATATATATATATATATAGATAGATAGATAGATAGATAGATAGATAGATATGTGATGCATTACGCGGAGCTGAAATGAGCTGGTAGATTCATAGAAGACGTCAAACCTCTTCCCGACAGGAACACAAAGTTCTCCTTATCGTGTGAAGAATGTGACCGTGTCTATTTCTCGAGGGCAGGCCTCATAAGCCACAAACGTGGACAGAGAAAACCTCCATCTACCAATATGATACCCGACAAAACTTTTAGGGAAACATTTGTAAGTGTGTAGGTCATTCATTGGACTCACTGCCCTTCATAATACTAATCATCAAGCTAATCAGGTTGCTGTGGGAAGACTCGCTGGTAGTCATTATAGAATAGTTTGCTGGTCATATGCGGGTCGTATGAGCCATTTACGAGATCATCGACATGATTGGAAAAATCAGGAAGATGGAAGTTTTGGAATTATGATAACCGGTCACGAATCGATCTTCCACCGTGTACAAAAGACATGCATTCATAAGCTTCCACCATGTATGATGACATATTCATAAGCTTCTAGCATGTTTGAAAGACATTCATAAGCTTCCACCATTTATGAAAGACATATATTCATACGCTTCCAACATGTTCGAAAAACATACATGCATAAGGTTCCACCATGTATGAAAGACATATATTCATACGCTTCCACCATGTATGAAAGACATACATTCATACGCTTCCAACATGTTCGAAAAGCATACATGCATAAGGTTCCACCATGTATGAAAGTCATTCATAAGCTTCCACCATGTATGAAAGACATACATTCATATGCTTTCATCATTGAATAACATACGTAAATAAAATTTTTCTTCTTTTTTTTGCACCAATTCTAAAAATAAATATGTCAAATGATTTTAAATTAAAAACCACTTTTACAATTTGATAAATTATTTTTATTTTTAATCTGTAATATTCACAGTGCGTTTCCGTTTATCATTTATCAAAATCTAGTTAAGAGCTGTGGTTAGTTCCTGAGATCCGAATTTACTGGAAGTTTTTTTTGTTGACATTTCTTCAATCCAAAATGTGTCCATGAAAAAGTATTTCTTCGCATAGACAGAATTTCAAAGTTTCTCTCAGTCGGTTTAAATTGCAATCGAGATAGAGTCATGTGAAATAAAACTGAGTCTTTTTGAGAAATAAATCTTGCTTGTGTACTAAAACAGCAATGTCAAAAACTATGATTGTTTTAATTTTACCCGTTTCTATTTAAAAAAAAAAATTAATCCTGTTTGTAATTGCCTGCACGCAAGTAACAAAAAGGACTAAGAAAATGCATGCCTGTCTCGCTGGGAATTTAACATCTTTTAATTAATAACGCTGCCTCGTCCGGAAATATAGCAGTAATAAGATACATGGTTTACGTTAACATATTAGTCCTGGGTATGACGATAAACTACATCCGGCAGCAAGACCTCTGATCGGGGCGATTGGCGGTTTTGAGGAAAGTGGAACCACCTCTTAATTGCTGTTATTCCCAGATACACCTTGACCCGGGGGGGGGGGTAGCCCATGATAGGGTGAAAACTATGTGAACACTCAAACAAAAACTTATAAAAGCATAAAAATAGAAATTTATAATCAAATAACCAACATTTTATCTGTAGTTGAAAGTATACAATTGCATTCAAAATATTTAGATTTCGGCATAAAATAACCCATGGAGGTGTTGATATGCCGCTAAACAAAATCAACCAACCAATCAACCAACATGAAAGAACTCTTTCATGATATTCATCCATATAATATCCTGCAATTTCATAAAACAAACTAAGTTCACATAAACATGTATATGCGCAAAAGCTGAAATAAGAAACATAATAATAGATATGATACTTTTATTACTTCAAAGCTCCCAAGAAAATTAAATTCCGGCATTAAATGACCCATTCTTTCTTTTTATGTGCCATATCCTTTCAGAGCGTAGGCGATCATGGCTCTCCACTTCCCTCTATCCCTTGCAGCTCTCAACAAGTTCCTTTTCTCTGCTTCCTCCTACAGACCACGTTCTGTCATCCACTTGCTTTAACCCGCTAGGCATGTTGTTTTCCTTTGTTCCAGCCGCTATTCGACCCATGAGTATCAGATTCTCCAGACCCTCCTTCCTCATTACGTGTCCTAGAAACTTCAGATGCTTCTTCCTGATGTTAAGTATAAGCTTCCTCCTTGTTTGCATCCTCTCTAAGACCTCATCGCTGCTCACACGCTCTCTCTATGATATCCTTAGCATCCTTCTGTAGGACCACATCTCTGTTCCTTCGAGTCTCTTCTTCGTCTTTGAGGAAATCGCCCAACATTCGTTGCCGTAAAGAAGGACAGATGTCACGTAAATGCTCAGTATTCTTTTCTTTGTTACCAAAAAAATCCTCCTGTCTCACAATACTCTGCCCAGATATTGGAATACGTGCTTGGCTATCCCAATACGTCTACGGATCTCAGTGTCGCATTTACCGTCCTCTTTCAAAGCACTTCCCAGATATTTAAACTTCCGCGCCTGCTTGATTCTAGTGTTCCCAACCTGCAAACCGCATTTCGGGCTCATCCTTTTACTGATGACCGTGCATTCTGTCTTCTTGTAGTTTATGCAGAAATATAGTTTTAAAGTGTGCTATATTTACGGGATAAAGTGCTCAATATCAGAGATAGAGCGTATGTAAATATAAATATAAAAGTGAACATTGAAGTCAACACTCAGAGGCGACAGGTTGTTTCATGCTAGACGCAATCGTCAGGCCCTACATATACGCCCACGCACACACACACGCCCACGCACACACACACGCACACACACACACACACACACGCACACACGCAAAGTGCGATGGGTAAATTGTCGCCATTTTATATTTTTAATTTCGTTCATGCGCATTGATTTTTTTTTGTCGACTTCACACTACAGTAGGATTTGTTGGGCACCATCTGTAAGAAAAAAGAGCATCATGACGTAATTCACCCCGACAGACATTTGGAAACGGCATGCTGTACTGCTTTGCATTCGCGCCTGAATCTCCAATACGAACATTTCAGAGTGTTTAGGAGGTAGTGCTGCTCTGTGTCAAGAGGGTGCCTACTTGAAGACCCTATGTCTGGCATCAGGACTCTGCACCATGCCGGACAAGCAGGAGAAACCATTCACGACCGTCAGATAATTTCTGTGGCCACATCACCTCTTACATTTGGCCACCTAACTCCCCACACTACAAACCGCTTGGTTATTGTATGCGGGGCGCAGTTGAGCGAGAAACAAACAAAACTCCTTGCAATACCAACGATGAACTAAAGGCAAGGATTATAGTAGTATTCAAGAACTTAAACAAGGAGAAATTCCAGAAGAGTTGCAGGAGATTCCGAAGTCATCTGGAGACCGTGGTTGAAGCCAATGGCGATTTAATTGAATAAATTTACTCTTTAGCATTTTGAAGATATTTTTGTATAATTTTGTTTAATATGTATGTTAAAATGAGATGTCAGTATTATTTTCCTTTTTGCGCAATTTAGACGACAATTTATCCATCGCAACCAATATATATATATATATATATATATATATAAGCATCTATACGATAATTCTCCCCTTAAATCTATCTCAAATGAAGAAAAAACGATGTCATGGATTTTGTAATGACGCCTTGCTGTCTAATAGATATTGAATTTTATCAGTAAAGCTATTTGAAGATCAAAGTATTGGAAAATGTGAGAACGTAGCATAATCTGTGTTCAGAAAATGGTGTATTGGTGTTGTATAATTATATAATAAGAGTAGGGTGACTCCAGCCTCTGTCATCAGAAAAGTTTTTTTTTTTAAGAACTACGCTGTAATTGGACTAAGACACCCACACACCTATGCAAACACAACCATATGTAGTGCTTTTCAATAATCTGTCCTGATTCTACACATATGAAACAGAGAAGCTGACGTTGTATCTACTCGTGACGCGTATCACGTAAGCAAGTATCATTTACACATGCTCTATACAAAGATTGAATACTCACACTCAAAAAGACATATATGGACACATATTAACGTATATGCATATACATGCAAACATACATACATACATATATATATATATATATATATGATGTACCTGTATATATATATATATATATATATATATATATATATATATATATATATATATATATATATATATATACACAGATACATCATATATATATATTACCTCAAACGTAGTTATGTATATATATAATACTTCAAACACTATATAGATATTACTTCAAACGTTATAAAAATATCGGATGAAAAATAAATCCATTAATTCTTTAGAAATGCGTATATATATATATATATATATATATATATATATGTGTGTGTGTGCGTGTGTGTGTGTGTATAGACAGAGAGAGAGATGAAGAAAACTTCAAAGGACTTATTTTTGCAACTGAGTTTATGTTTCACATATAAACCACAAAATTTAAATTCGTGACAAGACAAGTTCTTTGAAAAATGTTTTCATTTTTTAACTATCGTTGTTTAGTTTTCTTCTTTTTTTTAGTAATATTCTCCCAAAACAAGGCCCAACAGCCACTCATGGTGGAGGGTTATTCAATGATGTTGTATGAGCGTAAGAGGAATAGGTAAGAACTGTACTTTATGATGTTAGGTAAGAGATATAACGACTTGAAGAATTTAACATTGTTTTCATCGATTCCACAAAGTAGCTGTTCTTGGGATGAAGCTCTCTGGGTGGAACTTCTTGCTTACTAATGGAATACGAAAGGAATGACCATGATTCGTCTCAGTATACGTGAAATGGTGGATCCTAACTGTGAAAGTTATTACCGGTGGAACTAAGGAATGTAGCGGGGCAGAACACCTGACATAGAAATAACGATAGGGTAGGGAGAGGCTTGCAACGTTTCTTATCGAAAATTTCATTTATATTAGGTTGGTGCAAAAATAATTTCGTTTTCTAACATATGTTACTATGTGAGAAAACGAAATTATTTTTGCACCAACCTAATAAAAAATTATAATATCGTTTTTTGACTTATTTTTTAACGTCAAAAAGCGATATTATTTTTGCACCAACCTAATAATTTTACGTGTTTCATCAGGCTGGATAGATATGAACGGACGGAAACCGAAAGATAGATAGACATAAACAGGCTTAGATAGATAGATAGATAGATAGATAGATAGATATGAACAGAATGAAATAGATAGACATGAACAGACTGAGACAGATATGAACAGAATGAAATAGATAGATAGATAGATAGATAGATAGATAGATAGATAGATAGATACGAACAGCCTGAAATAGCTAGATAGATATGAATAGAATGAAACAGATAGATAGATAGATAGATAGATAGATAGATAGATAGATAGATAGATAGATAGATAATGAACAGAATGATATATATATATATATATATATATATAGATAGATAGATAGATAGATAGGAACAGAATGAAATAGATAGACATGAACAGACTGAGACAGATATGAACAGAATGAAATAGATAGATAGATAGATACGAACAGCCTGAAATAGCTAGATAGATATGAATAGAATGAAACAGATAGATAGATAGATAGATAGATAGATAGATAGATAGATAGACAGACAGACAGACAGACAGACAGACAGACAGACACCTCTACATACATACACCTATAATTCTTCGTACATCGGTTTGTGGATACATCACATTGAAACACAGGTTCGCGTACGGTCAGCGAAGTTAAGCAACGTCCAACCTGATCAGTATCTAGATGGATGACCGCTTGTGAATATTAGGCGCTGTAAACTTGGATGTGCCGGTGGTGTAATGGATAATAGCTCAGAATTGTTAATCGGAGCGCAGAGTTCCAATTCCATTTATATTCACTTAAGCGCAATTACCCTTGGGAAAGTTATGAATCCATTCGTTCTCCCCCAGCCATGGATTAATTAAGACTTGTATCACTAAAACTATTATTATCTCCAAGAAAATGCGTTAAAAAAAGTTTCGATTTCAGTATTAAGTAACCTATAGAGGTTGATATGCCGCTAAACAAAAACAACCAACCAACAATCTTCTTACGAATTTCAAAAATTGCTTTTCCATATTCGGTTTACGGATTAACTGATTGGTTATTTTCGTACAAGAAAATGCTTAAATACTGATTAAATATTCCCTTTTCTTAAAATTTATTCTTTGGATTAAACCTAAGAGAACAATTTTATTAACAATTTTAAGGATGATATTTTTGTAAGTTTCAAAAATATATATGTGCATTAAAAATCAATTGTATTTTTATCTCATTATTGCATTTCTTAATTGAATATTACTAACAAAAACTTATATTTATCGGCTTCATCTGATGGAATAGAAATCCTTGTTTTTTAAACAGTGTAATTAACATTTACCGAACGAGAATATCGCAAAATACATTCGAATGCTTAAAGGTGGTCCTCAGTGATGAAAGCCGTCTTCATCGCTGATTTCGCGGTTCTTATTCATCATATCAGCTCCGACAGCCACCCCTGACCTGTTATATCAAGGAAAATAACCGAGACCCACTCTACCTTTAGCGATAGTGCCAAGAATTGCTTTATACCGTAATCTATCCTTTGCTATCTCCAACTCCTTTTCTGCACGCCATTTTCTCCCCGTTCGAGATTGAATACATGCTGCTACCACTTTTGGGTCTTTTGATTCTTTATATTGCAGCTGTTCTCTTACTCTTGTGACTTTAAACTCCTCAACAAGACTATTGAAAGGAAGCTGAAGAGCATTACTCCTGCCGTAGAGTGCTGCTTCGGAACTCCCAACCATCTTCTCAGGCGCCTAGTTATTAATTTCTCCAGTGATTCTACACTGGTCATTGGGAATTCGTACATCAAAAGTGGCCATAATATTCTGGGTAAAACGCCGTGCTTTAAATCGACCTGGTAAGCCTGATTTATCAATCTTATTGAGCCACTGTGTAAGGTCTTTAGTTGTCTGTTCAATAGCCACAGTGTCTCTTAGACTGCCGTCAAAAAACTTGCCAGGCTCTTAACAGGTTTTTCGTTTAGGGTTGGGATAGTTACACCGGATATTTTAAAATGATATTTCTCCGTTATTTTTCCTTTTTTAATGACTAATGATCGGGACTTAGCTGGCTTAAAATTCATTCGGGCCCATGTAATGTTTTTCTCTAAGCCCTTCAAGAGCCATCTTCCTCCTGTTACAGATGTGCATGTTACGGCTAGATCGTCCATGTATGCTCTAATGGGGAGTTGGCGAATTCCTGATTTAGAGAGGAGGCCTCTACACTTTACTTCAGAAGCTTTGACCAGCATATTCATAGCCAGCGAGAACAGTACTGCGGACAGCGTGCACCACGTGATAATGCCTTTCTCCAGTGTGTGTCATTCCGATACTATTCTTGCCGATACTCTAAGCTGAAAGTTATTATAATAGTCTGAAATTAGACCATTAATTGAAGAGGGAACCTGATGCCTTTTTAGAGCTTCTTCCACGAGCTTATGAGGCATGGAACCATACGCACTGGCGAGGTCTAACCACAGTACTGTCAGATCGCTTTTCTTTTCTCTCGCATCTCTTATCAGCTGCGTATGTACGCCTGTGTGTTCCAGGCACCTTGGCATTCCTAGGATACCACCTTTCTGCACAGATTCATCGATGTAATTGTTCGCCAATACGTATTTAGTAATACGTCTTGATAATACACCAAAAAAGATCTTACCTTCAGTGTTCAAGAGGGATATTACTCTAAGTTGGTCCAGTGTTGTGGACTTCTCTTCCTTGGGAATCCATACCCCTTCTGCGCGTCTCCATTGATCGACTACCTTGCCTTTCCTCCAAATGATCCTTATTAATTTCCATAATTTCCGGAGAATCCCTCCACATCTTTTATAGACTGTGTACGGCACTCTACTCGGCCCTGGTGCTGAAGCAGATATTGATGCTCTCACCACTTCTTGGATTTCTTTCCAAGTGGGCATGCTTAAATCAAATGGACTTACTGGCGGTTTATGTATTATGAGACTATCGTTCGTATAAAGGTCTTGTTCCTTTAATGGATCTTTCATGGATTCACTGAGGAAAGTATTAATTTCTTCTGCAGATGCCTCTAGTTGTCCGTTCCGATTCTCTCCTAATAACTTCTTAGCAAAACCGAATGGGTTAGACAAGAAGCTTGCTCGCTTTCTAGCTCTTTCTTTTCCCTTTCTTCTGTGCCACTCGGCTCGTCGTGTATTCTTCAGCTTCTCCCTCAGTATTGCACGAAGTTCCTCCAGAGGCTGGCGATCCTCACTGTTCGCTTTCCTGTAAGCTTTTTAAAGGGATCTTAGCTCCTTTCTGAGCTCTTTAATTTTCTTTTCTCTTCGGTTAGTGATGGTGTTTGGCTTTGCTATCTGTTTAGATTCGACATAGTCAAATCTTTCGGATCCCATGCTGGTTATTATTTTGTGGTCATATATTTTAATTGATTTGGGGCGCTTCCTTGGCTGGCTAGTTGCAATATTTCGCAAATGTCGTTATCGAAATTCTGCCAGGCCTCCTTGTTGTCAGCAGGCGGCCATTTGATTCTTCTCCTCGACTCCATGCCTAGAGAAGATGAAACCTGAGCTTGGAGGGATTGGACTCTGTAAGCGACTCCTGGTCCTTACTCTCCTTCCTTTTACCAGGGCTTGTACCTGTACGTTACTCAAGCCTCCCCCTCTCCAGGCATTTCATCCAGCCTTGGTGGATTCTTAGGCCTCGTTGGTTTTTGCACAACTTTCCACAAATGTATTCTTCCGAGTGTGGTCGGGCGTCTCCGTTCGTTGTCAAAGAATCAGTCCTAATAGATACCTCTTCTCCCCCTCTCGGGATCTCTCGGGATCTCTCGGGGGTATATTAAACTTTGTGTACTCGTAGCACATTGTAGGGTTGCTCCTAAAGAAGCTTGCATTTGGGGTAGCTAACCCTGCCTGCCCCTTTTACTCGTCTTTCCGAGATGTCAGATTTATTTTTTGCGGCTTATCAACCTTTTAAAGTTATTTAAAGCGGAAACATATTTTTGAATTGTAAGAAATTTTTGAAGATGCTTATAATTTCCCGATACGTTCTACTATTTAACCTATAGCTGAAAGGAGAAGAGGTGGATTCATACCTTTTGCAAGGATATTTACATATAATTGAATATAACGAACCTGACTGGAATTCGAACCCTGCTCCCCGGTTTCTCATTCTGAGCCGTTATCTATTACACTAACCGCACCGTACAGTACCTGGTATTCCAGAGCGATTATCAATCTAGAGGCTAGTTGCTTAACTTTGGTAATCAGACAAGAACCAATGTCTTATTGTGTTATGACTGTAAGTCAGCGACCGAGAAACCGAAAGTCATGTTAAAGGAAAATATACCTTTCAATAGGAACCAAAGGTCTTACCTGGAAAATTGCCAGGCGTAGTTTACCATTTAGCTACGGGAAGATATACATCAAAGCAAGGTTCAGTTACCCTGTTTAAGAAATGCAAATCTCTTGTTCAGACATTTCCAGTATAAAATTAGAAATTTTAGACTTTAAAATATCCTTTGGTTTGTGTGTTATGTTTTCTTGTATCTAAATTTTAAAGCACGCCTGATTTGAAGGTTGCTTCCACGTTCAAACAAATCTTGTTTCAATCCCTGGCGCAGGCACATTTTCTTTACTATGATTTTCGATCTATAGACCAGTAGATGTTAATTTCGCTGTTTAAAAAAATCAGGGAGGTCTGCTCACACTGGTGTGCACAGTAAATATAACGTTTACGCGAATAGAGATTGAGAATCCTTTATCCGAAATTCCCAAATCCGAAAACCTCCAAAATCCGAAAGTTTTTTTTCAGGTACGGCCATAACTTGCCACAAATGGAAAGCACTAGGA
The DNA here is from genome assembly GCA_963932145.1 of Acanthosepion lycidas. Classification (NCBI taxonomy): domain Eukaryota; kingdom Metazoa; phylum Mollusca; class Cephalopoda; order Sepiida; family Sepiidae; genus Acanthosepion; species Acanthosepion lycidas. The sequence continues at coordinate 56,065,816 of OZ010577.1, forward strand.
AAGTTCCTCGGTGATGTGCAGCTGTATTAAGTAGCCTCATCTGCACTATGTGGGTGTTCCCTAGCCCAGCTACGTAGCCTACGTTAGCATCAGTATTTTATTAGCGATTGTCACAGCAAAACCTTCGTTTGTGGATTACCTACCAGGTATTTTGTGCTCAGTATCCAAAATATCAAAAAGTCCTGCATTTATATATTTTTTGTAGTAATCATGTTTTTTGTACAAGTACAGAAAGTATAAAACATTTTATGTGAAATCTTAATTTCACACTTAAAAATCCATGTGAGAATTACATGACTAGTGTCATTAGCTGTATCTGTATGTACACAAAATTTATTAAATTTTATCTAAAGCTACTTTCAAGGTATATGTTATTTATATGAAACTACATTCAGGGTATATATATAATCTGTATTATGAAATGTAAAGGTCTCTAGTAAATCTATAAACATGTGATACGACAGTGTATGAGTGCCCCTCCAAATACCTATATGAGCAATGGCTGACAGCTGAATTCACCTCTGACATAGGTCTGGTGGTTCAATGGGAGAATGACAAACTTGTAATATCCATTGTCTCTAAAAACAAACTAATAACGTTTCATCATCAACTCGAACTTTCATTTATGATGTTTTTTTAATCATTTCGTCCCAAGCAAGGCAATAAAGCCACGAAGACACAAGGAGTTACTGAGTGTGAAAGGAAAAGAAAAATATTATTAAGGCGCGAGAAGAATAAAAGAGGAAACAAGAAGACATAACGATTGACATTGCATTTACATTATTGAACACCAAAATTGGCTCCCAGCAAAAAAAAAAGAGAAAAAAAAAAAAAGAAACCAAAACCAAAAAAAAAAAAAAAATCTTGCGATTACATCTAGCCAATAAAACTGTAAAATGATGAAACCTTGTTGCCAATCTAGCACTAAGATTAAATTCATGAACTCGAGGTACGACAGAGAAAAGTTCATCAGAACAATTATCATGAAAGCATTTATGGAAAAGGTATAAGGGGAAAACCACATTAGAGCGGTGGGGAAATGACTGAAGCCGGTATGTCAGGTCAGGTCTAATAACATTGCAGATTCTTTCTTGGATTTTATCAAGAATCTCTAAATATATAGCAGGAGCACCGAATCATATGTAGCAACAATATTCGAAACATGGACTAATGGTAGATTTATAAATATGTAAGATAAATTATGGGGACAAACATTGTCTGTCCCGACACAGTGAACCGATTTTCATAACAGCAAACTTAGTAATTGATTCAATATAATCTTTCCACTTCATGTTAGCAGTGAACGTTAGCCCGTGAAAGTGCAACAAATATCACTCTCCTGGAGGTGAACATCAGCCATAATGGTGGAATGCAGAAAGGGGTCTCTCAGTAGTTGTTCTATCAAGGTAGTTCCTTGCCTTGAACGCCTATTGGGGCTCCAGTTCTTCCCAGACCTCAAGTGGAACTCATATATATGATAAATCGCTAAAGATGCTGAAAAAAAAGGCCCGGTTCCTCGTACCACTCCAGTAAGTACCTGAATTTGTCTGCTATGCTCTATCTTTACAAGAGCTAGATCAGATTAAAAATGGAGTACTGTTGACATACCTGCACTGGGGCTGTCCAGTCCTCACTTTCCGATCTTGATAGAGTTCAAAACCGTCTTCGCGGACTTCTGCGTGATTAATTATTTTACACATTATCCCACAGACGAAAGTTGTAAGCCTCTCGCTTCTCTATTGCTATTTCCATGACAAATAATCTGACCAGCAACATTCATTGATTCCACAACTCCTGACCTTTACGAATAAAACCCGCCAAGTCACGTACATGAATCATCTCCATTTCCTTCTCAATACTTTATTAAGAAGGAAGTTCCATTTGAACAGCTTCTTCCAAAGAACCGCTGCTTCTTGGAACAAACTCCAGAGAGAATGATTCCCAGATCATTAGAAACTTAACCTAGTTTTGAGTTAACCGATATCTTTCTTACATATCCTCTTAAACTGCACTTCCTATTTCCTCCTCTTACTTGTAACAACCTCAATCAGCGACCCTCTACCTTGAGTGGCCCGTGAGCTGTGTATTGACTAAAGCAATTAGTAAAAAAAAAAAAAGATTTGTGTCCCTTTAATTTTTATTTCTATAAAACCTCTACGTTACTCTCATATGTAATACATGGTATTCTGTGCATCCTTATGCAGAACCACATCTTCGTCACTTTAAGTCTTTTCTTTACCTGTGAAGAGATTGTTCAGCATTCACGACCATATAGGAGATTAGATAATTTTTTTCTTTGTTTCTACGGAATTTTCATATACCTTAATACTTGGCTTAGTAATGGAAGACATCTCTATCTATAAAAGGCAGGATGTGTGTGTATATGTGTGTAACGAATGCACGGCCGCAATTTTCGACGGATTTGCACCAAAATTTACCTGCACATGCTCCAAGTTAGCGGGATGGCCAAGACCGACTTTGCATTTACAAACTCCCATCGATAGTGGAAATAGTCGATTTTTTTCATGCTTCTACGGCACTTTTCATGTAGTTTGCAGCCGTTTTCTACTGACCAGAGTGAGAGCCTATAGCTGGCTGCCACGAATAGACAGGAAGATTCTATTGGCCACCGTAAGAGCCAACAGCTCACTGGCACGAATGTTAACTAGCATGCTACCATGCAAAAAAAATCGATAGCTGCATTCGTCACAAGTGGGAAAAATTTAAATCTGCATGGCACTTTACTCCAATTGGCTCATTCGCTTGCTTAAACTCAACGTTGATTCTGATTCCGCAGAACTGGGTTTGTGTGAAAAAGTATTTGTTGTTAACATTCTTTTTTCATCCGGTTTTTCCAATTACGAGTTCTTTTTTTTTAAAGCTGATCGTTTTGTGTTCATTTTGTTTAGTTCTTTTTTCGTAACGGATTTAATGTTTAGTATAGAGCTTAGAAAAAATTCGCAGTGGGAGGTAGGCAAGAAGTAAGGCATGTAGCAACATCAGCACGGCAAAGGGCACTCCTTTAAAGGCAAGGAAGGGCAAAAATATTTTAAGTCAAGTGATTGCGATTGCTGTATGAGTCGTACGATTTTTGAATCAAGCACGGGCAACGCCGAGCCATGCTGCTAGTCTCTCGCTAAAGTTTAAATAATGTCAAAAACAAATCCAGAAATATTCATGCATTTTTTTCAGTGTCAGAAAGGTGACATTTTCAAAGAAAAGTTATTTCCAAACCAGTTTTTAATATGAAAAGAAATGTAATAATTTAGTAAGCTTTGTCTAGTACGGCATACAGGCCTCATTGCACTTGTTGGGTGATCACGCATCAAAGCTCAGAGAGGGATCCTCAAAGTGGTTACACGTATTTTTTAAAATCATTTCACACCAAGCAAGGCAATAAAGACACTAATATCCTGGGAGTTACTGATTTTGAGAGAATATGAGAAAACATCATTAAGGAGAGGGAACAGTGAAAAATCAGGAACTAATGATCATCGCTCTCCATAATTTCCTAACTTTTGTTGCTCTAAGTAACCCCCTTTATCATCCATGTTGTTCATTCACTCAAAAACGCGATAAGTAATTTATTGTTGGATTGTATTGTTTCCCTCAACTTTTGTTTTCTCCAATATATCTTATAAGTGTGCCATTTTCTTACCCTTCTTTCCTCATTACGTTATAAAGTCACATTAAAATAAAAGATCATCGTTTCAAAATTACTCTAATTAAGAAAAGGTACCCTTTATATTTGTGTGTAGAGATTGACATTAAAATAGATTTTACAAGTTTTTAAATGCGGGCATCTGTACTTAATTTTGCGTCTCGATTCATTACCTTAATGAGTGTGTGTGTTGTGGATGCGCGCACGCGAGTGTGTGCGTGTGTGAGAGGAAGGAAGAGAGAAAGTGAGAATGTGTGTGTGTGCGCTTGTGCTGACTCGTATATGGAAAAGTGCTTTTATGATTTTGAGTTTGTGCACATTGAAAATACAGGCGTCCAGAAATTCCAGAAGGAAATAAATATTTATCATTTCTCTTCGAGTAAACGTTAACGATTTTCAAGATACCAAATAATTTAATTTAAATTCTCGTTTCCGCAATTTCTTCTTCTTCTTCTTTTTTTTCCCTCTTCATCTTTTTCTTGTATTCTCCATTTGTATTTTCTTCGTCTTCTTCTTTTTATCTTTTCTTCTCATTTTCATTTTGTTTCTTTTCATATCTCTTCTCTTTGCCTTCCTCTAAATCTCACCAGTTTTTCGTCTCTATTTTTCTTCCGCTCTTTTTCTTCTTTTCTTTCGCAGTTTTCTTCTCTTTTTTCCTTCGTTTTTTAGCAGAATTAAACTATCCAAATTCCTTTAGCTTTCACTATGTTTATTCAATGAGTTTGAATTAACATTAGACTGAAGGAATTTAAAATTATTCTTTCCTTTGATAATTGCGTACTGAGGACAACATCCGTAATACGCAGTAATCAAGGACACAAGCAGTTTCAAGATTGCCATGTGTAAATAAAAACAAAGTACAGGTAACTTAAAAGTCATCGGTCGATTTGGGATTGTATTTATATTGTAAACAGAACCTCACTTCTAAAATGATAAAAAATCAATATTTTTCGATTCAGAAAAATGTTACGGGCATAGGAGAGTGTAACGAATGCTAATCTATTAAAAAATATTCCCCAGAAAATTCTTCTCCCACCCTTTTTTACTAGCGAACCTGATAACTTAAGTAGTGCCAAAAGTGTTAAAGAAAACGTTGGCTCTGTTAATCACGCGGAAAATATTTTTCTAATGCAATTTAAGTAAGAAAAATGCTATTTTGTTACGCTGATATAAACGTAATTAGTCGACACACAGAAGTTTGAATAATGTTTGAGGGTGGACAAATATTTATTAGCTGAATTTATTTGATAATAATAATAATAATAATAATAATAATAATAATAATAATAATAATAATAATAATCTCATCAAGCACTCTGTTGATAGAATAGTTGATTTGCCTTTGTACACGCTGTGTGAGGAAGCTACCGAGAGTGTACACAGTATTGTCAGTGGCTATACTCAGCTGGCACAAAGTACAGAGGGCGTCATGACAAAATAGCCGTCAGAATACATTGGGAATTATACAGAAAGGATGGCCTCGAGTGTGCAGATAAGTGAAACGAGAATTCAACATTGTCAGTAGCAGAGAATGAAGCTCCTGTCGGATAGGACCATCCTGACTGACAAGCGCTAGGAGAGAAATCGCCCTGATTTCATGCATGCGCACAAGTGTAGCCATGAACGAATTCTGAGAGACCTTGCTGTATATTGAGATAAGAACACCGTGAAGGCGCAACAGGTGAAAATATTGAGGTAGCAAATGTGTCTCGTAGCTGCTGGTGGAAGTTGTGATGTGACTATCATCACCAGACCGATATATCTGAGAGGATATTTAATCAAATAATAATAATACTTATTATTATTATTATTATTATTATATTTCGATTTCTGCTATGGTCACACTACCTACCAAGTCTGTGAGAAGATCTAAGGCAGGTAGTGGTATGTTGTTATGGCTACATTTCATGATTTGTTTTTTTTTTTAATTCCTATAACATCACTAGCGTTACATGGGCAAAGTTCTTCTTATTGTGTGGGCTGGACTTATCAAGACATTTTTTTTGTATTTCTCTTAAGCTGGGATTTCCAGGGATTTTTTCAATGCGTTGTTGTATTTCTTTTTTTATCATTCCAAGCGCACCAACTATGACTGGTACCGTTCTTGTTTCCAATTTCCACATTTTTTATATTTCGATTTCCAGTTTTTTATACTTCGATAGTTTTTCAAATACCTCGGTTACTGTGTTACAGTCCACTAAACAAGCCATATCAATTAGCAGGCAATTTTTTTTTTTCTGTTCGGTTTTTGACAATTATGTCCCGCCTATTTACTTCAGTATTCCTGTCTGTAAAGATGGTGTAATCCCATAGAATTGTTCTGTAACCGATGCTGGGTGATGTTCATACCAGTGTTTGTTACATCTTTTCCAAAGTGTTTGCATATTCGCCAGTGTAAATTTTGCCGCACTCTATCGTAACGACTTTTATTTTCATTAGAAATAAGAGATTAGATAGTGTATGGCTTCCTGATATTTGTCACAGGACCTGCATTTTGGATCCAAATTATTATGTATGATGTTTGCCTGAAAGTTCCTAGTAAAAAGACTGTTTTTTCCGCTGCAAGAAGAAAGTTTTCCATTTCAGCCTTTAATCCAGATGTTCGTAATCATCGATGAGTGTTAAGTTTATCAACATCGGCTTTATTGGCACGTTCTGGATATTCATCATGCTGAGGTTTGTCTTGCCAGCGTTGTTTCATCTGTTCAAGACATTTATCCTTGGCTTTCTTTTTTATATTTTTTGCTGCAACAGCTGGTTCTTAGGTTCTGTTTTGGTTTCTACAGAATCTACTAAATGTAAATCTCGTTTGTATTTACAACCTTCTTTTATGATTGAATATTTTTCTTTCTGTTTTCGTGTTTTTTGACCAATTGTAGCATCCAGTCCTTTGTTGTTTCTATGTATGTTAGTAAGCCAATAGTTGTTGTCTTGTATGACAATCCTAGCTGAATAAGACCCTCTTCCAACGGTGTATGTAAAGATGGTCAGCATCAGCCTTTGGATGATGCATGTTATGCTTGAAAAGCATCCATTCATCTGATATCATTTAGAGTCAAGTTCAAGATGTTGAAACTATTTTGAACCACTTGGATGGTAAGGCTATTAATGGCTATAATTCTGTTCTGAAAATTCAATTCAGTTCTTAATATCAGTCGCACTCTTCTATAGTACTCGTTTCTCACTATTTCTTTCATGATTTTATGGTGAATTCCTTATCATCATTTACACTCGAACTATTTCTTTTACATCTTCACCATCATTTACATTTATTATTATTATTATTATTATTATTATTATTATTATTATTATTATTATTATTACCTGAATACTGATCTGAAATTTTCTTTCTATATTCGATCTATATGATTAATATCCATCGTGAATTAAATCCATTGACAAGAAAGGCGATTATGGTGAAAAACATGTAAATATTTCCTTCCTCATTATGCAACACAATTATTGATAAAATTGTTAGTGCTAAGGGGAGCTATGATGTTGGATCATTTGTTTATTTAAGTGAGTGTTTTCTGAATTCGGTGACGAAACCATTTTTGATGGTTTCCTTGTGTAAAACTGTGTATATTGTAGTTTAAAAGTTCTTTCATGTGTTCAATTATTTGAGTTACTTTGAAGTTTTAATGAGTATTGTAGGTATAATTTTTACAGCTGTAGATGTAACGGAGGTTCGTAGACTTCTTTGTAAAGCCTTTCCAATGGCTGAAGTTCGGTGGGCTCCCAGTCCCTGCTTCTGGATTGATAGTAATTTTTTTTATGCAAGATTTCCGAATGAAGCAGTAGGTTATACTGTTGTAATCTAATTTGGATCTTATGTGTGATTGATAAATTATCCGCATTATTTTGTGTTCAAAATTTCAATTCAGTTATTATATTATTTTAAGAAGGTTTATTGCTCTTTGATATTTTTATTTCAGATTATTTATGTGATTTATTGTTTGTTGTCTATTATGATTCCTGAGAATTTAGTCTTCTGAACTATTGGTATTGTGTTTCCATTTATTGTAGTCTAGGCGAGGTATTCGATTTTCCGCAGAAATGTATGCATGCTGTTTAGCTTTTGAAAATTTAAAACCATTATCTTTTATTCATTTTCTATACTATTGAGGCTGTTTTACATTTGCCTTTCTAGTTACGAAGACCAAAAGAGGATATGACCACAGTTACGCAGTTGGTAATCCGTTTTTTAGCAATAGTAACGATAATGGGTGAAAAAGTGGGTCTCCTTCACTACTATAAATTTTTATGAGTGCAGAATGCAGTTTCTTATTCATCGCTGGTGAAAATGGTGGTGACTATGGCGATAAATAGTGTTTTGTAGGTAAAAATAATTATTTTTTCTACATAAAGATTGTATTGCACTAATTGTATCTATTATTTTTTCTATGGAAAAATATGAGGTATTACTTTCAGAGCGCCCCTTCTGTATGAAGCATACACAGACACTTATATTCAGTACTCCAACTCTGAAATTTTGCAGACGGACCTTTTTGTAATGGTTCTGTCTACCCGTCAGGAGGTATCAGCAATTGATTATTGATTTTCTCATTTTCGTTATTTCGATACAAAGTTAAAAATTTTTGTGATAGTTATTGGGGTAAGGTTGATTTTTCTCTTTGTGTATATGTGTGCGTGTGTATATGTGTTAGAGTACGCATGTGTATATGTATGTGCGTATATAAATCAAATGTTGTGTTAAGTATATATTAAATTAAAAAAAAAACAGCATTAGGTGAAAATAAATCTCTATTTTAAGCTCTCGAAAAAACCATCACTTTATATATATATATATATATATATATATATATATATATATATATATATATATACATCGCTTACAAAAGAGATTTACATTCTTCCAATGTTGGCTTATATATATATATATATATATATATATATATATATATATATATATATATATATATATATATTTATATATATATGTATGAGAGAGATAGATGTATTCAGATAATAGTTAAAGCTATTCTTTTCACTCGGTGTCTGTGATTCCTTCATTAAATAAAAATGAATTTAAACGCAGTACTAGATTGGCGGCAAAGTCTCATCATTTTACTGTTTAAATGATTAGATATAACTATAAGTTCTATGTTAAAAGCTTCATTTCTCGCAATCCCCGCTTGTGGTACTCTCCCCCGACTTTGATCTTTAAAAATTTAACTACAATGTCAATCGTTATCTTCTGTCGTCATAATTCCTGTTCTTTTATTGCTCTCTTCCCTTAATAATGTTTTTCCTTTTCTTATATTTTATCAAACTCCTGCGTCTTAATCGCTTTATTACCTTGCTTAGAAGTGAAATTATATATATATATATATATATATATATATATATATATATATATATATATATATTATAAATTGATTTATTTAAAATATGTTTTTTTCGCTACACAGTTCTAACCATGTTTCAAAAATGTAAGCTAAAAGCTACGAATTTCATTTTGTAATTAAATTAAAGAATTACAAAATTAAATTCGTAGCTTTTAGCTTCCATTTTTGAAACATGGTTAGAACTGTGTAGCGAAAAAAACCATATTTTAAGTAAATCAATTTATAATATCAATGCTCTGTAAATTTACATTGAGCACTATTTTGTAAAAATAAAAATATCTATAAGAACACCGGATTATATATCTTACTGTTCTTTCTTTATATATATATATATATATATATATATATATATATATATATATATATATATACTTTAAATAAAAAATCCAGCATTGGAGAAATGCAAATCTCTATCATAAGCGATATATATATATATATATATAGAGAGAGATTTGCATTCCTCCAATGCTGGATTTTTTATTTAAAGTATATATATATATATATATATATATATATATATATATATATATATATATATATATATATATATACATATATCATATATATATATACATATATCGCTTATGATAGAGATTTGCATTCCTCCAATGCTGGATTTTTTATTTAAAGTACGAATTTAATTTTGTAATTCTTTAATTTAATTACAAAATTAAATTCGTAGCTTTTAGCTTTCATTTTCTATATATATATATATATATATATATATATATATATATATATAGAGAGAGAGAGAGAGAGAGAGAGAGAGAGAGAGAGAGAGAGAGAGGGAGAGAGAGAAAGAGAAAGAAAGAGAGAGATGATTCCAGATGATAGTTAAAGTTATTCTTGGCAGTGAGTATCCTTGATTTCCTCATTACATAAAAAGAAAGTCTCAGAGCGTTTCCTTTTGCTTACGCTTAGTTTTTGGTTTTCACTTCGTAAAACAAAAATACCTTGATTCATATGCTATCTTTTCATAGGCGCATGATAATATTTCTTTCAGAAGAAATAATAATAATACTTTTGATACGTGAGTTTTCTTTTCAATAGCACCTTTTAACAGACATTTTAGAGGTTCAGAACATGCCTTATTTCTTACAATTTCCACAACGTAATAAAATAAAAAAGGCATTTCTGGTATAGTAATGCTGAATTATGTATGCCCTGCTAACATTTTATCCAGCTAGCCTGATGAGAGAAGCGATTTAGTTGTCGATGGCTCGGCTATGTGCTAGATAGTAGTAGCATTCGTAGAGTGATCTGACATTAACTAAACAGGTTTCGCCACAAGACTGGTAAGGGACGATGACTATACGCTCTGCATGATTAAAAGCAAGATATGTCAAAGGATGGGATGACTTTAGTGTGGAGAAGTGAGGAAATGACAAAAAAGGAACAGAGTTCTGTGAGACAGAAGATGGAGATTGACTTTGCATTTATATTTTTGAAGATTATAAGTGGCAAGGAATCAAGAAATCGGAAGGAGTTCCACAGGCGAGAAGTACGAGAAAAGAAACAGTTAGAAGAGAAGTGGCAGTTGCGTCTAGCTAGTAAAACAGTAAAATGGCGCGACCGAGTTGCCAAAATTAAAATACGCTCAAATTCGTGTATTCATGACACCAGGGAGAAAAAAACTCATCAGAACTGTTGCTATGAAAATATCGGTAGAAATATATAAAGAAGCCACGTCATGGCGGTGAGAAAGTGAATGATGATGATGATGATGATGATGATGATGATGATGATGATAGTTCAACACATTTCTATGAGGATATGATTTTTAATGATAATAACTTTAGAGTTTGGATTACATTACTCAAAATGAAATTACTGACTGCATTAAAAAGATTAATCCGATGACGTTCTCTGATATCTGTGGTTACAAATATTGTTTTAGAAATTAAAGTTTACTTTTTCTTTATAGAAAATTTATTCATGTCTCATAAAAAATTATTTTTGGTTGATTTTGTTTAGTGGCATATTAACCTCTATGGTTTATTTAATGCCGAAATCTAAATATTTTGTACATAATGTTACGCTTTCAACTAGAGATATTTTCTACATAATTTTATACTTTCAGCGCAAAGGTATGTTTTTAGATATATATTTTGTAGATCATAAATTTATTGGTGATAATTTTACTATAAAAATGTAATTTTACATTTTTATAGTGTTGCATTGACTCTCATTTGCCTATAAAATTGTACTGCTGCACATTTTTTTTTTATAAAAAAATGTACAGTTGATTTTTTATGGGGACTCGCTATTTACCCACAGTTGGGACCCTAACAGGTGCTATCACCGCGAGAAATTATTTAGAAATTATTCACGCCACATAATATTCGAATCGAGGTTTGAGAAAGAAAACGCTGTTTCAACAAGCAAGTTTAATTATGATGAAATATGAGATGCATTTTTGAAAACAGTTTCAAGAGTGATGAGAATGACGGCATTCTCGCACGTCGTTCACTGCACTATTGCGATGACATCCAAGGTCGGCTGTATCTGCACATACACACGATTCGCTATCGTTGGTTTGTCTCCTTCGCCGTGATCGAATTCAAAAAAAGAATAACGACAAATGCTTTTCAAGACTGGTATTTATTGGTACAAAAAGTACAAATTGTGGCACGAGGCCAATAAAGGGGAGGGGTAGAGGCTGGTCAACACTAACTATCTTATACCTAGCTAATCAGATTTGCGACCCATTCGTACATTACATTTTACACATTCACCAAAAGAACTCGTCCATCACCAAACAATCCTTCAACCACCATAATACCACGTGCTCTCAAGGGAGACCTACCAAAATCGCGCCCCATACCATAAAAATTCTAATGATGATATATAAATATATATATACAATTCTAATAATGATAAAATGAGAGGGGAGGGAAATGAACCCAATAATAAACTTAAAATAAACACAAATACAAACTAAACATAACTGATGTTAGTAGGGACCGTCCAACCCATAAAACAGAGAGGCCGCTGTATTCTGCCCAGAGGACAAAATCAAGAGACGCTCTCGCTAAGGGAGTAAGAAAAAGTATAAAATATTAGGCTGGAATGGGAAAATATAAAACTGACCCAGTCGAGATGAAAATGGGGCTGGGGTCAAAACAAACTGGGGAGGATGGGAATCTCGACTTGGATCATAACCAAAGAACGGCCGGGATGCAGGCCAGGAACAACACTTACTCACATTAACTAGGTACACTGAAGCTTGTCTAACCTAACCAAGGGGAGGGTTCCACAGGAAGCCACCCCGATGTGTAAAAGGTTGACCTAGAAGAGAAAATCAAGGCTAGCCCCGTTCACACGAAGCAAGCTCGCTTCTTTTACCCACCTTTCGCTAAAGACTGTCGAATGCAATGCTTTTCAAGACTCTCTGGTTGTGAAATAGCAACAAACCGGCAATGTTCTTCTTCGGCTTTGATGGTGAACTGCTATCTCCCTAGCTTCCGGGAACGGAAAGTGAACACTTACATTCACTGACCGTCTTGTCTAGTGCTGTTTTCTCACTGCTCGCTAGTCATTTCCTGGCTATTTATTGCTGATTTCCGGCCTCTCTCTGCTTATATGGATACTGGCTGGGGTCCCATCCCCTTATTTGTCCACTTGTATTTCGGAAAAGTAGACTACCCCAAAGCTGGATGGATGGTCAGTTTGATTATCTAAAAAATTTAACTACATTTTTTGTTTGCCAGTTCAAAGGCGGGCTGGAGACATGAATCTTGGAAACTCTGGCAATTAAGTTGACTCAAAGATAAGTTGGAGATGAAATTCTTAGGAAACCCTGGTAATCAAATTGACTTAAAAGAAAAAGAATCTATCTACTTATCTCCTAAGGATGTGTGAGAAATCGTATTTTTACATGTGCTATACGGTGATATGAGATACCGACAACCAGTGTATAATTGACAAACAGTATTGTTTGTTTTATTGTAATTATTAATTAAAACCTCGAGTCACGATGTATAAGCTTCAGCTGAATGCACTTGAATAACTTTCAGCTTCTTCTGATACACATTATCTCGGGAAAAGAAGCAAGAAAATATTTCCTTCTAGAATTATCCTGTCCATTTCATCATAAGTCTACTATTCCTCTATGCCATATATGGTCCGGTGACCCTGCAATTTATTTTGAGAATCAGCAATATTATTGATCCTGATCTGGTGGCTCCTCTTCAGTCACTTCCCACCGCCGTAATGTCTCTGTGTCTTTTCTATAAATACTTTCATTGTAATTATTCGGATGAGGTCTTCGCTCTGGTACCTAGAGTTTTTTTTTTAAATTAAGCGCAGTACTAGACTGGCATTAAGATCTCGTCAATTTACAGTTAAGATAGCTAGATGCAACCGTAAATTCTATGCTAACATTTTTCTTTTCTCGCACTTCTCGCTTGTGGAACACCCTTCCGGCTTGATGCTTTCCAGCCAAATTTAATCTTCAAAAATTTAAATGCAATATCAATCGCCATTTACTTTCCTCCTGATTACTCTTTCCTCTTTCAGCTCAGCATTAATGTTTGTGTTTCTAATTCTTCCGCACATAGTAACCCCTTGTGTCTTAGCGGCATGGGGTGATACCGATTAAAAAAAAAATCTCACTTAAATTTGAACGAAGCAAGATGGCTGCCACTGTCCAACTAATCTTCCACAGCTGTTCTCCTTCACGAGGTGAAAAAAAAAAACCTTCCTTTAATATAGGAGTTCATCTCAAGGAAATTTATGATCTCTGACATAGGATTCTGTTGATTGTTTTCCTGTTTACTGCTTCAATTAATGTTCAAATATTTTCTGTGCTTTCATCTGGGCTTACGTTATCTAAAATGAAGCTATTAATAAAGTTTCTAATTTGAGTCGGAAAATGAGTATCATTTATAAATTAATTCAAATTCCAGCTGAGTTTGTATACACTTTGCGTTATTACCCTTGGGAGGAGAATGAATCAATCGCGTCACCTTACAGCTATGGGCTAGATAGCAGGGCAACCAGACTCAAAAATATCTCAAAACTGAATAGATGGCAACGGCAACTCATTCCATTATCTTTTCAAAGAACAATTATAAAAACATGGAATTAATAAAATACTAAATATTTCAGATAACTCGGTGTCTGAATAAGTTATAACAAATTTAGTATAGTAAATAAAGAAATTGAACATAGAATACGCTGCGCAAGGTATAGTTTCGCACAACACCGCTGTTTTTAGTTTGATGTTTCTCCAAAGCTGAAACATTAAACTAAAACTTCGAATCAATTGTCAGATCGAGACTTTCATGTGGGTGTCATACATGGTACTAAAATAATTTAGAAATATCTAAAATGTCAGATACAACTGCTTTCTCAGATCAAGATTAAAAATGGCTTCGAACCAATGAAACCTGTAGTATTAGCAAGAATCATCCTTCTTCGAATCTCATGGAATGGCGCTACAGAATCACAAAGAAAAGTACCAAATAATAGAAACCGCGTCATCTGAAGACTTTTAACAACAGCAACAACTAAAACGTATAGCACATGGAACTCGAAGATAAAATAATGACATAATCAAAATGTTAACGTTCCACGCCATTTCAAACAGGTTATGAAATAAGTCTGCATCAATAGTGGAAACAGAGATAACAGTTATTGGACCCGAGGAAACTATTTTCCTGAAACCAATATATATATATATATATATATATATATATATATATAAACGCAAGATAAAAGTAGGTGAAGCAAAAATAATAAGGCAAGATGTTCGTAATGTAAGAGGATGTTAACACATAAAAGGGGTCCACACAAGTGATCGCAGTGTTCTGACTTCAAGACAAGAAAGAACAAAAATATGACTATGCGACCGAGAAGTCGTCTATCTTATTGACTAGGAAGAAATCCCGTAATCTGTAAGATTTCTCTATAATTTTTGAGAGGGGATCTTAAGTGTAATATGTTCATCAATGTGACTTGGCTAAAAACTAAAAAATAATGTGATGTTTAATAGCTACATAAGTGATATGGTTGAAAGCAATGCATGTAAACTAGTCATGTGAGTTAAGTACACGTGAGATATGTAAAAGGCGACCAGTAAGACACGGTTGTAAGAAAGTATTGAAAAATTTTGCGCTGAGAAAATGTTGAAA
This sequence comes from Acanthosepion lycidas, assembly GCA_963932145.1. NCBI lineage: Eukaryota > Metazoa > Mollusca > Cephalopoda > Sepiida > Sepiidae > Acanthosepion > Acanthosepion lycidas. The sequence continues at coordinate 56,080,980 of OZ010577.1, forward strand.
CTTTTCCCCTGCATTTTCAAATGTCCGGCATATGGAGTGAGATGTTGTGACTTCATTGTTGGAGGTGGCCGGCGGACGATTTGGCATAAGAAGAACTTTTCGCGTAATCCATTATTAGACGACTTGAAATAAAGAAATCACATCTTTTTTTCAAACTTTCTTTTTCTCGCAAACTTATGCCCAAATAAAGCGATAGCTACAACCACAGAAAAACGAGTCGGATTTACTTTTTTATTCCAAACAACTTAAGGGAAGATCATTGGTAGTTCGTAGACTATTTCAGAGATTATATTTTGTTATATTACAAGCTTCTTTTTTTCCACATTGTCCTTTACTATTGACTGATTTGTTTTTTACAGGTTATCAGACTTTTTATAGGTTATTTAAAGACATAAAACATGTTTAAATTGTAAGATGTTTTTGGAGATAATAATGACTTTTACTCATACAAGTTCTACTAATTAATCCATAGCTGGAGAGAGAAGAGGAGGATTCATACCTCCTCAAGGCTATTTGCATGTAACCCGAATTGAGTTGGAACTAGGCTCTGTCATTTCCAGTTTTGAGCCGTTATCCTTTACACTAACCATACATCCAAAGTTACAGCACCTTATATTCCAAAGCGGTCACCCATCGAGGTTCAGACCAGGCTCGATATTTCTTTTTGGTGGTCGTACGAGAACCGTTCTCTCATCGTGATATGACCGTAAGCCTGTTCTTTCGTAAGCGTCACTTATTTTGATACAAGCCCACAATTATAAGACTTCCGGTTATAATGATCATCCAGACTATCTGGTTAAACATTACTTAACACAAAGGCGCCCACATCACCTCTTTTTTTAAAAAATACTTTAGGATGTCTCTCCCCGTGCAGTAGTAATTCATAAAATAATTCTTAATGCCACCAGCACAGTCCTTTACAGCCATGACAGGCCTTTCAATGTCCACAGGGCTTAACCATCCACATACTCTACGTATTCCTTCGATAAGAAGGCCTTTCCACTCCAAAAGCTTCTTCCCAAGAACAGCTACTTTCTACAACAGACTCCCGCCTGGATGCTTCCCAGAACACGACAAGTCTATAGTCAATTGTTATCTACCTGCTATATCCGCATAATGCTCACTTCCTACTTCTTCCACTTACATTCATACCATCCACCTCATACAGTAACCCTCTACCTTGAGTGTCTCTTAAACTTTATATTGGGTGAACAGCAACAAAAGAATTACTGCTAAAGTGAGTTTGATTTTTATCTACGTAACCTGCGGTCATTTTTTATGAAGTCTCTGTGATAAACAATTATTATTTACAACCGGACTATAGTCCACGTGATTTTATCATCACATTTCGGCCCTATGACCTTCTTCGGGAGTCTGCCGATCCGAGTAACTTTCATGGTGGAGTAATGGATATCGGCTCGGATTGAGGTATCAGAGATCCGAGTTCGAATTCCAATCGAATCCATTGCATTCACTTACGAGCTAATACCCTTGGGAAAGGTATGAATCCTCTTCTTCTCCCCCTAGCTATGAGTTCTATAGCATTGAATGGACAATGGTCTACCGCAGAATGAAATGGCAACCTACTGCGGAAAAAATATCTGCTTCGTCAGTCATGTATCGAAAGATACATGATTGCCTAAGCGTGTATCACGCATCGCACATAACTGACTGAACTTTCATGTAATATCGAATTAAATCTTTTAATCAACGGCGGTAGACTGTTCTCGTTCCACTGTCCATGTCTAGGAATATGTCGTCTTGTTCGTGTACGATATCTATTAGATTTTTTAATATTATTCAAAGTTAGATGACATGAAACAAACATAGAGAAAAAAAATCAAATACAAAGGCTGGTATTTTTTTTTCTCTCGGTGAAAAAAGGGTTGAGCGGAAAGTCAGTCGACCATGCAGAACAAAAATTCATACAACACTGGGCGTGAGTATTAGTCATGAAAATAAACCGACAAGTCGCTGCTTACGTGATCTCCCTGAAATCATCACCTAGATTTGCAACAGACATTTTGATAGAAAAATATTTTAAATATTTTGGTGTGTCGTAAATAGTTGCTTTAATCTTTCTGTCACGTTTATATTTTCTTATACTTTTTTAAGTTTTCTTTCATTTTTTTTTTTTTTTGCCATTCATTTTTCATGATTAAAAAGTTTTTTTTTTCTTTTTCAAAGCCGTTCTTTATTTTCTACTTTTTTTTATTGCCCTTGGACACCAGATCCTTTCCTGATATGAAACAATGTCTTCTCTTATTTCATTCGATTCTCTGAATACTTATCTTGCTGACATCATAAAGCATTCATCTTAAAACAAACGAGACACAAAATAAACCAATGCAAAGAAAGGAATCGCGGTAAAAAGTAACAAAAATGAAGATGAAAGAAAATACTAGTAAAAAATTAATAATAATTGACAATACTTCATCTAAGAAATCTGAATAATATTACAACGAAGAAATGCTTCCTTTTTTTTCTTGCTTTTCACAGTTACTTTATATAGTTATATCTTTGGAGGGATAGGGCTTTCGACGAAATCACGTTGAAACATCGATTCTAAGCCGTTATCTATTACACTGCCCACACCGGTTATCACACGATCACCGAAAATTAATGAACGCCGATCCTGGTCTGTACCTAGATGGCTTGCCTGGTCTGTACCTAGATGGCTTGCCTGGTCTGTACCTAGATGGGTTATCGTTTGGGAATATCAGGTGTTGTAAGCTTAGAGAAGCAGCTGGTGTAATGGATAATGGCTCCAAATTGTAAATCAGAGAGCCGAGTTACAATTCCAGTTGTGTTATTATATTCACTTACGTGCAAATACTCTTGGGAAGGCTACGGATCCAACTTTTCTATCCAGCTATGGGTTAAATAGTAAGGCTTGTAACAGCAGAACTCTTATTATTTAAAATAAAATTATAAATGAAAAAGCTGAGTTTTAATTCCATTCGGGTTTCACTTATGCGAAAATACAATTGGGTAAGATATGAATCCACCACTTTTCCCTCCAGCTATGGGTTAATTAGTAGGGCTTTTATCAGTAAAAATCATTATTATCTCTCCAAAATTTTAACAAGCTAAAATATATTCTGGCTTTAAACCTTTCCCTGCAAATTATTTTGGTAAAAACGTCTCATTTTCAGACGACATATTTTTAAATTTGTTTTTTATATAGTAATTATGATATTGATGCACCTTGAAGTATACGATACTGGACGTATGAGTTAACAATTGGACTAGTTTCAAGCTCATAAAGGCATACAAAGAATGATCGACGTATAAACACGTCTGTAGCTGGTTTTTGAACGTTATACTTTGGCATGTTTAGTCGTCCGTATCTTAAAATACTTTCGATAAAACCGTATATACACGTCTACGCTTGGGAACGGGTTAAATAACCTGCAAATGGTTGATAAGCCGTGGTTGGTGAAAAAATAATGACGGTTTTTGAGGTATTTTTTAACGTCAAAAACCGTCATTATTTTTTCACCAACCTAAGAGTAGCGAAGAGTTCATGTACTTTTTACATTTTTGTGTAAAAAAAAGTTAATTATTGATAATTTTGTACTCTGCCCCTGACATTAATGATAATTATTTCTAAATCTTCCAGTTCTTCATTTCTTTTCCACTTTGTCTCATCATCACCACAAGACATTTTAAGAAAACAACACTTCATCAGTTACTGGCACATCATTTGCTGTGGATTAAGCTATGGAAATATCTTTACATCAAATATGTATCGTAATTTAAAGCGGAGTTTTAATAATACAAATATCAAAAGACGAATATTAAATTAAGATTGTATAGTTTTTATTGGTCAAAAACAGGCAAAAGGTAAAACAAATGAACATTAAAGAAAATAAAAGTAATATAAACCTTTTAAAGATAATTATAATATATTTACTATTCTTTTATTTGATTTGTAAGAAAAGAGTGTAAGACAAGGATGTGTCTTCACACCGGACTAATTTTAGCTTTACAGCGAGGCGATTCTCAGAGAATTAGAAGCCCTACAAGGATTAATTCTTGGCGGCCACAACATTAACAATATATGATATGCAAAAGACACAATATTGACACGGAATGGGAATTCAAGAGGATGAGCCCAAAATGCAAAATAAAAGAGGATAAGCCCCAAAATGCAAATTCCAAAAGGATGAGCCCAAAATGCAAATTACAAGAGGATGAGCCCAAAATCAGAATTACAAACGGATGAGCCCAAAAATGCAAATTGCAAAGGATGAACACAAAATGCAATTTACAAAGGGATGAGCCCCAAATCTAAATTATAAAAGGATGAGCACAAAAATGCAAATTGCAAAGGATGACCCCAAAATGCAAATTACAAAAGTAATAGCCCAAAATGCAAATTACGAAAGAATGTACCCAAAAATGCTAATTAAAAAAGGATGAGACCAAAAATTCAATTTACAAATGGATGATCTCAAAAAGCAAATTAGAAAGGGATGAACCCCAAAATGCAAATTGCAAAGAATGAGCCCAAAATGCAAATTACAAAGGGATTAGCCCAAAATGCAAATTACAAAAGGATGAGCACAAAAATGGAAATTCCAAATGATGAGCCTAAAATTCAAATTACAAAAGGATAAGCCCCAAAATACAAATGATAAAATTAATAGCCCAAAATGCAAATTACGTAAAAATGTGCCCCAAAATGAAAATTACAAAAGGATGAGCTCAAAATGCAAATTACAAAGGGACAAGTCCAAAATGCAAGTTACAAAAAGATGAGCCCAAAATTCAAATTACAAAAGGATGAGCCGCAAAATGCAAATTACAAGGGGATGAGACCAAAATGCAAATTACAAAAGAATAAGCCCCTAAACACAAATGACAAAAGCAAAAGCCCAAATTGCAAAGTACAAAAGGATGAGAGCAAAATGCAAATTACAAAGGGATGGGACTAAAATCCAAATTACAAAGGGATAAGCCCCAAAATGCAAATTAAAAAAGGATAGGACCAAAATCCAAATTACAAATAGATGAGTCCAATAATGTAAATTACAAAGGGATGAGCACAAAAATGCAAATTTCAAAGGATGAGACTAAAATGAAAATTGCAAAAGGATGAGCCCAAAATTTAAATTACAAAAGGATGAGCTCAAAATGCAAATTACAAAAGGATGAGCCGCAAAATGCAAATTACAAAGAGACGAGTCCAAAATGCAAGTTACAAAAAGATGAGCCCAAAATGCAAATTACAAAGGGACGAGCCCAAAATGCAAATTACAAAAAGATACGATCAAAACGCAAATTACAAAGAGATGAGTACGAAAATGCAAATTTCAAAAGGATGGGCCCAAAATCCAAATTACAAATAGATGAGCCAAAAAATGCAAATTTCAAAGGATGAGACCAAAATACAAATTACAAAGGGATGAATTCAAAATACAATTTGTAAAAGGATGAGCACCCTAACGAGAACATAATTGACCTGGAACATTTGTTGAATACACAATATTTGAATTATACACATGAATGCATATTTTTGCGACGGGAAATATCTTACAAGTGAATCTTGTTCTTCTATATGGGAAATTATGGCTCTCAACAACTTTCTATCCTTTGTGGCTCTTAGTAATGCTTATCATTTTATTCTCTGTTCTGCCAATCATTTTCACAGACGTAGATCTCTGATTGTTTACAACTGGCCCGCTTGCATTCAATGCATGCTGTGAGTGTCAAATTATCAAATCCCTCTTTCCTCGTTATGAGTCGAAGAAATTTTAACGATCTCTTTCTGATCCGAAACAAACGTTTTTCTATTCCCATTCTCCTTAAAACTTCCTCGTTATCCACATGTTCTGTTGATAATATTCTCAGAATCCTTCTTTAGAACCACATATCCCTCGTCATCTTTGAGTAAATTGTCCAATACACACACACACACACACATATATATATATATATATATATATATATATATATAGGAAAAACAAATAATACACATACTCACAAATATATATACATATATATATATAGACAAAACAATAATACACACACTCATATATATATATATATATATATATATATATAACAACACAGATAATATAAGCATATATATGGGCAAAACCGATATATATATATATATATATATATATATATATATATATATATAAACAACACAGATAATTAATATATATATACACTGCGTGCAAAATTATTATCGAGATTTTTCTAATATTTCAAAAACTGTCCAATCAATTCACACAAAATTTTCGCACAATGTTGGCAACACCGACTTGCGCAATCACTGAAATTTTCGTACTAAATTTGGCTAAAAAATTGCAAAAATATTCTTTCAAAAAAAAAAGAAAATTATCGTTTCAAAAATTTTGAAACAACCAGCATCTCCCATTTCGTTCGCATGTGTCGACGTGACAACATCAACAAAGACCAGTCCAATGAAATCCTAACAGATGAAACGCATTGCAAAATCTTTTTTCCAATTTGTCATATTTTTCTAAATACTCTTTGTTGATACAGAAAATTTTGTTATCACATGTGTGTGTGTGTATATATATATATATATATATATATATATATATATATATATAATCTGTGTTGCCCTTTTATATATATAATCTGTGTTGCTCTTTTATATATATATATATATATATATATATATATACATATATATATATATATATATATGTGATTAAAATAGACAATCGGAAAACTGTACTTATTTTTTTGCCGATACGTTTCGTCATCCGACCTTATCATGGCAAGTGCTGATAAACAAAAGTGAAATGTATAGTTACTCGAAATTTCAAAATTTCAAAAGACGCTCCTGTCTTGCTAAAGTCAGATGACGAAACGCTTCGGCAATAAACTAAGTACCGCTTCCATATTTATTAAACAGGCGTAGATGTTTATCCCATGTTTCCTGTTTAGAATACGGTTTATCGTTTCTTTTCTTCCATGGCCTTCATAATTTAACTGTCTTTACTTTTGTGGTCATCCCACTGAATAGTGTCTGCGACTTATCATTATGAGGGTAACGGGATGGCTGTATATTGGTTGCTGCATCCCGTCTGGTAGTAAGGAGCCCGGTCTCTTTGGTAGCGCCCAAAGTGGCTGCTCTGGTCAACAGTCGCTTAATATCTGGGTCTTTGCAGTGCAATGTTACGCATGGATAGGCGCCCCTGAATGTACTTACGTTTGGGCAACCCTCTGGTTAGTTTTTATTGTTATAGACGATGGATAGTGGTAATTATTATACCTTTTAAATTTCAGTGACCCCTGAGTCTTAGTGGCTTAATTATTTTAAATGGGGTGAAAAGATTTTTAAAAAAAAACATTGAAATTAGAAGGAGTAGAATGAGAAGCTGTATGTATGGGTTAAAAAGTCTTTCCATTTTGTTACGCGACAAATATATAAATAAACGAAGCTAGGAAGAACTTGCCCAAGGCATAGAAGAGAGCAATTCTCTGTATCGGATTCTATCTTATTGCATATTTCTGTTACCATAGAATTTGTTTGTGCAGCTGTGCCACTCTCTTCGTTGACCTGGTACTGTAAATGCAGAATACTGCAACTAGTTCTATTTATAAATTATTTACAGAAAATAAAATAACAGGAAACATTGATTTAATTAGGAATGTTAGCAAAGTGAATGCAGCAAGTTAACTTAAATGGGGGGGATATAAACAAAACTGTTAGGGCAGAGTAGGAATAGTGGTACAGCAAGGACTGTGCAAAGAGCTTCGTTAATGCAAATAAACGTTATTACTATACATTAAACACTTTTGGGGAAAATATATAGTAAAGTACTCTAGGACATCGAAATTAAGTTGGACCATCTCACCCAGTCGAAGAGACTAAATTATTTTTGTGAATAAGCAGAGACTAAACTACCAGATTACAAACATGGCCGTGGTAACAGACCAGAAAGAACAAGAAAACGAAAAAATTACATGACCTCACGCAGTATGCTGTGAAACATAAACATTAGAGCAGTACCCATATTAATTGGTGTATTCGGAACTGCGCATGAATACTGAAAGCGAAACTAAACAAGATTCAAGAAGGAATTTTTCAAGTGATCGCGTCTGCCAGGGTATGAAAGAGTCAATCACAACAGTTAGCAAGCATCTGGTGATGGAAACAAAATTAATAATAATACTTATCAAACTATATAATAATTATCAATATGTCGTTATTTTTATATTTCATTTTGGATTTATTTATATATTTTCTGTCCCATCTATAGTTGGATCACAGGTAAATCAACTTAAGTCAGTAAATTTATGAGTGATTACTTCCCTTAGTCGTTTTCATAATATATACAAATAAAATATTTATCTGCATATAGACAAAATTAGTTCCCAAGAACCGTTTAATTAATGAGTTTCTTTACTTGTGTGTTTCTTAGATTGCAGTCTTATTTGTTCAAGTCTTTCATGTGAAGCACTCTGATATATTAAGTGATTGTCTTGCTTCAACTTGGTTTTGAAATAGTCGCTGTCTTTTTCGTTCTGTTGCTATTAAATTTATATAAAACACATAATTTTTTTAACGTGAAAATAGCGATTTATATAAGAGTATTCAGTGAATCATTGATATTATTGAACGTCTAAGCGATATAAAGGAAGCGGATTAATTAAATGATTCATTGGCCTTGTTACGGGATTACGTCCTCTGATAATTCCACAACAAATAGATTTAAAAGAACACAAAATGGAACATTCAATATCAGTGATTTTATATAACAACAATTTTCATATTTGATGAGTGAGTAAAGTTCCTCGTGTTAAAAATGTCTGTACGAGTGTTGGTAAGAGATATCAGATTAATCTATATGTGTTCTGGTTTTTATATTGAATGTTTATTCGAAAGAAAAGCAGTGTATAATATTTCTATAGGTGTGTCTGCAAATTTCAAAGGATGAGACCAAAATGCAAAGTACAAAAGGATGTGCCCAAACTGCAAATTACAAAAGAATGTGCCCAAAAATGCAAATTACAAAAGGTTGAGCCAAAAAATGCAAATTTCAAAGGATGAGACCAAAATACAATTTGTAAAAGGATGAGCACCCTAACGAGAACATAATTGACCTGGAACATTTGTTGAATACACAATATTTGAATTATACACATGAATGCATATAATTCTAGATTGGTTTGTTTGGTTTATTTTGTTTTACGGCATGTCAACCTCAATGGGCTATTTAATGTCGACAACATTTTTATTGCTGGTAATATTTTTTTTCTCAAAAATATATTGCCGGTCATATATTTTTTTTCAAAAATGTATTGCTGGTAATATTTTTTCCTTTAAAAATCTATTTCTGCTAATATTTTTCTTCAAAAATGTATTGCTGGTAATATTTTTTTCCAAAATGTATAGCTGGTAATATTTTTTTCAAAAATATATTGCTGGTAATATATTTTTTCCAAGAATCTATAGCTGGTAATATTTAAAATAAATGTATTGCTGGTAATATTTTGTTTTCCAAAAATGTATTGCTGGTAACAATGTATTGATGGTAATAATTTCTTTCTTATAAAGTATTTCTGGTATTAAAACCTATTTTTACATTTTCATAGCGCTTTGACCCCAGTTTGGGGTTTAATTATTTATCCATTGCTGGGATCCTAATAGGTGCTATCACCCCGGGTCAGGGTGGGCCTGGGAACATCAGCAATTAAGAGGTGGTTCCACACCTCAAAACCTCCTGATCAGAGGCCTTGCTATTAGGCGTAGTTTATCGTCATACCCAGGACGGGTTGGGTACTTGAAAATGTATCAAAGGAATGACCCTATGAGGCTTCCGTTATCAGTGGTTAAGAAAAAGCCCCGAAATTAATTCTGTTTTCTTTTCTGTCTATATATCTGAGATGAGGTATTGTAACTATTTACATTGTCCTCATCTTTATTGTCATATTCGCAACGTTTCAGCTGTTCAGGTGATATACGTTGGAATTTCGAAGTGAACCCTTTATTTAGTCCACCAAGGTAGACTGTTCTAGTTCCAGTTCCATTTTCTGGATATCTCAGTTTTCAGTTAATTCCCTTTAGTAACTCTCTGCTGTGACCAAGAATTGAACTCTTTGAGTCAAATCACTTTTGCATTACTTCGACCAACACTTTCATCAGCTGGCCCATGTGTCTCCATTGACGTCATGAATGTGACAATAAAGATGACGACGACAGTCCGAACAATGTAAATAGTGTAAAAACTGTTCTCCTTTATATACACTTTATTGAAAACAGCTGCTGGATGAAACGGCTATTCAATCTCTTAAGCGGACAGTTCTCTGATTGCGATCCGAGAACTAAGCGATCCGAATTTCTTATTTTTTAAGTTGAAAGAAACGGAAGTTCTGCACCGAGCCGACCTGCGTACGAACGCGTATTCGTCATTTGCATTTTTGACTCTGAAGCGTTAACTTCCTGTTTGATTAGGTTTTTGTCTCCACGGCTTCTATTTTTGTTGTGAATTCTTTCTCTACGCTTTATTAAATCTCAATACATTGTTTCAAGACTTTTGTTTCATTGCATCTCACTATTAAAACTTTCTAACGTTTACCGTCATTTTTAACAACATGCTTTCACTAATAATAATAATAACAATAATAATAATAATAACAATAATAATAATAATAACCCAGAACTTTGTATTAGATCGGAAAAATTGTGGAATATTAAATGTGGATTATGTAAATTAGCCTGGGATAATTATATCAAGTCACTCTACGAGTACCATGTACCCGCATGATTGGGTCGGTAAGAAAACATAGACTTTTCTGCGGGGGGGGGGTATAAAAAATAAAACCTCTCAAAAGGCGGATGGACCTTCATGTAGGGTCAATGGCCATCTATGAAAATAGTTTAGATTTGCCTTCATAGCTATATATGCAGCCAATGCAGTGATGACACGACATCGATTGGTGGAGAGCTTCCTAAGCTGATGTCAACGACCAGGGTTTCCACGATGAAATCAACAGCAACGTCTCCGGAACAAAGACGAGATTTCAATTTGAAGTACACCGGTTCTGGTTTACCTTAGAGAGAGATGGGCTCCGTCAGGTCTACTTGCTCTAGAGACGATACACATGAATGAATAACTCTTCGGCTTTCAACCCAGATATTTAGAGAGAGCTAATAAGCTACTTAATTGTGCAGCAAGCCTGCGTCCACAGCCGGTCATGACGATGATTGTAGTTGCATTAGAAACAGTGCCAAAAGCAAGAGAATTGAGATTAAATAAGTTGTAAGTTCAAAGAATGGTAGAGAATGTACGCTATTACTGGGTTTTGCGAGAAATGGTGAGAAAGTACTTGAGATTTGCTGTCACTCGCTCTCCAGCTATGACCCAAAGAAAACTGATGAAGACTTTTGGTCATTTGATGAAAGCAGTGTTGGCCGCATAATTGTTGCTTTCAAATCAGCATGTTTATGGAATTATATAAAAGAATAGGCCAAATGTCATGATTTTCATATTTTATTTGTATGAAAAAAGCCATCTAGTGAGATCAAACAAATGAATAATAATGGTAATAAGCCAGGATCTCACCTTAGAGCTGAGAAAGTTGTTGTATATGAATGTGTTGTGGATTCCGAGATGAAATCCGGTCTCAAAATGAATGACAAACGCAGGAATGAAATATAGCAAATAAATGTATTGACGTAATAATACAATTGGTAATACGGTTAGTAGATCCAGAAATGCGGTTAGTAGCAATAATAATATACAGTGTAACCCGAATATAAGAGACCAGGATATAAGAGAAACCCGGATATAAGAGAGATTTTATATGGTCCCAAATTAGAGCCATACTTACCAAAACAAAAGAGACTAAACCCGGATATAAGAGAAACCCGGATATAAGATACTTCGTTTCATGCCCCGACATCTCTCTTATATCCGGGTTACACTGTATATACAGTCTGGGAAATTCAGTATCGAAGTAGGACTTCCTTCTGAGTCTACGTTCTCGCAACTGTGACTCCTACAAAGCGGTTACCTCACACTCTCACTATATCACACTCCCGGGTATTCCCCGGCAGCAGCACAAGTACACACTGGACGAGTCCACTTGTATATAAAAAGGGGGGGACCCCTTAACAGAAGATGAGAATTGTGCCATAATAGAAGGTACAATAGAAACATTACTAAAAGCAATAGGCTTTAGACGAGATAGAAACTCTAACACAGCATTGCCGAAATCCAAGAAAATACTGAGAAATTTACCAATGGGTACGTGACAACTAATGTGAATATGCAAAAGAAAAGAAATATCTATAACTATTTACATTGTTCAAACTGTTGTCTTCATCTTTATTGTTATATTCACGACGTTTCGACCGTTGTACGTTCCGGCCTTCTTCAGGTGATATTTATTGTAATTTCGAACCATGGGCCTTGTGTTACAGTGAATAATCGTTGATTGATCTAAAAGTGACTTGAGCCAAAAAGTTGTGAGTTCAATCTCTGGCCACAGCAGTGAGAACAAAAACTTGGAGAGTTGAGTTATTAAACTGAGATCTCCAAAGTCATGGCACTTGTAATTAGAACAATCTACTCACGTGGACTAAATAAAGGGTTCGGTTCGAAATTCCAAGAAATATCACCTGAAGATGGCCGGAGCGTACAACGACCGAAACGTCGTGAATATGGCAATGAAGATGAAGAGAGGGAATCTTAGGCATATTTACATGCAAATCCGACCCCAAAAATGTAAAAGGAAAAAAAGGGGACGGCGACAAACACAAACAGCTTCTTCCTGCGAATCACTGCCCTGTGGAACAGTCTCCCAAGAGGATATTTCCCCGATTATTACAATCTTAACCTGTTCAAGTCTAGAATTAGCCGTTATCTTCCCTTTTATCCATATAAACCTCGAGTGGCACCTGGGCCTTGTACAGCGTGAACCTTACTGTAAAAAAAACAAAAACCAAAAAAGAACGATAGTCTGAATAATGTAGTGTAAATAAAAAGAAATGTGTTTCAATAAGTTTATTTGTAAAATAGCAAAAAAGTTATTTACTTTATTTACATTCAAACTAATTTCCTTATTTTTGTTGTTATTATCACAACGTTTCGGTTGTTGTAACCCCGAACTTCGTCAGGGAAATTCGAACTGATCTGTCAGAAACACTTTGATAACAACATCGATGAGCATATCAGTCTGACGCTAACTAATGTAAATAATTTTAAGTCATCGTTCCAGAAATGAATACAGAATACAGAATTTACCAAATTACTAAAAAAAAAAAAAAAAAAAAAAAAAAAAACGAAACAAAACCTGTTGCAATAGTTTTGACGTAAAAGACTAATTCATATAAATCCAGTGTTGAAGAAATTTTTTTATCATTTTCGATTTTCTTCAAGGTACTAGTTTTATTTATTTATTCATTTTCTTAATGTTGGTGATAATCCTTGGAAAGAGAGAGAAAGTCACATCCTATTACGGGAACCACCCAATTATTATTGCTCTTGCGGCTAACCACTCCCTCCTTGCTATCTTCTTCCGTCTTAAAATGTTCGTCTTTCTGTCAATTATTTAAATGCTGAAGTCAGGAGATTTTATTTGGTTCTTTACGTTTTCAAATATTTTGATGATGCTGTACGCCTTTCCGACATTTTATTTTTTGCTTTTCTTCTACCTAAACTTTAAGTTACATCAGCTACATAACTGATATAGGAAACAATCATTTTCAACACTTACAATATATCCTAGAAATCATCATCATCATCGTCATCAATAACAACAACAACGCAGAATTTAAACATTAAAAATATGAATGTTTGAAGAAGCTATATTATTCTGTTGCAATTAAAACGTCATTGTAATCAGTTATTGATTTTGACTTTATTTTCATTTTTACTGTCTTGTCCCTTCAGGAGGTAGGCGTTCATGGCTCTCCTCAGATTCGATTTTTTACTAAACGTGAATGGCCACGCATTCTTAGCAAAGGTAGTGGAGTGATATAACGTTGTTTTCTCCACGGTTTGGAATTCATAGTTTTCCTTCTCTTATGTTGGTTGCCACTCAAGGCTAGAGAGCCAAGTCTTCCTTGCGATTTAACCTATAGTTGGAGGAGGGGAAGAAGAGACGGAAACATACATTGCTCAAGGGTATTTATTTATTGATTCGTTTTTCTACAGCTTATCAACCCTTTGCAGGTTATTTAAAGCCAGAAAATAGTTGTAGATTGTAAGAATATTTTTTAGATAATAATGATTTAGTGATACAAGTCTTACTAATTAACCCATAGCTGAGGTAGATTCATACATTTCCCAAGCGTATTTGTGTGTAAGTGAACCCAACTGGAATTGGAACTCGGCTCTCCGATTAACAATTCCGAGTCATTATCCATTACACCACCCGCACATCCAAACTTACAGCACCTGGTATTCCTAAGCGGTTACCCATCTGGATACTGACCACTCTCAAAGTTGCTTAAACTTCGGCGATCGAACGGGAACCAATGTTTCATCGTGATATGGTCGTAAGCCCTAAGGTTATTTGTGAGAAAGAGAACACAACTGACTAGCTCGGAACTTGAACTCGGTTCGCCCATTCCACGTACAGCACCGATATCCGTTACACTACCCATCATATCCTTGATGTTTTCTGGTTTAATTTCGAGAATGCCTCTTACAAAAAGGTTCTGAGTATAGATTAACAATTCATATTAAAAAAACTTTAACTTTTCTTTTTTTTAAAAATCGGAATCACCCAAAGCAAGACAGTAATGCCACTAAAATACAAGGAGTTACAGGGTGTAGAAGAATTAGGAACAGATATATACAAGGAGTTACAGGGTGTAGAAGGATTAGGAACAGATATATTAATGATGAGCAGGAAGAGAAGGAAGAGGAAAGAATAATCAGGTGAACAGTAAATAGCGATTTATATTGCTTTTAAATTTTTGAAGATTAAAGTTGGATGGAAAGGGAGTTCGACAAGCGAGAAATGTGAGGGAAGAAACTGTTAGCATAGAACTTACGGTTACATCCAGTCAGCTTAACTGTAAATTAATGAGATCTCGACGCTAGTATAGTACTGCACTTAAGTTAAAAACATGCCAGAGGCTATCCCCCAGACGAGGCTATGTCGAATGGCAGAGTCTCGTCTCGGGAAACTAACTCCGTTTTTACAAGGTATATAGGGAATTTTTGCCCGAGCCTACAGACTCGGATACCCCACGTTAAAACTCGGCCTTGTGCCACATCTTGTTGCGTGGGGCAGTGGATAAATAATACTTAAGTTTAAAAAAACTATAGGTACCATAGATAAGAGCTCATCAGAACAATTGCCAACTTGATTTATAAAGCCTGAGATCAACGATGCGATGAAAATTCTACCTCGGTTGCAACTGCAGCGCCAAGACGAACTTGCCTTTAGACACTGTGCTTCATGACTTCAATGATATACCAGATTTCTTACTAATTCGATAAATAAGGAGATTATTACTCACCAAGAAGGGCTGTTTGTTGTTGGTCATAAAAACGGACACCCTAAAAAAATATTTCATACCAGTAATTTCATTTATTTCCTGAGAATTCGTGAGTGTAATGGGTGAGTTAATAAAAATGTTTGACTTCCAGAACGATTATGCTAGCCATGTTGATTCCGATAACAGAAGAATCTCGGAATTTGGAGCTTAAGTTCAGAAGGAATGTCTACGGGTTTGACTCGCACCCGAGAAACACGATGCGTTTGTGTTCAAACATGAGATGAAAATGGTGGACAGTTGAATGACAAACTGAGAAAAAAATCCTACGTATAGCTTTTCGTATCTGATAATGACTTTTTCGGGATAAATAATGTTTTTTTTTTGTTTTTTTTTTATTATTGATGGAATAATTTATAAGTAGTAGGCAAGGAAATATAACAAACATAGGTCATAGTTATACTGAAGGTGCTAGGACGATTAACTTTAAGTTTAAATTTTAAATTTCTATTGTCTGATGTGTGCAGAAGCACAACATAGCCGACCTCATTCAGTTTCCTGTCCCTTTTGTTTTTTGTTTTATTGTTGTTATTTTAAATATCCAACAGGCTATATGAATCTGGACGTAAATTTACCGTGGAAAACTCAGAAACTAATGCACTAAGCATTCTTCAAGTTGAAATCATGATCAGACTTATTGAGATGAACAACTAATATATTGAGTATTATTTTCTTAAAGCATTTCACCCCAAGCAAGCCGGGAGTGCCACTAGAACGAAAGGGGTTACAGAGATTGGGAGCAAGAGTAAAGAGGTATGATAGAGGAAAGGATGAAGAGAAGGACGGAGAATAAATCAAGGCATCTGAAGATATCGATTGACATTTGAATATTTGGAGATTATAGCTATCAGGGAAGCAAGTAAGAGGAAGGGAGTTCCACTGACGGGAAATGCGAGACACGAAGCTATCGAAGTAGAAGAGACGGCTATATTTAACCGTTTCGACAGTGAAAGGGTGGGACTGAGATGCCAGCCTAGCAGCACGTTTAAGTTCATGCAGTTTGGGAACCAGCGAAAATAGCTCGTCGGCGCAGTTATCGTGAAAGCATTTGTAGAAAAGACAGAGGGAAGAGACGGCACGTCTGTGAGAGAGCGACTGTAAATCTATGTATTTCTTATTTTTACACCTCTGTAAATTATATGATTCCACCAGTAAAAACATTATTTAATTTGAAAAACTCCTTTCGAAGGACAAAACGCGTTTTTTCGCATTTTGCTATTCATTTACCCACCACTAGTTTGATATATAGATTTTATATATTGTATTCTCTCATACGATTTTTTAAATTATTTCACCCCCAAAAAGGCGATAATGCCACTGTGGTGCTAAAGCTTAGCGGGGAGAAAAGACAACAAAAGAACATGTTTCAAAAAGACAGAAGATGGTGATTGACGTTGAATTTAAATTTTTGAAGATGGCAAGTGACAAGGAAGAAGCAGGAAGTGAGTTCCATTTCCATGCATTAAAACCTTTTGAGCATTAAAATGATTTGTCCAGTTACAATTCTTACTATTTAACGCATAGTTGGAGGAGAAGAGATTGATTCATATCTTCCCGCATAAATTAATGCAAGGAACCTGCCTGGAATTCGAACCGGATCTCCGATTTTTCATTCCGAACTGCTATCCATTAAAATACTCGCACACCCACAAAATGGCGTAAACGTTTTTAAACTCTGACAAAATATGAAATTAAGGATTGAGCAGTTCCTGCTCACATATGGCAAAAATACACCATTTTTTATCTGATTAAACTTTTGCTTGGATTTAGGGTTTATTTGTTTTACAACATATCAACCTCAATGGGTTATTTAATGGCGACAAGATTTTAGGATAGATTCGTATGAATAGAATATGTAATCACTTTGTAGATCAGGTTTTATTGGAGTATTTTTGTAAAGAGGGTTTGTGTCGAGAGTCAAATGTATTGCGAGTAATATTTCTTTTCACATATGTATTAATGTTAATATTTTTCAAAAATGTATCGCTGGTAATATTTTTTTCCAAAAAATGTATTACTAGTATTTTTACTATAAAAATCTATTTTTATACTTTCAGTACTCTGACCCCAGTTTGGAAGTTAATTATTTATTCATAGCTGGAACCTTAACATTTGCTACCGCACCGGATCAGAGTGGACCTGGGAAGAACAGCAATTAAGAGGTGGTTCCACGCCCCTCAAAACCTCTCGATCAGAGGCCTTGCTGCCAGATGTAATTTATCGTCATTTAAACTTTTGTAAAGATCTTGTGATGAGTCAGAAAACACTCAGCTTAATAAAGGATTAATCTATTTTCAACTGAATTTAAATGTCCTGTTTGATATAGAGCGGTTATTACATCTGACGACAGAGACAAACTTGATATTTACTTGTCTACGGAAGCATGAAAGTGCAAAACAAAATGCATGGTTTGCAGAATGTTACTTGCTTACTTTACTCTCCATTATTAACAACACGCGGAAATAAATTAAAAAAAAAGATTCACTGGAAGCAGAAGATGTCCGCTCTAATTCTGTCAATGAAAACAGTGATGTGGCTCCTTGAAATTATTAAATTGAAGTTTTTCTTCTGGCAATTACTCCTTCGCCATACCAAGAAGTAAACTATATACTGGCAATGATTTTATCTCGTAGACATTCGCGAAGTAGAATCAAGCTATTTAATAACGTTTATAGCTGCATTAAAATTGTTATGGCAAAAAGAAATGACAATGTAGAAAGTAATAATGAAAAGGTTTTAAATTGCAGGCAGATAATATAAAATGGCTGACATAATCCTCCGAATGGGGCGCAATAGTTCCAAATGCGGAAACACTTATATATGTATATCTGGAACTAATTTAGTAAATTGAGTAAAAAGTAAAGAAGAAATAGAACAAGCTTACAAAAATATAAAAGTATTCCTTTTTCCCTTTTAGTAATCAAGTGACAACAAGGCTTATCAGTAATTCCGTGTTTTCTTTAATATTAAATTTCAATAATGCTTTATTTTTTTACTAATTGTTCACTCAATATGAAGTCCAAGTGTCAATCAAGGTAGAGGGTTACTGAATGAGGTTGTTGTATGAACGTAAGAAATGGGGGTAAGAAGAGCAGATCATGAGGACATAACGGTTGACTCTAGACTTCAAGAGGTTCAGAATGTAGTGATCGAGGAAGCATCCACTCGGGAGTCCGTTCCACAAAGTAGCGGCTTTCGAGAAGAAGCTTTACGAAGGGAACTTCCTCCTAAATAACGGAATGCGAAGGAAATAGGGATGATTCGTCTCCGTGTGCGTCTTATGACAGGTCCTAGATGTGAAAGCCTGAAGTAGTTGAATTAATAAATATAGCTCGTTGTAACGTTTGCCATGAAAATAGCGACAGAGCAGCGAGAGGCTTGCGACACTTCATCTGTGGGAAACTGGTTGTAGAGAGGAAAATAATTCATTACCGAAGTAATTACCACGTAAATGCTTTTGGACTTTTGTCAAAACTAGAAAGTGCGAACTGGGTAACCCCAGCCGACTCGTTTACATAATTTCCAGTTACTATTCTTTATTTTTAATAATTTCACTCCAAGGAAGGCAATAAAGCCACTAAGACGCAAGGGGTTACTCAGTACGAGTGCATATGAGAGAAACAAAGCAGTATTAAGGAGAGATAACAATGAACGAACAGGAATTAAAAAGACAGAAGATAATGATTGATATTGCATTTAAATTTTTGAGGTTCAAAGCTGACTGGAAATCAAGGAAGAAGAAAGTTCCACAAGTGAGAGAGAAGACAGCATAGAAGTTAAAGTTAAAATAAGTCATTTCAACTGTAAAATGATGAGACCTTGCCGCCAATCTAGTACTGCGTTAAATTCATAAAGTCTAAGTACCATAGAGGAAAGCTCATTAGAAATATTACCATGAAATTATCTTTAGAAAATGCACAGGGAAACTACTTTTCGGTGGTGGGAAAGTGACTGAAGCTGAGATGCCAAGTCAGGACCAATAACATTACAGATTCTTCTTTGGATTTTATCACTAAATACATAGCAGAAGCACCAGGCCAGATTTGACAGCAAAATTCAGTGCATTTTTATCTCATCATTTCTGTTTTAATATTTTCCCAGACCAATTTACCACATTCACTTAATGTTTATCTTTGTTTCTTTTTGTCTCTGCACTAGTGACATTTTCTATTTTATTATTTGAGTAATTTCTTAAATTTACCGACGATCCTCTTGGGGTTGATCGAAAAGCTAGCCGCTTAAGAATATTACACTACCTTTTTGTCTTATTTTTAATAGTAATTTTCAACATGTTTCCATTTCCTTGCGTGATAATTAAGTTTTGTACCACCAAGAATTTATTCCGGCTTTATGTTGTAACATTAACCTGATAAACACACACACAACAAAAACATGAAATTGAAATCTCTTATACGCAACATTAGTATTTATCCAACTCTGAACTTTATCAATCACCAATAAGAGTGTGACGCGAGACCCTCTCAGAAGGTGGATACTACATTCTACTAGTGTGCCGTCTTTGCACCATTTTCTATTCTCCGTTTGAAAGCTACGATTGTCGTCGTCGTCGCCTCTCTTGGAGCCTACCCGAATAGCCTGTCGCGAGTTGCTACGGTCACCCGCAAGTTTCTCCCGGTTATCTGGATCAATGTCTGTGAATTTCAATTTGCTCTTGCAGACATTCTTAAAATGCAGTGTCGTAAGGTCTTTACAGACAATTACTTTTCTAGGGTTTTTTATCCAGTTCTCAGTTCTCTTATTGTCCAGTTTAGGAATATCTCCGAACATATTATTATGTGCTTTTTTATGCCATGCCCTCTTAGGATGTAGGCGATCAGGAATGTCCATAGGAATCTCCATATTCTTTATTATCTGAGAAGTGACATACATTCTCAGGAATAATAGTGATGTGGTTTCTCGCTGCTTCCTACAATGATTTTGGAATTCAGAGGTTTCCTTCTCTAAGACTAATTACCACTCAAGCCTAGAGAGCCCAGTTTACCTTGATACTTAACCATCATTATCATCGTTCGACCTCCCTATGATTGGTCGGAACTCCATTGACAATCTCTTTCCACACTGTTCGGTCCTGTATTGCTGTTCCCAGATCCCCAATGTCCAACCCTGAGTCTCGAGCAATGGTATCTGGCAAAGTCAATTTTAGTGAGAAGACATTTCCAGAAGGATGCTATGGGAGTAAAGATGGGACGATTTCCCTGTCCGCTCGGTAGCAGTGGCCGGCAAACTGTAATCGTTTTTGTTTGAGCTTAAGAGAGATTAGTCTCAGGTCTCCGTAAATTAACCATAGCTGAGGAGGAGGGAGAAGGCGGTGTCATACCTTTCTCAAAGGGTTTTTGTGAATACATAAGCACGACAGACAAGCACGGGCTCATCGATTTCATTTACACTATCCACATTTTTTAAAATCATTTCACCCCAAGAAAGGCGATAAAGTCACTAATACGCAAATAGTTACTGAGAGTGTAAGAATATGAGAAAAATGATTATTAATCAGAGTGGACAATAAAAGAACACAATTCAGAAAGACAGAAGATAAAGGTTGACATTGCATTTAAATTTCTGAAAATCAAAATTGATTGGAAAGCAAGAAGCCCGAAGAGAGTTCCACAAACGAGAAGTACGAGAAAAGAAACTGTTAGCATAGAACTTACGGTTACATCTAGCTATTTCAGCTATAACGTGATGAGGTCTTATCGCCAATCTAGTAATGCGCTTAAATTCATAGAGTTTATGTACCACAGAGGTTAGTTCACCAGAACGATTACCATGAAAGTATTTATAGAAAAGGCACAGTTTTGTTACATTACGACGGTCGGAAGGTGACTGAAACTTAGGTCAGGAACGATAAAGATACTTCTTTAGTTGTTATGCAAGAGACGAAAGTGTTATCATAAAACTTACGGTTACATCCAGCAATTTCAACTGTAAAATGATCAGACCTAACTGCCAATCTAGTATAATAGATTATGTTAGCTGGCCTAATTTCCAGAATATCTATTAAGAAAATGTCATACAAATTTGATTAAATTGATTCATTATGGTTGTTATCAAATTGATTCATACAGATTGCTATCAATCATTTGTCTGATGAAAGTTCTACATCGGTTGGGTCATGAGGTTGTGATTTATGGTGTCTCATAACATAGAAAATTTGGCGAACATGGATAAACTTGCCTGCAATAAGACGTAATGTCAAAAGGATGACTGCTTCCCATGACACCGCTTTTTTTTTTTAACTAACTTCACTCTTCGGAAAAGTTTATTGTTTTAAAACGCGATGGACTAAAACCTAAACATATGATGAAAGTGAATTTATACATGTTTTTTGTTCTTGAGAATTTACAGCAAAAATAGTAAACACTATTTATTGTTTATTTACAAGAATAATTTTATATTTACAACATTTTAAAAAGTACTTCAATTCGAACAAATGCAAGGCAATATTTATCATTTACCAATTTATAAAGAAATAAATGCGAGATCAAATTTTTCATTCATAAATTTATAAACATTTATTAAATTATTAAAATATGTGAATCAACTATAAGGAAATTCTTATTATTTACCATTTTATAAATTTCGAATTATCTGCCAATTAGTCGATGATTTGCCAATCATTCCAATAAATAATATAATAAATAGTGTATATAAACAATCTAATAAATATTTTTTCAATTGTCAAGAACAATGAAAATGCATAAATTCACTTATGTTTAAGTTTTATCACAATTCTAATCATCGATTTTTAAAACAATAAAAATTTGAAGGAAGTTTTTAAAAAAGTCATGTCATGAAAAAAACCTGTCATTTTGGCACTCCGTCTTATTGCCGACATATTTATTCATATTTGCCGAAATTTTCTTATTATTAATCCTTTAAATAATGTGATATTTTCCATATATCTATGCATTTAATTATAAGACTTCTACTCTTGAATCTTGTCTTGTTTTGTTTAAAACACTCTCTACGTTACTTTATTTTATTTCGACCTGTTTAATTGAATCGTCAACGTATTTGTATTTTTTCTTCATTTAATGACATGACGACTTCATTATTCTGCAGATGAATTCCTTGCTGTGAATTTTATTTTCCGTTATACAATATCAAGATTAAACATTTGTCGAAAGTCCTGGATATGACGATAAGCTACACCAGTCAATGCCTCTGATCGGAAGATTCAAGGTTTTGAGCAGCGTGGAACGACCTCTTACTTGTTCCTGTTCCCAAGTCCACCCTGACCCGGAGTGGTAGCACCTGTTAGGGTCCCAGCTGTGGGCAAATAGTTAACCCCCAAACAAAACACGATGAAAGTATAAAAATACGTTTTAATAGTAAAAATACCAGCAATAAATTTTTATATAAAAGGACCAACAATACATGTTTATAGTAAAATGATCAACAATGCATTTTTAAAGCAAAACGATCAACTATGCATTTTTAAAGCAAAATGATCAACAATGCATTTTTAAAGCAAAATGACCAACAATACATTTTTAAACCAAAATGATCAACAATGCATTTTTAAAGCAAAATGATCAACAATGCATTTTTAAAGCAAAATCGCCAACAATGCATTTTTAAAGCAAAACGATCAACAATGCATTTTTAAAGCAAAATGATCAAAAATACATTTTATCTCTAATTGAAAGTAGGCAATTGAATTCAAAATATATTCAGTTGAAGCCATAAAATTGTGTTTAGATTTCGGCATTAAATAACCCATAGAGATCTTGATATGCCTCTAAACAGAACGAACCAAACAACCAGCATAAATGATCTCTTTAATAATATTAATCCATATAATATCCGACAATTTCTTAAATCAAACTGTATTCTAAAATATATTGTCAATAATAATAATAATAATTATTATTATTATTATTATTATTATATAATAATATAATAATAATAATAATTATTATTATTATATGCTTATATGATTTAAGATGTTAATAATAATAATAATAATAATAATAATTATTATTATTATTATTATTATTATTATTATTATTATTATTATTACTATTATTATTATTATTATTATTATTATTATTATTATTATCGTTACTATAAAGAATTATCGGAAAAACGTGCCGGTGACAAATTCCACAAAGTACTCCTATCACGAGCCAGCAAAAAATAAATAAAATAAAATAAGAGAGCGAGAGAAGGAGAAAATACCGTTAATGTTAAAAAATGTGTTATGGTTATATTCAACTCTATTGGTCGTTTGTTTTTTTATCAAATGTTTTCTGCTTTGTCTTTCTTACAATTTTTGCTTTCTGTAATCATGTAGAATTTTCTCACTACTGCGATTTTTGCTTTGGCATTTTATATTATTATTTTTATTTTATAATTGCGGAGATTGATTGGCTAAAGAACAAAAAAATCCATTATAATGTTCATACAAATAAGAAGCCATTGCTGAAAAAATGGTAAATATAATTTGTATTAACTCCTTCGCATAATAAGTCAAATAAGTAAAGATGGAAAGAAGAAAGTAAAAAAGTAAATATAAGGAAGTAAAAAAAATAAAAATGAAGGATTAAAATATAGATAACTTTGGTGGCAAAATAAATGGAGATTTTCTTCTTCTTCTTCTTCTTCTTCTTCTTCTTCTTCTTCTTCTTCTTCTTCTTCTCTTTTAAAATTCTTCTTCCAGGTTGTTATTCTTTTTTACATTTTATTTTTCAATTCATTCATCTTCATTTCTTTTTTTTTTTTATCTTTAATTTCATTTCATCGTCTGTTCTTTAGGGTGATAGCAACTGCCATTTTAATTTTATGACCCGGATGATAATCCTTATTGTTTTCTGCTGTGCAATTCTTTTTCTTTTCTTTTTTCTACGCTATTTTAATGACACATTAACAGCTAACATTTTACGATATTTGAATCATTCGCGCTTACTTAGGCAAAGAAAGAGAGAGTTGAACAAGATGGTGTTCTCTATTTTAGTTCAACATTGAAATACATCTACATATGCATGAATGGACGGATGAATAGATGTGCGTATGTATGTACCTATGCATGTGTGAATATGCATGTACTTATGTAGGTCTATGCATGTATGTATGAGAGCGTATGTGTAACGAAGAACCAAAATTATTAATCAAACTTGTCAGTGATGGTCATACTCGTATAACGAGTCGACAGTCACCATGTATGTATGTATGAGAATTCGCCATTTTGTTCTTTTGTTTGATTTTTATGCTCATTCTTTGCCAATATTATAATTATCATTACCACTAATTACGTATAGACATTGTACTCCCATTTCTGTCTTCTTTTCCCCCTTCTTTTTCTTCTTTATCATCTTATTCTAAGGCAGATAGTGGTATTTTGTTATGGCTACATTTCATGATTTGTTTTTCTAACTGCCATAACATCACTAACGTTACATAGACAAAGTTCTTCTTAGTGTGTGGCCTGTACTTACCAAGACATTTTTTGTATTTCTCTTAAGCTGGCATTTCCAGGGTTTCTCTCAATGTGTTGTTGTGTTCCTTTTTTTATCATTCCAAGCGCACCTACTATGACTGTTACTTTTCTTGTTTTCAATTTCCACAATTTTTCTATTTCGATTTCCAGGTTTTTATACATCGATAGTTTTACAAATTACTTGGTTGCTATGTTACAGTTCACTGGGCAAACCATATCAATTATTAGGCATGTTTTTTTCTTTTCGGTTTTTGACGATTATGTCCGGCCTATTTTCTTTAATCTTCCTATTGTAAAGATGGTGTAATCCCACAGAACTGTGATGTCTTCGATTTCTATAACCGGTGCTGGGTGATGTTCATACAAGTGTTTGTTAACATTTTCATTTATTATTATTATTATTATTATTATTATTCAGTGACAGTGCAGCACACAAAAAAATAAGTAACAACGCTGTTCAAATATGAAAAAGCCAATATACGCATGAAGACACCTGGTCTGATAAGGTTTTACCAAGCAGATGTACACGATATGATGACAGGTTCTGATAAACGCAGGGCATAACCTTTTTCGATATATGTTTCGTCAAAGTCGTCCTGGCTTCTTTATCCTACAAACTTAAAAAAAAAACTCGATGATGCCTCATCACTACTACTACCCATGAACAGAGATGCGTATTTCGTCAGAGTCTAGGCGACATGTCCAACTAGGTAAAGTCAAGCAGCTCACAAGCAAAACCGTAGTACTGAAGGGGATATTTACTTATTACACCAAAGCAAAGTATGTATATGTACACACCTCCAATCAATTATGAGAGCTGTGCCTGTTATAGCATCACAATGTTTATTATTATTTCCTTTTGTTTCTGGGGTGTACACATTTCTTTCCGGGTCCTGCCCAGAGACCTAAGGTGAGAAATGGCATCATGACATTTTCCACTGACCAATTAACAAAAAAAAAGGACAACAACACGCATGTTTTACATAGATAAAGCCCTTCGTAAGGCATGGGCTGTACTTGTGAGAATAATGTTTTGTATTTCTTTAAGGCATGGGCTTCCAGGAATCCCTTATACTGGAATCTTTTCCAACCAATCCGAGTGCTGCAGCTACAACAGGAATTGTTGATGTTCCCATGTGCCACATTTTTGAGATTTCGATTTCAAAGTCCAAGTATTTTGATAGTTTTTTTGAAGATCTTCAAAGATAACATTGCAGTCTGCAGGGACTGCCATATCAATAAGGAGGCGATTTTTTTTGTTTGCGGTGTCTAATAACAATGTCTGGGCGATTAGCTTTGATTGTTCTGTCTGTGTGTATTGTGTAGTCCCATAAAATTGTTACAGGTCCTAATTCCGTAACAGGGTCTGGGTGGTGTTCATATCAATTTATTTCAGTTTCCTTCCCGTATAAGTTGCAAATTTTCCAGTGCAGATATTGGCCCACTCTTTCATGCCGGGTTATATATTCAGTGGGTGCCAATACCTTGATGTAAGATTATTATTATTATTATTATTATTATTATTATTATTATTATTATTATTATTATTATTATTATTCAGAACCCTGTCTGAATTCCATACTTCCAAATTAATTTACTCTTTTTAATTTCTTGAACAATGTTAGATATTTTCCTTTCTCATCTGTCTCTATGTTCCATTCCAATTCGTCTAATGTATTTGAAGAGTATTCTATTTGTCTGGCTACGCCCACAGTGTTGAATCACCCCCCATTCCCTATGCATTCCTTTAGTAAGAAGGGCGTTTCTCTACGAAAGTTTCTTCCCAAGAACCACTACTTTGTTGAACAGCCTCCTGTGGGAATGCTTCCCAGAAGACTACAGTTTTAACCTCTTCAGGTCTACGGACGGTCAAGAGATAGCTATCCACCATATCTTCGTAATTTTCACATCATACTTTTTCCTTTTACATTAATATCACACACCTCATTCAGTAATCCTCTACATTGAGTGGCTCTTGGGCCTTGTAAAATAATCCTTTCGAACTAACTTATATTCATTTATAGTTTAATGTTCTGTCTCTTTTCCTCAAAAATGACATTTGGTGCCTTTCTCTTTTTGCTAAGTTTCGTGATTGATTTAAATAACAACCGAAAACAACTACACTAAGAAATCGTGTCATTAGAAAAAGGAAGCTGTGGAGATGCATGATCGTCTCCGTCCTGAAGAGATATGGCATTAGGAAGCCTGTTTAGTTCTGTTCTTATAATATTTCTGCTGATTTTCTTTTCTTCCTACCAAATCTTCTAGCTGAGGAATGGTGCATCAAAATATTTTAACCTTCAGTTTTGATTTAAAACAAAAGAAGTACTCGACTCGGCTAATACCTGATTAAAAAACTGTAATGTTTGGCCATTTGGTCAGATTTTGGGAAGTGGATTAGGACAATAACTCTTCAGCACCATTCGTATTTATATAATTATTTAAACAAATACCATATGATGTTATATAAGATTATATGGTGATTCAAATGTAGTGGCCAATTAAATTTTTATTGTTGTCAGTTAGCTGTTGGTTTTTCACTTATCACACAGTGGACAAGAATGCTGAAATCAAGGAAAGGACATTTTTTTTTATTTAGTGTAAGTTGAATTATAAAAGAAGTAGCTGCATCAAGCTGCATCAACTGTTTTACTTCCAATATCATTCTCCCTCAGGATCAAATCTGAACCTTCGATTTCTAAATGGTAAATGAAATCATTCATGATACCCCAAAACAAGAAATATGGAAATTTAAGGTCTGAATAGCGTGTCGTTCACTCAATCGATCCACTTTCCGGAAAAAAGCTTGTATGAAGTCATTAAGGAAATAATTAAATAAAAAAACTAATCATCTGTAAGGCATAACATGATTTTGTTACGTTACTTGTCATCTCTGGTTTCTTGTGGTCTATCAGCAATTCCTCATGTCCCATCGCTGTATTACGTACTAAATGGACGACGTACAATTTTCTTAGATTATTTTACTCGATTTATTTCTTGATTGGATATACTAGAAGTAGCATCGTTTCTTGGAAAAAGCAAGAGTTAAAGGGAAACAGATCTCAACAGTTTGGCAACATGATGGTTCATCTCATTTTGTTACACCCAGGTCGTCAAAGTATCTTCCAAATAATAAAATTTGGAGATGTGTAGTCAGGTAAACGTGTCGACCACTCAATTGATCTATTTTCCAGGAAACATTTTCATCAAACCATTGACGAAAGAATTAACTAAGAAAATTAATAATCTGTAAGAGAAATATTAAAAACATGAACTCGTGGATTACGACAGGCACTTCTTTCGGCTGACTTTACATACATACATACATACATACATATATATATTCGGCTGACTTTACATATATATATATATATATATATATATATATATATATATATATATATATATATATATATATATATATATATATATATATATATCCAGGGAACAAATATATATAAGATACATATATATAATATACTTACATAATATATATAATAAGATACATTATACATAAGAACAAATGGAGTATAATTCCACTGTACGTAACAATTAACCCTAGAGCATGGGTATATCATACCCGATTTTGAAAATATCAAAATAAATATTAAATATAAATCTTTATTTGAAATATTTTACAAGCAGGCACTTCAAACTTTGTACTTTGAGTTAACATTAAGAACAGAAAAACATATTATTTAGGTAAGAATATCAGGTACTGAATATTGTAATTAAAAATAGGAAAATTTGTGCTGGGTACTATATACCCATGATTAGTGTTCCAAGGTTAATTTAAAAGTGGTCTCAATATAGAGTAAAGCTAAATATTATTTATTTTAGAATATTAAAACAAAAAGATGTTAAAATTGCTACACGATTACAATCATGTTTCAACACCACAAAAGTGTCTCTTCGGGCGATCGTCAGTGGTTTGACATCGCCTGAAGAGACACATTTGTGGTGTTGAAACATGATTGTAATCGTGTAGCGATTTTTAACATTATTTTTTTTTAATATCCTAAAATAATATATATAACACATCTTCTCTTTAAGGCTAATACCATCCACTCTTCCCTTACCACCGACCCCGGCATTTCGTCTGACTGAAACACAGAAATGGTTAAATTCTGTATCAATTTTTCTAGTGCTGTCAAAGTTAAATTTGTAATTCCGACACGAACACAGACTATATACTTGGATAGAATAAGACTGACGTACTTCTTGTTGGTTGAAATAGATCTATACCTCTCCCCACATATGAGCTAATTTGGGATTTTGTTCTGTAATTAATATGCTCTCTTATAATAAATACATTGAGCTTTATTTGTAGATCCACTTACATTATATACCAACGGATTTATTACCTGTATTATATATATATATATATATATATATATATATATATATATATATATATATATATATATGTGTGTGTGTGTGTGATAATCATAATTAAGTAATTCATCGAGTCTAGAAGAAACCGCAACTGGACGACCGTTTCGTCCTTTATTTGGGACTCCATCAGCAGTGCACATTCACTACCGAGAATTGAAACCCGGACAGCTAGGATATAAGGCAAACGTCATACCAACTGTTCCAACGGGGACAAAGCGATAACGAATTAGACTCGCTATTGCGTCGCTCGATCACATTATTCCGTGGTGGAACTCATCCAAGTTTCTCTTATCCCCAAGAGCCAGGACTACTATCCCCAAGCCGTTCCACCAAGAGCATTAGAAGCCGGTTCAAGCAAGGATATACAAGTGATAGAAATTAAGGAGGATTTGAGATAATTATAATTAAGTAATTCATCGAGTCTTGGGGACAGTAGTCATGGCTCTTTTTTTATTTTCTCGTTTTTCCTTAATACTGCATCGAAAAATAATTTACGCACTTTTCATTGATGCAAGGCTGATTTTTTTCCTTCTATTTTTATTGTGTGTTTGTGTGTGTGTGTGTTCGTGGGCGTGTTCATGCGCCCGCCCGTGGGTATGCAATCACACTATATCCATTTTGTTATTGCTGACGCAATTTATCAATTTTCGGTAGAATGTAAAATGCATTTCCTCGAACAAGCTACTAGCAAGGTTTGAAACTAAAACTTACAAATGGCCATGTATTTCTAAATGGTTTTCTAGCTTCCGGTTTGTATACTTTTTATGAGAATATCCGCGACAAGTGACTCTAGATTCTTAATTTCAAGCCATAAAAAATAAATCTAAAATTCCGTTAAATACACATATACACACATTCATAGATTTTGGAGATTTTTAACTTTTAAGTGCCGACACCCCCACCCCCCACCTCACGGACATGAGTGCAGACGATAATAAAAATTAACCCATCCTACGACTTACACACATGCATACGTATGTGCACGTAACAGACAAGTGTGCTTTCAGACAAATTCTTCAGAATGGCGCCGGTCGAGTAACGTAAAAAGAAAGAAAATAATGTCTCAAATCCAAAATACTTAAAAACCGAACAATAAAAAATGGCCACTTTTTTTCGACCAGCATCTGTAATCGTCTCAAAGGCTTCAAGAATTTTGACAGTGAAGCCAGAAAATTTTCATTTACAGTATAATCTCCTACTAATTGTCGATCCATTGTGCGTGGGCTTTGAAAAATTACTCTTCCCATATTTTTTAAAAGATATCTTCTTGTTTATGTCATTCTTGTGGAATGTTACTCTGGTTTCTGCCCCTATGGAAACAGTTCAAGAATGTCACTTTATAACCTTTTGAAATTTATAAAATCAACAATCTGTTCTCATGGGCACTTGCTCTATGCATATGGTGAGGATATTTTAATTTGAAACTCACGATAAACCTTCCCAAAACAGAAACTATGATTTGGAATTGAAATGAAAGCACCGATGGCACCTACTCTGAATCTCTATCTATAAAAGGCAGGATGTGTGTGCGTGTGCGTGTATAACGAATGCACGGTCGCAATTTTCGACGGATTTGCACCAAAATTTACATGCACATGCTCCAAGTTAGTGGGAAGGCCAAGACCGACTTTGCATTTCCCAACTCCCATCGATAGTGGAAATAATCGATTTTTTCATGCTTCTACGGCACTTTTCATGTAGTTTGCCTCCATTTTCTACTGGCCAGAGTGATAGCCTATAGCTGGCTGCCACGAATAGACAGGAAGATTCTATTGGCCAATCTAATACTTCGCTTAAATTCATAGATTATAAAGGAAAGTTCAACAGATTAATTAATATGAAGCTATTTATTGAAAAGACACAGGGAGGCGACATTAGGACATGTCGGGGAAGTAACTGAAGTCGGGATACCAGATCAGGACATTGCAGATTCTTCTTGGTTTATTATCAACGATCTCTTAATATAGAGAAGGACCAGACCCTATAGGTAGCAATATTCTAAAAATGGACGAATAGTTAAATATGTAAGATAGATTCGGGCAAGAAAAATTGTCTTGCACGACGAAGAGAAACAAATTTCCTAGCAATTGATTCGATATAATCTTTTCACTTCATGTCAGGGAAAACGTTAGCTCCAGAAAATGCAATGTATCACTCTCCTGGTTCATCAAGTGGCAGACAGATGCAGTCATAAAAGCAATGGGATAACCAAGTTGATGACATTCGTCTCAAGCAAATGGTGAAGGAAACCATGAACAGAGGGCGACAGGAAGATTCTGCCCGTGTCGACTGATGAGTGAACGGATCAGAAATCAACGTATGGGTCTATACAAGCTGCCTAGCGACAGGAGTGGTGCTGGAAATGATGGGCAGTTGAAGGACACATGCTGTCTTCAGCCAACAAACTACGGCCAACTTATCAACTTGGCTGAGTTGGCTGTTGCAAACAAAGGTTTCGATTTAGCCCTCCACTGACAAAGAGTTTGCACATAAAAACTGATTCTTTGTGTGTGTATCACTGCTGTCTGTCACCTTCTGGTGCGACGAAGGATGAACACAATGAAGGAACTGATTCAACAATACAAGTTGTCTACCGACATTGATGTTGGTTGCATCAAACCAAAACTTGCAGAAAAGATGACCCGCGAAGGTAACTCGATATGACCAAAAAGAGGGCCTGAACCTGTGCAGCAGGTGTGTTCTGCTTTCCTGGACAAAATGAGTCCAGTTAGATAATGAGATTACATCGATGCAGTGGACATCCAGGAGTGCGGCGTACCATATATTTTATGAGGAAAGTTTGTCTTTCCGTGTCAAAGGTCATGATAAAGTCGGTAATTAGGACCTGTTTGGAATGCCCAACAATAAATCCTACACCAGTCCATTAGCAAAAAGGCATGCTGGGAGTGAACATTATTGACACCGGTTAGGCATGAACATCAAGCACTACAGCGGCAGCCATTACTAGACAGGTTTTTCTGTGTGGCGGTTCTTGCACCGCCAAAACTCACCGAATATTATACGTCAGCTGGAGTCGGTGTTCTGTGAGAGGCGACCACCTCTTGAGCTACTGATGTACACATATTTGTGTACTACTCACAGACAATGACACAGCGTCCCGCAGCAGGGAGTTCCGGGATTTTGCTGAAGGGGCTTGCATTTGCGTTTCAGATGTGCACATGTCCCGGCCGGAAATGGAATATGTCAGTGGGATTGCGGTTAGGACGAAAAGTACTGTCGAAGAGGCCGCCTACTGGTACAATGCCACCCCCAAACATGGCACCTCACCACTGCAAATCAAGTCTACAGATACGAGGTCCGACTTAAAGGGATTGATTCAGTGTCTCCAATAATGCCTGAAGTGGTCCACAAAGTGTACATGGTGGGAGACTCTGTGTTGGTGAAGGCCCCACACAACAGGTGTATAACTTTCGGAAAGGTACGAATTACTGGTATTGTTAGTCTGGAATCAGTCTTGGTGGACGGAATGCCACACCATCTCAGGCACATTCGTCCTTCCCTGAGTTTACAATGTTCAACAAGTAGTGAAGATGACATGTCCGAAAGTGAGGAGGAAATATTCGTGATCCCAGGGAAGAATAATCGTATGGGAACTAGGTGGAGAAACACGAACCAGCTCCACTTCGGAGAAGCACTCGACGGAAGAGACTCGCTCCAACCTGCCATATCTGTAATCAGGAGAACGGGTGTCGGCAGTAGACACAAAAAAGACCCCGAGCCGTGTGCGGACAAGCCTGTAAAAACTGTTTACATCCGAAGTTTGCCGGTTTGCAGCGGGCCGGCCTGGCATGTCTATATACAAGCCTCTCTACAACTTGTCTAAATCCGGTTCTTTGTCAAGGGTATCATGTCAGTAAAAGCGATGAGAAATCCAGTCGTGGGAACTTGGCGAGACTCGGTCTCTTGTGAAGACCGGCTCTTGGACATTTTCTTCCTCAAGTTGCGTGCCGTCCTGTGATTTCTGAAACGGTTCTTTTTCTTTCCTTCTGCTTTTCCCTTCTCTGCCTGTTACCCCGTAGTTGTTGGAAGAGCAGTCGATTAGGTGTGGGGTGTGGTATGGAATGATTAAATGATCTGTGTCCATCTCTTCACATCTATGCTTGTAAATGCCCAGGGCATATTCTAGAAAAAATATTAAATAAACTTGGGTCCTCCTTTCCTCCTTGTAATCTTGAGGAGATTTGAAATGTTCCCGTTTTGGATATGTTAGATTTTGTGAACTTTTGGATCTCGCGAATTCTAGAAGATCACCAACCAAATTATGAACAGAAGCAAAGTGACAGTGCCCATTATTATAAATGGCCCTGAGATCATATGATCCTCGACAGACAAGGCGAAGATTCTTTCCTCAATCTTTGCCTCAAACTCAAGGTTAGATGACAAAGGCTTCTCAACTTCTCACGTCCCAGCGAGCACAATCTCAGTAATATACTCATTTCAGGAAGACAAGTCTTATCAAAAGCCTCGATCCAAAAATAGCCACTGGCTCAGAAAAAATTCCAGTGAATAAGAATATCAACCTAGAATTATCCCCGATTCTAGCAAAGTTATTTAACCACTGCTTGAAGCAGAAATATTTCCCAAGCATGTGGAAGGTGGCAAGCGTATGAAGTAGTAGTAGTAGTTGTAATAATAATAATTATAATAACCTAGACGTAAATTTACTGTTGATGATCTAGCAAATCACTTTCTATACACATCCTTCTTAGTAACGTGCTTATTTTATTAAATTTAAATGACATTATTTTAATTGGAAATGACGTCTTTAATTTATAATTATTATTATTATTATTATAATTATTATTATTATTATTATTATTATTATACAATAAGCTTAAGATTTCCACTAGACAAACTGTATAAAATTTGTTAATTACTTGACATTATGGTCAGGTTCACTCCGGTGAGTAACTAATTGAATTGATTGTGCTGTTTTGTAAAATTTTCTCTTTTTGTAATCACATAACCTTTATTTAAATTCCTCAAGGTTTTGGTACATAAAAAATTCCTCGAGATTCTGGTATATAAAATGTATGTATCATTATGTTATATATATATATATATATATATATATATATATATATATATATATATATATGTATGGAGGTAACGCCCACATAGAACCACATTAGTCAACGGCAACGAATTATGTAATAATGCTGTGTTGCCCCCATCAGCGGTAACCAAATATGTAACCCTGTCGTCGAGCCTAGAAAGCGGTAACCAATTATGTCTCGTCAGTCCTCGAGTTCCTTCAGAGTGCCGCGGTTACCATTTAGCTGACTCTTCACGTGATTCGTTTCGTTGCTGCTATCGTAAGTGGCACGATTACAGTCGACTTAGCTGGCGTTTGTCTGTTCATGACCCTTCACCCCTTTGCCCCATTGTTTTTTTTATATCTCAGAGGGTGAGAAGAATGCTGATGAAGCAAATTTTAAGTGAAGACGTTTCGACAATTTGGGAGCTACACAAAATACAAGAATCCTATGGAATTTAAGAATTAACTCAGGTTAAAAATTTAACAACGATTTGGTTCTGTTAGTTGTATACAGCGATTTTAACCCTTCCCACTTGTTATTATAATCAAATGACACTGGGATCCCATTTGGAGTCTGCAGCTTGTTTTAGTGGTAACTTAAATTTCTAAGGACTCGTCTTCATGTCTGGCACAAGGTCTTTGGTCAGGACGTCTCAGCGAACGATGCGTATTCTCTCTCTCTCTCTCTCTCTCTCTCTTTCTCTTCTTCTTGTCTCTCCTGTTCTTCTGTTAACTGTTTCTGGGTCCAAAATCTCCATCTTATATGGAGTCCTACGTCCAGCAGAGGTGGAGGTGAGGAGGGTCTAGGTTCGATTGACGTTTACCCTAAGTATCAACCTTTTCTAAATTTCCATATATAAAAATACATAAGTGGTTTTCCAAATTTGGGGATGTCTAGCCCCCTTTTGAGGGTGCTTAGAGTGAACAAGATACCCCTTAACTCCTACTCTCTTTACACTTCGCTCATACCATCGCCCTATAGAGGCGGTATTAATCTCTCTCTCTCTCTCTCTCTCCCCTTGTCGTTCTTCTTCCTTCTCTTCCTTCTCCCACTCCCTCAAAAAACCAACCTCAGCTCGGCTTCCTGGGCTAAACAAAGAATGTGATTCTATTTTGAATAGAATCACATATTAAAAGATTAAACAGGGATTCGGGTTTACTCAGAGAATATAGTTTTCCACAGGGAGCCCTCTAACCAACAACAACATTACCCAGAAGAGAGAATCCAACTTTTTTTTATTCCCCGTCTCGTTGAAAAAGTACACAGACTTGTCCGAAAATTCCGACTTTAAAATTTTTCTCTTCGTATTTCAATTTAGTTAAAAAGCTAATATATAATAAATACCATCAATGTTACTGCCAATATCGTTATCATTTTTTTGTTTTTTCTTCCCTAAATTTACCTATTAAATCCACACACACACAGACACACACACACAGACACACACATACACACACACACACACACACATATATATATATATATACACATTTGTTCTTCACCGTTTGATAAAACTTTGAGTTATATGGAAATACGAATTGCCGTAAGCTTGGATGTGCAGGTGGTGTAATGGATAAAGGCTAGTAAATATTAATGGGATAGCCGAGTTCCAATTCCCATTCGGTGCTTTATATTCACTTAGAAAATGTATGAGGAGAGCTGGGGAGAGCAGCTATGGGTTAATCAAACAAAAACTTGCAGAAAAGATGACCCAAAGGTAGCTCGATATGGCCAAAAAAAGGCCCTGAACCTGTGCAGCAGATGTGTTCTTCTTTTCTGGAAAAAATGAGTCCCAGTTAGATAATGGAAATACATCGACGCAGTGGGCACCCAGGAATGCGGCGTATCATATACTTATAAACAATTATTTCAGAAAAAAGTACTTACAATCTAAAAATATTTCCTGACGTCCTGCAGAGTGTTGATAAGCCGTAGAAAACGAATCCATCAATAAAGAAAATGAGTTTCACATACGTGGCAATCCTCAGGAAGAAATTGAAAAGTGATTGTTGTAAAACGTTAGTATTAATATTTATAAGCTACTGTTAAGACAATGGAGCTATTTATTACATTATGAAAAAATGTAATTCAATTAATTCTGTTATTTTAATTCAAGCACTATTTTATTATCACAGCTCTCTCTCATTCTCTCTTTCTCTGTCTTTCTCTCTGCGCTATTTTTATAAATATATATTCTATACAGATATATATATATATTTGAGAAATTAGTGTTTATATATCGCACACTGGTAAGAATATATAGGAAAAAGAATTTGAAAATCCGACAGGCGTCTTTAAGAATATTTATTTAGAGTAACTTTGTCAGTTTCACAGTTCTATGATTTTCAAAAGTTAAATTGTGATTGTGACTATGCCATGATCTGTTTCGCATTTGATGCCAAAGAGATCATGGCAAAGCCACACAAATCTCCATCCCAATTTAACTTTTGAAAATCATAGAATAGTGAAAACGGTAAAGTTACTCTAAAAAATACTCTTAAATACTCCAGTTTTATATATATAATTTTATATAATAATATACATATATATATAATTTTATATAATATATATATATATATATATATATATTTATATATACATATATACACACACACACACACACACATATATATATATATATATGCGTGTACTTACGTGTGTGCAAGAGAGTTTGTGTGTGTGCCGATTTACAGCAGAAACATCCACCATGATGGTTCGTTCTGACTGAAAATGTCTTTGAATCTGGAAATTTTTTACATTCGAAACTAAAAATCGAACCCAGCACCATTTCCACTTTACGTACGAGCTCTCAACCCCCATCTAATCCCAAAATTGTCCCATTTAACGAAAGTCGCGCTACTTATATTGAGTGTACTGATGTTCGAAAAATTAATAGAAATCCCGCAATGCGTCGTCTCAGAATTTTAAAGAAAATTCATTTAACCACTCGCCTCATGACCGCAATTGTTTTGCTTCAAATATGCAATGTTATTAAGACCATCACAAGCATGAAAACACTCGTGTCTTCTCATCTTTCAAGTTAGAGTAGGTATCAGTTTATAAAGTCTGCTCGTAAAATTGACTATTTACGCAGTTTTGTTTGGGAACTGCGCAAATGGTGTGACCATCTTTGCAAACAGGCGTGAATCTATTTCGATCAGTCTACTTGTTAGAACAGGAAAATGATTTCTGAAGATTTTCCTTTGAAAACTTTCACGGAGTTCGTTATTCGTTGCTTAAAATGTTTATATGCGAACTGAAATCATTTTAAGCCAATACAAAAAATATATACCAAATTTGAATGTCTACAGTCAATAATTTCACGAAATTACTTTTAAATCTCCGTGATGATTGAAGTTCTTAGCCCATTAAGGCGTACTGCAGAACAAAATTGGACGACAGTTATTAATGCGTCATAAGTAATAAACAATAATGAATAAACCGCACTATTACGTTGAAACACCGGTTCCCGTAACATTACAGAAGTTAAGCTACGTCGCCTCTGGTTAGTACTTTGATGGGTGACCACTTGGGAATACCAGGTACTGAAAGCCTGGATATACGGGTGGTTTAATGGATAATAGATCGGAATTGTTAATCGAAAAGAACCGGGGTCATATTCTCAAGTTCATTATATTCACTTACGCGGAATTACCCTCGTAAAAAGTATGACTCCACCTCTTCTCCCTCCATCTATGGGTCAATTAGCAAGACTTGCATCACTAAATCATTATTATCGCCTCCAAAAACGAGCAGTATAAAATTTATCAATTACCGCTCATTCAGTACTTGACAAATTTTATACAGCTGGTTCAGTACTTGACAAATTTTATACAGCTTGTCAAGTACTTAACAAATTTAATATTATAAAGTGGAAATATTGAGTTTACTGTATAAAAATAATAATAAAATTAAGACGCATAATTTCCAAATAAAAAGAAATATTTAGATCTGACGTAAGCTAATATTTGATGGCGTTGACTTAAAACAAATTGCACCAATTTTCACCAAGTGTACGCCTAAAAGAAATTAAAATATACTATAAAGAAAAATATGTGTTAATAAAATATAGTCTTTAAATAGGATAAATCTACTAAGGCGTTAGTCTATTTGGATAACACAAAGCTGGTAGATCCAAAAGTAGGGAAAAATAAAAATAAATTTTGACATTGCGTCTCCATTCTTTTCTTCTCCATTCAAAAAACACTAAAACAATATTCACTTCCGGTTATGGTTTAGCATTGACGTGGGAGCAATGGCGTAGACATTTCAGTGCGAAATGAAAACGACAATAAAAAGGTTTCTTTCCTCGCTGTATATCATTTAAAAATAACATTTGAAATTTGATTAAGAAAAAGGAAAAACTTTCTTATAAAATAAACAAAATGTGTCCCTTTTTTCATAAGTGGATTTATTTTTAAGTTTGTTTAAATTGTTTTTTGTGCATATCTATCCAATGCATCAGCTGTTGCGTTTTTACACTTGCTTCAGCTGTCTGCTTCCTCTTCATTTTTTACGTGTCGTGTTCCTTCATGGTATGGGTGATCATGGCTCTACACAACTTCCTATCCTTTGTAGCACTTAATAAAGTTTTTTCTTTTTATTTTATCTCCTAATTCCTGTTCTACCGACCATTGACACAACCTCGTTAGTTACGTTATGCGTTCCTCTGTCACTCTTGACTTGAGTGTCAAATTTTCTAAGCTTTCTAAGATTTATACCCTAGAGATTTCAACTGTCTCTTACTGCATTTTGTTTGCACTTTCTTATTTTATTGAGAGATAACGAATGAAGCTCGACTGAATTTAATTATCTTGGGATGAATTTAACGGAGTCAATGAAAGATAAGACAACGTTTATTCCTGGCTACAATGAGAAAGGCTGGATGTACGGCTGGTGTAATGGTAACTTACTTGTAACGAGAAATGAGAATACGTGGTCGGCTAAGAGAAGAAAAATATCGGTAAAAAACGACCGTTTCTCAGAAGTTGGGGCGTGAAGTCAACCACCCCATTCCGTGGAACATTTCAGTTACAGATACCTCATTAAAATGCCTTGTGTATCACGAGGCACACAGTAGATGATACCAGTGCAATGTAAAAAGAAGAAAGAAAATCATAGTAAGTGAATGAAGCCTACAATTTCACTACGGTAGATTTTACAAGTTGACGAGGATGCTTAATGATTGAACCTGGTCATGGTTACTTTTGGTAAGTTTTTCTTTCTAGCCATATTTACAAGAGAATGGCTCGTCCAAATGTTTATTCTTCCATTCTCTTCTCTATCAACTATCATATCATTCCAGTGACAAGTATTTTTTTTCAAGATATTCGGCGATAGATTAGAAAGCAGGTAGAAGTAGGTTTATGCCTTTTTCAAAGTAAAAAGCATCATTCTTACCAAAAAGACTCAGCCCATATTTGAACTTGGATAGACCTATCTCTTCAAGATATGGGTGATCATGACTCTCCACAACTTCCTATTTTCTGTAGCTGTTAGTAAGCGTTGTCATTTCACTATCCTTCTTACTCCAGTTGTGCCAACCATTTGCATGAGCTCGCGAAGTACGTTACCCGCTGTTACCCTCTGCTACTCTTGCTTTCACTATGTCCTGTGAATGTCAAAATCTCCAGGCTCTTTTTCGCTCGTTATGTGTCTTAGAAACCTCAACTGTTCTGGTTATAAATATAAGCGTCCTTTGTGCTTCCATTTTCATTAAAGGTTTCTCGTTTCTCATACATTCTGTAGACCCACATCTCTGTTGCTTCGTCTCTTTTTCATTTATGATGTTATTGTCAGCATTCACTGCCATATAGGATGATTGATACTACATAGCATTTCAGCACTCTTTTCTTTCTTTCTAAAAAAAATTTCCTGTTTCTTAATGCTTTGCTTTTGAAAGACATTTTCCATTTGCCCTTCGGATTTCGGTGTCACATTTTCTATCATCTGTTAAAATTTTTACCATATAAATCTTTGTATTAGGTTGGTGCAAAAATAATGTCTTTTTCTAACATAGTAACATATGTGAGAAAACGACATTATTTTTGCACCAACCTAATACTTGGTTTATTGTGGCATTCCCAGTTAGGAGCTCCTATCTTGGTTTGGTCCTTTTGCTGACAACGATACATTCTGAGAAGAGAGAGGATAAAGTTTAAAAATAGACAACACTTGTTTTAAGGAAAATGACGACAAGACGGACCCTTATATCAGAAAGAGATGGCTGATTTTTTTTGTGGGGGTGGCGATTTTAACAAGGACAGAAAGCTTCCAGAATTTCATACTCACGAGACATATAGAAAACAATAAGGGCAGAGAGAAACCGAATAACCAGCCTAACCAGGTTATTTTCTACGGTAATGGATTTATTTATCTATCCAACAGATTATTATCACTTTAAACGTTATTTTAATCGATACTCGTGTTTGTGTATTTATTAAACACCATATCTATTTATTTTCGTCTATCGGCCTGAATATTCGAGTCCTGCTATAGATTTCTCGAATATTCAGGCCGGTAGACGAAAATAAATAAATATGCTGTTTAATAAATAAACAGAGCGTCTACTCAAATATATCTATCCACTAAAAATAACATTTAAAATGATAAAAATTTGTCAGGTTGATAAAAAAAAAAAATCAATTATCTTAGAAAATTACTTTGTTTACGTTTGGATAGGAAACTGAGAAGATGTGAAAAAGTTTCGAAGAATTTAATACGAGAAAGATTTAACTTAAAGGTACGTTTCAAATGTGGCTTGATCGGCGAGGCTGCTCCATGGCCGAGACGGTTAAGGCTTCTCGGATCTAATCTGCCCAGAAAGACACAGGTTTGAATCCTACCGGAGGGTACATTTTTTTCTTTTTAATAAGATTTCTCGAATATTCAGGCCGTTAGACGAAAAAAAAAATACTAATTAATAAATAAATGGAGCGTCTATTCAAATATGAGTATCCAATAAAAATAATGTTTAAAATGATAAAAATAATCAGATTATGTACATAGATGGTAGAGCAGGGATGAGACAAACATTTCTAAAAGCTAAAAAGGATTAAGAAGTTTTGGAAAGCCATAATCGCTAACACCCCGAAGGGATACAGCAAATACATAATGAAGATCGAATGCGGAAGACACTTGAGAAAGGCCGGAAGTTACAGTGGCTTAAGCGTTGTTATAAAATTTATCCGAATTTCTAATAACCTAAAGCAAATCACGACGAATTGTGACTAATTATCAAATTTATCTTCTTACTTTTTCAATTCATTTTGTTGGTGAAGATCGCAATATTGTAATCATTTGTAAATGTATATCATTACATTGTTTCCTCAATTTACTATAAACATGTTTAATTTAAAGAAATTGGGTTCTAACTATGCAATAGAAAATATGTATTAAAGAATCTGATGAAAACTACTGAAAATATCCTAACAGTTTAGGAAGTTGCGGAAAATATATGACCGAAATCCGAGGTTGCATTGGAATAGCGAAAATGCCTTCCAAAAGCAAAAGAAAGTATTAAGAAACAGAAAAATTTCGTTAGAAACAAAGAAAAGAATGCTAAACTGCTATGGAATATCAAACCTTCTATATAGCAATGAACACAAGACAATTTCCTCACAGATGAAGACGATTCTTGAGGCAAAATAGACATAGTTCTACAGAAGGTTACTGAGAATACCATGGACGGATCATGTGAACAACAAGAAAGTTTTAATGAAAATGGAAACAAAAAGAACACTTTACTTAGAATAAGAAAGAGAGTGTCGAAATATCTGGGACACAATAAGGAAGGAAGATTTGAAAAATTTGATATTTTCAGGTTGTATTGAAGGCAAGAGAAGCAGAGGAAAACAGTGAGTGGCCTACCTAAGAAGCTTGTATAAATGATTGGCAGAACATGGCATGGAGAAGGGACAAATTTGCTTAGGGCTATAAAGAATAGGAAGTTGTGGAGGACTATGACCGCCCACATCCTAAAGAAATATGGCATATAAACGAGAAGGAAGATTCGTACAAACAGCAGAATATATGTTTCAATAGAAAATATATTCGGCGAAATAAAAACATGCTCAAAACAATGCTAGTGGTTTCACGACTCAACGTCTTTACAGACTGAGCCTCGATCACCGACACTCATCACTTGAGTAGAACCTTTAAGAGAAACTCAACAATACCCATCTTTAAGCTTTATTATATAATTGTGTTTCATTATACATGCATTGTCCCATCTAGTTGATAACAAAGAGGGAATCATTTTTTTTTTATATCCGGCCTGAATGAATTAAACGTCAACTGAAATTGAATCAGTGAATTTGTGAATCAGACTTGTTTCGTTAAATCAATAAAGTCTTCCTAAAATAATGGTCAAATACGTGATTTCCAACGAGCAGTTATTCTTGTCACCGATACTCGCATTTAAAGGAGGGTCTCCAACGTAATTGATGCTGACCTAGCATCTCGATTTCAGTCATTTTCTAACCAACGTCACGTCGTTTCGCTCTGTCTTTTCTACAAATGTTTTCATGGCAATTGTTCTGATGAGCTGTTCCCCTTGGTGACTCGACTGCACGAATTTAAGCGTGCTACTAGATTGGCAACTAGGTCTCACCATTTTACTGTTGAACTAGCGAGATGGAACCGTCTCTTCTATTCAAAGAGTTTCTTTTCTCGCACTTCTGGCCCGTGGAACTCCCTTCCGGCTTCTTGCTTTCCTGCCACCTATAATCTTCAAAAATTTAAATACAACATCAATCGCCATCTTCTGTTTTCCTGAATTCTGTTCCTTTATTGTCCTTTTCCTCATTTCTCTTCAATAAAGTCTTCTCATTATCTTTCACTCACTATAACTCCCTGCGTCTTTGTGGAATTATCGCCTTGTGTTTCTCTTGTGTTCAATATTTCCCCAGGGTGGTACAATGTGACACAAGATTTGTTTCATATGTGGTGCCCATCCTCGTATATATCGATGAACGACATAAATTGTCCAATCCCATTGACACGCTAGTGTCCGTATCCAATAACCTTCCCCGATTAATGCAATGCAGGAGGTGCTGTCATAAGGTTACAATCCCCAGGACCAAGATTTATGCAGTTTGTGATGATGCTAGATGTTGAGAGCAACGAAAGTTTTGCCATGCTACTTCACTTCTGTTCGTGGAGCCTCACGGTTGATGCCACCGTCTACATCAATGTACTGGCTCCATTGGCTGTGGCTTGACATGTTCCAGTAGAACTTTGCCCCCTCCCACAGAGGCCACATGAGCCAGGAGTGGTTAGCCGAGAATTTTTACGATCATGCCAATAACCATATGTGGCCTCCGAGATCTCCTGATCTGACTCACCCGGTCTAGTATTTGGGCGTTGTTGTGAGTGAGACTAACCAACGACTCTTAAATATTCTTCAAATAACGCCAACGTAGATGTGATGAACGAAATTCACTTGATCCAGGCTTATAGTGACTTCCAATGCGGCATTCTGGCTGGTCTCAAGGTTTTGGAAGGTTTTTTAGTATCTCTCTTTTTAAATTGAACATGCGTTCACTCAGCTGTACTATTTGAATCTCTTTCTTTCTCATTACATTGTAATTTGTTCTCAATTACCTTTCGCACACTGTGCTTGTTTAGTTTATATGCGCTCATTTTACAGTGCTACTGGATTGAAAAATATACAGTGTAACCCAGATATAAGAGAGTTGTCGTGACCGGAGAAGAAGTCACTTATATCCGGGTTTCTCTTATATCCGGGTTTGGTCTATTTTGTTTAGGTAAGTATGGCTCTAATTTGT
The DNA here is from genome assembly GCA_963932145.1 of Acanthosepion lycidas. Lineage (NCBI taxonomy): Eukaryota > Metazoa > Mollusca > Cephalopoda > Sepiida > Sepiidae > Acanthosepion > Acanthosepion lycidas. Next base: position 56,125,185 of record OZ010577.1, read on the forward strand.
GACCAGAGAAAATATCTCTTATATCCGAGTTTTCTCTTATATCAGGGTCCCTTATATCCGGGTCTCTTATATCCAGGTTACACTGTATTGAACCTTGTGGAAAGTTTTGATTTATATTTATAATATACTGATTTTAGTAATTCTTTACTTAAGCGGTGTAAAATCTATAAGACCAAGGTATATATCATTTTTTTTACAATTATATACATTATTGTAACGGTTAATGGTGGGCTACGCAGCAAATAAATGGCGAAAATACGAGACTGTTCTAGTACCTCATAAATTTGTGAAGATGCAACGTGAACAATGCCTCAGAAGTTCCAAACTGTCGACACAGTTTACGCTACACGGGCATCCACAGATTTTCCTCGTTTTGAGTATGGATCGTGTCATCTTCAGGAGAGATGTTTTCCTCGATTCCACCATAAGCTGCCTAGCCATCGGAGACAATATGGCTTCCAGGCTGAATATACCGCACAATCGCCTCTTTCAAATTCCCTATTCGCCGATCCGGAACCTCAGATGAGAAACGCTTTCCCGAACCTCACTCGATACTACCGAATACCTAATGGTCAGGGAGCCATTGGCCACGGTAATATTTACAATGACAAAATCTTTAATTTTTACTTTATGCTGTTTAAGTGAAGCAGAACTTTGACAGATTATTTTAAGCTGTTTATGCGAAGGATTCCTCCTGTTTTTCTTTACGGCAGCAAATGTTGGACGATTTCCACAAAGATGAAGAAGAAACTCGAGGCGACGGAGATGTGGTTCTATAGAAGGATGCTAAGGATATCATGGACCGAGCGTCTGAGCAACGATGAGGTCTTAGAGAGTTTGCAATAACAAGGAGGAGTCTTATAATTATTATCAGGAAGAGACAGCTGAAGTTTCTGAGACTCGTAATGAGGATGGAAGGCCTAGAGAATTTTGATACTCACGGGTCGAATAGAGAGAAAGAGAGACAAGGGAAAACAACGCCTGACATACCTGTTGAATTGTGGATGACAACATAGTCTGGAGGAGGAATCAGAGGGAAGGAACTTGTTGAGAACTTCAAGGGATAGAGGGAGGTAGAGAGCCATGATCGCTTACGTCCTGAAAGGACATCGCACATAAAAAGAAAAAGAATGTGAAGGATTATCTTAATTTTTTCCAAGTTACACCTTTAATAAATCTTTCAGTCTATTAGCGCATTAATAATATCGTCGCCTTTTAATAGATTGAAGGTAGCATTCACGGCGATTCAGGGGTCCTCAGAAACAATTTGGGATGAAACTGAGAACTGAACAGAAGAATAAATTTGTCCTCTTAACGTCAATCTATAAAAATGCTATTGAACTAAGCTGTATCATCAATTTTCAAAATAAATTAGAATTCTACAACTGTAATATACGTGTTATATGCTGAAAATAGGCTTGACTATCGTCCGATTCACAATACTCTCTTGGTCATTTGTAAAGGAGTAGAGGTTTATCCCTTATACCCTGTTTAAAATTGGGTTTCTGGTTCTCTCTCTCGAGTCTACTCCAACTCTATACTTATAACGTCTCCGTTAACATTATTCACTAATTAAATCTTGACCACTTTAAATCTAGAATGTTCTATCCTGCATAGCTCCAAGAACTTCATTTATTTCCCTTTCTTACGCTAATTCAACGCTACATAGTAACCTTTTACCCTGAGTGGCTCTCGGGCCTTGTATTGGGTGAAAACTATTTTAAAAAATATATAAAATGACGATAAATCTCCTTACAGAAACTAAAATAAAATAATTGAATATTTAAAATCAAAACCGCGTCTATTCACGTTGCTCTTTATTGTCATATCCACGACGTTTCGGCCGTTTATATGCGAACCCTTCATTTAGTCAAACGTACCATGTCTTTTCGGGATGCCTCAGTTTAAGCTAATTTCCTTTAGTAACTTAACTCTCCAACTGCGGCCAGGTATTGAACTCACAACTCTTTGGGTCAAGTCACTGTTAGGATTACTTCGACAAGCGTTTTTATCCACTGGTCCATTTTTCCGACTTATAAACATAATGTTTTTTTTACCAGAGTTTATATTACAATTTGCTATATAGGAATAAAGTGTCGCTGCCGACACTTGAGTTTGAACATAGATCGCCAGTGAGCAAACAGAGGCGATCCCATTATTGAATTAAGTAGACCACGTGACCATAGAGGAAACGCATAAGTAGGAAGTGGCGTGACGTCCAATGGATAGCCATTTCTAGTCTATCCTCATTTCTACTCTATTACTATACGGACCGCTATTCTCTACTCTATTCACTATATTATTTCTCTATTCGGATCACCGTTCGAGCGAGTATTATCGAGCAAGTATTATTAATGCGAGTGTTATTCTAGGGCGTCTGACGCCAGCATTTTTCAACGGCGTACTATTGTTGTATCTGCGATTACAAAGTCACTACTACAACGAGCATTTCGAAAATGACAACGAGTATTCGTTGATATTTCAAGAGTGGCAAAGCGTGTTTGTAACATCACAAAATAGCATATGTTATTGTTTTTTCTGGAGCTTTCTGTATTACTGGTTCCTATATTGTATTCATACCTACAGCAGAGGTGAACAAAAACTTGGAGAGATGAGTAAAACTTGGAGAGTTGAGTTACCAAATAGAATTAACTGAAATTGAGACATCCAGAAAAGCCGCGTGGAAGTAAAACAATCTACCCCGTGGACTAAATAATGGTTTCGGCTCAAGATTCCAACGTATATCAAATGAAGAAGGCCGGAGTATATAACGGCCGAAACGCCGTGGATATGATAATAAAGATGTGGACAACACCCGAATAATGTAAATAGTGTAAATACCTCAAAAATAAATAAGTAATAAGGACTTTAGTTAAGATTGCATACATATTCGTACAGGTTTAGAAATATATCAATGTTTATCAAATTGCTTAGAATTCATCATTATTATCGATGTTGGATCATGTAAAGCATAAATATATTACAAAAACGAAAAGAAAGTTTGTTATTGTGATAGAAAAGAAAAGAATTTGAATATTAACATGTAGGCGCACAATATACCGTCTTAATATTTGACTTATTTGTCATTTTTTTCGTTGTCAATGGAGAACAGATGTTTACTATGTTAGAAAACATTTCAAGAATATGAGTATTTCTTGGTCATCTTTCTCCATAGATAGAATGTACGACCTAATATAATTAGTTTCAATTAGTTTATAAGTGGCACATTGAGTGTTGCTTTGCGCCAGCGTCCATGTAAGGCGCAGTATTTATTACGTATGGAATAGTCCATTATATTATTATGGGTAAGGTCCCATAACAGATAAAAAATGTGAGAAAAGAAGAATAGGGAAAAAGTAAGAAGCATATTAATTAAGGTCATGAAAATGATGGCTACTTTTCCCATCTTTCTATCTCTATATTTTAACTATTATTATTATTGTTATTATTACATTTCGATTTCTGCTATGGTCACACTACCTACCAGTCTGCGGGAAGACCTAATGTAGGTAGTGATGTTTTGTTATGGTTACATTTCATGGTTTGTTTTTTTAACTCCCATAACATCACTAGCGTTACATGGAGAAAGTCCTGTACTTATTAAGACATGTTTTTGTATTTCTCTTAGGCTGGGATTTCCAGTGATTTTTTTTTTCAACGTGTTGTTGCCAAGAGTGTGGCACACTATCAAAGGCTTTACGATAATTAATCCACACTGCGCTAAGATTTCTACATCGTCTCCTGCAATTTTCCAGGATCATTTTGTTTATCAGTAGTTGATTTTTGCAACTATATGAACCTCTCCTGCATTCTTTCTCTTCCAGTTGAAGAATGTTATTTGCTTCGAAAAAAGAGTAAGTATGGTTCATCAAGACAGACTCGCTTTTGGCATGAGATATGTAATACATTCAGTGATCCATCCCTGGATTTCATTCGGATTATTTAAAAGCATTGATAGAGTTTTTGCAAGAGTTTATGGATTGATGAGAGATGATATAGCCAGAAATTGGGCACCTTATCATTTCCTGGGGATTTCCATTTTGAGGATTTCGTTAGAGCTTGCCTAACATTATATGTGGTTATATTTTCCCATTCTTGCAGTGGTTTATCCAGCATTCGTTCTTCTTCAAGTTGGATCCATTCTGCATTTGGGTTATATTCCTTTGGGCTGCTCCAAATATTCTCCCAAATTTTCTGCACATTGTAAATAGATAGTGGCTTTTCAACATGTATAGGTCTTTTTCCAGTTTCCCTGTAAAATTTCCTATGGTCCGTTTGGAATATTTTATTTTGGCGATAGAACCTAGAACGTTTTTCGTATCGACTTGTTCTCTGTGTCCTTAACTGAAGTTTCTGTTTCAGCATTTCCTTGATTGATGGAATTTCAATTTGGGATTTAATTTTATATTTCCGCTTGATCTTGCATTTGCCTGTTGAGATATTTGGGTTTCTAGGGAACTCATCTAATATAGAAAGCTCACATTTGATTTCCTTTATTTCTCGCATCAGTTTTGCCTTCCAAGCTCGCTTTTTTTGTCTGCTAATTTTTTTTTTCATTGTCTTGAGCTCAAGCTTCCCAGTAGCTGCAAAAGCTGCAGCGTATATGACATTAACTTCTGTTTTATTCCTAGTGGTTTATCCGTTAACAGTGTTTCCAGTGTAGCGTCGTATATTTGCACAATGTGCTTATTGGTCATTGTCATGTGAACTTTTGGGAGCTGGTCTAATAATTGTGTGAGAGTTACTATGCTGAGTATTTGGATGACGTGGTTTTTCGCTTCGGTGATTTCAGCTCTGTGGTTTTCAAGAAATTCTACCTTAATTTAGTTGGAGTCATCTTCAGTGACATCGTCTGGATAACTGCAGGTTATGTCACATGTAGATTTTTCGATTTTATTTCCTATTTTATATATTAAGTTTTTACCTCATCCTCTGTCATATTACTTATTTCTACTTTCATATCTTTGCAGTTTGCGTGATGGGTTATAGTATTCTGTCTTATATCGATTTTTATCTGATCTGTTTCTGCATTTGAGAGTCTTTTGTTTCGCACGATGTTCCTGCAAGCATGTTTGGGTTGAGGTGAGGTCTTATGTCACTCCTTACCATAGTTCTCCATATTTGGTATGTCTGATTCGTAGAGTTCTTTGCTGGATTTTCGAATGCAGTGAAGAATGATGCCATGAATTGTTGATACACTTCGCGAGACCATTTCGATGGCATTGAGTCACTTGCTCCAAGATTGGGAATAGTCCGGGTGTGATGACCAAGTGTCTACTCGTTTTTGAAAGAGTTTGTTCCAGTGGCAGATTTTTCGGCCCCTGATTGTTTCCTCTTTGAGGTACGCAGCCCTTGTTGACCCGAGTGACAGCCGATCTGGTATGAAAATTTATTCGTATTCATTGAAATTCGTAGAATTTTGCGTTTTAACCTTGACCGCCAGAGAGTAATTTTGTTCAAGTTACCAGCTCTAGGACGACGATCGTAGAAGACCAGATAGCTCGTCCATGAGATAGTACGGATGGGGATTATATTCATATATTCACTGTTAAAGAGTTCATAATTGAGTATCCAGTGAGGTAGCATATGCGTATAGACTAACTATACTAAGTTTTAACTTAGTATAAGTCGTAGTGACCTTTACAAGGTGGAATAACATACATTGATATGGAGGGTTATTCAACAACAAAAAAGGAAGGAAAAGAGAAAAAATTCAAATGAACGAATTAAAGTTAAATAAAGTCAAAGAGACTTAAAATAAAATCAAAGAAAATGAAAAATGTAATTTAAAATGATGTAAAATTTACGATGTCTTACATGTTGAGAGGACGGCACAAGGTGTCATTCCACCAATGTTCAAATTTCCGACGCCAATGAAAGTAACAGTTATCAAATTTTATAGGGTAGACCCTTCCCCACTACAGATTTTGTCAGAAAAAGGTATCAAAGAATTCTGAAGAAGAAACCTAAAGATGTAATGTTATCGGTCAAGTTAGTGTGATTTAGTATGAGCGTAAGTAAAGCAAGAAGTAAAGTTCATTGGGTTATGCAGAAAATATAATGGCTATCCCTAGACTTGAAGAGATCCGTAGGGAATTAAGAATATAAAAAAATAAATACATTTTCCCATAATGCTAGCATAAAGGAACCGGAAAGGATTTTAGTCATCTGCGTAATTTTATTACCCCACTTGCTTTCGCCAAACATCCGTAGGTGGCGCTGTTTAAGTTCTTTAACAAGACAAACATTTAATACCTCTTCTTCTTTTCTTCCTCTTGCCCCAGGATGTAGCAAGACGCAGATGAAGGCGTCCTCGCTTTCCCAAGTCAATTGACTGATGGAGTAAGTACAACTAGTACTTTGATCGTTCCAACTCAGCGAAAAGCTGATTTGAATTCGTCCAATATGACCATTCTTATCATGACTTAGCCTACGTTACTTCTGAATCAGAAAAAGAAACTCTCTTCTCACTTTCTAACGCATAGCGTTGGAACGTGTTTTGCAGAACCTAACTACTGAGTAAGTGCTATCTTTACTTTGGTCGTTCCAACTCAGCGCAAGGCTGACTTAACCATTCTTATCATTACTTACTTCTGGGCAAGAAAAAGAAAACGGGCATACCCAAGAAACATTGAGAACTTTGTTTCATAGTAGAAACCCAAGTTTCTGCTGCTTCTTTTTTAATTTGTTTATATGTGAACACGCACACACCTAAAATAACCAAGACACGCAACTTTAAACACCTTAGGTCAAGATTGTGGTATTTGGGAGGGTATCCTGCTGGGAGTAGGCATGATAATTATTAACAGACACCTAAAAAAAGGTCGGAGAGCACAATGGACACCAATGACACAAACTATAAGCATATTAGTTCGAATGTAAATAATAACATTCATCCCAGAGATTCAAAGAGAAATCATTTAACTAAGAATACAATAATAATCAAGAGGAGGCTTTGGATCAGTAGACCCAGAAAAATTAAATAACGGTTTATTTTCTGCATTCCCATTGGAAATCGAAATATGAAACAATAAGAAAACCTGACATTAATAAGAAAGCTCTTATCTTTCAGCTTCCGGTTCCGTTTTCAAGATGCTGACAATTACATTCCATTCTTTGTCATGCTCACTTTTTAAACTTCCGTTTGCACATTTTTTTGTAAGAACATTCGCAAGGATTAGGAAATATTTATACGACGGCGACGGTCTGGGAGCGGTAAAGAAGAAACTTACTGAAGCCATTAACAAGCATGTCATTTCTCTTAGCAATTGATCACGTGATATTTATGTCATAAGTGCGCTACTCGAGCTGGTTGGCTATCGACCAACATTCCTAGTTTGGGCTATACCGTTTCTATGTATATCAATTCTTAAATGTTTATCAACAAAAACTCTTATCTTTGACTTCCAACCCAGTCACTTTTTCTTTCTCTTATTTCTTTCTTTATTTATTTTTGTTAATTTAGGGGACATGTTATACAATGGTATCAAGACCAAAAGGAAACGGTGATATTTGCTGAGATTGTCATCGCTCTGAAAGCAAAATAATAAGGTTTAAATAAAATTTTCCCATTAGTCTATTGTGTGTATTTGCTAAACAAATTGAGAATAACTTGATCCTCAACAAGTAATTAGTTAAATGCTTAGAAATAATTTGATTATTTTTTCAAACGTGAACAACATGCTTTCTTAGAAAACAAGTATTCATCTGCCTCCAGATCAAGAGCGATCATGACTCTCCACAACTTCCTACTCCCTATCCTTTGTAACTCTTATCAAACCGTGTTTTTACTGCCCATCCTTGTTCTGTCATCTATTTTACATAAGCTCATTAGGTCGCTTACTTTCTTCTGATTCTATTCTTGACTCATCTGGAGTATCTTTGCCTGATTTCCACTTAGAACTGAGTTTTTAAGGGTGATATGCATATAATTCCATTCAGGGTTTCTGTGGTCATCTCTAAACTTGATCCCCACGAAGCATGTGGACTCGATGGTATTCCTGCAGTTGACTTAAAGAAATGCGTTCCTTCTGTGGTTTGTGTTTTGTCTACGCACTAGAACTGTCTTGCTGTTTCTTGCTGGGATTTCTCTTCTGTATTTTCCATTTTTATGAATCCTGGAGAAATGTCTGATCTTTCGAACGATCGAACTATTAGTCTTCTACTTTTTGGCAAAATAATAGCGGCTTTTGCCAATTCGGAACTTGTTGAGCATCTCACTTCGAAGAGTCTTCTTCCAGACAAGCAATTTGCATTTCGCTTCTAAAGGTTAACTGTTTATGTGTTAACGGTTATTGCCGAAAGAGTATGTCAAACTTCAGATAAGAATGGCAAAGTTCGGGCTGTTGCATTAGACATCTTGAAGACATTTCACAATCTGGTCTTTTTTACAAGAATGTTTATGGTGTTCCTGACCGAATCTTTTATTTGATCAGTGCTGGTCTTATGTAAAAGCTAAATGAGATTTATATTAGGGCCACACACTTTCGGGGGGACCTCATGTTTAATGAATATATTTATTATTTTATCACCAGTTTTTATTCTGTAATACTAAATCATAAAAAATTATGTACATATTATTTATTCTTTATCATTAACATTAATATAATAATAATAATAATAATAATAATAATAATAATAATAATAGTATTTATTGTAAAATACTTTCACAACTGTATAATCAAAAATTATATATATATATATATATATATATATATATATATATATATATATATATATATATTATATATTTATATATATATATATATATATATATATATATATATATATATAATGGCCTCTCCCGTCATATTCGACGTATGAGTGACAAGCAACTCAGTTCCTAGGAACCGACAGCCCAGACACCAGCTCATATGATTTGATTATAGTGGTGCAGACCCAACCATACTTTCTGAATACAGAAACCTGGTGCACTACGTGCCACAAGGTCCCCAAATGACCGTCCGCAGGTTTTGAATTCAGAGTTGTCCCTCTCCTAGACCAGTTGCCATCCAAGGCTATAGAAACCAGTCTGTCCTGCTATTTACCCATAGCTGGTGGAGAAGAATAATAAGAAGATTCATACCTTTCCCAAGGGTATTAGCACGTAAGGGCATTAACATTCTTTTCTTTTTTTTTTAATGAATTCGCCTCAAGCAAGGCGGCAAGTTCCCTAAGACGCAAGGTGCTACAGGAAGTGAAAGAGAATGAGAAGAGTTTAAAGGGAACCAGGAACCCATCCCTAAACAAAAAAAAATGGATAAACTTCTACTCCCGTTCAAAAAGCCGGGTAAAAATATGAACCAGACTTTTGAACAGTTTTCTCTCTTGCTTCCTGTTTAAGATTAAAAATAATCATTATTATAGTCATAATGACAACAATTTTAAAATACTTTGACAACTGTATGGTTGATTATTTTTAAAGACTTTCTTCCGAAAATAAACAGATTGATTCAAACATGTTCTAAACCCGAGCGGTATAGTTTTGCTATGTGAAGCTGTTCAATTCAATCAGTAACGTCTGTTAATCAAGCACGCCTGCTGGTACACCAGGCTCTGTAATTTTAAACACTACTTCGATATGAAACTTTTGTATTAACAGATAATGGTAACTATCTTGGGATTTTAGAACTGTTCAGTAAGTTTGATTCCTTTCTTGCCAATCACATTAAACAACACAATAACAGAGTGTACCAATATGAAGTCCTTCATATTTGTCTAAAAGAATACGGGATTAAAATATTGTTTTTATGGCCAACAAAGTAAGAGAATCTTTTTTTAAAAAAAAAATAGCTATTTCAGTTTGTCAGTCATCTGCACACCAGATTTGTCTCACGATGATCAACTAAGTTATAGTCAGGTGTGTATCGCTTGTTGAAGAGCCGAATACAGAGACCTAGTGCCATGTACCACAAGGTCCACAAACGACCCAGTAATCATTCAACAATATACAAAAAAACATCCCGGTGTCATCAGTTCTCAATTTGGTCATGCCGACGGTATAAGTATTTATCCCTGTCTTAATGGTTAGGCTACTAGTTTCGATATAGTTAAATTGGTAGCAGATCACGAAAATGAACTCCAATCTGTTGTTAACTGATACAAGAAATAGCTTGTTACTTTTAAGGTCTCCAAAACTAAACTGCTCTTTTTAATCGTCTTATAGATTTTTTTTTTGCCTGATGCTAACCACTGGGAGAGCAACATTGCGTCTTCTCGATGTAAAGTTTCCTACGGGCTAGACTATTCTGTAAGTCCTGATTAGCTAATGACTCCTGTGTAGATACTGTGCTCAATAAATATCCATCAGAAAACCGTGAATACTGGGATTTGTATTGAGTTACAAATCAGTTTATTTTTGTCTGCAAACTTGACGCTAGTTGGGAACCTCTTGCGAGGGTGAGTTTCATTTTTTTTCTTCACCTATGAACCCAACGATTACAACCAAAATACGAAATAGAGTTACTACCCACACCTAACTGACAGATACCAAAAATCCGTTTGCTCCAGAATCATATAAGATATTTGCAAAGGATGGCTTGTTACTGTTATGCATCCAAGACTAAACTACTCTTTATTAAACATCTTGGAGACCCCTTTCTGCCTGATGCTAACTAACAGGAGACTAATTGCGCCTTCTTGATGTACTATTATATAATATCAGTTGCTAACTTTGCTGCTAGAAATGAGTTTATTATGGCATGTTAGACAATTTATCCCACCAGAATCTGTTTAGTACATTTATATGTCTACGATTCGTCTGTGCATTGAATATTGTTGCCACCTGTGGCTTCATGCTTCTGATATGTATCGAGAGATTATTGACAAAATCCAGAGAATAATCAGCAACGTTATCGACCCTGATTTTTCATCTCAGCTTCAATCACTTTCCCACCGCTATAACGTGACTTCTTTGTAGCTTTCCTATAAATGCTTTCATGATAATTGTTCTGATGAGCATTTGGTCTCTCGACATCATGAATTTAAGTGTAGTACTAGATTGGCAGTTAGGTTTCACCATTTTACTCTTGAAATTGCTAGAAGTAACCATTAGTTCTATGACAACAGTTTCTTCTTTCGCGCCTCTCGCTTGTGGACTTCTTGCTTTTTATTCAACTTTGATCTCCCAAAATATTTTTGGTCGACTGGTAATGTCAGTCTTTCTAAATTCAATAAGTAACATAAGAATAAGTCTAGTCACCCCATATGGGAATGTACATTCTATCGATAATGGGATAAACAAATATTCAAAATAAATGTGTTATGGGGCTTTTAAAAACCTTTCTTTTTTTTAAAGCCATTGCGTGGTCTCTAAACGAGCAGCGGCTGTAGATGCGTAGTTTTTATTCAGAGATGGTTATCGTCATAATTGAGGGGACAGCTGCAGTTTATCTATCTATCTATCTATCTATCTATGCACACACACACACACACATGCATATATATCGCAGGTTGTTGATCTCACTTTGCATCTATCAATCTATGGGTATATCTATCAATAAACATTTTCATTTTTATTTATCTATGTATTAATGAGTATCTTTATATATATATATATATATATATATATATATATATATATATATATATATATATATATATATATTTCGCAGGTTGCTTATATCCAAAATATAATTGCTTATCTCACTTTATACTTTCCCTATCTATCTATCTATCTGTCTATCTATGAACATTTTTTATTTATTTATTAATGAGCAGTTTTGTCTGTCTGCCTCTCTCTCTCTCTCTCTATATATATATATATATATATATATATATATATATATATATGTGTGTGTGTGTGTGTGTGTGTGTGTGTATCTTTATAGATTTATGTTTCTATCTACCTATCTATCTATGAGCATCTCTATGTTTTTTGTTTTTGCTTTTTAATCGAAATCACCCTAAGCAAGGCAATAATTCCACTAAAACACAAGGGCTTACAGGGTGTAGAGGAATTAAGAACAGAAACATTAGTAATGAGTAGAAAGATAAAAGAATAATCAAGAGAACAGTAGATAACGATTGGCATTGCATTTAAATTTTTGCAGATCAAAGTTGGCTGGAATGCATGTATCCCGAAGGGAGTTCCACAAGTGAGAAGTGCAAGAAAAACAAAACTGTTAGCATAGAATTTACTGCGTCAAGCCAGCTCAACTGTAAATTAGTCAGATCTCGACTCTAGTTTAATGCTGCGCTTACCAATCTATCTATTTATCTATGGGCATCTTCATGTATGTATGTATGTATCTATCTATGAGGATTTTATGTATGTATCTATCTATGGACGTGTGGCCTAGTGGTTAGAACGTTTGCTTCCTGACCATGAGATCTGGGTTCGAATCTCACGGTCGATTTTTCAGGAAGAAGACTTTGTCAGGAAGTGCCTGAAAATGCATTGACCCATGCCTTGTGATGGAAATTGGGTAAATGGAAACCTTGGCTGTTCTAGCACGAAGTCACAATTCATCGTGACCGAGGGTTTGAGTGTACTGGTTATGTTTCGATTGTTGATTACGCTAGATAACACGCTCTCTCTCCCAGAAACATAGTTGCAGTATAAACCACAGGTGGGCTCATTGAATGTTGAACAAATACAAATGTGCCTGAGCGAGCGTCTGCAGTGGGGATTGTTTAGCCGCCCTAATAGACGGGTATCCTTGAGTACGAGTGGCCAGCTATTAACTATCTATCTATGAGCATCCTCATGTATCTATATATCTATTATTTATGTATCTCAATCAGTTAAAATTTTATCTATATATCTATCTATCTTACTCTGTCCATATCTATCTGTTTATCTAAAATATCACGTCAGAGTACTTCATGAGAAGTGACAGAATACAATTGTTGCTGTGAACAGGGGGACATCATTTGTACTGTGAAACATAAGTAACGTAAAAATATGTCTGACCGCTTCATACATGCAAAAGTACAGGATGGTCCGAAAGTCTTGTCACTCCGACGTAATATAATTTTCTATTTCAGATGGCTGACACGAGGGTGACAATACTTTCGGAACACCTTGTATACTCTGTCAATCTTAAAATCATGGCACAAACAAATATCCAAAATAAATTTATTTGTCAGATGCGTTAAGGAGCTTTTAAAAGCTTTTTTTTTTTGTTGTTTTAAAATATATATATATATATTTTAAATATATATATATATATATATATATATATATATATATATATATATATATATATATATATATATATATATATATATATATATATATTCCTTCAGCTGTCTGTCTGAGGATCGCTTCATTGCGGGAAAAACTTAGTCACGGCAAAATAGTGTCTTTTGGATATTTCTGGGTTGTAGTCCTCCTCTAACCTATGCGATGTTTTGTCATCAGATTTCCTACTATTGCTTGTGAAGAATCTTTTAAGTAAAGGTACGTTTATTGTATTTTTTTTATTACTTTTAACTTTCTCTTGGGCATGGCTGCCCTATGATGCTTTTTGTAGGGTGGCTAATTTGGCCTTTCTCAATTGAATAAGTAACGTAAAATTATGTCTAATAGGACCTAATAGAAATCTCACTTAAAATTCTATGACAGCGTCACAGTCAAATAAAGTTTTAAATTCAGAATTGATCTTCTAAACTGATTCCCAGCCACGGATAGAGATCAAGTCTTCCCTGCTATTTAACCCATAGCTGGGGAAACTAGAATGTAAATATTTATGTATTTACAATTTAAATAGTGTAAATAAACAAAAGACAGCTTTAAAAAATAGTTACAATACCTCATCTCTGAAATATAGACAGGTCTTTTGTTTAATTAAGTGAAAACACCAAAAAGAAACACCAAAAACATGCTTCGTTTTCCCTAAGTTATTGCTTATGTAACGGCACGTGATTATAAAACAAATGCAAATAAAAAAAAAAAAAGAAGATTTTTTAATGATAAGTTGTGTTTTTAGTTTAAATATAATGAGATTGTTACATCTTCTCCTTCATTGTAAAGAAATGCATTAATCCAGATCAGTTCATTGATTAGTCCATTCTGCTGGGGCCATCTAACTCCCTACAAGCAACCAACATTAATCTGAGAATTGCCATGAAGGTCCCAGTATTGTATACTGCCGCTCTGCTATTTTGCACCTCGAGGCGGTGTAATGGTTAGCAAACTTGTTCTCGCTAGAACAATTACGACTGAGTAGTGAGTTCGATCCTCACTAGGTGCACCATACTTTCGGCCTTGTGCCATATCTAAGCTACGCTAGAAAAATCTGTACTGATGCTCTGCTATTGTATAGAATCGTTTGCGTTTGAATGTGCTCATAAGACAGAATTCAAGTTATGAATATCAAAAGGGAGAAATAATAAATTCTAACTCCAAAGGATGTCCTCCTGACATACGCATTCAGACAAATAAAACAGTTATTTTGTTGGAATTTTTTTATAGTTTTGTTATTATGGGTTGGGTAAACTTCTGTCAGACAATAATGCAAAAAAAATGTCGAAAGAGAAAGAAAAAGAAATATAAGTAAGAAGAAAGAAATTGAAGATTCTAGCTTACAGAGACTTTTTTTTTCAGGAGGCGCGAAAAAATCTCAAAATTTTGAATTCTATTCGACAAACTATCGCTTAGACACTTAAACGAGATAAAAGAAATGAGCAGGCGAACTCTCCAGCAAATTATATTTATGCAAGATCTTGTTTACCCTTTTCCTTGTTCTTTACATAATCTTGAATAGAATGGTGAACAGTACTTGGTCATGACTTACATTCATAGAAATTGAAGAGAAAAAAGAAAACTCCGTAACTGCTTTTTGTCTTTGAAGAAATCATATACAGGGTACGATGGATAAATTGTCGTCCAAATATCGCAAAAATAAAAATAACACTGACATCTCATTTTAAAAGTGATATCTGCCAAAATTGAACAAAAATATCTTGAAATACTAAAGAATGAATTTCTTCAATAAAATCGCCATTTGCTTCAACCACGGCCTCCAGACGACTTCAGCATCTCTTGGAACTCTTCTGGGCGGTCTCCTTGTTTAATTTAGTGAATATTGCTATAATCCTTGCCTTCAGTTCATCTTTGGTGTTACAAGGAGTTTTGTTGGTCTCTCACACAATTGCGTACTACACATAATAATCAAAGAGGATGCAGTCTGAGGAGTTAGGTGGCCAGATGTATATGATCACAAAAATTGTCTGACAGTCATATCCGGGCTCTCCTGTTTGCGTGGCATGGTGCAGTGTCATGTTTCCAGACATAGGATATTCCAACAACCATCAATTTGATCCAGGGCAGTACTATCTCCTCAAGGTTGAGTCGGAGGCCCTCGCCAATAAATTCGGGAGTTGTTTCCTTATCAAAACGATCAGAGTGAGTTTTCCGAGCTGCCGTACCTTCGTAATCACCGTAATTAGACTCACCCAAATCCCTTCCGAATTCTCTGCACTGTCCTCAGATTGAGACCCAAACACTCTGAAATGTTCCTATTGGAGCTTCCGGTGCAAATGCCAAGCAGTACAGCATGTTGTATCCAAACTTCTGGCAGAGTGAATTGCGTCCTGGAGCTCTTTTTCTCACAGACGGTGACCAACTGACTCTACTATACTGTGCAGTCGACAAAATCAAAAAACAACGCGCATGCGCGAAATTAAAAATATAAAATGGAGACAATTTACCCATCGCACCGTGTGTGTGTGTGTGTGTGTGTGTGTGTGTTTGTGATTTATTTGTTTTTTTTTTACGGCTTGTCAACTTTGCAGAAAATATTTTGCAAGAATGTTTTCGGAAAAATAATGACTTACCGATACAACTCCTACTAATTAATCCCAAACTGGGGGGAAGAGGTGAATTCATACCTTTCCCAAGGGTATTTACGCGTAAGTGAATATAACAGGAATCTTAAGCATCTACACATTTCTTATGCCATCGCATTACAAGCTTGTTCATGCCTTCACGATAAAACTCTAAAGGTTTGGATGCCAAGAAATTTGTTAAATGCAGTTTCTAGACCGCGGCTATAGAACCCGATCTGTCCTACTATTTACCCATAGCGGGGGGGGAGAGAGAGAGAAGAAGAGGATTCATACCTTTTCGGAGGGTATAGCACGTAAGTGAATGTAATGGATTCACCTGGAATTCGAACTCGGCTCTCCGATTACGTCAATCTGAGCCGTTATCCATTACTCTACCATGCCTCCACATTTCTCCTTCCAAGAATTCGAATTTCATCGAATTCTTTGATTTTCTCTAAGTTCATGTCGAACCCATTTACCGAATTTCTTTACCTTGCCAATTTTCTTGAGATGGTCCAATATTGTTGAAGTGCTGAGAGTCATTATATAAAACATTTCTATGGCACGTTGACGTTAGTGAGTCTCAAATTTTCTAAGCCCTCTTTCATTATTATATGTCCTGGGAATTTCAACTGTATCTTTCTGATCTTAAGTAGGTTATTCGCTGCTTTCCTCTGTCGCTATTTTAACTTTTATAATTAATATCAGATTTTACAGTGGGTATTAATGGGTTATTTTTTATGTTTATGGATATTTCTTATTAATTGTTAGCGTTTTAATTTCCTATTTTTGATAATTGTCTTCTCAGCACAACAATTTAAAACCACTTATCTCCAGTCACTGTTCTGATATTTACTTTTTTGCATGCTTCTCAAATTAGTGTTAAATCGGTGCTTGTCATGCGCAAATGAAACGGAGATCATTTTTTGTGTTAATGTTTATCCAATACAAGGCCCAAACTCCACTCAAGGCAGAGTATATGCGTAAGACAGGTAAGGAAGTGAAAGCCATGTAGGAAAGATAACGATTAAACCCACATTTGAAAAGGTCAAGATTGTATAGTATAGCTGGCAACTCGTATTCGAGGATACCCGTCTACTAGGGCGGACACCTGCTCAGGCGCATTTGTATTTATTCAACAGAGCCACAGGGCCCACCTGTGGCTTATACTGCAACTATGCTGAACAGACCTTAGTTACAGTTTCTGGGAAAGACCGTTATCCAGCGTGAACAATAATTTGAACAAGGCCAACACGCTCAGTCCCTCGGCCACAACGACTTGTGACTTCATGCTAGCACAGCTATCGAGGGCCCTTTCTAAAGGTGCCGCACGCTTGGATCGATACCTCTAGTCCGAAAACATCAGGCAGTCT